>JBAIAA010000032.1:0-720228 GCA_037893245.1 Crossaster papposus | reverse complement strand
TGACCTTCGGGTATTTTGTTATTTAATTTAATTTATTTATATTTATTTATTCATTTTTTTTTTTTTTTTTTTTTTTTTGGGGGGTGGTGGGGGGGGGGGGCGTACTGGCCTGGAATGGCAGCATGTGCAATAGTGTGCGTTACAAGCAGAACCATGCAGAGGCCTTATAAACTACCCAAATAACCACAAATCCAATACAAAATAAGTTGAAGGCATCATTAATTCAGAATTCAGGCCCGTACGCACGATTGTTTTAGGGGGGAGAGGGGGGGGGGGGGGGGGGTGGAGTGGGGGGTGCGAATTTGTACTGATGGGACCAAAAATGGAACCAAATGTTTTCGCGTGCCAGTACCGTTATTTCTACATCAAAATACCATTATTTACCCCGGAAAATGTGGACCTTTTGGTAATTTGGGGGGCGAATTTGTACTGATGGGACCGAAAATGAGACCAAAATTGTTCGTGTCAGTACAGTTATTTCTACATCAAAATATAATTATTTATCCGAGAAAATGTGGACCTCAAATGTTTCCGCGACGTACTTCTGCATGGTCATGTGACAATGGACATCTAAAAAAAATATGAAATATAAAATATATAAAAAGAATATATAAAAAAAAAAAAAAAAAAAAAAAAAAAAAAAAAAAATAACAAATTTCATTTTGCGCGCCTGTTTAAAGGTAGGATACACCATTGATAATTGCTGGAATCGTCAGGAATTGGTGGATGTACAGGTAGGATACACTATTGGTAATTGCTTGAATCATCGGGAATGGGTGGAAGTAAAGGTAGGATACATCTTTGGTAATTGCTTGAGTTATCACGAATGGGTGGATGTAAAGGTAGGATACACCATTGGTAATTGCTTGAATTATCAGGAATGGGTGGATGTAAAGGTAGAATACACCATCGGTAATTGCTTGAATTATCATAAATGAGACTTGGTGGGTTGTATTTTATTGTAAATATCGTTTAACTGATCTGTCCGAAGTTTTAGAAACATGAATGCTAAAAAAAGCAAGAGAAACGGCGTTCGTTTTCAACCGGCGTTGGGCAGTGGTTCTTATGCTGTTCTTGTTGTTGTTTTTTATTAAAAATAAATTCCTGGGACAAAAAATCAACGTCATAAAAAGTAAAATAAATCATAATGTCTTTGGTGTCCCATCTGGGCCACCATATCAAAATCGTTTCCGTCGTGCGTCGCATTCAGTATAATAAGGTAATACTGCCAAGAGAGTTGTCAGAGTGAATTTTCTTCTGGCGCACCAGCTAGGCGGACGGATGGTATCCGCTCTTCTTCAGAGACAACTTAATAAACAGAATTTGGACACAAGTTTGTCGGGAAAAACTCAAGCCATGGGGACTGACTCGCCGATGTCGAATTCCACCTCTATTTTTGAAGACACAGAATCGGATTTAGGCCTGTTTGAGACGGTTGTAATCATATTGAAGCTGATTGTGCTGAGCGCAATTTTCTTATTCGGCGTGCCCGGTAACTGCCTCATACTCCGTGTCTACTGGACCAAGACTCTCAAAACCAGCACCCATGTTTTCATCATGGCCTTAGCCTGGGCCGATCTGACCGTCTGCGTGCTGACTGTATATCATTTGTTTAGCAATGTTGCTGGCTTAGCTGGCTATGAGCACCCGGTGTTCAGATATGTTATCGGGGCTCTGGAATCAACGGCCATCGTTACGTCAATTATGATGACTGCTGTGATCGCAGCGGACCGCTACGACTGCGTGTGCCGACCACAGCGCCGGTTTTTCACCCACAAACGCGGCAAGAAAACAGCTTGGGCGGCGTTTGTATTTTCACTGGTCATCAATATTCCCGCCTTTATACCCCAAACTCTAGCTGCTGCCAACGGACAGGCCTTGCTCCTTGTCAAGTTGGCATTTCGTGTAATTTGCTTTGTCGTGGCGCTCGTGATGATCGTCCTGTGTTACGGAAAAGTCTACGCGGCTATTAAGAAACACACCAAAGTCGACGTTAAGCGATCAACACGCGATTCGGGCGTCTCTCAATTGACGGACGGATGGTCGACAAGGCTGCAGGATTCCGTATTCACCAATGCCGAACAGAACACTCCTGTCGCCGCCTCTGTGTCGACGTTCATCAGTAAACCATGCTCGAGCACGGCAGCCGATGCCAGCAAGGGAGCACCAAGCCACCAAATCGACAAAACAACCCTTGACGAACGCGGGAAAAGATGGGCCAGTCACCCACAAGCGACGTTGACCAAACATGTACTTGTGTCAAAGGATACGGTCCCTCCTGTTATGAACGGCACCGGTGACCCTCCGCAACACCGAAGTAACGCAGGACGCGCACCGCCAAAGGCAGATGCAGCGGCCTTACAGCGTAAGACAACCAGGATGCTGTTCATCACCAGCGTTGTGTTTCTCCTGACCTGGCTGCCCTACTGGATATATCTGGCCGCTGTATTTGCTTCCTTCACCGACCCAGTATTCAATATGATCCTCTCTCAGCTCACCGTAACTCTTTACGTCAACAATGCCGTGAATCCCCTGATTTACGGACTTGCCAACAGACGGTTCCGTAAAGACTGCAAGACAGTTCTCGGCAAGATCAAGCTTTGTTAGAATGATACTATTTTAACGGTCTTTGTTTTCACGCAGTTGATAATAACAATAATAATAATAATAATAATAAAAAAAAACAAATGGGTACTTTGGGAGACAATCCCATAGAGACGTACACAATCTTTTGTGTACCCTAACCCGTTTTTACCTAGAGCTTTCGCCACGAAATTACATATTTATGCTATTTAGACCCAAATCTGTCTTCTCCGAGCCAAAATAACTCCCAAATATCGTTTTGTGGGGTAGCTGGACACTTAGGGAGACACTGAAATGTCTCCCTAAGTGCCACTGTCTCCCAAGTGAATCAAAACTATCACTAATTTGTCTCCCAGAGTGCCCATTAGTAGTAATAAGCCATTCTTATATAGCGCATATCATCGTGATGCGCTGTCATGAAATCAAACATTATACAAATTTAACAGATATGTTTTTAGCCCGGGTTTTGAATTGTTCTGTTGTCTCAGCTTGTTTGACAACATCTGGTAGGTTGTTATATAAGGAGCGGGATCCATATGACTTAATTTTAGTAACTGGAGGAATCAAAATAGACGTGTAAGTAGATCGCAGATTTCGAATTTTTTGAGTACGTTGCAGTTTACTCATTTAAGTATGAGGCAGTCCATACAGTAAGCTGTTCAATTGTATCTATGCGATACATAAATGAATCAGGTTGTGTATGTCGTAGTGTACATGTAAGACACATTTTGTGTAGAATGTCAACATGTCAAATGTATAAGCCTACATGTACACAAAGGCGTTGTAGACTCTTAATCACAGTGACTCTTTGTGCTTGTTATGTTAATCAAACAGTATGGAACGGACAAAACAATTCCGAATTTTGTTGTGTTTGACAAAATGCTAATGAGGAGTGATGAGAGAAAGGGAATATGATTAGGGAACATTTTGAACTTGACAGAGTTTCAATGTTCAGATATCTGTTTGGTAATAACATAATGACATTTTAAATAGGATCAATAACATAATCAAGCTAGTTACAACTTAACGTTATCTTGACAAAACTTTGAACAGTTGTTGGTAAAGGTGTTTTTAACCTT
This sequence comes from Crossaster papposus, assembly GCA_037893245.1. Classification (NCBI taxonomy): domain Eukaryota; kingdom Metazoa; phylum Echinodermata; class Asteroidea; order Velatida; family Solasteridae; genus Crossaster; species Crossaster papposus. Next base: position 716,566 of record JBAIAA010000032.1, on the reverse strand, counting down.
GCTGGAAGATTGTTCCAGGCTTGAGCACCACGATATAGAAATGGTTTTTTTCTGCCAAATTCGGTTCTAGTGCGTGGCAGAGTATCATTCCCAGTAGTATAGGCCCTACTTGGAGTAGTAGTTTGGAACTATTCAAGCTAAACACTTACAAACTATTGTGTTTGTATGTCATTCTCTTCGCGCTTGTAATGTTTTCCAGCCAAGACGATGACATAAATCAGTAATTGGTGTTCTATAAGGTGCACTTAATACAATTCGTCCAGCTCTCAATTAGGCAACAATCAATTAGGCAAGCATGTAAATGTTGGGTTCAACCATCAACAAGGGAAAAACCGACCATATGTTAGTCCGGCAGATTGGTACACAGGGATTTGGCACACGGTCAGAGTATGTAATGAGATAGATATTTGGCTACAGGACAATCGCAGATTTGATCTTTGAACAAAAACACAGGTAGGATAACATACTATGATTGTGTGCCAAATTCCATGCTTTTATCATTTGATTCAACAATAAATAAAAAAATCACCAATCTGCCTGACTATGTAGGCCCTATGGTACGTGTTAATAAGATTGAGTCTGAAAGCGAAAATGTTCGCAACGTTAAGCACATTTGTTTACCATTTTTTTGTTACAAACTGTTGTGTTGTTCACTTGGTAACTAAACGGTTGAATAAAATGAGTAAATTTACCCAACGTTGGGTAAAATGAATACATTTTACCAACCGTTGGTTACCAGGTGAACCACATAGCAGTTGGTAAAACAAAATTGATAACCACAATTGCCCAACATTGGTCAAATTTGAACAAATTTATACATTGTTGTTTAACATTTTATCAACTTTTCCAAATTTTAATACATGTTTTGAGAGTGTACATGTATATTTGTCCGGCTTTTTTAAAACATAATTTTATTCAAATTTACTAACCAAACCGATGTAGTAATTTTCCGTTTAATGTCAACGTTTGGTCACCCTTTTTTAAACACCGGGTCGAGAACATTCGTCACTACAGATCAAATTAGTCTGAGCTGTTGCCAAACGACTGCATTCAGCTATCGAAGTAGTCTTTATATCAATCAACGTTAAACGTTTGCTGAGTAAAAGGTGATATAAGTCTCAAAAAATAGAGTTATGAATTGGAAAGGCTAGAATATAAGCTCTCATTTGGTACATAGTAGTCAAATTACACAACAGAGAAAATAAGCTTCGAAGCCAACAAAACGAAGACGATACAATAGAACCATGCACACTTAAAAGCTAGTTGTTTTACTATTTTTATTGAAATATAGCTTTTTGTTAATTAAATCTAAAAAAGTTGGTATAAAAGGCAACAACAATTTTGACCATATAAAACCGCCGTCAACTTTAACATGCTATTACACATAAATGCATAGCGCGTCTTACAATTATCACCTTTCCCTGAAGCGGGTGCCAACTTATTTTATAACACACCTCTTGCTGGTTTTTTTACCCTGGTTAACTAGCATCCCCCTGGGTGGGATGCTAGTCCATCGCATTTACTCCCCAGCTAATATCGGTACCCATACTCTTAGATAGAAAGAGGCAAGTAGAAAATGGTGGCTTGCCCAAGGACACAGCACATGGCCAGCTGCTGGATTCGAACCCCTGACCCCTCATCACAAGTCATAAACCATATAACATCTAGACCACACGCCCCTGAATTTGAATGAAGATATATTCCCGAGACAATGTTTAAATAGAGTGACCAACATTTGAAATTGAATGGTAAATTACTAAATTGGTTTGTAAAAGCGTCTGTATTTTTGTCTAGGACGAAATTGAACGTGAAAGTTGTTGGATTTAAATAAACAAATGTTTTAAAATAGCCGGGAACATTTATATTATTATAATATTTACAGTACAAGTATGACGACGGTAATCAATTAAAAATAAACGTGTGGCTATTTTAGCCGCACTTAAAGGTAATTGTAATTAGCACGAATGGGTGGATTTGGGGGGCTTGTATTTTATTATAAATATAGTTCAACAGATCTGTTCGAAGTCTTACAATCATGGATGCTGAGAAAAGCGGCGTCGGGTAGTGGTTCTTATGTTGTTCTTGGTTTTTTTCGCGATCGCCGTCTGGCATTCGCGATTTTTTTTTATAAAATTTAATTTTTCGAAACGATTACAGGATATCTAGCGCAATCATTTTGATGTATGCCTACAATCATTATTACTTTCAAATAAGTACAATATTGTTTTATTAATTCGGTAGTAAAATGTTTCGATATCTGCAAATGGTGTATTCTACCTTTACAGTTCATAGATCATAATCAATTAGCCTGTCGTAAGCTCTACGAGTTACGCTCATAAACGAATCACTGAACAATGAACTCGGTGCTAAAATTTGAATAAAATGACATCATGTGTTAAGACATCATGTGTTTACTTTGCGAAATCGCCCGTGATAGTGTCCAAATGTACCGCGTTTTGGTACATGGTGACGCGATGCGGAAACGTAAATTATTTATTTCAGTGTGAAATCGTCATATCAGCTTTGTCAAAATGATGCGTAAAATCTAACTGTCTAACGAGTTGCAAACCAAGTAAAATATGTTGACATACAGCATGGGACAAAACAGGTCAGGTCACCGCGAAAATGCCGTGTGAACTTGGTGACTGCGATTGGGAAAAACCCGCGTGGCCTACCACTACCATATTTGTGACCTAATACGCTACTGACAATGTGTGTATAATACGTGACTGTATTATCGTCTAGACGTGCGTGTGTTATAATGTGCTTGTCGTACAGGAAGTAAACTGCATTGTTAGTTTTATAAGAAAATCAGAAACCGTTTAAAGATGGCGTATCGTACTAGCAATGACATTGACAATGGGTTTACGAACGATGGTTTCATTCGTGATGGGTCAAGTTTACCCCCGTCGTGTATTCCATCCGCACCAGATGAAGAGCTCGGAGATAGTAATGGGCCTCGGGATCAGCGGTCCCCGTGCCATGAAGGAGTTTATGTTACTGTTAGCACCGCCAACCCATCAACTCTGCCTTCGCGGCCCAAACAGGGATCCCTGATAATTAGGCCAACCACTCTGGGCCGTGACGGCGAGGATGAGTCCTTGCCCGGGCCGTGCGGGTACTGCTGCTGGGCGCCGACCTGCCTGCAGAAGGTGGCTTCCGGCCGGTGCTTCGTGTTGTTCCTCAGCATTCTCTCCCTGACGGAGGCAGGCCTGACGGTGGGTTACATCAGCAGCATGGTCACCAGCTTCGAGCTTCAGTTTCGATTCAGTAGCACGCTGACGGGTTTCGTTGTGAGTTGCTATGATATCGGCACCCTCGTGGTGATCCTGACGAGTTACTACGGTGGCCGGGCGGCTGCTAACCGGCCCAAGTGGATCGCCTGGAGCGCCTTGGCCATGGCTCTGGGCTCTTCCATCGTAACCCTCCCGCATTTCTTCATCTCCTACAACACTAAGGGAAACGACACCGTGGCCAACGTGTGCCATCCCAGTACATCAGTTGACTCAGTATGGGATGAACACGAACCCACCTGTCGACCAGAGGATATCAGTAATGCAGAGACCTCTGCGCTAATCTTTCTTATCCCCGGAATGTTGCTAATCGGAGCTGGGTCGACGGCGACGATAACGCTTGGTGCGACGTACATCGACGATTTTGTACGCAAGAAGGAAGTACCTATTATGCTTGGTGAGTTCTAAATAACCTATACAAGTTTATAACAAGTTGGAGAGTCAGGTCGGCGTAGTGGTTCTTTTCTCGCATTCCACCGCTGTGACCCGGGTTGGGCCAATATTATATGGATTCGGTTTTCAGTCCCTGCCTGACTCCGTGGGTTTTCTCTAGGATATTCTTCGTGGGTTTTCCTTCCACCTCTAAAACTGTACTTTCTTCTCATTGTCTTCTTACTGTAGGTTTCTTCCCGCTTACGAGCTACAGTGCATAGGGCACTTTTGAGGGATCCTTGGTTTCATTACCAGAACAAATTATTCATTATAACACTATAATGTATAGAACATGAGAGGTTAATTTATATAGTGAAACCGAGGATTTATCAAAACTGATTAAGGCACTGTACCTCCAAAGCCTGAGAAAACGTATGCTGTGAAAACATTTCGTAAAATACGGAAATACCCCAGTTAAAATACAACTGTTTTCTAAAGGTTATACCGCAATTTCGCAAAAAGGTCGTAAATCTAAATCATGTCCTTGTTTAAAGGTAGATACACCATTGGAAATTGTTACTACCGAATTATTAGAAAATATCTTACTTATTTAAAAGTAAATAATGATTGTAGGCATCCAGCAAAATGATTGCACTAGCTATCCTGCAATTGTTCAAACAAATTTTATTTTATTTAAAAAAAAAATCACGATCGCCAGACGGCGATCGCCAAAAAAACAAAAAAAAAAAACACATAAGAACCACTGCCTGACGCCGGTTGAAACCGAACGCCGTTTTCCTTTTTTCGTTTTTTCAGCATCCATGATTGTAAAACTTCGAACAGGTCAGTTAAACGATATTTACTATGAAATATAACCCCCCAAATCCACATGTTAATGATATTTCAAACAATTTCCAATGGCATATCCTACCTTTAAACCACCTATGTTTTTTAAAGCCAGTTTCCTGTATTGACGTTCTGGGCCCTGGTATAACTCTGCACTTTTCGCTTCTCACAATACATAAAGCTGGAGGTCACGTCGTGATTCCAACTCGAATCAGTGATTTATCTAATTGGGCCATTCGAGTGGTTCATATGAAGCACGATATGTGGCAGCGAAAACCCCCCCTCTTTTGTGTTGCCCATTGTGTTCCCGGAATCTCAGTAATTCTTTGTAGGTTTCAAGGGGGGATGGGTTAGGTAACAATAGTGTTGAGTGTGTATAAGGTATAGGGATAAGAGGGGGGTACCCCTCTGCCACATATCGTGCTGGGTATAGAGTGGTTTGCGGAAGACGAAATTGGAGAGCCGTGGTCTCGTGGTCTGGGGGCATTGAATTTGTAATCTGTAGGTAAAACTACAGGTTGTGTGTGGGTTCGAGTCCGGCCTCGGACTATGGCGCGTGTGCCCTTGGGCAAGGCACTTTGTCACCCATTGCTTCTCTCCACCTATACACACTAAGAAATAAAGGTGCAACTGGGGTGCAACTGGGGTGCAGATTTTTGCATTTGGGTGCAGAGTTGAAGAGGGTGCAGATATGCACCTACAAAGGTGCATATTTGCACCCGTAGGGGTGCACACATCCAGGGGTGCAAATATGCACCTTTCAACGAACAATATTAGTCTTACTCAAATTCTGACAAATCCTTGTTGTCCTATATTGCAACGAATTGCAAGAAGATAGTGGTACATTTTGAAGTTTAATTAGTCTAATTAAGTAAACTGTGACAAATAAAATCAATATTTAGTGACCTCATTTACGAAAACTCGTTAAGTCAAAAGTCTTGTTACGACATTTTGCCCAAAACGACTCGTGAAAAGACATCGTATATACCTCCTCGTGATGCTGATTTGACCAATGACGTGGAAGAAGACAAGAGTACTGCGAGATCGTCTAAAAAACCGAACAAATTCAACGAGGTAAGCCAAATCAATTGTAATCTTATTATTTTCTAGAGTTTTACGTTATAAATTATATTTTGTTAACGTAATTGTGTAATACAAAATTAATTAATGTAAAATTATAACAGTTTCGGATATCAGTTTCTCGTACGCCACTTCTGATTGGCCAATTACGTACATTGAAATCCCGCTCAAACATAGTCTGGTTACCAGACCCGACGAATTGTAATAATCAAATCTTCGGGTGAGGGAACCAGACTAGCTGAATTAATTTCACTGTGGCGAATCTGCGAGTAAAGGTTGAAGTGTAAAAAGTGAGTGCTAATTTCCATCCAAACGTGCGATTGTTTATAGTTTGTATTCATTTATTGTCAGTCGGTCACTGCATACAACCAGGGATTATCTTTTGGTTAAAAACAGTGTGTATTCGCTCGTCAACAATACTATAATCGTAATCGTATTCGTACTCGTACTAGCCAAGCCAAGGGCGGCCTACTCGGTACTCGTTCTGATCGTGTCATGCACCCTTGTAGTACTTGTGTAGTTGTCACATGTACATGTTCAGTTGTAGTTGTACGTGACGTGGCGGATGATGTGACGTGGCGGATGATGTACCATGGCATGATGTAATGTGATGTAGGGCTTGTGTGCTTTTGTAGTTGTACATGTACATGTACCTTCACCTTGTAGTTGTAGAACAGAGTACAGACTCCCGAACGGTCCACCAGAGACTAAAGTACTGGGACTGACTGAGTTTAGCCAGGAACACCGGGGCAAACCCCTTCTACTCTTCTTAGCGATAAGTGCATTACTGCAATAACTGCATTATTATTGATTATTAATATATTATACAAATACAATACACAGGACCTACACTACAGCTTTACGTCCATTCTAAAGAGGAAGCCATAGTGGTTTCAGTGCCTTGCTTTTGTACACATGACATGTACTTTTGTACATGGATGGTGTACTTTTGTACATAGTATGAATTATTTCGTACTAGTACAAAGTACTACTTCAGTACTTGTACATGTACTGTAGGCCTACATCATGCATACGTGAACATGTAACGTTAGGCATAGCTAGTTACATTCGCTTTCGATGTAAAGATTTATATCTTAATCATAATGTTGTTGACAATATTTTAAGTTAGGTTAAATAAGCTGAAGTTATACTTGTGATTGTCCAAAATGTTTGGTCTAGTTCACCATCAAAGAAGAGTGGAACATGATAATCATGATAATGTACATCATGATCTTGGTAGGCCTAGACATGCTAGACGTGGTCATGGGAGAGGAAGAGGACACCCATTTCGCTGTCCTACCTGTGGTTATGGTGCACGTTCTTTGAAACGGGTGGTAAGTCACATTGGATTGGTACATCAGCATGACCCCAATTTCTTCATTACATGTAATATTGTTGGATGCAGTCGCTCCTTTTCAAAGTTTCATGCATATCGTGTACATTTGTATCGCAAACATCGCGCTCTAATGGGTTTGAACTATAACGAGGATGTAGATCAGGGGCTGGCTAGGAACGAAGAGGAGCTTGTTCAGAATGAAAGTGATGAGGAATTGGAAGGAGGACAGTTGCATGTACATGATGAAGAACGACAAATTGATGAAAACCTTTCCCGTGGAGAAATATTGCAAAAACATCTAGCTTTGTTCCGTCTGAAAACACGAGAGCAACACATTCTACCCAAAGTGGTTGTTCAAGATATTTTCAATAATATGCAATTCATTGTGTCCTATATTAATGAAGAAAATAGACAAATTCCTGCCAATGAACCGATTGAAAATGAAGAGATTGAATATCCTGCGGAGGCACTTGTACTTGAAGATGAACAGTCATACAGCGCAGCCTTTGATTCTGTCGGATCTGATTTCTTGCTTGATAAATATTGTAAATCACACTTAGGATTCATTGAAGCCCAGGAGTATATGCTAGGTGAGGAGATACTAAATGGCAGAAAAACAAAGCACTCTATGCAGTATGTTCCTATTATAGAAGTCTTGAAACATTATTTGGGTCACAGTGATGTATGGACTAGTGTGAATGAAAATCAAGCTGATCATGCGGACCAAGAAATATTGTCAGATTTCACATCTGGTCTTTATTTTAAGCAGAGTGACTTTTTCCAAACACATCCAAATGCTTTAAGAATCATACTGTACACTGATGAATTTGAGGTCGTGAATCCTCTAGGTGCTAAACGAGGCCAACAGAAAATAGTGGCATTCTACTTTGTTGTTGAGAATGTTAAAGCACGGCACCGTTCAACATTGAAAAACATCCACCTGGCTCTGTTGGTCAAAAACAAGATTGTCAATAAATATGGATATACAGCCGTTTTGAAGCCACTGATTACCGACCTGAAGAAACTTGAAACTGAAGGGGTGACAATTTCCGTTGATAACATTGACCATCACAGAGTAGGTATTGTCATAGCCTTGTGCGGTGATAATCTTTCAAGTCATGGAGTAGGTGGATTTTCCACCTGTTTCTCATCGGGACGAATTTGTCGTGTTTGTATGGCAAGCAAACCCGAGATATCTCAGAATGCAGACGAGTCTCAGTATGTTATGCGAACAGCTGAGGTTCATGCTTATCATCTGGCTGCTGTTTTGGTCAGTCCGAATAATCGTACTGTATATGGTGTGAATGGGCCTTGCGCACTAAGCGAGTTGGAGCATTTTCATGTAACAAAGTGTCTACCCCCTGATGCGATGCATGACCTTTTGGAAGGAGTAATCCCTGCCGTCATAAGGGTAGTGTTACAAGAAATCGTTAGGCAAGGTTTAATGACATATGAAGAAGTTAGCAGAAAGATGAACGCCTTCAAGTATGGACACAATGATGCCAGCTGCAAGCCTGTTGCAATATCTGCAACCACTTTGCGACAGAATGATAACATTGCAGGATCTTCATCACAGAAGTTATGTCTTCTCCGACTCTTATCTTTCATATTCGGAGAGATTGTACCAAAAAGTAATGAAGTATGGGAAATGTACCTTTCATGCAGGGAAATTGTTGACATTTGTTTGGCACCAATAATCAAAAAGTCATGGTTGGCTTTTCTACAGCAGGAAGTGATGGATCTGAATGAACTATTTTCTCGCTTTTCGCCTCATCATTTCCCATGCAAATTTCATTATTTGATTCACTACCACCGGCTTATTTCCAATTTTGGACCCGTTCGCAATTTTTGGTGCATGCGTTTTGAGGCTAAACACCAATATTTCAAACGCATAGCTGCAGTAATTCGCAACTTTCGTAATGTGGCACTCTCACTTGCCTCACGACACCAGTACCTTCAATGTTGGCAGTTAAATGCAGGCCCGCTTTTCCTTGAGGAAGGAACACTCAACCAATGTGTTCAGATCTCTGTCAGAAATCTTCCTCATCTCCTTCAGAGGTCTTTAGAAGACATTATAATGTTCAATGAAGACCTAAATTTGTGGAGGGCCAGTTCTGTCATGATAGAGTCTGTGACTTACAAAGAGAATGATGTTATTATTATTGATGTCATGCATGATGAAGATATCCCAGTGTTTGGGAAGGTGAAGCACTTACTTCGCCATGAAACTGTTTGGTATGTGTGCACCAAGCTATACCGAACAGTCCAATTCAGTCGGCACCTTCACGCTTATGAAGTGGTTGGTCTCGATAATTGGCACGTCTTTAAAGCTTGTAAGAAGTCAGATTTTCAGTGCTTAAATATTTATGAGATGAATGGGAGATGCATGATTTCTCTAAAATACAAAGTCTGTAAAGTGGGAACAACATAACTTTAAAAAGTCCTGCTCTGTAATGCATTGTCTGGATGTAACTGTAAGGCCATGTAAAAATAATTCCTGGTTTCTCAGAACGTTCTGAAAAGTTAAAAGAGGCATACGTTTTGGGGGTGTTTTTTTTTCAAGCTCTACATCCACACCAGTACCCAAGTTTGTTTTTGACATGGACATGCAAGTGCACAAGGTGTTGTACTCGGGTGGGTGGCGGCAGACCTTTGTCAAGTTTAGCCGAGGAGAAATCTGGCAATACATCCATGAATGTAGGAGAGTCCGCCACTACACATCCAAACCACTTTTGTAACACCTACATGTACATGTACATGTAGGTACGACAAAGAATCCTCAACACAACAAACACCATTGTGATGCGTGTTTTGTATCGGTCAGTGCATCACCAAAATCATGTGTACCGGTACATTGTACGTCCGCCATTTGCAACATCGTCTGCTCGTTCATACTCGGCACTTTTCGGACGGGACATTAACGCCAATACCTGTCCGAATTTTTACATTCATGGATGCCGAGAAAAGCATGAAAAACGGCGTTTGTTTTCCACCGGCGTCGAGCAGTTATTCTTATGTTATCTTTGTTTTTTCGCGCTCGCCGGACGGCGAAAATGAATTTTGGTTTATACAATTCAATTTTTTGGAACAATTACAGGATATCTAGGGCCCTTATTTTGCTGGATGCCTACAATCATTATTTACTTTTAAATAAGTAAGATATTTCTTAATAATTCGGTAGTAAATTTTATGAATTGTAGCTAAAGTTATGAATTGTTCAAAATTGTGTTGGTTCTTGCTGCACTACTCGGTATTACCATGAGGCTTATTCAGAACAGTTCTGGTCAATTTCTTCAATTTAAAGGTTTTCATAATGTTTTAAGCGTGTGCTATTGAATCGGTATGTAACGGGAGCTTTTTAATTTTCAAGATGTTTAACAGCTTGAAATTCGTTTTTATATTGTATGCCTGTTTTAGATGGATCAGTTCCAAAAAAATATATACTGTCATTAAACATATACTTTGTAAAAGAACACGTTTTCTTAAAGATTGATGGTACAAGTACACTCCGTTACATGGATGCAGGATATGTTGAATGTTGATCCTGTTATTTTATTCACAATTGTTAAAAAACCACACAGTTTTCACTTAGACGCCTGAATCTTGCCGAAAATATGCAATATTGTTGTTACATCTTTGCAATGTAATATACTTAAATTCCAGGTACCTCTTTGCAATGTATTTGTAATATAGTTAAAGCTGAGCTACCTGTATTGTTCATGGTGCTATTTTAACATTTGACTTTCCTACTTTGTGCATTGACTGGTGGCATGATAAACTTGTCACACATTGCAAACATTCAAAATAGCACGAGTATACATGTATATAATAAACAAGTATTACCTTGGGAAAGCATCAGGTGCAATGAATTTGTAACACTTGTTGTGTATATAAACAGTGACCTTGGGTGTTAATTTGGGTATTAAATAGTATAATTCATGATTGGCCTTTGTTACAAATTAGCACCCTTGTACAAATCTGCACCCGTAGAGGTGCACGTTTATACCCCTATCGTGCAAGCCTGCACCCCACTTTGCGGTGCACACTTGCACCCTACTTTTGGGGTGCAAATTTGCACCCCTAGGGGTGCTGCTATTGTATCAACGCTCAGCACCCCTGGGGGTGCAGAATGTAACCATTATGGGTGCATACTTGCACCCCTTAGGGTGCACACTTGCACCTCTCGTTGGGGTGCATACTTGCACCCTACTTTCAGGGTGCAAGTTTGCACCCATAGGGGTGCTGCTATTGTATCAATGATGTGCACCTCTTTGGGTGCAGATTTGAACCTTTATTTCTTAGTGTGATAGGAGTAAATGGTTACATATGAGGGCAGAGATGGTTGATATTATTAGCTGCTTTGCGCCGAAATGGCAGCATCGAGCTGTATACTTTCAAGAAAGTTGAGATGGCACTTGGAATGTTTCGTGGGCTAAGTGAACAGGGGTAATAATTGTAGCGCCGCGAGTGCCAGTATTGGTGAATACGTGCCCTTAATAAAATATTCATTATTATTATTAAATCATATACTATGACAATACGTACGTTCGTACGTTCGAATTAAAACGACTTTGCCGCTCCAGTTTTTCCCCGTTTCAAACTCGGAATTCTGCCATTCAATTTCTTTAGCAATGTATCCAATATAGCATATCGTCGTACCTTTTCGTGACGCGCAATTCAATTAAGCAAAGCTGGTTTGACTGGGGATTTGTGCCGATTCATTTGTTTCAATTTCGTAAAGAGGCAATCAATTTCGCTGAATGAGTATTTAAATAAGTACGACAAAGACATTAGAACAAATATATAAAAACATTAGTTGTGATAGACATCCGGTTCGTGCCGTTAGGCCTACTTATAAGCCAGTCAAACCTTCTTTGTTTTGGTTTATTTATTTATGTTTCATAAAACTGTTGTATGGTGCCTAGTGGACATCGTATTACTATAGCGCAACATGGGTAGTCGTAAAAACATGGAACATTTCAGAACTCTTTTTTTTTCCAACAAAACGGTGGTTCGCTAAAACTAAAAGTAGGCATAGTATTTTTGATTTTAAGTTTTACCAAGAACAACATTGAATATGGTCAAAGGAAAATTAAACTCACTTTAGCAGCCGTCAATAAAAACAGGCTGTAAACAAGTGTAAATAAATGCAAAATGTTTACTTTCAGTGGATTTTTCAAATAGTAACTTGATCCGACGAAACCCTTCAGTACTCAATGCACGCCACTGTGATTTGCAAACCATTTCCGTATTAAATGTAAGACGGCAACAATGCCAGGTTTAGTCCAAAATCTCCCCCTCAAAAAAAATAACAAAAAAAATACCAAAAAAATAACAAATATATATAAAAAAAGAAAGAAATAGGGCCTAGGCTATATTATTATATATATATATATAAAATCAATCACAAAAACTAGGATAGGTTTTTGTTCACCATTTTTTTATTCCGACAAATTTGTTTCGTGGATACCTCCACTCGTCAGGGAATATTATTGTAATGGCATTCTCGAAACGTTCTACCTGTGCATCAAGTTAGGGGGCGCGCGAACGCAATAACGCGCGCTTGGATTGCGGGCGTATGTGGGCAACTTGACGTTGGCGTGGGAAAATTATGGCCGCTCCCGAACTACCCGGCCACGGCTTGACATCGCACACGAGTCCATGGGAAGTGACTGCAGTCACTACCATAGGCCCGCGTGTAACTTGAAGCCGCAGACAAACAATTCGGACACGGCCTAACGTTACACTCGGGGCGTGGTTTTGGCGTGCTTTATCAGTTTGAATTTAGCCGCGTGCCGGCATGCGCTAGTTAGCTCAGATCTTTTGTTTAGAGTAGCCTTTTCTGGGTGGCAGATGATATAGACTTTCTCCATAGTGCACAAGTTGCATTGTTTACTGATGTTAGAGTATGGTTGAACATTGCTCAAGATTTTCCACTTGGTTGTGAATTCAGTGTTTTTGTCTTTTAGCGTCCATACATGTTTTGATAGTTCTGTCTGGTTCCTGTGCGCTTCTTTCTTGAATGATTGTCGGTGGTTTCCGAGTCTTTGCTTAAACTCGGTGCTGGTTAGGCCTACATACGTCTCTTCACTCGTGTTGGTTTTTACAGTGGCTTGGTAGACGATGTTTGGTGTTCTGCATCTTCCAGTACATTGTGGAGTGGCGTCTGGATATTGGGATCAATATTGGCCGAGTACGTGTTCGTCCCTAATCTCAGTGAGCCCACGTCAGGGGTTATTTTTATATTTTTATAAATGGTTTATTTGACTGTATTAATCGCCGCCAAAAGCGGAATTGCAAATACAATTTACAGATTACATTAAAAAATATTATTTTAGATATACATATTAAAGGGATTGTATACGTTTGGTAATTACTCCAAAAATTAATGGCAATATAAACCTACTTGGTAAGAAGTACAGCAGCTTTGGATAGTATAATGCATTTTTAGAAACTTTTCACTTCGTAGTACTGCGGTTATAAAAAAAGATATCACTTTTTATCCCCAAAAATTTGAATCTGAGAAGTGGTACTGCAGTGACGTTTCTCAGACTGTGTATTCCAATGCAGATTATTCTTCCTGCGTGGACATAACCGATCCAGATTTTCGGCAATATCTCAAAATCGCTACCACCTTTTGAAATGAAATTTTTACAGGTTAGTTTTATGGTATATATCTGTAACTATATAGGATTGAAACAAACAATGGGTTCAAATTACCAAACGTGTACGATCCCTTTAAATACATCAAAAAACGTAACAAAACCAGAATTAGGGGAAAAGGAGTAAGATGAGGAGTGTGGGGGGGGACAACAAAATCATAAAAGCGGCATACCATATTGAAAATGTAGAGGGCAAATAATAGTTCATTAACATAATTTTTTATAAGATAAGATAAACATTGCACAAACCCGCCACGTAAAAAAAACCTACTTAGCTGGTTATAATAGCATCATTAAGCAGTTTAATTAATCATACAAGAGGACTGTACCTCTTGGTTCGACAGAAGGATACATATATAGCCTTTGAGTGTCTCAAGTGAAGACCACGCGCAACGTGGCGAGTTGGAGGAATCCAACTATTAAACCGTTTGGAAACCAATACAGATTTTCCAAACTTAATGCAGAGCTGCTTCCGCCGTTGACTCAGACTTAGCAAGCGACATGCAAACACAACTTAACACTTAACACAACAAATCCTTAGAGAATATGAAACCATCTCAAATCGATTAATTAACCTATTTTAAAGATTATTTATTGATAATTAAAAGCAAAGATGTACAATATGTATGTATAGGCAAAAACTGAACATAAATATTTACAAGCCTACACTGTACGTCGCATGGTTTCTTTGACAACAATGTTGCTATGCAACCATCATTGTTTTTGAGAGGCCCTATTTGGGCCTTTATTAGCATCCTCAGGCTGATGATCTCATTGGTGCTAGAATTCCGTCTCCATGACAATCGGCTGCTTACACTAAGTCCCCGCGGCCATTACTTGGCGATGGGCCAAGAAGTTTCCCGCTCAAAACATCGGTTGAAGTTGTGGACGACTGTTTACTGTGCGAGTAGTGGGCCTGAATCAGAAACGCAAGTGCAATAAACTCACTGGAATTACTCTTTGTCTACTGGAAAAACAATTTGAGCTCCCAAAAAGATATATACATGTTGACCCTATTTTATTTGATGATAGGCAATTTTTTAAGAGATACCTTTCCTACCTGATTTTCCAGCACGAATTTCACACAATGTCGACATGTGTGGTTTTTTAATCATTCTAAACGTGTGAATGTTCGCCACCATCGTTTTCACCCCAACATTTATAATTCCTTGCCTTTCTTTAATTACAAAATCAATACTTATTCTTGAAATTCCTATACACATTAATTAAACAAAGGTTGTTCACAATATCATGTTCCAGAAACATCGTGGAGGAAGGGTAAAGCCACCGTTTATTGTCGGTTCGGAGGAGCTTCTACACATACATAAATTGTCGTCGTGTTCCTTGTAGCAAGCTACATGTGTCAATCCCGCTTGAAATATTGCGTGCCAACGGGGATGTCCCGAGGCAATTTTCCAAACCTCGGCCTCGAACGAAATCGAATGATGATTCGGGGCAAACTTCAAATTCGCGCGAAACAAATGATGTGGTGAAAAAATTGGAAGTTAATTGACAAAGGAAACCTATGAACCCTGCGTTTACAATTGTATTTACAGCTGAGATTTAAACGACACCAATAGAATTACGGCGCCATATATACCGCAATTCAATTGTGCAGGAGAAAAGAACAATTAATATGCACTCCTAGATTAAATTACCTCGAGGAGACCTACCTTGCTAATGGTTTGGTATAAATAATTCGCTTGAGATAACGAATTTGGCACGCACTTCACCTTGATTGGTCAACCTCCCAATATACAATTACGGTGGCCGTAAACAGACACACAAAAACGTAAATATTGTTTTTTTCACGACATAGCAAAACTAATGTTGGCGACATGTATCTGAAGTCGTGTGTGTTTTTTTGTCGCATATATTTAATCACTGAGGCCGGAGCTTACTTCATGCAAATGCAAATTAAATGCAAACATGACCTTAGGAAGTATTCGCCGCTGAGAAAAAAAACCGCATGAGTTGAAATATGTACAACTTTTACGAAATCTCAGTTTGACAACTTGCCATGACGTCACACGTGTTCGTTCGCATTCGCTCCCGCGCCGAGTATAAACATACCTTCAGGGTGCCCTGTGATTACCTTGCACGCACCTAATAGGCAGTATACCTTTTTATTGTAGCATTTTAAAGTAACATATTTATCATAGTCCAAGTTCAAGTTTATGTATAGGAGAATACACGAGAAAGTGTGGATTTGTAATTACGAATCCACACTTTCTCGTGTATTCTCTGACTTAAACCATTGCGTCAACTGTCATCCAGTTGAGTGGACATTAAAAGGCATGCATGCTGGTATTGTGGCCATGTAATGGACGCCTAATTTGCATGCAGGGTTTCTTGAGGATCTTACGTAATCAAGCTTTGTGTTAGTGTTGAGAAGAAAACCGCGAATTCTTAACTTTACTTGTTGTCCAAAGCGTCGATTCGTAGATACGAATCCACACTTTTAGCAATGGAGTGACGTCATAGCAATGTTTAATCACACATATTCAAACAATTAATTACAAATAACCCCACAATGTAAATACAAACAGTTCAAATAATAATATGGAAATTAAATAATGTGGCCCGAGACCTGATGAACGACTCATGTGCGATGGTGCGTGGGTTCTGCCAGGAACATGTTGTTTGTGCCCTTGGGCAATCCACGTACCTACAATTATTGCTTTTCCACCCATGAGTATAAATATGTATCTGTAATGGGTCGAGGTCAATTTGAATGCTCATATTGGCTATCATGTGGCCCGAGACCTGATGAACGGGGTAATTATTGTATGACGTTAACATTATGTGGAGAAAAACAAAACATGACTGTCAAAATGGAGAGAAAAGAAGTAGCTGAAGCTTGTATCTCTTTCCCAATCTCCCTATCAACCCTTCCCCCAACCCCGGACATTTAAACTACGAACAACATACAAGGACTACAATACACAAATGCACTTGCAGGAGATCAGTTTTGAGAAAAAAACTTACATCACTGTGAAATCAATTGAAGACACACAAAATATTGATTTAACATTGCCTTTACTTGTAATGGTACGCATCCGTTATAAAGGGGCAATAACAGCAACGATGAATGCATTTAAAGGGTGCCTTTTAAACACACGCACCAAACAAGACAACTTGATGTCAGCGCCCTCTTGTGGTCGCTGACAGAAAGACATTCATGCACAAAATAGATTTCCCCTGACTACAGTCAAAATAATGAATACATTAATTATCATTATTAAGCAAAATAAATTTGAGGTAATTTCTTTCTTAAAGGTTTTCAGAGAATAAGACTGCTTGACATTACCGCCAACTGTTCCAAAATTGGATTTCCACGTTGTTTCCAGACTATTTTCTTCCTAAATGTTGATACAAATGTTTCCGAGATGTACTTCTGCATGGTCACGTGACAATATACATCTAACGTTAAAGTCAAAAGCAGAAGATGTACATCAAATTACCCCCAAAAGAAAATAGTATGCTTAACAAATTTCATTTAGCGCACCTGTTTAAAGGTAGGATACACCATTGGTAATTGCTTGAATTATCACGAATGGGTTGATGTAAGGTAGAATACACCATTGGTAATTGCATGAATTATCAGGAATGGGTGGATGTAAAGGTAGGATACACCATTGATAATTGCTTGAATTATCAGGAATGGGTGGATGTAAAGGTAGAATACACCATTGGTAATTGCTTGAATTATCAGGAATCATGGATGTAAAGGTAGGATACACCATTGGTAATTGCATGAATTATCAGGAATGAGTGGATGTAAAGGTAGAATACACCATCGGCAATTGCTTGAATTATCAGGAATGGGTGGATGTAAAGGTAGAATACACCATCGGTAATTGCTTGAATTGTCATAAATGAGACTTGGTGGGTTATAATATTTTATTGTAAATATCGTTTAACTGATCTGTCCGAAGTTTTAGAAACATGAATGCTAAAAAAAGCAAGAGAAACGAAACGGCGTTTGTTTTCAACTGGCGTTGGGCAGTGGTTCTTGTGCTGTTCTTGTTGTTGTTTTTATAAAAATGAATTTCTCGGACAAAAAATCAACGTCATAAAAAGTAAAATAAATCATGATGTCTTTGGTGTCTCTTCTGGGCCACCATATCAAAATCGTTTCCGTCGTGCGTCGCATCCTGTATAATAAGGTAATACTGCCAAGAGAGTTGCCAGAATTTCCTTCTGGCGCACCAGCTAGGCGGACGGATGGTATCCGCTCTTCTTCAGAGACAACTTAATAAACAGAATTTGGACACAAGTTTGTCGGGAAAACTCAAGCCATGGGGACTGACACACCGATGTCGAATTCCACCTCTATTTTTGAAGACACAGAATCAGATTTAGTCCTGTTTGAGACGGTTGTAATCATATTCGAGCTGATTGTGCTGAGCGCCGTTTTCTTATTTGGCGTGCCCGGTAACTGCCTCATACTCCGTGTCTACTGGACCAAGACTCTAAAAACTAGCACCCATGTTTTCATCATGGCCTTAGCCTGGGCCGATCTGACCGTCTGTGTGCTGACTGTATATCATTTGTTTAGCAATGTTGCTGGCTTAGCTGGCTATGAGCACCCGGTGTTCAGATATGTTATCGGGGCTCTGGAATCACCGGCCATCGGTACGTCGATTATGATGACTGCTGTGATCGCAACGGACCGCTACGACTGCGTGTGCCGACCACAGCGCCGGTTTTTCACCCATAAACGCGGCAAGAAAACAGCTTGGGCGGCGTTTGTATTTTCACTGGTCATCAATATTCCCGTCTTTATACCCAAAACTCTAGCTGCTGCCAACGGACAGGCCTTGCTCCTTGCCACGTTGGTATTCCGGGTCATCTGCTTTGTCGTGGCGCTCGTGATGATCGCCCTGTGTTACGGAAAAGTCTACGCGGCCATTAAGAAACACACCAAAGTCGACGCTAAGCGATCAACACGCGATTCGAGCGTCTCTCAATTAGCGGACGAATGGTCGACAAGGCTGCAGGATTCCGTATTCACAAATGCCGAACAGAACACTCCTGTCGCCGCCTCTGTGTCGACGTTCATCAGTAAACCATGCTCGAGCACGGCAGCCGATGACAACAAGGGAGCACCAAGCCACCAAATCGACAAAACAACCCGTGACGAAGGCGGGAAAATATGGGCCAGTCAACCACAAGCGACGTTGACCAAACATGAACTGTTGTCAAAGGATATGGTCCCTCCTGTCATGAACGGCACCGGTGACCCTCCCCAACACCGAAGTAACGCAGGACGCGCACCGCCAAAGGCAGATTCAGCGGCCTTACAGCGTAAGACAACCAGGATGCTGTTCATCACCAGCGTTGTGTTTCTCCTGACATGGCTGCCCTACTGGATATATCTGGCCGCTATATTTGCTTCCTTCACCGACCCAGTATTCAATACGATTTTCTCTCGGCTCACCGTAACTATTTACGTCAACAATGCCGTGAATCCCCTGATTTACGGACTTGCCAACAGACGGTTCCGTAAAGACTGCAAGACCGTTCTCAGCAAGATTAAGCTTTGTTAGAATGATACTATTTTTAACAGTCTTTGTTTTCACGCAGTTGATAATAACAATAATAATAATAATGATAAGCCATTTGAATTAGCGCATATCACCGTGATGCGCTGTCATGAAATCAAAACTTATACAAATTTAACAGATATGTTTTTAGCCCAGGTTTTGAATTGTTTTGTTGCCTCAGCCTGTTTGACAGCATCTTGTAGGTTATTCCATAATTGAACAGCAGCTGATTAGAAGGAGCGGGAACCATAGGACTTCGTTTTAGTAACTTGAGAAGTCAAAAGAGAAGTGTGGGTAGAGCGCAGATCTCTAACTGGTTGGTACTCCTGGTCTAAACTTTGAAGATAAACAGGGGCAATACCATGAACACATCCTATGCACAAACCAACACTTTTTTTGCCCGTATCGGCAACCAGTGCAAATCATAAAGACTTGGGTGTAATGGGTTCACATATGTGGGTTCTGGTGACCAGTCTAGCTACTGAGTTTTTAAGTACGTTGCAGTTTACTCATTTGATTATAAGGCAGTCCATACAGTAAGCTGTTCAATTGTGCGATACATAAATGAATCAGGTTTTGTGCATGTCTACATGTATAAGACACAATTTGTGTAGAATGTCAAAATGTCAAATGTATACATATGTACACAAAGGCGTTGTAGACTCTTAATCACAGCGACCCTTTGTGTTTGTTATGTTAATTAAACAGTATGGAACGGACAAAACATTTCCGAATTTTGTTGTGTTCGACAAAATGCTAATGAGGAGTGATGAGAGAAAGGGAATATGACTAGGGAACATTTTGAACTTGGCAGGGTTTCAATGTTCAGATATCTGTTTGTAATAACATAATGACATTTTAAATAGAATCAATAACATAATCAAGCTAGTTATAAGTTAACGTTATCTTGACAAAACTTTGAACACTCGTTGGTAAAGGTGTGTTTCACCTTGCTGAAAGATTGTTCCAGGCTTGAGCACCACGATATAAAAATGTTTTTTTTTGTTCTGCCAAATTTGGTTCTAGTGCGTGGCAGAGTATCATTCCCAGTAGTATAGGCCCTACTTGGAGTAGTAGTTTGGAACTATTCAAGCTAAACACTTACAAACTATTGTGTTTGTATGTCATTCTCTTCGCGCTTGTAATGTTTTCCAGCCAAGGCGATGACATAAATAAGTAATTGGTGTTCTATAAGGTGCACTTAATACAATTCGTCCAGCTCTCAATTAGGCAACAATCAATTAGGCAAGCATGTAAATGTTGGGTTCAACCATCAACAAGGGAAAAACCGACCATATGTTAGTCCGGCAGATTGGTACACAGGGATTTGGCACACGGTCAGAGTATGTAATGAGATAGATATTTGGCTACAGGACAATCGCAGATTTGATATTTGAACACAAATACAGGTAGGATAACATACTATGATCGTGTGCCAAATTCCATGCTTTTATCATTTGATTCAACAATAAATAAAAAAATCACCAATCTGCCTGACTATGTAGGCCCTATGGTACGTTTTAATAACATTGAGTCTGAAAGCGAAAATGTTCCCAACGTTAAGCACATTTTTTTACCATTTTATTTTTACAAACTGTTGTGTTGTTCACTTGGTAACTAAACGGTTGAATAAAATGAGTAAATTTACCCAACGTTGGGTAAAATGAATACATTTTACCAACCGTTGGTTACCAGGTGAACCACACAGCAGTTGGTAAAAACAATTGGTAACCACAATTGCCGAACGTTGGGTTAATGTACCCAACATTGCTCAAATTTGAACAAATTTACACATTGTTGTTTAACATTTTATCAACTTTTCCAAATTTTAATACATGTTTTGAGAGTGTACATGTATATTTGTCCGGCTATTTTAAAACATAATTTTATTCAAATTTACTAACCAAACCGATGTAGTAATTTTCCGTTTAATGTCAACGTTTGGTCACCCTTTTTTAAACACCGGGTCGAGAACATTCGTCACTACAGATCAAATTAGTCTGAGCTGTTGCCAAACGACTGCATTCAGCTATCGAAGTAGTCTTTATATCAATCAACGTTAAACGTTTGCTGAGTAAAAGGTGATATAAGTCTAAAAAAATTGAGTTATGAATTGGAAAGGCCTGAATATAAGCTCTCATTTGGTACATAGTAGTCAAATTACACAACAGAGAAAATAGGCTTCGAATCCAACAAAACGAAGACTGCACACTTAAAAGCTAGTTGTTTTACTATTTTTATTGAAATATAGCTTTTTGTTAATTAAATCTAAAAAAGTTGATATAAAAGGCCACAAAAATGAAAATCTAATTTTGACCAACAAAATTATCCTGTCAACTTTAACATGCTACATGCATAGCGCGTCTTACAATTATCACCTTTCCCTGAAGCGGGTGCCAACTTATTTTATAACACACCTCTTGCTGGTTCTTTACCCTGGTTAACTAGCATCCTCCTGGGTGGGATGCTAGTCCATCGCATTTACTCCCCAGCTAATGTCGGTACCCATACTCTTAGATAGAGAGAGGCAAGTAGAAAATGGTGGCTTGCCCAAGGACACAGCGCATGGCCAGCTGCTGGATTCGAATCCCTGACCCCTCATCACAAGTCATAAACCATATAACCTCTAGACCACACGCCCCTGAATTTGAATGAAGACATATTCCCGAGACAATGTTTAAATAAAGTGACCAACATTTGAAATTGTATTATAAATTACTAAATAGGTTTTGTAAAATCGTGTGCATTTTTTTTCTAAAACGAAATTGAATGTGAAAGTTGTTGGATTTAAATAAACAAATGTTCTAAAATAGCCGGGAACATTTATATTATTATAATTTTTACAGTACAAGTATGACGACGGTAATCAATTAAAAATAAACGTGTGGCTATTTTAGCCGCACTTAAAGGTAATTGTTTAATTAGCACGAATGGGTGGATTTGGGGGGCTTGTATTTTATTATAAATATAGTTCAACAGATCTGTTCGAAGTTTTACAATCATGGATGCTGAGAAAAGCGGCGTCGGGTAGTGGTTCTTATGTTGTTCTTGGTTTTTTTCGCGATCGCCGTCTGGCATTCGCGATTTTTTTTTATAAAATTAAATTTTTCGAAACAATTACAGGATATCTAGCGCAATCATTTTGATGTATGCCTAGAATCAATATTACTTTCAAATAAGTACAATATTGTTTTATTAATTCGGTAGTAATTGGTGTATTCAAATGGTGCAAATGGTGTATTCTACCTTTAAAGTTCATAGATCATAATCAATTAGCCTGTCGTAAGCTCTACGAGTTACGCTCATAAACGAATCACTGAACAATGAACTCGGTTTTAAAATTTGAATAAAATGACATCATGTGTTAAGACATCATGTGTTTACTTTGCGAAATCGCTCGTGATAGTGTCCAAAGGTTTATTGCCCGACCGCGTTTTGGTACGTGGTGACGCGATGCGGAAACGTAATTTATTTATTTCAGTGTGAAATCGTCATATCAGCTTTGTCAAAATGATGCGTAAAATCTAACTGTCTAACGAGTTGCAAACCAAGTAAAATATGTTGACATACAGCATGGGACAAAACAGGTCAGGTCACCGCGAAAATGCCGTGTGAACTTGGTGACTGCGATTGGGAAAAACCCGCGTGGTCTACCACTACCATTATTTGTGACCTAATACGCTACTGACAATGTGTGTATAATACGTGACTGTATTATCGTCTAGACGTGCGTGTGTTATAATGTGCTTGTCGTACAGGAAGTAAACTGCATTTTTAGTTTTAGAAGAAAATCAGAAACCGTCTAAAGATGGCGTATCGTACTAGCAACGACATTGACAATGGGTTTACGAACGATGGTTTCATTCGTGATGGGTCAAGTTTACCACCGTCGTGTATCCCATCCGCACCAGATGAAGAGCTCGGAGATAGTGAGGGGCTTCAGAATCAGCGGTCCCCGTGCCATGAAGGAGTTTATGTTACCGTTAGCACCGCCAACCCATCAACTCTGCCTTCGCAGCCCAAACAGGGATCCCCGATAATTAGGCCAACCACTCTGGGCCGTGACGGCGAGGATGAGTCCTTGCCCGGGCCGTGCGGGTACTGCTGCTGGATGCCGACCTGCCTGCAGAAGGTGGCTTCCGGCCGGTGCTTCGTGTTGTTCCTCAGCATTCTCTCACTGACGGAGGCAGGCCTGACGGTGGGCTACATCAGCAGCATGGTCACCAGCTTTGAGCTTCAGTTTCGATTCAGTAGCACGCTGACGGGTTTCGTTGTGAGTTGCTATGATATCGGCACCCTCGTGGTGATCCTGACGAGTTATTACGGTGGCCGGGCGGCTGCTAACCGGCCCAAGTGGATCGCCTGGAGCGCCTGGGCCATGGCTCTGGGCTCTTCCATCGTAACCCTCCCGCATTTCTTCATCTCCTACAACAATAAGGGAAACGACACCGTGGCCAACGTGTGCCATCCCAGTACAGCAGTTGACTCAGTATGGGATGAACACGAACCCACCTGTCGACCAGAGGATATCAGTAATGTAGAGACCTCTGCGCTAATCTTTCTTATCCCCGGAATGTTGCTAATCGGAGCTGGGTCGACGGCGACGCTAACGCTTGGTGCGACGTACATCGACGATTTTGTACGCAAGAAGGAAGTACCTATTATGCTTGGTGAGTTCTAAATAACCTATACAAGTTTATAACAAGTTGGAAAGTCAGGTCGGCGTAGTGGTTCTTTTCTCGCCTTCCACCGCTGTGACCCGGGTTGGGCCAATTATATGGATTCGGTTTTCAGTCCCTGCCTGACTCCGTGGGTTTTCTCTATAGGATATTCTTCGTGGGTTTTCCTTCCACCTCTAAAACTGTACTTTCTTCTCATTGTCTTCTTACCGTAGGTTTCTTCCCGCTTATATGAGCTACAGTGCATAGGGCACTTTTGAGGGATCCTTGGTTTCATTACCAGAACAAATTATTCATTATAACACTATAATGTATAGAACATGAGAGGTTAATTTATATAGTGAAACCGAGGATTTATCAAAACTGATTAAGGCACTGTACCTCCAAAGCCTGAGAAAACGTATGCTGTACTAACATTTCGTAAAATACGGAAATACCCCAGTTTTCTAAAGGTTATACCGCAATTTCGCAAAAAGGTCGTAAATTTAAATCTAAACCATTTCCTCGTTTAAAGGTAGATACACCATTGAAAATTGTTACTACCGAACTTATTTAAAAGTAAATAATGATTGTAGGCATCCAGCAAACTGATTGCACTAGCTATCCTGTAATTGTTCAAAAAAAATTAATTTTATTTAAAAGAAATCACGTTAGCCAGACGGCGATCGCCAAAAAAACAAACAAACGCATAAGAACCACTGCCTGACGCCGGTTGAAAACGAGCGCCGTTTTCCTTGGTTTACTCAGCATCCATGATTGTAAAACTTCGAACAGGTCAGTTAAACAATATTTACTATGAAATATAACACCCCAAATCCACATATTAATGATATTTCAAACAATTACCAATGGCATATCCTACCTTTAATCCACCTCCTATGTTTTTTTAAAGCCAATTTCCTGTATCGACGTTCTGGGCCCTCGTTTAACTCTGCACTTTTCGCTTCCCACAACACATAAAGCTCGAGGTCACGTGATTCCAACTCGAATCAGTGATTTATCTAATTGAGCCATCAGAGTGGTTTGCGGAAGACGAAATTGGAGTGCCGTGGTCTGGGGGCATTGAATTTGTAATCTGTAGGTAAAACTACAGGTTGTGTGTGGGTTCGAGTCCGGTCTCGGACTATGGTGCGTGTGCCCTTGGACAAGACACTTTGTCACTCATTGCTTCTCTCGACCCAGGAGTAAATGGTTACATACGAGGGCAGAGATGGTTGATATTATTAGCTGCTTTGCGCCGAAATGGCAGCATCGAGCTGTATACTTTCCAGAAAGTTGAGATGACATTTGGAAGGCGTCGTTGGCCCTGTGAGCAGGGGAAGTAATTGTAGCGCCGCGAGCGCCAGTGTTGGTGAATACGTGCCCTTAATAAATATCCATTATTATTATTAATTCTTATACCTAGCTTTGACAATACGTACGTTCGTACGTTCGAATTAAAACGACTTTGCCGCTCCAGTTTTTACCCCGTTTCAAACTCGCAATTCTGCCATTCAATTTAGTCTTGAGGCATTCAAATTTCGTTAGCAATGTATCCAACTTAGCATATCGTCGTACCTTTTCGTGACGCGCAATCATCATCCAATTAAGCAAAGCTGGTTTGACTGGGGATTTGTGCCGATTTATTTTTTTCAATTTCGTAAAGAGGCAATCAATTTCGCTATGAGTATTCAAATAAGTGCGACAAAGACATTCGAACAAATAAAACCATTAATTGTGCTAGACATCCGGTTCGTATCCTTGGGCCTAATTATAAGCCAGTCAAACCTTTAATTTGTTGGTATTCATTAATGTTTCATAAAACGTTTGTATGGTGCCTAGTGGACATCGTATTAGCGCAACATGGGTAGTCGTAAAAACATGGAACATTTCAGAACTCATTTTATTTCCCAACAAAACGGTGGTTCGCTAAAACTAAAAGTAGGCATAATATTTTAGATTTTAAGTTTCACCAAGAACAACATTGAATATGGTCAAAGGAAAATTCAACTCACTTCAGCAGCCGTCAATAAAAAACAAGCTGTTAACAAGTGTAAATAAATGCTAAATTTTAACTTTCAGTGGATTTTTCAAATAGTAACTTGATCCGACGAAACCCTTCAGTACTCAATGCACGCCACTGTGATTTGCAAACCATTTCCGTATTAAATGTAAGACGGCAACAATGCCAGGTTTAGTCCAAAATCTCCCCCTCAAAAAAAATAACCAAAAAAATAACAAAAAAATAACAAATATATATAAAAAAAGAAAGAAATAGGGCCTAGGCTATATATATATATATATATATATATAAAATCAATCACAAAAACTAGGATAGGTTTTTGTTCACCATTTTTTTATTCCGACAAATTTGTTTCGTGGATACCTCCACTCGTCAGGGAATATTATTGTAATGGCATTCTCGAAACGTTCTACCTGTGCATCAAGTTAGGGGGCGCGCGAACGCAATAACGCGCGCTTGGATTGCGGGCGTATGTGGGCAACTTGACGCGGGCGTGGAAAAATTATGGCCGCTCCCGAACTACCCGGCCACGGCTTGACATCGCACACGAGTCCATGGGAAGTGACTGCAGTCACTACCATAGGCCCGCGTGTAACTTGAAGCCGCAGCCAAACAATTCGGACACGGCCTAACGTTACACTCTGGGCGTGGTTTTGGCGTGCTTTATCAGTTTGAATTTAGCCGCGTGCCGGCATGCGCTAGTTAGCTCAGATCTTTTGTTTAGAGTAGCCTTTTCTGGGTGGCAGATGATATAGAATTTCTCCATAGTGCACAAGTTGCATTGTTTACTGATGTTAGAGTACGGTTGAGCATTGCTCAAGATTTCCACTTGGTTGTGAATTCAGTGTTTTTGTCTTTTAGCGTCCATACATGTTTTGATAGTTCTGTCTGGTTCCTGTGCGCTTCTTTCTTGAATGATTGTCGGTGGTTTCCGAGTCTTTGCTTAAACTCGGTGCTGGTTAGGCCTACATACGTCTCTTCACTCGTGTTGGTTTTTACAGTGGCTTGGTAGACGATGTTTGGTGTTCTGCATCTTCCAGTACATTGTGGAGTGGCGTCTGGATATTGGGATCAATATTGGCCGAGTACGTGTTCGTCCCTAATCTGAGTGAGCCCACGTCAGGGGTTATTTTTATATTTTTATAAATGGTTTATTTGACTGTATTAATCGCCGCCAAAAGCGGAATTGCAAATACAATTTACAGATTACATTAAAAAATATTATTTTAGATATACATATTAAAGGGATTGTATACGTTTGGTAATTACTCCAAAAATTAATGGCAATATAAACCTACTTGGTAAGAAGTACAGCAGCTTTGGATAGTATAATGCATTTTTAGAAACTTTTCACTTCGAAGTACTGCGGTTATAAAAAAAGATATCACTTTTTATCCCCAAAAATTTGAATCTGAGAAGCGGTACTGCAGTGACGTTTCTCAGACTGTGTATTCCAATGCAGATTATTCTTCCTGCGTGGACATAACCGATCCAGATTTTCGGCAATATCTCAAAATCGCTACCACCTTTTGAAATGAAATTTTTACAGGTTAGTTTTATGGTATATATCTGTAACTATATAGGATTGAAACAAACAATGGGTTCAAATTACCAAACGTGTACGATCCCTTTAAATACATCAAAAAACGTAACAAAACCAGAATTAGGGGAAAAGGAGTAAGATGAGGAGTGTGGGGGGGGGGACAACAAAATCATAAAAGCGGCATACCATATTGAAAATGTAGAGGGCAAATAATAGTTCATCAACATAATTTTTTATAAGATAAGATAAACATTGCACAAACCCGCCACGTAAAAAAAACCTACTTAGCTGGTTATAATAGCATCATTAAGCAGTTTAATTAATCATACAAGAGGACTGTACCTCTTGGTTCGACAGAAGGATACATATATAGCCTTTGAGTGTCTCAAGTGAAGACCACGCGCAACGTGGCGAGTTGGAGGAATCCAACTATTAAACCGTTTGGAAACCAATACAGATTTTCCAAACTTAATGCAGAGCTGCTTCCGCCGTTGACTCAGACTTAGCAAGCGACATGCAAACACAACTTAACACTTAACACAACAAATCCTTAGAGAATATGAAACCATCTCAAATCGATTAATTAACCTATTTTAAAGATTATTTATTGATAATTAAAAGCAAAGATGTACAATATGTATGTATAGGCAAAAACTGAACATAAATATTTACAAGCCTACACTGTACGTCGCATGGTTTCTTTGACAACAATGTTGCTATGCAACCATCATTGTTTTTGAGAGGCCCTATTTGGGCCTTTATTAGCATCCTCAGGCTGATGATCTCATTGGTGCTAGAATTCCGTCTCCATGACAATCGGCTGCTTACACTAAGTCCCCGCGGCCATTACTTGGCGATGGGCCAAGAAGTTTCCCGCTCAAAACATCGGTTGAAGTTGTGGACGACTGTTTACTGTGCGAGTAGTGGACCTGATTCTGAAACGCAAGTGCAATAAACTCACTGGAATTACTCTTTGTCTACTGGAAAAACAATTTGAGCTCCCAAAAAGATATATACATGTTGACCCTATTTTATTTGATGATAGGCAATATTTTAAGAGATACCTTTCCTACCTGATTTTCCAGCACGAATTTCACACAATGTCGACATGTGTGGTTTTTTAATCATTCTAAACGTGTGAATGTTCGCCACCATCGTTTTCACCCCAACATTTATAATTCCTTGCCTTTCTTTAATTACAAAATCAATACTTATTCTTGAAATTCCTATACACATTAATTAAACAAAGGTTGTTCACAATATCATGTTCCAGAAACATCGTGGAGGAAGGGTAAAGCCACCGTTTATTGTCGGTTCGGAGGAGCTTCTACACATACATAAATTGTCGTCGTGTTCCTTGTAGCAAGCTACATGTGTCAATCCCGCTTGAAATATTGCGTGCCAACGGGGATGTCCCGAGGCAATTTTCCAAACCTCGGCCTCGAACGAAATCGAATGATGATTCGGGGCAAACTTCAAATTCGCGCGAAACAAATGATGTGGTGAAAAAATTGGAAGTTAATTGACAAAGGAAACCTATGAACCCTGCGTTTACAATTGTATTTACAGCTGAGATTTAAACGACACCAATAGAATTACGGCGCCATATATACCGCAATTCAATTGTGCAGGAGAAAAGAACAATTAATATGCACTCCTAGATTAAATTACCTCGAGGAGACCTACCTTGCTAATGGTTTGGTATAAATAATTCGCTTGAGATAACGAATTTGGCACGCACTTCACCTTGATTGGTCAACCTCCCAATATACAATTACGGTGGCCGTAAACAGACACACAAAAACGTAAATATTGTTTTTTTCACGACATAGCAAAACTAATGTTGGCGACATGTATCTGAAGTCGTGTGTGTTTTTTTGTCGCATATATTTAATCACTGAGGCCGGAGCTTACTTCATGCAAATGCAAATTAAATGCAAACATGACCTTAGGAAGTATTCGCCGCTGAGAAAAAAAACCGCATGAGTTGAAATATGTACAACTTTTACGAAATCTCAGTTTGACAACTTGCCATGACGTCACACGTGTTCGTTCGCATTCGCTCCCGCGCCGAGTATAAACATACCTTCAGGGTGCCCTGTGATTACCTTGCACGCACCTAATAGGCAGTATACCTTTTTATTGTAGCATTTTAAAGTAACATATTTATCATAGTCCAAGTTCAAGTTTATGTATAGGAGAATACACGAGAAAGTGTGGATTTGTAATTACGAATCCACACTTTCTCGTGTATTCTCCGACTTAAACCATTGCGTCAACTGTCATCCAGTTGAGTGGACATTAAAAGGCATGCATGCTGGTATTGTGGCCATGTAATGGACGCCTAATTTGCATGCAGGGTTTCTTGAGGATCTTACGTAATCAAGCTTTGTGTTAGTGTTGAGAAGAAAACCGCGAATTCTTAACTTTACTTGTTGTCCAAAGCGTCGATTCGTAGATACGAATCCACACTTTTAGCAATGGAGTGACGTCATAGCAATGTTTAATCACACATATTCAAACAATTAATTACAAATAACCCCACAATGTAAATACAAACAGTTCAAATAATAATATGGAAATTAAATAATGTGGCCCGAGACCTGATGAACGACTCATGTGCGATGGTGCGTGGGTTCTGCCAGGAACATGTTGTTTGTGCCCTTGGGCAATCCACGTACCTACAATTATTGCTTTTCCACCCATGAGTATAAATATGTATCTGTAATGGGTCGAGGTCAATTTGAATGCTCATATTGGCTATCATGTGGCCCGAGACCTGATGAACGGGGTAATTATTGTATGACGTTAACATTATGTGGAGAAAAACAAAACATGACTGTCAAAATGGAGAGAAAAGAAGTAGCTGAAGCTTGTATCTCTTTCCCAATCTCCCTATCAACCCTTCCCCCAACCCCGGACATTTAAACTACGAACAACATACAAGGACTACAATACACAAATGCACTTGCAGGAGATCAGTTTTGAGAAAAAAACTTACATCACTGTGAAATCAATTGAAGACACACAAAATATTGATTTAACATTGCCTTTACTTGTAATGGTACGCATCCGTTATAAAGGGGCAATAACAGCAACGATGAATGCATTTAAAGGGTGCCTTTTAAACACACGCACCAAACAAGACAACTTGATGTCAGCGCCCTCTTGTGGTCGCTGACAGAAAGACATTCATGCACAAAATAGATTTCCCCTGACTACAGTCAAAATAATGAATACATTAATTATCATTATTAAGCAAAATAAATTTGAGGTAATTTCTTTCTTAAAGGTTTTCAGAGAATAAGACTGCTTGACATTACCGCCAACTGTTCCAAAATTGGATTTCCACGTTGTTTCCAGACTATTTTCTTCCTAAATGTTGATACAAATGTTTCCGAGATGTACTTCTGCATGGTCACGTGACAATATACATCTAACGTTAAAGTCAAAAGCAGAAGATGTACATCAAATTACCCCCAAAAGAAAATAGTATGCTTAACAAATTTCATTTAGCGCACCTGTTTAAAGGTAGGATACACCATTGGTAATTGCTTGAATTATCACGAATGGGTTGATGTAAGGTAGAATACACCATTGGTAATTGCATGAATTATCAGGAATGGGTGGATGTAAAGGTAGGATACACCATTGATAATTGCTTGAATTATCAGGAATGGGTGGATGTAAAGGTAGAATACACCATTGGTAATTGCTTGAATTATCAGGAATCATGGATGTAAAGGTAGGATACACCATTGGTAATTGCATGAATTATCAGGAATGAGTGGATGTAAAGGTAGAATACACCATCGGCAATTGCTTGAATTATCAGGAATGGGTGGATGTAAAGGTAGAATACACCATCGGTAATTGCTTGAATTGTCATAAATGAGACTTGGTGGGTTATAATATTTTATTGTAAATATCGTTTAACTGATCTGTCCGAAGTTTTAGAAACATGAATGCTAAAAAAAGCAAGAGAAACGAAACGGCGTTTGTTTTCAACTGGCGTTGGGCAGTGGTTCTTGTGCTGTTCTTGTTGTTGTTTTTATAAAAATGAATTTCTCGGACAAAAAATCAACGTCATAAAAAGTAAAATAAATCATGATGTCTTTGGTGTCTCTTCTGGGCCACCATATCAAAATCGTTTCCGTCGTGCGTCGCATTCTGTATAATAAGGTAATACTGCCAAGAGAGTTGCCAGAATTTCCTTCTGGCGCACCAGCTAGGCGGACGGATGGTATCCGCTCTTCTTCAGAGACAACTTAATAAACAGAATTTGGACACAAGTTTGTCGGGAAAACTCAAGCCATGGGGACTGACACACCGATGTCGAATTCCACCTCTATTTTTGAAGACACAGAATCAGATTTAGTCCTGTTTGAGACGGTTGTAATCATATTCGAGCTGATTGTGCTGAGCGCCGTTTTCTTATTTGGCGTGCCCGGTAACTGCCTCATACTCCGTGTCTACTGGACCAAGACTCTAAAAACTAGCACCCATGTTTTCATCATGGCCTTAGCCTGGGCCGATCTGACCGTCTGTGTGCTGACTGTATATCATTTGTTTAGCAATGTTGCTGGCTTAGCTGGCTATGAGCACCCGGTGTTCAGATATGTTATCGGGGCTCTGGAATCACCGGCCATCGGTACGTCGATTATGATGACTGCTGTGATCGCAACGGACCGCTACGACTGCGTGTGCCGACCACAGCGCCGGTTTTTCACCCATAAACGCGGCAAGAAAACAGCTTGGGCGGCGTTTGTATTTTCACTGGTCATCAATATTCCCGTCTTTATACCCAAAACTCTAGCTGCTGCCAACGGACAGGCCTTGCTCCTTGCCACGTTGGTATTCCGGGTCATCTGCTTTGTCGTGGCGCTCGTGATGATCGCCCTGTGTTACGGAAAAGTCTACGCGGCCATTAAGAAACACACCAAAGTCGACGCTAAGCGATCAACACGCGATTCGAGCGTCTCTCAATTAGCGGACGAATGGTCGACAAGGCTGCAGGATTCCGTATTCACAAATGCCGAACAGAACACTCCTGTCGCCGCCTCTGTGTCGACGTTCATCAGTAAACCATGCTCGAGCACGGCAGCCGATGACAACAAGGGAGCACCAAGCCACCAAATCGACAAAACAACCCGTGACGAAGGCGGGAAAATATGGGCCAGTCAACCACAAGCGACGTTGACCAAACATGAACTGTTGTCAAAGGATATGGTCCCTCCTGTCATGAACGGCACCGGTGACCCTCCCCAACACCGAAGTAACGCAGGACGCGCACCGCCAAAGGCAGATTCAGCGGCCTTACAGCGTAAGACAACCAGGATGCTGTTCATCACCAGCGTTGTGTTTCTCCTGACATGGCTGCCCTACTGGATATATCTGGCCGCTATATTTGCTTCCTTCACCGACCCAGTATTCAATACGATTTTCTCTCGGCTCACCGTAACTATTTACGTCAACAATGCCGTGAATCCCCTGATTTACGGACTTGCCAACATACGGTTCCGTAAAGACTGCAAGACCGTTCTCAGCAAGATTAAGCTTTGTTAGAATGATACTATTTTTAACAGTCTTTGTTTTCACGCAGTTGATAATAACAATAATAATAATAATGATAAGCCATTTGAATTAGCGCATATCACCGTGATGCGCTGTCATGAAATCAAAACTTATACAAATTTAACAGATATGTTTTTAGCCCGGGTTTTGAATTGTTTTGTTGCCTCAGCCTGTTTGACAGCATCTTGTAGGTTATTCCATAATTGAACAGCAGCTGATTAGAAGGAGCGGGAACCATAGGACTTCGTTTTAGTAACTTGAGAAGTCAAAAGAGAAGTGTGGGTAGAGCGCAGATCTCTAACTGGTTGGTACTCCTGGTCTAAACTTTGAAGATAAACAGGGGCAATACCATGAACACATCCTATGCACAAACCAACACTTTTTTTGCCCGTATCGGCAACCAGTGCAAATCATAAAGACTTGGGTGTAATGGGTTCACATATGTGGGTTCTGGTGACCAGTCTAGCTACTGAGTTTTTAAGTACGTTGCAGTTTACTCATTTGATTATAAGGCAGTCCATACAGTAAGCTGTTCAATTGTGCGATACATAAATGAATCAGGTTTTGTGCATGTCTACATGTATAAGACACAATTTGTGTAGAATGTCAAAATGTCAAATGTATACATATGTACACAAAGGCGTTGTAGACTCTTAATCACAGCGACCCTTTGTGTTTGTTATGTTAATTAAACAGTATGGAACGGACAAAACATTTCCGAATTTTGTTGTGTTCGACAAAATGCTAATGAGGAGTGATGAGAGAAAGGGAATATGACTAGGGAACATTTTGAACTTGGCAGGGTTTCAATGTTCAGATATCTGTTTGTAATAACATAATGACATTTTAAATAGAATCAATAACATAATCAAGCTAGTTATAAGTTAACGTTATCTTGACAAAACTTTGAACACTCGTTGGTAAAGGTGTGTTTAACCTTGCTGAAAGATTGTTCCAGGCTTGAGCACCACGATATAAAAATGTGTTTTTTTGTTCTGCCAAATTTGGTTCTAGTGCGTGGCAGAGTATCATTCCCAGTAGTATAGGCCCTACTTGGAGTAGTAGTTTGGAACTATTCAAGCTAAACACTTACAAACTATTGTGTTTGTATGTCATTCTCTTCGCGCTTGTAATGTTTTCCAGCCAAGGCGATGACATAAATAAGTAATTGGTGTTCTATAAGGTGCACTTAATACAATTCGTCCAGCTCTCAATTAGGCAACAATCAATTAGGCAAGCATGTAAATGTTGGGTTCAACCATCAACAAGGGAAAAACCGACCATATGTTAGTCCGGCAGATTGGTACACAGGGATTTGGCACACGGTCAGAGTATGTAATGAGATAGATATTTGGCTACAGGACAATCGCAGATTTGATATTTGAACACAAATACAGGTAGGATAACATACTATGATCGTGTGCCAAATTCCATGCTTTTATCATTTGATTCAACAATAAATAAAAAAATCACCAATCTGCCTGACTATGTAGGCCCTATGGTACGTTTTAATAACATTGAGTCTGAAAGCGAAAATGTTCCCAACGTTAAGCACATTTTTTTACCATTTTATTTTTACAAACTGTTGTGTTGTTCACTTGGTAACTAAACGGTTGAATAAAATGAGTAAATTTACCCAACGTTGGGTAAAATGAATACATTTTACCAACCGTTGGTTACCAGGTGAACCACACAGCAGTTGGTAAAAACAATTGGTAACCACAATTGCCGAACGTTGGGTTAATGTACCCAACATTGCTCAAATTTGAACAAATTTACACATTGTTGTTTAACATTTTATCAACTTTTCCAAATTTTAATACATGTTTTGAGAGTGTACATGTATATTTGTCCGGCTATTTTAAAACATAATTTTATTCAAATTTACTAACCAAACCGATGTAGTAATTTTCCGTTTAATGTCAACGTTTGGTCACCCTTTTTTAAACACCGGGTCGAGAACATTCGTCACTACAGATCAAATTAGTCTGAGCTGTTGCCAAACGACTGCATTCAGCTATCGAAGTAGTCTTTATATCAATCAACGTTAAACGTTTGCTGAGTAAAAGGTGATATAAGTCTAAAAATATTGAGTTATGAATTTGAAAGGCCTGAATATAAGCTCTCATTTGGTACATAGTAGTCAAATTACACAACAGAGAAAATAGGCTTCGAATCCAACAAAACGAAGACTGCACACTTAAAAGCTAGTTGTTTTACTATTTTTATTGAAATATAGCTTTTTGTTAATTAAATCTAAAAAAGTTGATATAAAAGGCCACAAAAATGAAAATCTAATTTTGACCAACAAAATTATCCTGTCAACTTTAACATGCTACATGCATAGCGCGTCTTACAATTATCACCTTTCCCTGAAGCGGGTGCCAACTTATTTTATAACACACCTCTTGCTGGTTCTTTACCCTGGTTAACTAGCATCCCCCTGGGTGGGATGCTAGTCCATCGCATTTACTCCCCAGCTAATGTCGGTACCCATACTCTTAGATAGAGAGAGGCAAGTAGAAAATGGTGGCTTGCCCAAGGACACAGCGCATGGCCAGCTGCTGGATTCGAACCCCTGACCCCTCATCACAAGTCATAAACCATATAACCTCTAGACCACACGCCCCTGAATTTGAATGAAGACATATTCCCGAGACAATGTTTAAATAAAGTGACCAACATTTGAAATTGTATTATAAATTACTAAATAGGTTTTGTAAAATCGTGTGCATTTTTTTTCTAAAACGAAATTGAATGTGAAAGTTGTTGGATTTAAATAAACAAATGTTCTAAAATAGCCGGGAACATTTATATTATTATAATTTTTACAGTACAAGTATGACGACGGTAATCAATTAAAATAAACGTGTGGCTATTTTAGCCGCACTTAAAGGTAATTGTTTAATTAGCACGAATGGGTGGATTTGGGGGGCTTGTATTTTATTATAAATATAGTTCAACAGATCTGTTCGAAGTTTTACAATCATGGATGCTGAGAAAAGCGGCGTCGGGTAGTGGTTCTTATGTTGTTCTTGGTTTTTTTCGCGATCGCCGTCTGGCATTCGCGATTTTTTTTTATAAAATTAAATTTTTCGAAACAATTACAGGATATCTAGCGCAATCATTTTGATGTATGCCTAGAATCAATATTACTTTCAAATAAGTACAATATTGTTTTATTAATTCGGTAGTAATTGGTGTATTCAAATGGTGCAAATGGTGTATTCTACCTTTAAAGTTCATAGATCATAATCAATTAGCCTGTCGTAAGCTCTACGAGTTACGCTCATAAACGAATCACTGAACAATGAACTCGGTTTTAAAATTTGAATAAAATGACATCATGTGTTAAGACATCATGTGTTTACTTTGCGAAATCGCACGTGATAGTGTCCAAAGGTTTATTGCCCGACCGCGTTTTGGTACGTGGTGACGCGATGCGGAAACGTAATTTATTTATTTCAGTGTGAAATCGTCATATCAGCTTTGTCAAAATGATGCGTAAAATCTAACTGTCTAACGAGTTGCAAACCAAGTAAAATATGTTGACATACAGCATGGGACAAAACAGGTCAGGTCACCGCGAAAATGCCGTGTGAACTTGGTGACTGCGATTGGGAAAAACCCGCGTGGCCTACCACTACCATATTTGTGACCTAATACGCTACTGACAATGTGTGTATAATACGTGACTGTATTATCGTCTAGACGTGCGTGTGTTATAATGTGCTTGTCGTACAGGAAGTAAACTGCATTGTTAGTTTTATAAGAAAATCAGAAACCGTTTAAAGATGGCGTATCGTACTAGCAATGACATTGACAATGGGTTTACGAACGATGGTTTCATTCGTGATGGGTCAAGTTTACCCCCGTCGTGTATTCCATCCGCACCAGATGAAGAGCTCGGAGATAGTAATGGGCCTCGGGATCAGCGGTCCCCGTGCCATGAAGGAGTTTATGTTACTGTTAGCACCGCCAACCCATCAACTCTGCCTTCGCGGCCCAAACAGGGATCCCCGATAATTAGGCCAACCACTCTGGGCCGTGACGGCGAGGATGAGTCCTTGCCCGGGCCGTGCGGGTACTGCTGCTGGGCGCCGACCTGCCTGCAGAAGGTGGCTTCCGGCCGGTGCTTCGTGTTGTTCCTCAGCATTCTCTCCCTGACGGAGGCAGGCCTGACGGTGGGTTACATCAGCAGCATGGTCACCAGCTTCGAGCTTCAGTTTCGATTCAGTAGCACGCTGACGGGTTTCGTTGTGAGTTGCTATGATATCGGCACCCTCGTGGTGATCCTGACGAGTTACTACGGTGGCCGGGCGGCTGCTAACCGGCCCAAGTGGATCGCCTGGAGCGCCTTGGCCATGGCTCTGGGCTCTTCCATCGTAACCCTCCCGCATTTCTTCATCTCCTACAACACTAAAGGGAAACGACACCGTGGCCAACGTGTGCCATCCCAGTACATCAGTTGACTCAGTATGGGATGAACACGAACCCACCTGTCGACCAGAGGATATCAGTAATGCAGAGACCTCTGCGCTAATCTTTCTTATCCCCGGAATGTTGCTAATCGGAGCTGGGTCGACGGCGACGATAACGCTTGGTGCGACGTACATCGACGATTTTGTACGCAAGAAGGAAGTACCTATTATGCTTGGTAAGTTCTAAATAACCTATACAAGTTTATAACAAGTTGGAGAGTCAGGTCGGCGTAGTGGTTCTTTTCTCGCATTCCACCGCTGTGACCCGGGTTGGGCCAATATTATATGGATTCGGTTTTCAGTCCCTGCCTGACTCCGTGGGTTTTCTCTAGGATATTCTTCGTGGGTTTTCCTTCCACCTCTAAAACTGTACTTTCTTCTCATTGTCTTCTTACTGTAGGTTTCTTCCCGCTTACGAGCTACAGTGCATAGGGCACTTTTGAGGGATCCTTGGTTTCATTACCAGAACAAATTATTCATTATAACACTATAATGTATAGAACATGAGAGGTTAATTTATATAGTGAAACCGAGGATTTATCAAAACTGATTAAGGCACTGTACCTCCAAAGCCTGAGAAAACGTATGCTGTGAAAACATTTCGTAAAATACGGAAATACCCCAGTTAAAATACAACTGTTTTCTAAAGGTTATACCGCAATTTCGCAAAAAGGTCGTAAATCTAAATCATGTCCTTGTTTAAAGGTAGATACACCATTGGAAATTGTTACTACCGAATTATTAGAAAATATCTTACTTATTTAAAAGTAAATAATGATTGTAGGCATCCAGCAAAATGATTGCACTAGCTATCCTGCAATTGTTCAAACAAATTTTATTTTATTTAAAAAAAAAATCACGATCGCCAGACGGCGATCGCCAAAAAAACAAAAAAAAAAAACACATAAGAACCACTGCCTGACGCCGGTTGAAACCGAACGCCGTTTTCCTTTTTTCGTTTTTTCAGCATCCATGATTGTAAAACTTCGAACAGGTCAGTTAAACGATATTTACTATGAAATATAACCCCCCAAATCCACATGTTAATGATATTTCAAACAATTTTTAATGGCATATCCTACCTTTAAACCACCTATGTTTTTTAAAGCCAGTTTCCTGTATTGACGTTCTGGGCCCTGGTATAACTCTGCACTTTTCGCTTCTCACAATACATAAAGCTGGAGGTCACGTCGTGATTCCAACTCGAATCAGTGATTTATCTAATTGGGCCATTCGAGTGGTTCATATGAAGCACGATATGTGGCAGCGAAAACCCCCCCTCTTTTGTGTTGCCCATTGTGTTCCCGGAATCTCAGTAATTCTTTGTAGGTTTCAAGGGGGGATGGGTTAGGTAACAATAGTGTTGAGTGTGTATAAGGTATAGGGATAAGAGGGGGGTACCCCTCTGCCACATATCGTGCTGGGTATAGAGTGGTTTGCGGAAGACGAAATTGGAGAGCCGTGGTCTCGTGGTCTGGGGGCATTGAATTTGTAATCTGTAGGTAAAACTACAGGTTGTGTGTGGGTTCGAGTCCGGCCTCGGACTATGGCGCGTGTGCCCTTGGGCAAGGCACTTTGTCACCCATTGCTTCTCTCCACCTAGGAGTAAATGGTTACATATGAGGGCAGAGATGGTTGATATTATTAGCTGCTTTGCGCCGAAATGGCAGCATCGAGCTGTATACTTTCAAGAAAGTTGAGATGGCACTTGGAATGTTTCGTGGGCTAAGTGAACAGGGGTAATAATTGTAGCGCCGCGAGCGCCAGTATTGGTGAATACGTGCCCTTAATAAAATATTCATTATTATTATTAAATCATATACTATGACAATACGTACGTTCGTACGTTCGAATTAAAACGACTTTGCCGCTCCAGTTTTTCCCCGTTTCAAACTCGGAATTCTGCCATTCAATTTCTTTAGCAATGTATCCAATATAGCATATCGTCGTACCTTTTCGTGACGCGCAATTCAATTAAGCAAAGCTGGTTTGACTGGGGATTTGTGCCGATTTATTTGTTTCAATTTCGTAAAGAGGCAATCAATTTCGCTGAATGAGTATTTAAATAAGTACGACAAAGACATTCGAACAAATATATAAAAACATTAGTTGTGATAGGCATCCGGTTCGTGCCGTTAGGCCTACTTATAAGCCAGTCAAACCTTCTTTGTTTTGGTTTATTTATTTATGTTTCATAAAACTGTTGTATGGTGCCTAGTGGACATCGTATTACTATAGCGCAACATGGGTAGTCGTAAAAACATGGAACATTTCAGAACTCTTTTTTTTTCCAACAAAACGGTGGTTCGCTAAAACTAAAAGTAGGCATAGTATTTTTGATTTTAAGTTTTACCAAGAACAACATTGAATATGGTCAAAGGAAAATTAAACTCACTTTAGCAGCCGTCAATAAAAACAGGCTGTAAACAAGTGTAAATAAATGCAAAATGTTTACTTTCAGTGGATTTTTCAAATAGTAACTTGATCCGACGAAACCCTTCAGTACTCAATGCACGCCACTGTGATTTGCAAACCATTTCCGTATTAAATGTAAGACGGCAACAATGCCAGGTTTAGTCCAAAATCTCCCCCTCAAAAAAAATAACAAAAAAAATACCAAAAAAATAACAAATATATATAAAAAAAGAAAGAAATAGGGCCTAGGCTATATTATTATATATATATATATAAAATCAATCACAAAAACTAGGATAGGTTTTTGTTCACCATTTTTTTATTCCGACAAATTTGTTTCGTGGATACCTCCACTCGTCAGGGAATATTATTGTAATGGCATTCTCGAAACGTTCTACCTGTGCATCAAGTTAGGGGGGCGCGCGAACGCAATACCGCGCGCTTGGATTGCGGGCGTATGTGGGCAACTTGACGCGGGCGTGGGAAAATTATGGCCGCTCCCGAACTACCCGGCCACGGCTTGACATCGTACACGAGTCCATGGGAAGTGACTGCAGTCACTACCATAGGCCCGCGTGTAACTTGAAGCCGCAGCCAAACAATTCGGACACGGCCTAACGTTACACTCGGGGCGTGGTTTTGGCGTGCTTTATCAGTTTGAATTTAGCCGCGTGCCGGCATGCGCTAGTTAGCTCAGATCTTTTGTTTAGAGTAGCCTTTTCTGGGTGGCAGATGATATAGAATTTCTCCATAGTGCACAAGTTGCATTGTTTACTGATGTTAGAGTATGGTTGAACATTGCTCAAGATTTTCCACTTGGTTGTGAATTCAGTGTTTTTGTCTTTTAGCGTCCATACATGTTTTGATAGTTCTGTCTGGTTCCTGTGCGCTTCTTTCTTGAATGATTGTCGGTGGTTTCCGAGTCTTTGCTTAAACTCGGTGCTGGTTAGGCCTACATACGTCTCTTCACTCGTGTTGGTTTTTACAGTGGCTTGGTAGACGATGTTTGGTGTTCTGCATCTTCCAGTACATTGTGGAGTGGCGTCTGGATATTGGGATCAATATTGGCCTAGTACGTGTTCGTCCCTAATCTCAGTGAGCCCACGTCAGGGGTTATTTTTATATTTTTATAAATGGTTTATTTGACTGTATTAATCGCCGCCAAAAGCGGAATTGCAAATACAATTTACAGATTACATTAAAAAATATTATTTTAGATATACATATTAAAGGGATTGTATACGTTTGGTAATTACTCCAAAAATTAATGGCAATATAAACCTACTTGGTAAGAAGTACAGCAGCTTTGGATAGTATAATGCATTTTTAGAAACTTTTCACTTCGTAGTACTGCGGTTATAAAAAAAGATATCACTTTTTATCCCCAAAAATTTGAATCTGAGAAGTGGTACTGCAGTGACGTT
Organism: Crossaster papposus; assembly: GCA_037893245.1. Taxonomy (NCBI): domain Eukaryota; kingdom Metazoa; phylum Echinodermata; class Asteroidea; order Velatida; family Solasteridae; genus Crossaster; species Crossaster papposus. Next base: position 675,310 of record JBAIAA010000032.1, on the reverse strand, counting down.
TCTCAGACTGTGTATTCCAATGCAGATTATTCTTCCTGCGTGGACATAACCGATCCAGATTTTCGGCAATATCTCAAAATCGCTACCACCTTTTGAAATGAAATTTTTACAGGTTAGTTTTATGGTATATATCTGTAACTATATAGGATTGAAACAAACAATGGGTTCAAATTACCAAACGTGTACGATCCCTTTAAATACATCAAAAAACGTAACAAAACCAGAATTAGGGGAAAAGGAGTAAGATGAGGAGTGTGGGGGGGGACAACAAAATCATAAAAGCGGCATACCATATTGAAAATGTAGAGGGCAAATAATAGTTCATTAACATAATTTTTTATAAGATAAGATAAACATTGCACAAACCCGCCACGTAAAAAAAACCTACTTAGCTGGTTATAATAGCATCATTAAGCAGTTTAATTAATCATACAAGAGGACTGTACCTCTTGGTTCGACAGAAGGATACATATATAGCCTTTGAGTGTCTCAAGTGAAGACCACGCGCAACGTGGCGAGTTGGAGGAATCCAACTATTAAACCGTTTGGAAACCAATACAGATTTTCCAAACTTAATGCAGAGCTGCTTCCGCCGTTGACTCAGACTTAGCAAGCGACATGCAAACACAACTTAACACTTTTAAAAAATCCTTAGAAAATATGAAACCATCTCAAATCGATTACTTAACCTATTCAAAGATTATTTATTGATAATTAGAAGTTAAAGCAAAGATGTACAATATTTATGTATATGCAAAAGCTGAATATAAATATTTACAAGCCTATACTGTACGTCGCATGGTTTCTTTGACAACAATGTTGCTATGCAACCATCATTGTTTTGGGAGGCCCTATTTGGGTCTTTATTAGCATCCTCAGGCTGATGATCTCATTGGTGCTAGAATTCCGTCTCCATGACAATCTGCTTGTCTTGCACTAAGTTCCCACAGCCATTACTTGGCAATGGGCCAAGAAGTTCCCGCTCAAAACTCGGTTGAAGTTGTGGACGGCTGTTTACTGTGCGACTAGTGGACCTGATTCTGGAACGCAAGTGCAGTAAACTCACTGGAATTACTCTTTGTCGACTGGAAAAACAATTTGAGCTCCAAAATATATATATACACGTTGACCCTAATTTATTTGATTATAGACAATATTTTGAGAGATACCTTTCCTACCTGATTTTCCAGCACGAGATTCACACAATGTCGACATGTGTGTTTTTGTTCTAATCATCCTAAACATGTGAATGTTCGCCACCATCGTTTTTATGCCAACATTTATAATTCCTTGCCTTTCTTTAATTACAAAATAAATATTTATTCTTGAAATTCCTATAAACATTAATTAAACAAAGGTTGTTCACAATATCATGTTCCAGAAACATCGTGGAGGAAGGATAAAACCACCGTTTATTGTCCGTTCGGAGGAGCTAGCTGCTGCAGTGTGTCTGCAGTCTCAGAGTACACATGTGCACATACATAAACTGTCGTCGTGTTCCCTGTAGCTAGCTACATGTGTCAATCCCGCTTGAAATATTGCGTGCCAGCGGGGATGTCCCGAGGCCATTTTCCAAACCTCAGCCTCGAACGAAATCGAATGATGATTTGGGGCACAATTCTAATTCGCGCGCAACAAATGACGTGGTGAGTAAATTGGAAGTTAATTGACAAAGGAAACCTATATTAAATTGTACCCTGCGTTTCCAATTTTATTTACAGCAGAGATGAAAAAGACACCAACAGAATGACGGCGCCATATATACCGCGATTCAATTGTGCAGAAGAAAAGAACAATCCATATGTACACCTAGATTAAATCACCTATCCTTCTAGTGGTTTGGTCTAAATCAATTGCTTGAGGTAACGAATTTGGCACGCACTTGACCGTGATTGGTCAACCTCCCAATATACAATTACGGTGGCCGTAAACAGACACAAAAAACCGTACAAATTGTTCTTTTCACGACATAGCAAAACTAATGTTGGCGAAATGTATTTGAAATCGTGTTTTTTTGTTGTCACATATATTTAAAGGGATCGTACACGTTTGGTAATTGGAACCCATTGTTTGTTTCAATCCTATAATCCTATACCTGTACAAATTTCATTTCAAAAGGTGGTAGCGATTTCGAGATATTGCCAAAAATCTGGAGCGGTTATGTCCACGCAGGAAAAATAATCTGCATTAGAATACACAGTCTGAGAAACGTCCCTGCAGTAACGCTTCTCAGATTCATATCTGTGGGGCTAAAAAGTGATATCTTTTCCCATAAACGCAGTACTTCGAAGTGAACAGTTTCTTAAAATGCACTATACTATCCAAAGCTTCTTACCAAGTTAGTTTGTATTGCCATTAATTTTTGGAGTAATTACCAAACGTATACGATCCCTTTAACCACTGAGGCCGGAGCTTAATTCGTGCAAATGCAAATTAAATGCAAATATGACGTTAGGAAGTATTCGCCGCTGAGAAAAAAACACCGCATGAGTTGAAATATGTACAACTTTTACGAAATCTCAGTTTGACAACTTGCCCTGACGTCACACGTGTTCGTTTGCATTCGCTCCCGCGCCGAGTATAAACATGCCTTTAAGGTGTCTTGTGGTTACCTTGCATGTACTTAATAGGCAGTGTACCTTTTTATTGTATCATTTTAAAGTAGGATATTTATCGTAGTCCAGGTTCAGGTTTATTCACACATTTTTAAACAATTTATTACAAATAACCACACAATGTAAATACAAACAGTTCAAATAATAATATAAATAATATCATATTTCTGTCTCAAATCTCCCTAGAAACCCTTTACCCAAACCTGGACATATAAACTATGAACAACATACAAGGACTACAATACACAAATGCACTTGCAGGATACCAGGCAAAATAATGAATACATTAATTATCATTATTGAGCAAAATAAGTTTGAGGTAATTTTTTTCTAAAAGGTTTTCAGAGAACAACTGTTCCAAAATTAGATTTCCACGTTGTTGGAGACTATTTTCTTCATAAATGTTGTTACGAATGTTTCCGAGATGTACTTCTGCATGGTCACGTGACAATAGACATCTAACGTTAAAGTAAAAAGCAGAAGATTACACCCAAAAGAAAATAGTATGCTTAACAAATTGTATTTAGCGCGCCTGTTTAAAGGTAGGATACACCATTGGTAATTGCTTGAATCACAGGAATGGGTGGATGTAAAGGTATATACACCATTGGTAATTGCTTGAATTATCAGGAATGAGTTGATGTAAAAGTAGGATTCACCATTGGTAATTGCTTGAATTATCAGGAATGGGTGGATGTAAAGGTAGGATACACCATTGGTAATTGCTTGAATTATCATAAATGGGACTTGGAGGGTTGTATTTTATTGTAAATATATGAATGCTTAAAAAGCAAGAGAAACGGCGTTCGTTTTCAACCGGCGTTGGGCAGTGGTTTTTATACTTTTCTTGTTGTTGTTTTTTATAAAAATAAATTCCTTGGACAAACAAAATCAACGTCATAAAAAGTAAAATAAATCATAATGTCTTTGGTGTCCCATCTAGGCCACCATATCAAAATCGTTTCCGTCGCGCGTCGTATTCAGTATAATAAGGTAACACTTCCAAGAGAGTTGTCAGAGTGAATTTCCTTCTGGCCCACCAGCTAGGCGGACGGATGGTATCCGCTCTTCTTCAGAGACAACTTAATAAACAGAATTTGGAAACAAGTATGTCGGGAAAAACTCAAGCCATGGGGACTGACACGCCGATGTCGAATTCCACCTCTATTTTTGAAGACACAGAATCAGATTTAGGCCTGTTTGAGACGGTTGTAATCATAATGGAGCTGATTGTGCTGAGCGCCGTTTTTTTATTTGGCGTGCCCGGTAACTGCCTCATACTCCGTGTCTACTGGACCAAGACTCTAAAAACCAGCACCCATGTTTTCATCATGGCCTTAGCCTGGGCCGATCTGACCGTCTGCGTGCTGACTGTATATAATTTTTATAGAAATGCTGCTGGCATAGCTGGCTACGAGCACCCGGAGTTCACATTTGTTATCGAGGCTCTGGACTCAACGGCCGTCGGTACGTCGATTATGATGACTGCTGTGATCGCAGCGGACCGCTACGACTGCGTGTGCCGACCACAGCGCCGGTTTTTCACCCACAAACGCGGCAAGAAAACAGCTTGGGCGGCGTTTGTATTTTCACTGGTCATTAATATTCCCGCCTTTATACCCAAAACTCTAGCTGCTGCCAACGGACAGGCTTTGTTCTTTGTTACGTTGTCGTTCCAGGTCATTTGCTTCGTCGTGGCGCTCGTGATGATCGTCCTGTGTTACGGAAAAGTCTACGCGGCTATTAAGAAACACACCAAAGTCGACGCTAAGCGATCAACACGCGATTCGAGCGTCTCTCAATTAGCGGACGAATGGTCGACAAGGCTGCAGGATTCCGTATTCACAAATGCCGAACAGAACACTCCTGCCGCCGCCTCTGTGTCGACGTTCATCAGTAAACCATGCTCGAGCACGGCAGCCGATGCCAGCAAGGGAGCACCAAGCCACCAAATCGACGAAACAACCAATGACAAAGGCGGGAAAAGATGGGCCAGTCACCCACAAGCGACGTTGACCAAACATGTACTTGTGTCAAATGATATGGTCCCTTCTGTCATAAACGGCACCAGTGACCCTCCCCAACACCGAAGTAACACAGGACGCGCACCGCCAAAGGCAGATGCAGCGGCCTTACAGCGTAAGACAACCAGGATGCTGTTCATCACCAGCGTTGTTTTTCTCCTGACCTGGCTGCCCTACTGGATATATCTGGCCGCTATATTTGCTTCCTTCACCGACCCAGTATTCAATATGATTATCTCTCGGCTCATCGTAACTCTTTACGTCAACAATGCCGTGAATCCACTGATTTACGGACTTGCCAACAGACGGTTCCGTAAAGACTGCAAGACAGTTCTCAGCAAGATTAAGCTTTGTTAGAATGATACTATTTTAACGGTCTTTGTTTTCACGCAGTAATTTAATAATGATAAGCCATTCTTATAAAGCGTATATCACCGCTGTCATGAAATCAAAAATTATACAAATTTAACGGATATGTTTTTAGCCCGTGTTTTGAATTGTTTTGTTGTCTCAACCTGTTTGACAACATCTGGTAGGTTGTTCCATAACTGAACAGCATCTGATTAGAAGGAGTTGAACCATAGGACTTAGTTTTAGTAACTGGAGGAGTCGACAGAGACGTGTGGGTAGAGCGCAGATATCTAACTAGTTGGTACTCCTGAACTAAACTTAAAAAATAAACAGGGGCTATACCATGAACACATTGATATACAAGAACCAAAACTTTAAAATAATTTGTTGCCCGTATCGGCAACCAGTGCAAATCATAAAGATTGGGTGAAATGGGTTCACGTGTGTGGGTTCTGGTGACCAGTCTAGCTACTGAGTTTTTAAGTACGTTGCAGTTTACTCATTTGATTATAAGGCAGTCCATACAGTAAGCTGTTCAATTGTGCGATACATCAATGAATCAGGTGTTGTACATGTCTACATGTACATATAAGACACAATTTGTGTAGAATGTCAACATGTCAAATGTATACATGTACACAAAGGCGTTGTAGACTCTTAATCACAGTGACTCTTTGTGCTTATTATGTTAATCAAACAGTATGAAACGGACAAAACTATTTTTGTTTTGTTCGACACAATGTTAATGAGGAGTGATGAGAGAAAGGGAATATGATTAGGGAACATTTTGAACTTGGCAGAGTTTCAATGTTCTGATATCTGTTTGTAATAACATAATGACATTTTAAATACGATCAATAACATAATCCAGCTATAAGTTAACGTTATCTTGACACAACTTTGAACAGTTGTTGGTAAAGGTGTTTTTAACCTTGCTGAAAGATTGTTCCAGGCTTGAGCACCACGATATAAAAATGTGGTTTTTTTCTGCCAAATTCGGTTCTAGTGCGTGGCAGAGTATCATTCCCAGTAGTATAGGCCCTACTTGGAGTAGTAGTTTGGAACTTACAAACTATTGTGTTTATATGTCATTCTCTTCGTGCTTGTAATGTTTTCCAGCCAAGACGATGACATAAATCAGTAATTGGCGTTCTATAAGGTGCACTTAAAACAATTCGTCCAGCTCTCAATTAGGCAACAATCAATTAGGCAAGCATATAAATGTTGGGTTCAACCATCAACAAGGGAAAACCGACCATATGTTAGTCCGGCAGATTGGTACACAGGGATTTGGCACACGGTCAGAGTATGTAATGAGATAGATATTTGGCTACAGGACAATCGCAGATTTGATCCTTGAACAAAAATACAGGTAGGATAACATACTATGATCGTGTGCCAAATTCCATGCTTTTATCATTTGATTCAACAATAAATAAAACAATCACCAATCTGCCTGACTATGTAGGTCCTATGGTACGTGTTAATAAGATTGAGTCTGAAAGCGAAAATGTTCGCAACGTTAAGCACATTATTTTACCATTTTTTTGTTACAAACTGTTGTGTTGTTCACTTGGTAACTAAACGGTTGAATAAAATGAGTAAATTTACCCAACGTTGGGTAAAATGAATACATTTTACCAACCGTTGGTTACCAGGTGAACCACATAGCAGTTGGTAAAACAAAATTGATAACCACAATTGCCCAACATTGGTCAAATTTGAACAAATTTATACATTGTTGTTTAACATTTTATCAACTTTTCCAAATTTTAATACATGTTTTAAGAGTGTACATGTATATTTGTCCGGCTATTTTAAAACATAATTGTATTCAAATTTACTAACCAAACCGATGTAGTAATTTTCCGTTTAATGTCAACGTTTGGTCACCCTTTTTTAAACACCGGGTCGAGAACATTCGTCACTACAGATCATATCTGAGCTGTTGCCAAACGACTGCATACAGCTATCGAAGTAGTCTTTATATCAATCAATGTTAAACGTTTGCTGAGTAAAAGGTGATATAAGTCTAAAAAAATTGAGTTATGAATTGGAAAGGCCTGAATATAAGCTCTCATTTGGTACATAGTAGTCAAATACACAACAGAGAAAATAGGCTTCGAATCCAACAAAACGAAGACAATACAATAGAACCATGCACACTTAAAAGCTAGTTGTTTTACTATTTTTATTGAAATATAGCTTTTTGTTAATTAAATCTAAAAAAGTTGATATAAAAGGCCACCAAAATGAAAATCTAATTTTGACCAAAAAATTACCCTGTCAACTTTAACAGCTATTACACCTAAATGCAAAGCGCGACTTATAATTTTCACCTTTCCCTGGAGCAGGTGCCAACTTATTTTATAACACACCTCTTTCTGGTTCTTTACCCTGGTTAACTAGCATCCCCCCTGGGTGGGATGCTAGTCCATCGCAGGTTACTCCCCAGCTAATATCGGTACCCATACTCTTAGATAGAGAGAGGCAAGTAGAAAATGGTGGCTTGCCCAAGGACACAGCGCATGGCCAGCTGCTGGATTCGAACCCCTGACCCCTGATCACAAGTCATAAACCATATAACCTCGAGACCACACAACCCTGAATTCGAATGACGACATATTCCCGAGACAATGTTTAAATAGAGTGACCAACATTTGAAATTTAATGGTAAGTTACTAAATCGGTTTTGTAAAAGCGTCTGTATTTTTGTCTAGGACGAAATTGAATGTGAAAGTTGTTGGATTTAAATAAATCAAATAACTTAAGAGGGCCTAGAATTTCGATCTTAACAAGATCTTCTTCAGTTAAACTCCACCCGTGACGTCAGCCTATTGTCCTAGCGCTACATTATTTTGAACGAATGGAGCGTTGGAGGCGATATCTCTTCATTCTTTTTGGAAGGTAACTGAAACTAACCAGTGTAGCGGTTTTCGTTGTATTTTTTTAGGAACCTATGTACTCCAATCCGATTTTCCCTATGGTTAAACTAACCCATACGAAAATGTGTCGAAGAAAAAGACAAACATTATCGATAGTCGGATTCGAACCACAGACCTTTCGATCCATAGCTCTCCTCTCTACCAACTATGCTATTGACGAGTTGGTGAAAGAAGTTGTTCTTTATAATTCTGTATAGTTATTTAATGTATATGAGTTGCCATTGCTCTTTCTCATGAATATTTTAATCACGAACCACCCAGCTCCTGAAAAAAAATTATCACGAACCGCTGCACCGGTTTAGTATTAAGTGTCTTCTGAACAAAGACGCTCCATTCGTTCAAAATAATGTAGCGCTAGGACAATAGGCTGACGTCACGGGTGGAGTTTAACAACTACGAACAACATACAAGGACTACAATGCACTTGCATGAGATCAGTTTTGAAAAAAACTTACGTCACTTTGAAATCAATTGAAGAGACACAACAGATTTGATTTAACGTTGCCTTTATTTGTAATGGTACACATCCGTTATAAAGGAGGAATAACAGCAACGATAAATGCATTTAAAAGGTGCCTTTTTAACACACGCACCAAACAAGACAACTTGATGTCAGCGCCCTCTTGTGGTCGCTGACAGATAAGCATTTATGCACAAAATAGATTTCCCCTGACTACAGGCAAAATAATGAATACAATAATTATCAATATTGAGCAAAATAAGTTTGAGGTATTTTTGTACAAATCACCCCCACCCCCCAACAAACAAAAATAATAAAAAAATAAATAAATATACAATTAAAATAAAATTAAAATTAAATTAAAATTAAATAAATAAATAGTATGCTTAACAAATTTCATTTCGCGCGCCTGTTTAAAGGTAGGGTACACCATTGATAATTGCTGGAATCGTCAGGAATTGGTGGATGTACAGGTAGGATACACTATTGGTAATTGCTTGAATAATCGGGAATGGGTGGATGTAAAGGTAGGATACACCATTGGTAATTGCTTGAATTATCAGGAATGGGTGGATGTAAAGGTAGAATACACCATCGGTAATTGCTTGAATTATCATAAATGAGACTTGGTGGGTTGTATTTTATTGTAAATATCGTTTAACTGATCTGTCCGAAGTTTTAGAAACATGAATGCTAAAAAAAGCAAGAGAAACGGCGTTCGTTTTCAACCGGCGTTGGGCAGTGGTTCTTATGCTGTTCTTGTTGTTGTTTTTTATTAAAAATAAATTCCTTGGACAAAAAATCAACGTCATAAAAAGTAAAATAAATCATAATGTCTTTGGTGTCCCATCTGGGCCACCATATCAAAATCGTTTCCGTCGTGCGTCGCATTCAGTATAATAAGGTAATACTGCCAAGAGAGTTGTCAGAGTGAATTTTCTTCTGGCGCACCAGCTAGGCGGACAGATGGTATCCGCTCTTCTTCAGAGACAACTTAATAAACAGAATTTGGACACAAGTTTGTCGGGAAAAACTCAAGCCATGGAGACTGACACGCCGATGTCAAATTCCACCTCTATTTTTGAAGACACAGAATCAGATTTAGGCCTGTTTGAGACGGTTGTAATCATATTGGAGCTGATTGTGCACAGCGCAATTTTCTTATTTGGCGTGCCCGGTCACTGCCTCATACTTCGTGTCTACTGGACCAAGACTCTAAAAACCAGCACCCATGTTTTCATTATGGCCTTAGCCTGGGCTGATCTGACCGTCTGCGTGCTGGCTTTGAATCGTATTTATAGGGAGGCTGCTGACATAGCTGACTATGAGATCCCGGAGTTCATGTTTGTTATCAAGGCTCTGGACACAACTGCCATCGGTACGTCGATTATGATGACTGCTGTGATCGCAGCGGACCGCTACGACTGCGTGTGCCGACCACAGCGCCGGTTTTTCACCCACAAACGCGGCAAGAAAACGGCTTGGGCGGCGTTTGTATTTTCACTGGTCATCAATATTCCCGCCTTTATACCCGAAACTCGAGCTGCTGCCAACGGGCAGGCCTTGCTCCTTGTCAAGCTGGAATTTCGTGTAATTTGCTTTGTCGTGGCGCTCGTGATGATCGCCCTGTGTTACGGCAAAGTCTACACGGCCATTAGGAAACACACAAAAGTCGACGCTAAGCGACCAACACGCGATTCGAGTATCTCTCAATTAGCGGACGAATGGTCGACAAGGATGCAGGATTCCGTATTCACAAATGCCGAACAGAACACTCCTGCCGCCGCCTCTGTGTCGACGTTCATCAGTAAACCATGATCTAGCACGGTAGCCGATGCCAGCAAGGGAGCACCAAGCCACCAAATCGACAAAACAACCAATGACGAAGGCGGGAAAAGATGGGCCAGTCACCCACAAGCGACGTTGACCAAACATGTACTTGTGTCAAATGATATGGTCCCTCCTGTCATAAACGGCACCAGTGACCCTCCCCAACACCGAAGTAACACAGGACGCGCACCGCCAAAGGCAGATGCAGCGGCCTTACAGCGTAAGACAACCAGGATGCTGTTCATCACCAGCGTTGTGTTTCTCCTGACCTGGCTGCCCTACTGGATATATCTGGCCGCTATATTTGCTTTCTTCACCGACCCAGTATTCAATATGATTCTCTCTCAGCTCACCGTAACTCTTTACGTCAACAATGCCGTGAATCCACTGATTTACGGACTTGCCAACAGACGGTTCCGTAAAGACTGCAAGACAGTTCTCAGCAAGATTAAGCTTTGTTAGAATGATACTATTTTAACGGTCTTTGTTTTCACGCAGTAATTTAATAATGATAAGCCATTCTTATAAAGCGCATATCACCGCTGTCATGAAATCAAAAATTATACAAATTTAACGGATATGTTTTTAGCCCGTGTTTTGAATTGTTTTGTTGTCTCAGCCTGTTTGACAACATCTGGTAGGTTGTTCCATAACTGAACAGCATCTGATTAGAAGGAGTGGAACCATAGGACTTAGTTTTAGTAACTGGAGGAGTCGACAGAGACGTGTGGGTAGAGCGCAGATATCTAACTAGTTGGTATTCCGGAACTAAACTTAAAAAATAAACAGGGGCTATACCATGAACACATTGATATACAAGAACCAAAACTTTAAAATAATTTGTTGCCCGTATCGGCAACCAGTGCAAATCATAAAGATTGGGTGAAATGGGTTCACGTGTGTGGGTTCTGGTGACCAGTCTAGCTACTGAGTTTTTAAGTACGTTGCAGTTTACTCATTTGATTATAAGGCAGTTCATACAGTAAGCTGTTCAATTGTGCGATACATAAATGAATCAGGTTTTGTGCAAGTCTACATGTACATATAAGACACAATTTGTGTAGAATGTCAACATGTCAAATGTATACATGTACACAAAGGCGTTGTAGACTCTTAATCACAGTGACTCTTTGTGCTTATTATGTTAATCAAACAGTATGGAACGGACAAAACGATTCCGAATTTTGTTGTGTTCGACAAAATGTTAATGAGGAGTGATGGGAGAAAGGGAATATGATAAGGGAACATTTTGAACTTGACAGAGTTTCAATGTTCCGATATCTGTTTGGTAATAACATAATGACATTTTAAATAGGATCAATAACATAATCAAGCTAGTTACAAGTTAACGTTATCTTGACAAAACTTTTAACAGTTGTTGGTAAAGGTGTTTTTAACCTTGCTGGAAGATTGTTCCAGGCTTGAGCACCACGATATAGAAATGGTTTTTTTCTGCCAAATTCGGTTCTAGTGCGTGGCAGAGTATCATTCCCAGTAGTGTAGGCCTTACTTGGAGTAGTAGTTTGGAACTATTCAAGCTAAACACTTACAAACTATTGTGTTTGTATGTCATTCTCTTCGCGTTTGTAATGTTTTCCAGCCAAGACGATGACATAAATCAGTAATTGGTGTTCTATAAGGTGCACTTAATACAATTCGTCCAGCTCTCAATTAGGCAACAATCAATTAGGCAAGCATATACAAGTTGGGTTCAACCGTCAAAAAGAGTAAAATCGACCGTCTGTTAGTCCGGCAGATTGGTACACAGGGATTTGGCACACGGTCAGAGTATGTAAATGAGATAGATATTTGGCTACAGGACAATCGCATATTTGATCTTTGAACAAAAATACAGGTAGGATAACATACTATGATCGTGTGCCAAATTCCATGCTTTTATCATTTGATTCAACAATTAAAAAAAATCACCAATCTGCCTGACTATGTAGGCCCTATGGTACGTGTTAATAAGATTGAGCCTGAAAGCGAAAACTTACCCTAAGTTTAGCACATTTGTTACCATTTTTTTTTTTACTTTTCTGTTGTTCACTTGGTAACCAACGGTTGAATAAAATGTGTAAATTTACCCAAATGAATACATTTTACCAACCGTTGGTTACCAGGTGAACCACACAGAAGTTGGTAAAATAATTGGTAACCACAATTGCGCAACGTTGGGTTAATGTACCCAACATTGGTCAAATTTTAACAAATTTACACATTGTTGTTTAACATTTTATCAACTTTTCCAAATTTTAATACATGTTTTGAGAGTGTACATGTATATTTGTCCGGATATTTTAAAACTAACCAAACCGATGTAGTCATTTTCCGTTTAATGTCAACGTTTGGTCACCCTTTTTTAAACACCGGGCCGAGAACATTCGTCAGTACAGATCAAATTAGTCTGAGCTGTTGCCAAACGACTGCATACAGCTATCGAAGTAGTCTTTATATCAATCAACGGTAAACGTTTGCTGAGTAAAAGATGATATAGTCTTAAAAAATAGAGTTATGAATTGGAAAGGCCAGGATATAAGCTCTCATTTGGTACATAGTAGTCAAATTACACAACAGAGAAAATAGGCTTCGAATCTAACAAAACGAAGACAATACAATAGAACCATGCACACTTAAAAGCTAGTTGTTTTACTATTTGTATTGAAATATAGCTTTTTGTTAATTAAATCTAAAAAAGTTGATATAAAAGGCCACCAAAATGAAAATCTAATTTTGACCAAACAATTACCCTGTCAACTTTAACAGCTATTACACCTAAATGCAAAGCGCGACTTATAATTTTCACCTTTCCCTGGAGCAGGTGCCAACTTATTTTATAACACACCTCTTTCTGGTTCTTTACCCTGGTTAACTAGCATCCCCCCTGGGTGGGATGCTAGTCCATCGCAGGTTACTCCCCAGCTAATATCGGTACCCATACTCTTAGCCAGCTGCTGGATTCGAACCCCTGACCCCTGATCACAAGTCATAAACCATATAACCTCGAGACCACACAACCCTGAATTCGAATGACGACATATTCCCGAGACAATGTTTAAATAGAGTGACCAACATTTGAAATTTAATGGTAAGTTACTAAATCGGTTTTGTAAAAGCGTCTGTATTTTTGTCTAGGACAAAATTGAATGTGAAAGTTGTTGGATTTAAATAAATCAAATAACTTAAGAGGGCCTAGAATTTCGATCTTAACAAGATCTTCTTCAGAGATTAAATGGCTGTGTACAAGAAACAAACATATATAGGGCAACATACAGCATGATGCACATCATGGATGCTGAAGAAACACAAAAGAAAAAGCACAGAGTTCAACGGAACAAACAACAAAAGGAGGATTAGGCTGAGGGATTAAAGGGTGAGGTCATTGTGGGTAGGATCAAAGGCAGGGTAGGAACAAAAACAGGGGTAAAACCACAAGGAAGTGGGTCCAGGGTGGATTTAAATAAACAAATGTTTTAAAATAGCCGGGAACATTTATATTATTAAAATATTTATTAAAATACCGTACAACTATGACGACGGTAATCAATTAAAATAAACGTGTGGCTATTTCAGCCTCACTTAAAGGTAATTTATTTATTTATTTATTTATTTCTTATATTTAACCAGGGTTTCTCATTCACAGCACTATGTGGTCTTCCATGGGGCCCTGTATAATATTATACAATTACAATAAAACAGTATTTAAATTTAGAAGCAAAACGAACATAAAATGTTTAAAAGAAAAACCCAAAATACAATAAGTATAAGAATACTTGATGGATAAAAAAACTCGATTAAAAGCTAAAATATAACAATTCTATAACAATAAGTTTTGGTACATGGTGACGCGATGCGGAAACGTAATTTATTTATTTCAGTGTGGAATCGTCATATCAGCTTTGTCAAAATGATGCGTAAAATCTAACTGTCTAACGAGTTGCAAACCAAGTAAAATATGTTGACATACAGCATGGGACAAAACAGGTCAGGTTACCGCGAAAATGCCGTGTGAACTTGGTGACTGCGATTGGGAAAAACCCGCGTGGCCTACCACTACCATATTTGTGACCTAATACGCTACTGACAATGTGTGTATAATACGTGACTGTATTATCGTCTAGACGTGCGTGTGTTATAATGTGCTTGTCGTACAGGAAGTAAACTGCATTGTTAGTTTTAGAAGAACATCAGAAACCGTCTAAAGATGGCGTATCGTACTAGCAACGACATTGACAATGGGTTTACTAACGATGGTTTCATTCGTGATGGATCAAGTTTACCCCGTCGTGTATTCCATCCGCACCAGATGAAGAGCTCGGAGATAGTAATGGGCTTCAGGATCAGCGGTCCCCGTGCCATGAAGTTACTGTTAGTACCGCCAACCCATCAACTCTGCCTTCGCAGCCCAAACAGGGATCCCCGATAATTAGGCCAACCACTCTGGGCTGTGACGGCGAGGATGAGTCCTTGCCCGGGCCGTGCGGGTACTGCTGCTGGATGCCGACCTGCCTGCAGAAGGTGGCTTCCGGCCGGTGCTTCGTGTTGTTTCAGCATTCTCTCCCTGACGGAGGCAGGCCTGACGGTGGGCTACATCAGCAGCATGGTCACCAGCTTCGAGCTTCAGTTTCGATTCAGTAGCACGCTGACGGGTTTCGTTGTGAGTTGCTATGATATCGGCACCCTCGTGGTGATCCTGACGAGTTACTACGGTGGCCGGGCGGCTGCTAACCGGCCCAAGTGGATCGCCTGGAGCGCCTGGGCCATGGCTCTGGGCTCTTCCATCGTAACCCTCCCGCATTTCTTCATCTCCTACAACACTAAGGGAAACGACACCGTGGCCAACGTGTGCCATCCCAGTACATCAGTTGACTCAGTATGGGATGAACACGAACCCACCTGTCGACCAGAGGATATCAGTAATGCAGAGACCTCTGCGCTATTCTTTCTTATCCCCGGAATGTTGCTAATCGGAGCTGGGTCGACGGCGACGATAACGCTCGGTGCGACCTACATCGACGATTTTGTACGCAAGAAGGAAGTACCTATTATGCTTGGTGAGTTCTAAATAACCTATACAAGTTTATAACAAGTTGGAGAGTCAGGTCGGCGTAGTATTTCTTCTCTCGCCATCCACCGCTGTGACCCGGTTGGGCCAATATTATATGGATTCAGTTTTCAGTCCCTGCCTGACTCCGTGGGTTTTCTCTAGGATATTCTTCGTGGGTTTTCCTTCCACCTCTAAAACTGTACTTTCTTCTCATTTGTCTTCTTACTGTAGGTTTCTTCCCGCTTACGAGCTACAGTGCATAGGGCGCTTTTGAGGATCCTTGGTTTCATTACCAGAACAAATTATTAATAATAACACTATAATGTATAGAACAGGAGGGGTTAATTTATATAGTGAAACCGAGGATTTATCAAAACTGATTAAGGCACTGTACCTCAAAAGCCTGAGGAAACGTATGTTGTACTAACATTTCGTAAAATACGGAAATACCCCAGTTTTCTAAAGGTTATACCGCAATTTCGCAAAAAGGTCGTAAATTTTAATCTAAATCATTTCCTCGTTTAAAGGTAGATACAACATTGAAAATTGTTACTACCGAATTATTAGGAAATATCTTACTTATTTAAAAGTAAATAATGATTGTAGGCATCCAGCAAACTGATTGCACTAGCTATCCTGTAATTGTTCAAACAAATTTTATTTTATTGAAAAAAAATCACGATCGTCAGACGGCGATCGACAAAAAAACAAACAAACAAACAAACAAACACATAAGAACCACTGCCTGACGCCGGTTGAAACCGAACGCCGTTTTCCTTTTTTCGTTTTTTCAGCATCCATGATTGTAAAACTTCGAACAGGTCAGTTAAACGATATTTACTATGAAATATAACCTCCCAAATTCACCAATTAATGATAATTCAAACAATTACCAATGGCATATCCTACCTTTTAAACCACCTCCTATGTTTTTTTAAAGCCAATTTCCTGTATTGACGTTCTGGGGCCTGGTATAACTCTGCACTTTTTACTTCTCACAACACAAAAAGCTGGAGGTCGTGTGATTCCAACTCGAATCAGTGATTTATCTTATTGAGCCATTCGAATGGTTTGCGGAAGACGAATTCGGAGTGCCGTGGTCTCGTGGTCTGGGGGCATTGAATTTGTAATCTGTAGGTAAAACTACAGGTTGTGTGTGGGTTCGAGTCCGGTCTCGGACTAAGGTGCGTGTGCCCTTCGGCAAGGCACTTTGTCACTCATTGCTTCTCTCCACCCAGGAGTAAATGGTTACATATGAGGGCAGAGATGGTCGATATTATTAGCTGCTTTGGGCCGAAATGGCAGCATCGAGCTGTATATTTTCTAGTAGGTTGAGATGGCATTTGGAATGTTCCGTGGGCCAGTGAGCAAGGGTAATAATTGTAGCGCCGCGAGCGCCAGTATTGGTGAATACGTGCCCTAAATAAATACCCATTATTATAATTAATTCATTTACCTAGCTATTATATATATATGGCAATAGCTACGTTCTTACGTTCTTACGTTCTTACGTTCATGTTCGTTTGTTTATGGTCTAAATCGAGGAGTTTCTTTTGTTCCTCTCGATAATTTCCTCTTTTTTTTGTACTCTAACTTTTTCCGACGGCTCTCATTAGTTTTGTACACGAATCTCAATCGAGGTCGTCCTCGATTCTAACCCTAACCCCAATTCACCTTCGTGCCGCCAGGCATGTGTCCTCCATTTACACCATAAACAAACGCAAATTAAAACGACTTTGTCTCTCCAGTTTTTATCCCGTTTCAAACTCGGAATTCTGCCATTCAATTTGTTTTAGCAATGTATCCAATTGTGACCCAGCACGAGTAAATGAGACACTTTGAGGCAAAAATGAAAATTGAGATTTTGATTTCATCATTTAAAGCTAAACAAGCTTTGAATGATGAAATCAATTTTCATTTTTGCCTCAAAGTGTCTCATTTACTCGTGCTGGGTCACAATTTACCACATCGTCGTACCTTTTCGTGACGCGCAATCATCATTCAATTTGTGCCGATCATCATTCAATTTGTGAGAATTGTGCCGATTAATTTGTTTCAATTTCGTAAAGAGGCAATCAATTTCGCTGAATGGGTATTCAAATAGTACGATGAAGTACGACAAAGACATTCAAACAAATATATAAAAAACATTAGTTGTGATAGACATCCGGTTCGTGTCGTTAGGCCTACTTATAAGCCAGTCAAACCTTTAGTTTGTTGGTATTCATTTATGTTTCATATAGCTGTTATATGGTGCCTAGTGGACATCGCATTAGCGCAACATGGGTAGTCGTAAAAACATGGAACATTTCAGAACTCATTTTATTTCCCAACAAAACGGTGGTTCACTAAAACTAAAAGTAGGCATAATATTTTTGATTTTAAGTTTTACCGAGAACAACATTGAATATGGTCAAAGGAAAATTAAACTCGCTTCAGCAGCCGTCAATAAAAAACAAGCTGTAAACAAGTGTAAATAAATGCAAAATGTTTACTTTCAGTGGATTTTTCAAATAGTAACTTGATCCGACGAAACCCTTTAGTACTCAATACACGCCACTTTTGTGATTTGAAAACCATTTCCGTATTGAATGTAAGACGGCAACAATGCCATTTTGAAGTTGTGGACGGCTGTTTACTGTGCGAGTAGTGGACCTGATTCTGGAACGCAAGTGCAGTAAACTCACTGGAATTACTCTTTGTCGACTGGAAAAAACAATTTGAGCTCAAACAAATATATATACATGTTGACCCTATTTTATTTGAATATAGACAATATTTTGAGAGATTCATTTACTACCTGATTTTCCAGCACGAAATTCACACAATGTCGACATGTGTGTTTTTGTTCTAATCATTCTAAACGTGTGAATGTTCGCCACCATCGTTTTCACCCCAACATATATAATTTCTTGCCTTTCTTCAATTTTAAAATAAATTATTATTCTTGAAATTCCTATAAACATTATTAAACGAAGGATGTTCACAATATCATGTTCCAGAAACACCGTGGAGGAAGGATAAAGCCACCGTTTATTGTCCGTTCGTAGAAGCTGTTGCAGTATGTCTGCAGTCTCAAAGTACAAATGTACACATTATCATAAACTGTCGTCGTGTTCCCTAGGGTGAGAGAGCTAGCTACATGTGTCAATTCCGCGTGTAATATTGCGTGCCAGCGGGCATGTCCCGAGGTCATTTTCCAAACCTCAGCCTCATCTCCGTTTGAGCTTAGTTCATGTAGTTTGGCAATGGCGATGGAGCCCGTACAGAGCCTAAACTGGGGTTTGGAAAACGGCCTTTCGTTCCGAGTCGTGCAATGACAGGCGTGGATTGCGTGCTAGAACGACAAGTAGCGCGTGCGCTCGCAGTGGAACAGCATGTCATCTTTATGATGCCTCGCCTGAAGTAAACTAGTCTGGTTTGTAATTGAGTCAATCACACATTAGCCTAATTTATTTAAAATAAGTTTAAAATTGATTAATATAATTCGAATTCGATCTCTGAATACTGCCTTTCTGCAACAGCTTATTAGTTGAATTGAATCCGTAATGACGAATATTCCCGAGACAATGTTTAAATAGAGTGACCCAAATTTGAAATTGAATACAACATTTTCAAATTTGGTAAAAGCGTGTGATTTATTTGTTCTCGGAAGAAATTGAATGTGAGAGTGACAAATGTTTTTAAATAGTTTATACTCTGACATAGCTAAAAGTAAAATAAATTAGGATAAATTTGGCATTGTGGGTTCCTTACATAATCGTTAAAGGTAGGATACATCATTGGTAATTGCTTGAATTACCAGAAATGGGTAGAGGATTGTATTTTATAGTAAATATCGTTTAACTGGTCTGTCCGAAGTTTTACTGACAATCATGGATGCCGAGAAAAAAACTAGAAAAACGGCTTTCGTTTTTAACCGGCGTCAGGCAGTTGTTGTTCTTGTTTTTTTCCGCGATAGCCGTCTGTGATTGTAAAAAAAATAGTAATTTAAACTCGTTTTTGAATGCACTTATTCAACTGATTTTGGTTATTGTTCCATGCAATTCCGTGGTTCTTATTCACTTCCAGGGCGTTTAGTTTCGTTTAGAGACATTCAAACACGTTTGACATTCAAATTCGTTTGCAAATTTTAATGATGTTAGAGTGAAAGGATGGTTAATTCGGATGGTCATTTTGTTTAATTCGCATGACGCAAAAAGTATTTTGGGCATACTCAGAAAACGTAATCGAATGATGATTTGGGGCAACATTCAAATTCAAGCGAAACGAATGATGTGGTGATTAAATTGAAAATTAATTTGACAAAGGAAACCTATATTAAATTGTACCCTGCGTTTACAATTGTATCAACAGCTGCAATTTACAAGACACAAACAGAATGACGGCGCCATAATACCGCGATTCAATTATGCAGGAGAAAAGAACAATTCATATGCACACCTAGATTAAATCGACCTATCCTGCTAGTGGTTTGGTCTAAATAATTTGCTTGAGATAACGAATTTGGCACGCACATGACCGTGATTGGTCAACCTCCCAATATACAATTACGGTGGCCGTGAAAAGACATCAACTGTGTAACTATTTGTTGTTTACGACATCGCAATTTAAGGCGACATGTATTTGATGCCGTGATTTTATTTGTCGCAATTACTTTTCCACTGAGGCCGGAGCTTACTTTGTGAAAATTCGAATTAAATGCAAATATGACGTCAGGAAGTATTCGCTGCTGAACAAAAACCCGCATGAGTTGAAATATGTTCAACTATTACGAACTTTGGCAACTTTGGCAACTTTGACAACTTGGCCCTTACGTCACACGTGTTCGTTCGCATTCACTTTCGAGCCGAGTATAAACATACCTTTGGGATGTATTACGGTAACATTGCACGCACTTAGACAGTTCACCTTTTTACTGTAGCACTTTTTATCATAGATATTTATCATAGTTGAAGTTTAAGTTTATTTTACACATATTCCAAAAATTTCAAATAAACACACAATATGAATACAAACAGTTAATAATAATATAAACATTTAACTATGTGGGCCAGTCGTTGTGGTGTTCGTCTCATGTGCGATGGTGCGTAAGTTCAAACCATGCCAGGAACATAGTGTTTGTGCCCTTGGGCAAGACAGTTAACTACAATTTCCCTTCTCCACCCATGGAGTATAAATGGGTATCTGTAAGGGTCGAGGTCAAGTTGAACGCTGATATCGGCTACCATGTTTACTGGTTAACTTTTGTTACTTGTGGTAATTTTTGTGTCGTTTATGTCTGTAATGTGGTCTGATTGTTGTTTTTTAAATTAATTTCGGTGGGGTCACTACTCGACAAGCTTTGCTTTTTAGAGACCTCCATCCACATTATTGTAATCTGGTTATACTTTTGTATGGTTTGCCTTTTGTTATGTGGTAAATAAAGTAAGATTGATTGATGTGGCCCAGAGCCTGATGAATGGAGTAATACATGTATAGCGCCGCGAGCGACGTTAACATTATGTGGAGACAACAATCACATGAATGTCAAAATTGAGGGGAAATAAGTAGCTAAAGCTTGTATTTATTTGCAACCCCCCCCCCCCCCCCCCCCCCCCCCCTCTCTCTCCAACCAACCCTTCCTACAAACTCAGACATATAAACTACGGACGACATAGAAGGACTACAATAAACAATTGCACTTGCAGAAGATCAGGCCAAATAATACATTAATTAATTATCATCATTGAGAAAATTATGTTTGGGTTTTTTTTCTGAAAGGCTTTGAGAGCACAAGACTCCTTGACATCATCCGCCAGACTGTTCCAAAATTAGATGTCCACGTTGTTGGGAACTATTTTGTTAAAACAGAAGTACGATTAAAATGTTGATGTAAATGTTTCCGAAATGTACTTCTGCATGGTCACGGGACAAAGGACATATACACGCTTAAAACTAAAATATTGAATCAGCGTTATAAGTGTGCGGTCAGAATACTCTTTAAAAGTTATAATTTCATGCATAAAACTGTTGAATTCATCTCAGTTTAATCACTTTTAAGCCCATATGGCTTTAAAGAATATATTACCCCGAGACAGCTTGGTATGCATGGGTCTGGCCGAAGTCCTCTTTCCCACGCTACATTGAGGTCACTGGGTAATTGGAACGCTGTTTTATGGCTCTGAGGTTAGAACAAACAAGGCCTCCTATACAGCCATAATCTCGTCGACTGGTCAGAGATCACTTTAGTCGTAGCAGCTTTGCTAGGATGTCGTCTGTTGTTTGCTATTGCAGTCATAGGCCCAATTAACTTAACTTTATACCAACGTAATCCATGCCCAGTATACAAATTTTAAGGTAACATTTAATGATATTATTTTTGCGGCTTAAGCTTCATGTTTAACCCTAATTCTAGTTTACGGCTATGTTAAGGCGGCTATGTTAACGGTACGTTTTTAGTTTCGAGGATCGCAACTTATTGGGTTTCTCGTAAAGTACGATGACATGATGGTGTTGGCACTATTATTGGGTTTTATGTTATTTTGGTAAATAACTGAAACATGATAGTGATACGTTTTAATGTCGCGATCGGTACAGCACTAATTATTGGGTTTTCGTAAAGTACGAAGACATGATAAGTGTTGGCACTATTATTGTGTTTTATGTTATTTTGGTAAATAACTAAAACATGATAGTGATACGTTGTAATTTCGCGATCGGTACATTGGCACTATTGGGTTTCACGTAACAAACGGGAACATAATAGAGATACTGTATTAGTTCCCAAATCACACCGATCGAAAGCAAACTTATATACTATTGTAATATACTATTACTGTTGGTTGGAAATAATAATATGTTTTGAGATCAACCTCTGGCAATAAACTGCTCCGGCCTTTTGAAACAAAAAGAAAATAAACTCTTTGGGCCAATGCCTGAATATTTTGTCATGTGTCCTGTCGCATGGGGTAATAATGGTATAAATTCCAACTGTTAAAGAGTATTCACTGACCGCACACTTATAATGTTGATTCAACATATTTGTTTTAATGATAGGATACACCATTGGTAATTGCTTGAATTGTCAGGACCGGGTGGATTTAGGAGGTTGTATGTTATAGTAAAATAATGTGACCCACTCTGCAAAAATTAGTCAAATGTGTAAAAAATGTGTGTTTTTTTTGTTCAATTCTACAGTTGGTCAGAAAAAGCAGGAAAAGGTTTTCATTTCATATATGGCACAACTCTGTAGTGTAATGCAGTGGTCTTTTACAATTTTGGGAAATTTGCTTTTTCTCAGTTATATTCAAAATGTCTTTGAAAAGAAATCAAGATTTACAATTGTAGTGCTCCATCAGATTCTATGGTAAAAGAATGACAACACTAGTATTACACTTAATTTAGGGATCAAAACAATTTGTTCAATCGATCAGATCTGAAAATATAGGTGTCGAAAAAACCAAAATGCCTTAAAACAAAAATATTATTTGTTGAAAGAAAAATCACCTCCGAGACAATAAACTGCCCTTTACGTAAAAATGTATTTTGCTACATGAGACTCATTTTTGCAGAGCGGGTCACAAATGTCGTTTAACTGACCTGTCCGAAGTTTTATAATCTTGGATGCTGAGAAAAGCAAGGAAAGGGCGTTCTTTTTCAACCGGCGTCGTGCAGTGGTTTTTATGTTGTTCTTGTGTTTTTTTTGCAATCGCCGTCCGGCGATCGCAATTAAACAATGTTGTTTTTAATTCAATTTTTCGGAACAATACAGCATATCTAGCGCAAACATTTTGCTGGATGCCTGCAGTCATTATTTACTTTCAAATACGTAAGATAATTCTGAATAATTTGGTAGTAAAAGGTTTTGATATCTGCAAATGGTTTATCCTACCTTTAAGACCCTCTGAGTTTGTAAGAAAATATTCACATTAAATACAATTCACAACATAAGTGCATGTCGTGAATATAATGTCTTCAATAGAAACACCTCTTTGTGGTGAATAAGTTTGCGATGTCGTGAAAACGTTTACGATTTCTTAAAGAACAAAAAAATGTTTAATTGCGAGGTCGTGACAAAAACAAATCAACGTCATATAAAGTAAAATAAATCTTAATGTCTTTTGTGTCCCATCTGGGCCACCATATCAAAATTGTTTTCGTCGCGCGTCGCATTCAGTATAATAAGGTAATACTGCCAAGAGAGTTGTCAGAGTGATTTCTTTCTGGCGCACCAGCTAGGCGGACGGATGGTATCCGCTCTTCTTCAGAGACAACTTAATAAACAGAATTTGGACACAAGTTTGTCGGGAAAAACTCAAGCCATGGGGACTGACTCGCCGATGTCGAATTCCACCTCTATTTTTGAAGACACAGAATCGGATTTAGGCCTGTTTGAGACGGTTGTAATCATATTGAAGCTGATTGTGCTGAGCGCCATTGTCTTATTTGGCGTGCCCGGTAACTGCCTCATACTCCGTGTCTACTGGACCAAGACTCTAAAAACTAGCACCCATGTTTTCATCATGGCCTTAGCCTGGGCCGATCTGACCGTCTGCGTGCTGACTGTATATCATTTTTTTAGCAATGTTGCTGGCTTAGCTGGCTATGAGCACCCGGTGTTCAGATATGTTATCGGGGCTCTGGAATCAACGGCCATCGTTACGTCAATTATGATGACTGCTGTGATCGCAGCGGACCGCTACGACTGCGTGTGCCGACCACAGCGCCGGTTTTTCACCCACAAACGCGGCAAGAAAACAGCTTGGGCGGCGTTTGTATTTTCACTGGTCATCAATATTCCCGCCTTTATACCCCAAACTCTAGCTGCTGCCAACGGACAGGCCTTGCTCCTTGTCAAGTTGGCATTTCGTGTAATTTGCTTTGTCGTGGCGCTCGTGATGATCGTCCTGTGTTACGGAAAAGTCTACGCGGCTATTAAGAAACACACCAAAGTCGACGTTAAGCGATCAACACGCGATTCGGGCGTCTCTCAATTGACGGACGGATGGTCGACAAGGCTGCAGGATTCCGTATTCACCAATGCCGAACAGAACACTCCTGTCGCCGCCTCTGTGTCGACGTTCATCAGTAAACCATGCTCGAGCACGGCAGCCGATGCCAGCAAGGGAGCACCAAGCCACCAAATCGACAAAACAACCCTTGACGAACGCGGGAAAAGATGGGCCAGTCACCCACAAGCGACGTTGACCAAACATGTACTTGTGTCAAAGGATACGGTCCCTCCTGTTATGAACGGCACCGGTGACCCTCCGCAACACCGAAGTAACGCAGGACGCGCACCGCCAAAGGCAGATGCAGCGGCCTTACAGCGTAAGACAACCAGGATGCTGTTCATCACCAGCGTTGTGTTTCTCCTGACCTGGCTGCCCTACTGGATATATCTGGCCGCTGTATTTGCTTCTTCCACCGACCCAGTATTCAATATGATTCTCTCTCAGCTCATCGTTACTCTTTACGTCAACAATGCCGTGAATCCCCTGATTTACGGACTTGCCAACAGACGGTTCCGTAAAGACTGCAAGACAGTTCTCAGCAAGATTAAGCTTTGTTAGAATGATACTATTTTAACGGTCTCTGTTTTCACGCAGTTGGTAATAACAAGAATAATAATAATGATAAGCCATTCTTATATAGCGCATATCACCGCTGTCATGAAACAAAAATTATACAAATTTAACAGATATGATGCCTCAGCCTGTTTAACAACATCTGGTATGTTGTTCCATAACTGAACAGTCGCTGATTAAAAGGAATGGGAACCATAGGAACCATTAGTAACTGAAGGAGTCAACAGAGACGTGTGGGTAGAGCGCAGATTTCTAACTGGTTGGTACTCCTGAACTAAACTTTGAAGATATTCAGGGACTATACCATGAACACATTAGTTGCAACCAGTGCAAATCACAAAGATTGAGTGTAATGGGTTCACGTGTGTGGGTCCTGGTGACCAGTCTAGCTACTTAGTTTTTTTAATAAGTTGCAGTTTACTCATTTGATTATGAGGCAGTCCATACAGTAAGCTGTTCAATTGTATCTTTGCGATACATAAATGAATCATGTTTTGTGTACGCAGTAAAAAATAAAATCGTAATTTTACGGGAAATTCTTTGCAGTTTGGATGCCAGTGCTTTACTGTAAAAAAAACGGTGGAAAATGTTAACGGGGGACGAGCTGTTTTTAACGGCTTTTGAAAGTCGGTTTACATTACTGTCCCCGTTAATGTACCTTGCTATTCCTGTAAAAATACAGGGTATAAAAAATACAGTACGTTGCTGGAATTTAGCTAGGTTACCATAGTAACTGCAATTTTACAATTTACAACAGTGAGAACCAAACTATAACTATATTACACATTACTATACAAATTCTACAATAACCTACTTAACACTATACTCTCTTATTTCCAAAGAGTGGAAATTCACTCCATTCGAGTTAAAATTCACTTCCACAGTCTGAAACTAGGGACCAGACGTTTTAGAGTAAAATTAATTTACTCGAAAAAGATTGAAATCTAATCAAATTCCGCTGAAATCTAATCAAATTCCACTGAAATGGTACCATTTTTAAGTGTGTTTCAATCTAAATTTAGAGTGAGAACCACTCTAAACCGTCTAGTTCCTAGTTTCACTCTTTGGAGTTTAGAGAGTACTGGATACTGTCGTGGTTTAGTTTATATTCAGCTGTTTGTGCCATGGTGAAGTTACGGTTTCATCATAAATATTTAAATATTTAAATACGAACAAAATTTGCATGCGATTTTTTACTTATGTTTGCAACAAATCTAATTTTGATCATAGATTCGTTAGAATAATAATTATACATTTCGCTCAAGAATTTTTTTTTTTACAAAACACCACAATTTAACATGACATATTTCGTGAGTTTTGATTGGTCAGTTGCTGCGTAACAAGATTCATGCTCGATAACAGTAGAATCATTGTAAATAAACAACACTTTGTTGGTGTTGCTGTATATGTACACAAATATGTTGTATTTTGACAGTATTCTTGTAAATGTATATTTTACTTAATGGGCACTTTGGGAGACAAATTAGCGATAGTTTTGATTCACTTGGGAGACAGTGGCACTTAGGGAGACATTTCAGTGTCTCCCTAAGTGTCTAGCTACCCCACAAAACGATATTTGGGAGTTATTTTTGCTCGGAGAAGACAGATTTGGGTCTAAATAGCATAAATATGAAATTTCGTGGAAAAAGCTCCAGGTAAAAACGGGTTAGGTTACAATAAAGATTGTGCACGACTCTATGGGATTGTCTCCCAAAGTACCCATTTGGGCGTTTTATTATAACCTTTGCATAAATTAACGTCCGCGTGATATTTTCAAGGCAACTACCGTAATGTTACGTCCAAAATCCGTTAAAAAACAATACGGCGATTGTTTGTTTTTGTACAGGTGGAAAAACCCGTTATTTTACTGTTATTTTTTTACAGTGTATGTCTTAGTGTACATATAAGACACCATTTGTGTAGAATGTCAAAATGTCAAATGTATACATGTACACAAAGGCGTTGTAGACTCTTAATCACAGTGACTCTTTGTGCTTGTTATGTTAATCAAACAATATGGAAGGGACAAACAGATTCCGCATTTTGTTGTCTTCGACAAATGTTAATGAGGAGTGAGAAGAAGGGGATATGATTAGGGAACATTTTGAACTCGACAGAGTTTTAATGTTCAGATATCTGTTTGGTAATAAAATATGTGACAATTTAATTTGATCACAACAATTGTTATTTTTGTGTCTGGTAATGAAAGCAAAGATACCTCAAAGGCGTCGTAGGCACTGTAGCTCGCAAGCCTGAAAGAAAAACATGTAGGGAGAAAACAATGAAAATAAGGTACAGTTTTAGATGCGAGAGGAAAACCCCAGAAGAATATCCTGGTGGGAAAATTCCACAGAATCAGGCAGAGACTGAAAACCCAATCCACATATTGGCCCAGGATGGATTCGAACCCGGGTCACAGTGGTGGAAGGCGAGGAAAGAACCGCTATAGGCCAATCCGACTCTCCTTTTATATGTACCACCAATAACATAATAATCTATATGGTTTTAAGTTAAAATGATTGACAAAACTTTAAACAGTTGTCGGTAAAGGTGTTTTGAGCCTTGCTGGAAGATTGTTCCAGGCTTGAGCAACACAATATAGAAAGTTTCTTTTGCCAAAGGTTTGGTTCTGGGGCGTGGCAGAGTAACATGCCTACACTGTTAAAACAATTACACAGGTTATGCAAAAAAAATACCATGTTTTATATGTACTATACGAACTCGCTTGCTATTATGTAACAGAAGACATAACACTTGCTTGGTAAAAGGTTTCTTGACAGTTGTGTAAAATGTTACCTGGTACTTAGGTAATTATACTTTACACATTTATTAGGTATTGACAGTTGTGTACAATGTTACCTAACTCTTATAATATATTTACACATTTATTACGTAACAACTAGAAAAACATAGGGTGTACACAACCTTTGGGTAAATATTATATTTCACTTTCATGTTAAATAATACTTCAGTCCATTTATTTTATATATTTTCATGTTCATCCTCCCAACTGATTTATCTTGTTGACTCCTTAATATCAATGCGTCATGCCCTTTTTTGAAAAGGAAGGAGGAGGCCCTTTTTTTTCTCAAAATGGCCGCCCGACACATCTTAATTCGAGTCATTTAGTGTACATGTCACACCCTATCTTCCAATTTAAAATTAAATCATGGTTCACCCACGATTACAAATCAAAATTCATGTAGGTCGATCATGTATGCACCGTACACGACTACACGTCACACCCTAGCCTTCCTATTAGAACAAATATATTTCCAGTGCATGTACACAGTGATGCTAAAGTCTAAAATACGATCTTAAAATTTTATTATCTTAAAAAAAACAAAAAAACAAAAAAAAAACAGGCAAATTTATCCTCTTTTTTTTTAAGAAAAAAGAAAGAAAAACGGAGGCGGCCCCCAAAAAGGAAGCGGGCGGTGACGCTAAACATGTTTTTTAATTTTATTTTGCCTTACGCCAGCTCTTATATAGCCGCGAAGAGCCTTGCCATATGCGAGTCTGTCTCCGTGGTGTAACATGAATAAACTCGGTCTCCGTCGACTTTCAGTTTCTCTATACTGCTACTGGCTGGAGGTGGTTCACTCCAGGGGTTTTCTTTCTTCGTCCAGGAAGACAACATCGTCTGCATAATTTTGGAAAAAAGTCGGAATCTAAATTTAAATAGGAACGGTTTCACACAACCAAAGATCAACGTACATGTACATGTACATGTGGGTATTATGCACTCATTTGTACTGCGCACATCTATAGTCGTGTGCACACATATGCCTAACATAATGCAACAATTGCGTGGCCTTCACTACATAAATAGCAATATCCTGTAGTTTCTCGGTATTGGGAACAGGATAACAATCACAAGAGGTTTAGAAAAACGTTACCTTCAAAGACTGCAGGCTGTGGCATGCCCCGTCGTTCTAACAAACGTCTGGTGTTTATGTTGGCCATCTGGCTTCCCTGCGCTGTGCGTGTGTTGGCCTACGTTTTTACCTAACTTTAGTAATGTTTACCCAATTTATTAGTTCGTTTTTACATAAGTTATGTCAATTGGCTTCTTTATTTATTCAACATGTAATAAACGATTTACGTTTCTGCGAGGTACTTATTTTCTGGCGATTTTTACCTAAATTATGTTGTTTTTTACATAATTGTGTGTATCTAATTTGTTTTACTTGTCTTTTTGAGAGTGTAGTAGTACTGGATCTTGTACGATGTGAATGTTGTTCATTGATTGTAGTGAACTTAGGTAGCTTGGAATTCATTCAGCTACACCTAAAAACCATCGTGTTTAGATGTCATTCTATTTGTGCTTGTAATGTTTTCCAGCCAAGATGATGAAATAAATCAGTAATTGGTGTTCTATAAGGTGCACTTCAAACAATTCGTCCAGCTCTATTAAGAAGTTTATTAAATATGTTATGTGCGTGTTTAAGTAGCTTTGGTCCAAACAATACCACAACAATCAAAATGAGGGAGAATAATTTATTTGGCAATAAGGTTAAGTGTTTTTTTTGCTGGGAGAAACTTCGTACTCTACTGAGACTACTAATGCGTTTGGGTATCACGGGGCTAACATTAGTGATGTCATCTTTCCACTTAAGATTAGGTTAAATGAAAACACCAAATACTTTATATAAAAGGTTTGTTCAAGAGGTACATTATTGAACCAAATGTTCATTGACGGCTGCTGAATGTTAGCCACTCGAATACGGGCGCACTGCGTGAACAGATTTTACGCGACGTGCACACTATCGATTACAGTCGCCGTTGGCAAATAGTATCACACTTTTGCTCTATGCATATCAATTGGAGTGCAATGACTTTTTAAGCGAGTGTTCACATACTGTTTTAAAGGGATCGTATACGTTTGGTAATTGGAACCCACTGTTTGTTTCAATCCTATATAGTTATAGATATATACCATAAAACTAACCTGTAAAAATTGTTAGCGATTTTAAGATATTGCCGAAAATCTAGAGCGGTTATGTCCACGCAGGAAGAATAATCTGCATTGGAATACACACTCTGAAAAACGTCACTGCAGTTACACTTCTCAGATTCAAATTGTTTGGGATAAAAAGTGATATCTTTTTCCATAACCGCAGTACTTCGAGGTGAAAAATTTCTAAAAAATGCATTATACTATCCAAAGCTGCTGTACTTCTTAGCAAGTAAGTTTTTATTGCCATTAATTTTTGGAGTAATTTACAAACGTATACGATCCCTTTAACATAAGAACTTGATTGAAACTCCTGTATTCCCTTGTTTTCGTATAATTATAGCCATCGTATTCAGTACCACCGTCCTGGGCCCAGCCCTGGGTTTCCTCATCGGCAGCCTCTTCCTCAAGTACTACGTGGACTTCGACACCAAGGAGGCCCGGATCTCCCCGACCAGCCCCCGCTGGGTGGGCGCGTGGTGGCTGGGCTTCTTCTTCTTCGCGGGTGCCATTCTGATCACGGCCGTCCCCGTCTACGCGTTCCCGGCCAAGCTCAGGAAACCCAGCAATACGAATCGAACCAGAGAAGACGACGAGGACGACGAGGGGGAAGATGCCGACGTGCGTATGGCATTCAGTGATGTCTCTTTAACAAGTGAGTTGACACCCTTTGCCTGGAAGCGATTTGGGGTTAAACTTACGTTTTTGTGGAAGTGTCCATTTAAAATGTGCGAACTGGTTCGGGGTCCCACGTTGACGACGGGCGTAGCTATTAACCCTCCTATATATAGTGCAGTTGCCATAGAGCTGTCAGACCTTTCAACACCTTTCAAGTTTTCTGGACTGAAACGTTTTGAAGGGTGAGAAAACTGTCTGACAAAAGAAACCTATGAAAGATTGCAAAAGGTAAAACAACTCTCTGAACAAACAGGTGTGAGAAAAAAATCACTTTCAAGTTTCTTGGACTGAAATGTTTTGAAAGGCGAGAAAACTGTCTGACAAACGAAACCTATGACAGATTTCAAAAGGTAAAACAACTTTCTGAACAAACTGGTGTGAGAAAAAAACAACTTCCAAAAGGTATTGAAAGGTGTAGTAGTGCAGTAGCAACAAATTTTGGAGCGTTTTGAAAGGTTCATACTTATTTATAGCCATTTTCTCAAGTAAGCAAATTTTGAAAGGTTTTGAAAGGTAAAACCAAACCGACGATCCACCCAATCGATCCACCCAATTATTTAAAGTATTCTTTTTGCATTTACCACAGAGATCCCGCTTGCTATCTGGGGCCTTCTGAAGAATCCTGTGTACATGATGGTGAATGTGGCTTCAGCAGCAGAATTCGGCATCGTCACCGGTTTCGTCAGATTCGCGCCAAAGTTCGTCCAGTCCCAGTTCCAAGTGAAAGCCTCCACGGCAAATCTGTTAACAGGTTTGTGAACCGTGCCTATCGGATTATTCTACAATGCGTCTAAAATATAACGGATTACTTTACATCTCATAAATATCTATGAACAAATCGGAGCGCGTCATTGGCCGATTCCGCCGCGCGTCCGGGACGTAAACATGATACGCTGCCAGGTGACGTATACTCCCGGTGAGTATCCAGCTCGCTGCCGTGCGGTATTCCGTTCTGGTAGCACCAACAATGTCCTTTGGAACCCACCTCGTAGACATGTAGTGTGTGGCAATGTAATCTTTACGGAACCAGTCTCGGTAACGTTACTAGATTTCCGTTATTGACTGACAAAGAACTTGTATATCTTGTGCTGAATAAATTAAGATGCAAAATCTACGAAAGCCGTTATCGACAAGGCAGTGAATATTGTGAGGTGTAGTAAGACAAATACAGCATGGGTTATTTCTGAAAAATAGTGGGATTTACTGGTCCCTCGGTGTAGGTCAGCTCGACTGCCTCGGCCCTCCGCTTCGCGTCGGAAGGTATTCGAGCTTACCTACACCTTGGGACCAGTAATTACCACTATACCTCCCCGCAAACCATGCTGTATTTTCTATACTACCAAACGTAGAATATGTAACCTACAAAGATGCTATAGGTATGGTTGGAAAGATACACCCTTTCACTTTAAAAGAAGATATTATATCATCATCTCATTTACATGCAACCAATTAAGTGTAGGTCAAACTTAGCTGTCTTGAAGTCTAGTCCTCCCACGATCTAAAAGTTATCGGCCACTGCCGAACTGAGTTTAGTCTGGGTTACCGCTCCCGACCTTTTAATGACCTTTTCCGTCTTATTCACGCTACACGCGGCCTACGCTGCCTTGCTAACGATCTTTTCCGACTACTTTTAACCAAACACGGACGTCTATTCCCTACATGTTCCCGACCTGCTAACGATTTCCTTATGGCCCTGTCACACCAGAACGTTTTAGGCCAACGCGTGAGTAGCGCGTTAAAAATAGTTGATACGCTGGCAAACGCTGAACTTCCACAGAAAAAGTCAAATGGAACCGTGATTTCAGCGTGTCCATAACGCGTTGATAACGGGTTCATAACGTTCGCCAGCGCGTGAATAACGCGTTAGTAACGCGCTCGACGACTGATGAACGACTGCCCAGCGCGTGAGTAGCGCGGTCCAACGCGCGCCAGCCTACGGCAACGACCACATGATTAGTTGTACAAAAAGATGACGCGCTACTACAGTAATGGCCCTGTCACACCAGAACGTTTTAGGCCAACGTGTTGGAATTTCGGCAACACGCGGGTAAACGTTGACCAACGCTAGGCCAGCGTTCGCAACACGCTAAGCGCGTTACCCACACGCTGGAACACGCTGGAACACGCTGAGGCAAAAATACATTTTTCAACATACCTACAAAATTTCAGCTTTTTGGCAGCGTGTGACTGCACACGCTGACGGCGCGCAGGATGGTCGTTACTCACGCGTCGAACGCGCTAGACGATTGTTACCAACCCAATACTTACACGCTGGCGACCCGCTGTCGTATTTTTATTATAAATCAGTGATACGTTCCTCACACGCTGAGCGCGTTCCTCACACAATGCTCACGCGCTGGCATACGATATGAACCCGTTATCAATCTGCATGGACAGGCTGAAATCACGGTTCCACTTCACTTTTTCTGTGAAAGTTCAGCGATTGCCAGCGTATCAACTATTTTTAACGCGCTACTCATGCATTGGCCTAAAACGTTCTGGGGTGACAGGGCCATAACCAGCGTGTCGCCAGAGTACACCAGCGTACACCAGCGTGCGCCAGCGTGTGAGTAGCGGGTTGATAACGATCGTCTAGCGTGTTCGACGCGTGAGTAACAAACCTCCAACGCTCCGCCAGCGTGTGCAGTCACACGCTGACAAACGCTGGAAATTGTATGTATGTTGAACAAAATATGTTTTCCTCAGCGTGTGACAACATGTCCCAGCGCGTGAGTAACGCGCTCAGCGTGTTGCTAACGCTGGCCAAGCGTTGGTCAGCGTTTGCCAGCGTGTTGCCAAAATTACAACACGTTACTCACGCGTTGGCCTAAAATGGTCTGGTGTGACAGGGCCATTAGACCTGTCCCCGTCTTGACGTATACTCATTTCAACTCCCAACGTCGAGAGGTATGTGCATCGAGAGGTGAGCAAAGCCACAGCGTGACGGCATGGCTTCTTAACGCACCCGACCATGCACGCCTTCCGCCGTCTATGTTCACAATCTCCTAACGACCACATAACTACTTTCAAGACCTCCTAACGTCTGTCGCACCACCGCTCTTCATTCACAATCACTCCCGATGGTTCGGAACAGTTCAAAATAGTCGACAAAACTTCGACCAAGTTCACCGACCTCTCAGAACCTTACCAGACACGCCCTCGCCCTTCCCTGACCTTCCAGACCATCAATGTCGAAAGAGTTCAGCCTCCAAGTGCGGCCTGGCCTTTACAACGCACAACAGGTGCGACCAGCCATTCACCAAGCAGTATACCGCATCACACGGCTGGGTCATTAGCATATACCGCGCACCAACTTGAATTGTCTATGATTCCCAGTCGGCAAAACTATGTTTCAAAAAACGCATGTCTTAGTGAGGAAATATCCAAACGCGCGTTCCAATTGGTCACGTGTTCAACAGTAGTTTCAGACACGCATCATTGTAGTATGTCTATAACACATTTGAAACGCATGTTTGGATATTTCATTTTACCTCGCCAAGACGCGCGTTTTGTCGTACTTGTTAACCCGTGTTTGAAACATAGTTTTGCCGACTGTGTTATTGCTTAGGTACACACAGTAATAATATGTAAAATTCGTTCAAATTTATTTGAATATTCCTTAAGAATCAAGGCAACTAGCCGTGTACGTAGTTACTCTACTTGAATGACATGGAAACAAGACTTTCCGAACAACGCGTTGTGACTCACTATTGCGCAAAAGCATGTAATTTCAGTAAGCCGAGCGCACAAATTTTCGTTTTGAATTACAAACAAGCAGGGATGTAGTCGAGTCCATCACAAGTCCCTGCAAGTCCCTGAAAGTCCCCGCAAGTCCATCACAAGTCCTCCAGTTCAAATTCAAATCACAAGCTATTCAAATTAGCTTCGACAAAAGCATTTCTTTGTCATTGTTCATCCAGTTACTTGTGACTGCCTTTATGAAGGGACTTGTGACTGGCTTCACGAAAGGACTTGTGAAAAGACTTGCAGGGACTCGACTACAACCCTGCAAACAAGCCTACGGTACTTTTGTTTTTCAGAAAGTAGGAGTGTTTTCGTTTCGTAGAATGTATGTACATAGGCGTATCTGCGTGCGTTTGTTTATGGTGTAAATGGAGGACACATACCTGGCGACACGAATGTGAATTGGGGTTAGGGTTAGAATCGAGGACGACCTCGATTGAGATTCGTGTACAATACTAATGAGAGCCGTCGGAAAAGGTTAGAGTACAAACAAAGGAAATTATCGAGAGGAACAAAGGAAACTCCTCGATTTACACCATATACAAACGTGGTGGCTCTTGTATCATATTACGATCGATGATCGAAACACAAAGGAGAACAAAGGGAACAAAGAATCCTCGAAGGACGGCTTCCTTGTCCAAATTCGGACCTCGATCGTTCGGGTAAGCGCTAGGTAATGAGGTTAGGTTATAGTACAGGAATAAAGGAAAACACAATAGGGGATCCTCGGTCGTTATGTGGTTCACGACTGTGTGTGTCGTACGGTGTGTATTTCAACGCTCGTGGTTTGTATATTGAAGCTGTCCGTTTATACTTGTTGTTATGGCTTGTTTTATCCAGGTACTCTGATACCAGCAGGAGCCCTCGGTGTCATCATTGGAGGGCTCATCTTGAACCGAGTCAAGACCAACTTGATGGGCGCGGTGAATGTCATGAGCGCCTGCACTGTCGTCGCAGGACTTTTCTATGGTCTCATGTTCATCCCGGGCCCTTGCCGTAACTTTCAAATGGCCGGAGTAACGACGCCGTATCGATTCAAGTACGTTTTGTAATTGATTGTGAACCTTATGGAGTGTCACCGCGTACAACCAGAAAGAAGCACGAGACAATATGTTGTTATCTCTCCCCCTATTTATTGCACACACCTCTTCGAACAATGCCGAACAGAGCTGGTAAACAAGCCGTATGCGGGGATTATGCCTACAGGTGTACACGGTGGGAGTCTTATACGGTGGGGTAATAATGTGACATCCTTCGCAATTCAGCTTCACAGCTGCCAGTAAAGATGATTAGCCCCATTCGTATTATTATTATATTAGTAGTAAATTCAAAGGATTTGTCATCTTTAGTATAACGACGAGCCAATACGAGCCGTCGGACATGAGAGCCGACGTACAAACAAAGGCAATCTCGAGAGGAGCACAAGAAATCCTTTATTTACACCATAAACAAACGTCTGTGGGTAGTCCCTACCAAAATCAGACAAGACACCTTTCTAGTATTTTGTAGACAAATCTCGCCCAGGCCGCTCACAGTGTTTTCCTTTGATTGTTGCAGTGATACGACGTGGCATCTGCCCGACCCGTACAATGTTAGTCTGGTCAGAACCTGCAATGAAGATTGTAATTGCGATCCAAGCAGCTACAGCCCAGTGTGTGGCAAAAAGGGCGTGGCGTATTTCAGCCCATGCTATGCTGGGTGTCGGATACGCAAATCCGCGGCGACCCACGATGACCCAGACGCCTTTGTAAGTATTGATTGTTGTAATGGTCATAGGCCACGCCCACCTTGGCTTGGGTAGGTATTTCACAGTGCTTGTGAGCATGTTGTGACCAAGTTTGACCAAGTTTGAGATACTGTGGTCACCTGATCAAAAGTTGTAATCTAATTGACCTTTTGCGTGTGGAATTTAAATAATTTCTGGTACACTGATTTGTTCACACAGCTTGGCACATGTAGACTTTAAATTCTCCAGACCAACGACACTGTTGCTATATCACGTGATTCGGGGCAAGCTTTTGCATAGTTACGTAAGATACGCTCAGCACCAATACATTGTTTACAATGGGTGAGAATGGCAAAAAGACACCAGACCATTCCAGAGCTGGGGGTTGCTAGCGTAAGGCTTGCCCCGAATCAAGTGATATAACAACAGCGTCTTTGGTCTGGAGAATTTAAAGTTAAACTGTGCCAAGCTGTGTGAGCAAGTCAGTGTTCCAGATGTTATTGAAATTTAACTCGGGGTCACGCGCAAATGGCTTATTGACCATTTGCGTGTGGAATTTAAATAATTTCTGGTACACTGACTTGTTCACCACAGCTTGGCACAGTTTGACTTTAAATTATCCAGACCAAATACACTGTTGCTATATCATGTGATTCGGGGCAAGCTCTTGCATAGTTACGTAGAGACAGACGCTCAGCACCAATACATTGTTCACAATGGTTGAGAATGGTACAAAGACACCAGACCATTCCAGAGCCGGGGGTTGCTAGCATAAGGCTTGCCCCGAATCACGTGATAAACAGTGTCTTTGGACGGGAGAATTTAAATGTAAACTGTGCCAAGCTGTGTGAACAAGTCAGTGTACCAGATATTATTCAAATTCCACACGCAAATGGCCAATTGGTAAATCCACACTATTTTATTGATAGGCAGGTGCACACAGCGGACGCTTTATGGTAGTCTGGGTATCAGACATTATACCCATACGGGATACGGTCTGATATATCTAGACATGTTCATTCTTCTGCGACCCCGTGTGCCAGCCAATTGGGAGTCGACTGGTGTCCTTTGGAGTGGAAACGTGGACAAAGCTGCTGATTGGCCAATTTCGCTGCCGTGTTTTTGTACCATGGCAACTGGTAACGGAAGACGCGAAATCGCGATGGAAGACGCCTGCTTATTGGACAAAATCTCGAGGTCAAAATGCAGTCTTGTTTTGCATAATTAATCACCGAATCTGCTCGCATATCATAGACGCTCGTCCAAAGAGCGGATATTGCATAGACTAGCTTTATTAGTGGTGCAGACCATAGCCTTGGTCAAGGCGAGTTCGTCGTTATCCGTCCAGAAATACACTGTGCGCGCGCCCCGCATTGCTAACTTGCGCCCCATGCAAAGATACAGCGCGAACAGCGACCTCATACGGCCACTGTTTATGCAAATCTACTGAGGCTACTTTTTCGCCTTGGATCATTGGGTTTTTGAAATCTTATGTTTTTCCTATATTTTGCGCCACATTTGTGGCGCATGACCTCGTATGCGAATACAGATAAGTATAGGCGGGGCTAAGATGTGAAGTGTCCAATCACAACGCGGTTGAAATCCGACGTCATCAAATTTGATGCAGCATGACATTTAAGACAAAATGGCAGATATTCAGCGTCGTCTTTCGTCCGAAGATCTGTCGTGTTGTTTGAATTTTGCAGCGAAAATATTATCCCTCGAAGATTTTAGACCCGAGCAGCGAAAGGCCATTAGAATCCTTTCTTCGTGGTCTTTGTGAATTTTCCGAAAGGTTATGGGAAATCCGTCATTTTTCAGGCAGCCTGAGCCCCATTTTGCTCGGAGCTCGAACGTACGGCCAGGTACTCAGCGTCAGTTTTCAGCGTGTTCGGTCAGTTTCTTATCGCCGCATAATCGGCATTAACCCAGGCATGCTGGTCTGTGCGGTATCGCCACATTGTGGTTCAAGCATGGTCCAACGCTGTGGGGAGGGGGCATGTTTACGGCTGCAGAACCAACCTTCAAAGTGATCACAATATCGTAATTTAAACAGGGACAAGTGTCTTATATCCCCAATAACTCCTCAGATTATTTTCTTGGCAAAATTCAACCGGCAAGGCATTTAATTATCAGAGTTCCGCGTTTTACCGAGCCACGGTTTTCAGATCAGCTGGATTAGATGTGTGCGAAATAATGTAGGGCCGAGTTCGACACGTTTCAATAGAGTCGCGGCCTTCTCCAGTCACCGCGGTTGAAAACTCAAAACTAAGCAGCTAAACACAACTAGTTTTGACCATAACATTGTCAACATTCAAGAAAATACCCAGCAAAACGAGCGAAAATAACTGCGACCCTAACCAATCAAGCAAGACAGTTCAAATCTTCATGTGTAATTCCTACAAGCCTTCGTAAAAATCACTCAACTTTCTCCCGATAAAATATGTCAATGATGGCGGTGTTCGTAAACACTCATGCAGTTTCTACGCAACGATCGACCAATAAGAAAACGACTATAAAGGTCAGCTTAATCTATTAGCATAATGAGCACCGCCCCCAAAACCTAATGATCCAAGGCGTTCGAGTATCCTCAGTTAGTTTGCATATAATAGTGGCCGCGTGAGGTCGTTGTTTGAGCTCCAATTACTGCTGCGCTGTACGTACGGACGGGTAACGATGAACGCCTTGACCAAGGCTATGCAGACCATGAAATAAAATACTATGGACAGTAGCAGCGACAATAGCCTTACACCTAAAACCTCATAAACCCTCATAAACCCGCATAAACCCTCCAACGTATCTGGTACACACATCAAGTTGCGCAATTTAACATCTTTAAAAATTAATGCTGTTTCGTTTTGTAGAATAATGCATTTACGATATGACCAAGTAGAATAGCTTTTGGGTCTTATTATATCCAATCTCGTTTATACATTTCTCTCAGTAATAGAAACTATTTGAATACAGATCAGTTGATTCTGCTGAGGAAGAAGTAGAAAGGCCAACCATGCACGAGTTGTATATTATTCACAGAGGCAATTTCGCCGTTTACATCGCTGGTTAATACAAATTAGTAACTGACAGTCTTTATTTAACACAAATCACTGTGATAATTATTCAAGCCGAGTGATTCATATACACTTTTCAAATACCTGGCTTCGTCTTCGTCTTTGGCTTAAGGCGATGTTAGATTCCCAACTGCGAGATCTTCAGCCACATTCTGATGCCTGTTGTGCTTCAGAAACATTCACTCGATTGATTCTCAGTGATTCGGAATTCGGAGGCAAAGCCAAAGCCGGAGATGAAGTAAAGATTTCGAAAAACCCTCAAGGAGGTCTCTCAATCTCGATGCCAGTAGAAACTCCAACAGACAGAACAAGTCCCTCTAGAATAACATGATCCATTAGAATGACTACATCCCTCTAGCATACCAACGGATAGTACTGTATATAGTTTGCAGTTTACCGTAAGAAATTGTTATCACTTTGACAACTGCCCAGAACGTTTTTGTCTGCCTCAGGAATATTACAACTGCACCTGCATCGAAGACTACTGCGATTCAGATAACCTGCAGGCGACCAGGTCGGCCGAGAGTGGTGATGGCGGCCAACTCTCGGTACTGCGTGGCTGGGATTACTCCGCCGCCCCAACCCCTACTGCACCGATGCTAGCGCCCGAGGCAACCACGGGGCTGTGCGAATCTCAGTGCTCCAAGCTTTGGTTGTTCTTTGCTCTGCTGTTACTTGTGGTTTTTGTCTCCTCGATGGAGCAGATGCCGGCTCTCATGACCCTCCTAAGGTAGGTGAATGGAGAGATCTTTGCATCCACCCATTCCTTATGATTCAAGCAATTACCAACAATGTACGGTATTCTACCTTTACATCCACCCATTTCTGATGATTCAAGCAATTACCAATGGTGTATCCTACCTTTACATCCACCCATTTCTGATAATTCAAGCAATTATCAATAGTGTATCCTACCTTTACATTTACCCATTCCTGATTATTCAAGCAATTACCAATAGTGTATCCTACCTTTACATCCACCCATTCCTGATGATTTAAGCAATTACCAATGGTGTATCCTACCTTTACATGTGACCAGTCTAGGTAATTCAAACAATTGCCAATGGTGTATTCTACTTTTACATCCGCCCATTCCCGATGATTCAAGCAATTACCAATGGTGTATCCTACCTTTATATCCACCCATTTCTGATAATGCAAGGAATTACCAATGGTGTATCCTACCTTTACATCCACCCATTCCTGATAGTTCAAGCAATTACCAATGGTGTTTCCTACCTTTACATCCCCCATTCCTGATAAATAAAGCAATCACTAATTTTGTATCCCACCTTTACACCCACTCATTCCTGATAAATAAAGCAATCACTAATTTTGTATCCTACCTTTACATCCACTCATTCCTGAAAATTCAACCAATTGCTAATGGTGTATCCTACCTTTAAAAAGAAGCTCTTTCAACTATAACAAACATTTTAAAATAATTTCTAGAACTATTTTGGTAAACAATACAAATAAAATAACTTGTGGGTATACTGTATAACAAATTACACAATTAGGAAAGTGAATATAATACAATTAAATATAATACCTGCAAAACGCTACGGCTGTTTACGGTTGTGCATAATTGCATGTGTATACGCACTCGATCCCACTCCGTGTTAATATATATAAAACAGTGTTATAATGCATGGTGTACTGCAGATAGCTGCAAACAAGGATAGGCTTGTTTGAATTATCATGAATGGGTGAATTTGGGTGGTTCTATTCTATAGTAAATATCGTCTAACTAACCTGGCCGAAGTTTTACAATCATGGATGCTGAGAAAAGCAAGAAGAACGGCGTTCGTTTTTAACCGGCGTTGGGCAGTTATTCTTATGTTGTTCTTGTTTTTTTTTCGCGATCTCCGGACGACGATCACATATTAGTAACCCTAAATTAGCCATATATTGAGCCAATCTGTGAAAAAAATTTAAAAGAAACTAATTTCAACTGATTTTGGTGGGTATGGGTATGGACAACTACCAAAAAAAAGGAAGGAGGAATAGGGGTTGGGGAACTTTTTTTATTAGAGGAACTTTGGGGAACTTTTTTTATTAGAGGTCAAAGGTCATTGACCCCTGCCTAAATCACTACAAATTATATTTCAGCAACAAAATATGGTATATAGATGATCTTGGTGTCAAAATGCACAGAATTACCAAAGAAGATGACATCAAATAATTATTGACCCTTGGGACCAAATCCTGACCTCCGAAAATACACAAACGAAGACCTAGCCCTTCCTCAACGGGGCGAGCCTTCCGCGGACTCTAAGCGTGAAAAAATAAATAAATAAACACACCACAATACCCCACTGGTGTTCGTCCTACCATACTACCCACGAGTCGCGCACCCAGCTCTCAAACGGGCTCTCCTCAAACACTGGCACTGGATTAGTGAAAACGAATACCTAAATACATGTAGGCTATTTGATACCCAACCCTTGGCATACAAACGGCACAAAAACATAAAATGTGAACTTGTTCGATCTAGGACTAAAGCATCTCCACAATCCAACCAAGAAGAAAACAACCTGGATGAGGAGAATGTGCAAATCCTATTGGAACTATTGGAAGAACAAAACAATAATCTAAGAAATGGCTCTCAAGACTAAAATAAAATAAATAAGTCAAGATGCCTTCCTTTCGATCAATACCCCCCAAAAGCCGGTATTTGTCCTTGCAATCTGTCATATAAACCGACACACAAATAAAAACAAAGAAAAAAGTAAACTGAAAGAATGGTGACTGATGAAGTGCATAATATAGCACCACAAATATGCCCTGCTCCCCTTCCAAAAAAGGGGAGAAAAAGGGGACGGCATATTATTACCGGTAATAATCAATCACTGAGTGAACTAAAAACAAAGGACCACTGTTGCAATACAAAAACCACAAACCAAAAAAATAAAAAAAAAGAGTTAAGAATTACGCTCCGGAGAGGCCAGTCAAACAACCACTCTCTGGCATACCGTGCATACTCACTAGATAACGTACAATTACAGATTTAACTCTGCCAGTCACAAATATAAATGTAAGTTTCACCCCAGATGTGCATGTTCACCTGTTTTTGCATTTGTTCAAATTCACAGCTCAGCCCAGACAACCTAAAAAAAAAAACCGTCAAAGGCTCCCAAATAACAAATATTATCCTTAATTACCAGTTTAAACAAGACAAAACATTGAGTGGGAGTAAAATAGAAAATCAAACACCATAAGAGGACAGAACTTAGGACACATGCCAACTGGGGTAAAGGGAAACAGTAATCATTTTGTAAATAATGTT
Organism: Crossaster papposus; assembly: GCA_037893245.1. NCBI lineage: Eukaryota > Metazoa > Echinodermata > Asteroidea > Velatida > Solasteridae > Crossaster > Crossaster papposus. Next base: position 633,007 of record JBAIAA010000032.1, on the reverse strand, counting down.
ATACTTAGCTAAACTTCAATAATATGACTTAAAAGATTGTTTTTTCAATAAAAACCTGAAAATCAGTGTTAAATATAGACACTATTTATCTATATTTGGTTTTATTTTCATTTTTACCTATGCTGAGAACAAAGGCGGCCATTTTTAAATGCCCCCGGGCGCCGCCATTTTTAAATGCCCCCTGGCGCTGCCATTTTTAAATGCCCAACGTGCGAAAGGACAAGCTTACAAAAAAAGAAGGGCGCAGTGTAGATCACAGAGATTTCATTTGTATTATTCTGCACAAAATCTGTACAGAAAGGGTCAATTAGACCCAAAACTAAGTTACAGTTTCACAGTGACTGACTGGAAAAGTATTGAAAGTGAACATAATTACTGCAAAAGGTTTTAAAAATACTGATAGAAAACCTCATCTTCGAACACTACACCATGGCCTCCATTTTGTTGATGTTTACTTAATTGTACTACTCGTAGTAAAACCCTCAACCATTGGTTGTAAGTTTCACCCCAGATGTGCATGTTCACCTGTTTTTGCATTTGTTCAAATTCACAGCTCAGCCCAGACAACCTCAATAAAAAAAAACGTCAAAGGCTCCCAAATAACAAATATTACCCTTAATTACCAGTTTAAACAAGAAAAAACATTGAGTGGGAGTAAAATAGAAAATCAAACACCATAAGAGGACAGAACTTAGGACACATGCCAACTGGGGTAAAGGGAAACAGTAATCATTTTGTAAATAATGTTATACTTAGCTAAACTTCAATAATATGACTTAAAAGATTGTTTTTTCAATAAAAACCTGAAAATCAGTATTAAATATAGACACTATTATCTATATTTGGTTTTATTTTCATTTTTACCTATGCTGAGAACAAAGGCGGCCATTTTTAAATGCCCCCGGGCGCCGTCATTTTTAAATGCCCCCGGGCGCCGCCATTTTGAGACTATAGGTTGCGCACATCCAAATAAAGTCCCATAGACAACAATGATAAATACCCCAACTTCAAAAAATTGGGGAAAATACTCACAACTCTCCAAGGTGACTAAACTATACACCAAAATTAAGCTTATTTCACCATCTTTCATTTTCTTTTCAATTTGTGTGGGGTCATCTGATCACTTTTGGGTGATATTTCCCTCCAAAGGAGAACACCCCTAAAACTAGTTTTAAAGTCCAATCTGGGGTAAAGGGAAACAGTAATCATTTTGTAAATAATGTTATACTTAGCTAAACTTCAATAATATGACTTAAAAGATTGTTTTTTCAATAAAAACCTGAAAATCAGTGTTAAATATAGACACTATTTATCTATATTTGGTTTTATTTTCATTTTTACCTATGCTGAGAACAAAGGTGATACTTGTCAGCAGAACCGCGTCTCAAGAAAATAACGAAAAACACGGAGGGGTTCTCTTGAAACTTGTACACGTAACCCCCCCCCCCCCCCCCCCCCCTCCTCCTACCGACTGCAATCTCGCAGACAAAATGTGGCCAGAACTGACTTCCCAGAAGCGTATATCACTAAGACAAAAATTACATTAAGAATTACGCTCTGGGCAATATAGTTACGCAACCACACTGCTGGCATACCAGCAAATCATAAATATACAGATTTATCTCTGCAGACCAGCAACAAACATACAATCCCATGATACTTCACGCAGCAGAACTGTTGCAGCATCTCCAAAACAATAATGAAAACGATGAGAAATAGTTCTGACTTGTGACAACTTCCATAAACACCCTCCCCTTCCCATAGTAGAATGAGTTCTGATTCACTGCAGCTAACTCTTGGATTGATCGAACAAACAACAACAAATAAACTGATCATTCCTTGAAGTATGCCTGCATAAACAGGTTTCCCTTTGCTATTTTCTTGCAAAAGCACTTCATCTTTAACTAAAAAAATGAATAGTCTCACAGAAAAAGAAACAAATTCCACATAACCCAGCGTTAGACGTCCTTCAATTTAATGTCCTTCCCATGTGACCGAGAATCGTTTTAATAATACAAAAACGTAGGCTGAATGTATGATTACGCTCCTTCCCAATAAACACCAAACATGATTATAAATGCACATATACTTTACATACACAAACTGTTTGACACTAATGAACTTTAACCCCCCCCCCCCCCCCGCCCAATTGCTCATTTTGACCTTTAACCTCGTATTTTGGTGGTGAAGAATCCATTTCATATTGTGTTTGTCTCCTAGTATAATTCTGTGCATTTGGACACCAAGATCATCTAGGCCTATGAAAAACATACTGCTGCTGAGATACAATTTATAATGTTTTAGTGCAGGGTCAAAGACCTTTGACCCTCAGAAAGGGAATTTCCCCCTCCTTCTTTGCTCTTGGAATAAATAATAACCCCCATACCCGCCACAATAAGTTGAAATTAGCCTCTTAGATTTTTTTTGTTCATGGTAATTTTCCTGTTATTTTACTAATATGACATTTTAGTAATACGTCTATTTTTGACCTTTGACCTCTTTTCTAAGGGTCAGTAGTTATTATATGTCATCTTCTTTCATAATCATGTGCATTTTGACACCAAGATCATCTATATACCATATTTTGTTGCTATAAATATGACATTTTAGTAATAAAATTGTTTTGTGACCTTTGACCTCATTTTCGGAGGTCAGGATTTGGTCCCAAGGGTCAATAATTATTTGATGTCATCTTCTATTGTAATTTTGTGCATTTTGACACCAAGATCATCTATATACCATATTTTGTTGCTGAAATATATTTTTTAGGGATTTGGGCAGGGGTCAATGACCTTTGACCTCTAATAAAAAAAATTCCCCAACCCCTATCCCTCCTTCCTTTTTTTTGGTAGTTGTCCATACCCATACCTACCCAAATCAGTTGAAATTAGCTTCTTTTAAAAAAATTCACAGATGAACCTTAAGTTAGGGATACTAACACTCAATATTTGATCTTATATTTGATTTGATTTGCGCAGGTGCGTGAAGAAGGAGGAAAGGCCGTTTGCGCTCGGTCTACAGTTCGTCATTTTACGACTTATTGGTGAGAAGACGGTTTTCGTCGATCTTATTGCACCTAATGGTGTAATTGTTTGTTAAGATATTGTATGACTAAAGCTACCAGTGCTGCTGTAGTAATAATAATAATCAATAATAATAATCAATAATAATACTGCCAATGCTTATATACTCTGGTAAATGGCCCCATGGAACATTGCACAGACCATCTCAGCTCTCTGGGGAGTATACAGTTCGATGTTGCCATTTCGGCACACATGGCAGCTAAATTAACAACAATAACCATATTAGCCCTCACTGGTACCCATTTACTCCTGTGTGGGGTGAAGCAACGTACCTTGCCAAAGGGCACATGTACCTTAATCCCAGGCAAGACTCGAACACAGAACATGCAGCTTTACCGACAGACCACAACATTCAAAGCTGAGAAAAGTTGGGAAAAATAACTTATTACAACGAGTTGCTTTAAGTTTATTCTTATTCACCCTTCAGGATTCATCCCCTCCCCGATCTACTACGGGGCTGTCATCGACAGCACCTGCATTATGTGGCAGAAAGAGTGTGGCGGTGGCGACGGGGCCTGCTTACAGTACGACAACTTCGGGCTGTACTACCGCTACCTGGGCATGTCCACCCTGATCAAGTCCGTCTCGGTCGTGATGGCCGTGCTGATCTGGCTCAAGGTTTGGATGATGCACCGCCGAGGCTGGGCTGTCATGACTCGCCTTCCCTCGCCACCCTCTTCGCCTTCGGTCCTGCCATCGGAAGACTCGGGTGTCGGAGCCAACGATTCGGTGGAGAGTCGAAGGCACGATCGGCTGTCAAATGAGATCTCGGCCCAATTAAGTGCCAACCGCTATACCGAGGGAACTCCCGAAAAATAATGACAAATAGACAAAGATGTATACGAACACCAAAAAGGACAAATATAATGGAGGGAATTTATACCAAGATAGGGTCTTGATGTAAAACTACTGGATCAAATTGCAATTTCTTGGTATCAATTCTTTAAGAAGGATTCTCCATCCATTAGTATTGGTAGTTTTGGGGGGTGGAGGTGTGCTTGTCTAGAAAGAATCTCCATCCATTGATATACGAGGTTTTGGCTTCGGGTGGTGGGTGTGCTTGTCTAGAAGGATTCTCCATCCATTGGTATATGTAGTTTTGGATTTGGGTGGTGGAGGTGTGCTTGTCTAGAAGGATTATACATACATTGGTATGTGTAGTTTCAGCTTAGGGTGGTGGAAGCGTGCTTGTCTAGAAGAATTATCTATCCATTGGTATGAGAGGTTTTGGATTTGGTGGTGGATGTGTGCTTGTCTAGAAGGATTCTCCATCCATTGGTATAAGAGGTTTTGGCTTTGGGTGGTGGAGGTGTGCTTTTCTAGAAGGATTCTCCATTCAATAGTTTTGGCTTTGGGTGGTGGAGTTGTGTTTGTCTAGAAGGCTTATTTATCTATTGGAATGGGTAGTTTTAGATTTGGGTGGTGGAGGCGTGCTTGTCTAGAAGGCTTATTTATCCAATGGAATGGGTAGTTTTAGATTTGGGTGGTGGAAGCGTGCTTGTCTAGAGGAATTCTCCATCCATTGGTATAAGAGGTTTTGGCTTTGGTGGTGGATGTGTGCTTGTCTATAAGGATTCTCCATCCATTGGTATAAGAGGTTTTGGCTTTGGGTGGTGGAGGTGAGCTTGTGTAGAAGGAATCTCCATCCATTGATATAAGAGGTTTTGGCTTTGGGTGGTGGAGTTGTGCTTGTCTATAAGGATTCTCCATCCATTGGTATAAGAGGTTTTGGCTTTGGGTGATGGAGGTGAGCTTGTTTAGAAGGATTCTTCATTCATTGGTATAGGTAGTTTTGGCTTTGGGTGGTGGAGGCGTGCTTGTCTAGAAGGATTCTCCATCCATTGGTATAAGAGGTTTTGGCTTTGGGTGGTGGATGTGTGCTTGCCCGGCTTTTTGGGGCCACCCTGTAAAGTATTTAACATATTATATGCGACTTGTAAAAATTACTTTTGATGGGTATGATTGGCGTTAAAATAATATTACACAAACACAGATCGATACGAATATTGGAACGTTCTGTGTAGCTTTTTATATGTTTTTATTGCGAGGTAAAATGTAATTGGCTGAAGAGTCAGAGATAATAAAATTTGTCATGCAGGTATTTTTGTATACCAATGATAAACCTGCATTTATTATGCAGGTTTAATGCAGGTAGTTTTCATGATGGGACCAGCCTTTTAAAAGCCACCCCGAGCAGTACTGTATCTCACTCCCTTTGGAAAACATCTTTTTGGTAGAGAGGGCCTTTTGGGGTAATTATGACCCGCATTCTAGAACTAGAGAGAGTATAGGCGTTTCAAAGTGATTAAAGAAATCGGCAAGGCGGGACTTGAATCTGCGACCTTCGGAATACCGGACCGGTGGTCTACCAACTGAGCTATCTTGCCGTATGTTGACAGTCTCCCACAATATGTCAGTATCTTTGTTCGAGGGCGCTAGTCAGAAGTCATAAACACCATAATTCCGTCTGGCCAGGGATCACGCCCGATGTTACAATACAACCTGGGAAGCGACATCGTGGGGACCACTCAGGGAGGATACAACTTTGTATCTTATACACAAATAAATCACAAGGGAAACTGACTAGATGAATTTGCAAATATTTCAAAGTGAACAAAGAAATCGGCAAGGCGGGACTTCAATCTACGACCTCCGGAATACCATACCGGCGGTCTACCAACTGAGCTATCTTGCCCTATGTTGGCGGTCTCCCAAATTGTCCATATCTTTATTCGAGGGCGCCAGTCAGAAGTCACAAACATAGATTATAGAAAGGTGGAAAGTGGTCCTGCCTGAGAGCTTCAAATGAGCAAATATGTTAAAATAATGTGAGTCGGGTGCAAACTAGCAGCGTGGTGCTTTCTGTAAAAAAAAATGCCAATAGATCAAAATGATCAAAATATATAAGACAAAATAGGCTCATAATGTCCCAGAATGTACCTCAGAGCTTGTACTTTAAACAAATTTGTTTGGGGGTGGGGAGCCTTCACCCCCGCCCATGGCTAGGACCCAACATTCATAAATGCCTGCATTCGCCCCTGTGAGTGATGTTACTTTCTGAACTGTGAAAATTGTTAACTAAACAGCCGAGAACTATCTTTACTTTAGATTTTTTTTTTGACTGCGTGGACCACTAATTGGTGGATGTTTTTAGATTAGGGGCCAGCATGGAGCTTTCCCACTATCTTTTACAGCCCCATGGGGAGAGCATTCTTAGAGAAAGTGTGTTTACTCAAAGACTCTCCACAGAGGTTCCAAAGGATGTATCAAAAACTGTCATCATTTTTGTTAAGGACTGGGTTCGTAATGTTAAGTGTTTCTTGGCTAACAACTGAAAATGATTCATGCTGAAAATGATTTTGCGTAACTGGTAGCGCAGTGTTTATTTTGTTATGTAGGCCTATTTTGGTCATTTAAAAATGACGCTTTTTAACTTATTGTAGAAGATACACAGACTTATGAAATATGAAGAAAAGCAGCTTGCAGTGAATGTTATGATTACACAAATTGTATTTTAAAAAGTTGTATTCTTTATTTTTTATATATATATATATATATATATATAGGATTTTTGTATTCCTTAAATAACAATTATACTAATATAATAGACCGATTGCGCCCTCTAAGTCACGTGACCTATAGTGGGTATCAAACATCAACAAACATGGCGTACTCCATAGCAAAGTGCCGCTGTTGCAAAGTACATGATGATTGTTGCATTTGTTTCTTCGATCGAGGCTTTTTTCCCTTAAAATCGCTAGTGCTAGTGCTAGCTAGTGCCAGTCCCAACGTTCCATGTCAGTACCACATCGTGAGCATAACGTTCCTTGTATAATTTCCAATTAAAGCTTAAAGAATTAAAGCTTACTGGCTTTATTCAGCCATTCCGTTAAGATCTCGGGTACAAACTCCGGAGTATTCTTCAGAGATTTCGAGAAAGAAAAGCCTTGATCGAAGAAACAGTTACAACAACCATCATGTACTTTGCAACATTGGCACTTTGCTACGGAGGACGCCATGTTTGTTGATGTTTAATACCCACTATAGGTCACGGGACTTAGAGGGCGCAATCGGTCTATTGAGGAGCAATCAGTTAATGTGTCCGTTTGTTTGTGTGTTCCGCCATAATTCTAGAACCACTGTATGTAAGTTGAACATTGGCAGGTGTGTTGCTCAGGACCCAAGTTAGAAGTTGTTTGGATGAGCGGTTCTCAAACAAGAATGGTTCTCGAACCTCGTGTCCCTCCAACTTTTGCGATTATCCTATTTTACAAATGACAGTTTGACCTATGTCACAACATATTTCAGGGCATATGTCACGACCATCAAATGAGGGTTACAGTATTGACCCAAGTTTGATTGAAATTGGACCTCAAGTTTTCGAATGAGACACGTTTTACATTTTGAGCGGTTCTCAAACAAGGATGGTTATCGAACCACGTGTCTCGCTTGCTTTTGCGATTATTAGCTGTTTCGGCAATTCAGCCGAAACAGCTTTTGTTTTCGTTAAATTTTTTTTTTTTTTTTTAGCTGTTTCGGTTTTTCACCGAAACAGCTTTTGTTTTCGTTAAAGTTTTTTTTAGCTGTTTCGGTTTTTCACCGAAACAGCTTTTGTTTTCGTTCTGGTTTTTTTTTTAGCTGTTTCGGTTTTTCACCGAAACAGCTATTGTTTTCGTTCTGGTTTTTTTTTTTTTTTTTTTTTTTTTTTTTTTTTTTTGCCTTTTGTTCTCCATAGGATTTGTACACGTTTGTTCAGACAATACACTTTGACACTTTGACAAATCCGATGGACTTGAGACTTGGCATACACTTAGACAACCACCCAAGGACGGTCCTAGAAGAAATTCGTCGCGATTACGTCATTCAAGGTCACGTGACTTCGCGTTAAAGGTTAAATTTTCCCCATAGGTTTTGTACACGTTTTTCTTCAGACCATTGAATTTGACACTTTGGTAAATCCGACCGACTTGAAACTTGCCATGTACTCAGAACACCACCACCAGATGTTTCTGAAAGAAATTCAGCACGATTGCGTCATTATTCAAGGTCACGTGACGTCAAGTTAAAAGTTTAATTTGTCCCCCATAGGTTTTGTACACGTTTTTCTTTAGACTATTGACTTTGACACTTAGTAAATCCGATCGACTTGAGACTTGGCACACACATAGACCACCATCCACAGACTGTCGTAGGAGAAATTCGGCACAATTGCGGCATTCAAGGTCACGTGACGGCACGTTAAAGGTTCAATTTTCCCCCCATAGGTGTTGTACACGTTTTTCTTCAGACTATTGACTTTGGCACTTTGGTAAATCTGATCGACTTGAGACTGGGCACACACAAAAGACCACCACACACATATTGAAAGTAATTTTAGACACTCGAAACAGCTCTGTGTTTGTTCACAAACACATGTCTAGTTTTTTTTTTTTTTTTTTCTTTGCCTTTTTTGTCCCATAGGATTTGTACATGTTTGTTCAGACAATACACTTTGACACTTTGGGAAATCCGATCGACTTGAGACTTGGCATACACTTAGACCACCACCCACAGATGATCCTAGAAGAAATTTGTCACGATTACGTCATTCGTGGTCACGTGACGTCACGTTAAAGGTGCAATTTTTTCCCATAGGATTTGTACACGTTTTTATTCAGAATATTAAATTTGACACTTCTGTAAATCCAATTGACTTGAGACTTAGCACAGACCTCGAACACCATCCCCAGTAGGGCCAAGAGGAAAATCGTCATGATTACGTCATCGGGGGTCATGTGACGTCACGTTAAAGGTGCAGTTTTTAGGACCCTCTATCTCTGGAAGTACATGTCTGATTGGGGTCAAATTTGGTTTGCAAGTATTCGAGGATGTGTTATAGACGAAAATTAAGATGACGTAATTATGACATCATCGGGTGTCATGTGACGTCACATTAAAGGTTCAGTTTTCTCCATAGGTTTTGTACACGTTTTTCTTCAAAATATTGAATTTGACACTTCTGTCAAATCGATCGACTTGAGACTTAGCACAGACCTCGACCACCATCCTTAGGAGGGTCAAGAACAAAATAATCAAGATGACGTCATCGGGGGTCATGTGACGTCACATTAAAGGTGTAGTTTTTAAGACCGTCTAACTCTGAAAGTACAAGTCCGGTTGGGGTCAAACTTGGTTTGCAAGTATTCGAGGATGTGTTATAGACAAAAAATAGGATGACGTAATTATGACATCATCGGGTGTCATGTGACGTCACATTAAAGGTTCAATTTTCTCCATAGGTTTTGTACACGTTTTTCTTCAGACTATTGAATTTGACAATTTGGTAAATCCGATCGACTTCGGACTTGGCACACACCTCGAACACCATACCCAGGAGGGCCAAGGGGGAAATCGTCAGGATGACGTCATCGTGGGTCATATGACGTCACATTAAAGGGGCAGATTTTAGGACCCTCTATCTCTGGAAGTACATGTCTGATTGGGGCCAAACTTGGTATGCAAGTATTCCAGAATGTGTAATAGACGAAAATTAAGATGACATCATGATGACAAATTTGTTTGGGGGTGGGGAGCCTTCACCCCCGCCCATGGCTAGGACCCAACATTCATAAATGCCTGCATTCGCCCCTGTGAGTGATGTTACTTTCTGAACTGTGAAAATTGTTAACTAAACAGCCGAGAACTATCTTTACTTTAGATTTTTTTTTTGACTGCGTGGACCACTAATTGGTGGATGTTTTTAGATTAGGGGCCAGCATGGAGCTTTCCCACTATCTTTTACAGCCCCATGGGGAGAGCATTCTTAGAGAAAGTGTGTTTACTCAAAGACTCTCCACAGAGGGTGCGAAATACCGTACCCTCTGGAGACATGAACACAATGTGTACAATGGAGACAAAACGTCTCCGGAGGGTAAATTTCTATAGATGAATAGGTCTCCATTGGGAATTTCACGAATTAGATTTTTGGATTTTGATTAAATTACTCAAAAACTAGGATTAGGATGTGGGTTAGGGTTAGTGTTTGGGTTAGGGTATAATATAGGGTATATTGGGTCGAAATTTCAACCCAGGAAAAAAATTATGGTTAAAATGGGAGCATTTTGAAAAACGTGCTCGACTTTCTAACCATTTTGTACACGAGAACAAAGCCATGTCTCCACAGTGATACAAAAATGCGAATGTATGTTCCAAAGGATGTATCAAAAACTGTCATCATTTTTGTTAAGGACTGGGTTCGTAATGTTAAGTGTTTCTTGGCTAACAACTGAAAATGATTCATGCTGAAAATGATTTTGCGTAACTGGTAGCGCAGTGTTTATTTTGTTATGTAGGCCTATTTTGGTCATTTAAAAATGACGCTTTTTAACTTATTGTAGAAGATACACAGACTTATGAAATATGAAGAAAAGCAGCTTGCAGTGAATGTTATGATTACACAAATTGTATTTTAAAAAGTTGTATTCTTTATTTTTTATATATATATATATATATATATATAGGATTTTTGTATTCCTTAAATAACAATTATACTAATATAATAGACCGATTGCGCCCTCTAAGTCACGTGACCTATAGTGGGTATCAAACATCAACAAACATGGCGTACTCCATAGCAAAGTGCCGCTGTTGCAAAGTACATGATGATTGTTGCATTTGTTTCTTCGATCGAGGCTTTTTTCCCTTAAAATCGCTAGTGCTAGTGCTAGCTAGTGCCAGTCCCAACGTTCCATGTCAGTACCACATCGTGAGCATAACGTTCCTTGTATAATTTCCAATTAAAGCTTAAAGAATTAAAGCTTACTGGCTTTATTCAGCCATTCCGTTAAGATCTCGGGTACAAACTCCGGAGTATTCTTCAGAGATTTCGAGAAAGAAAAGCCTTGATCGAAGAAACAGTTACAACAACCATCATGTACTTTGCAACATTGGCACTTTGCTACGGAGGACGCCATGTTTGTTGATGTTTAATACCCACTATAGGTCACGGGACTTAGAGGGCGCAATCGGTCTATTGAGGAGCAATCAGTTAATGTGTCCGTTTGTTTGTGTGTTCCGCCATAATTCTAGAACCACTGTATGTAAGTTGAACATTGGCAGGTGTGTTGCTCAGGACCCAAGTTAGAAGTTGTTTGGATGAGCGGTTCTCAAACAAGAATGGTTCTCGAACCTCGTGTCCCTCCAACTTTTGCGATTATCCTATTTTACAAATGACAGTTTGACCTATGTCACAACATATTTCAGGGCATATGTCACGACCATCAAATGAGGGTTACAGTATTGACCCAAGTTTGATTGAAATTGGACCTCAAGTTTTCGAATGAGACACGTTTTACATTTTGAGCGGTTCTCAAACAAGGATGGTTATCGAACCACGTGTCTCGCTTGCTTTTGCGATTATTAGCTGTTTCGGCAATTCAGCCGAAACAGCTTTTGTTTTCGTTAAATTTTTTTTTTTTTTTTTAGCTGTTTCGGTTTTTCACCGAAACAGCTTTTGTTTTCGTTAAAGTTTTTTTTAGCTATTTCGGTTTTTCACCGAAACAGCTTTTGTTTTCGTTCTGGTTTTTTTTTTAGCTGTTTCGGCCTTTCAGCCGAAACAGCTTTTGTTTTCGTTAAAGTTTTTTTTTTTCTTTTTTTTTTTTTTCTTTTTAGCTGTTTCGGCAACTCAGCCGAAACAGCTATTGTAATCGTTAAGATTTTTTTTTTTCTTTTTTTTTTTTTTTCTTTTTCTCCTTCAGACTCTTCTCCATAGGGTTTGTACACGTTTTTTGTTCTGGCATAGCACTTTGGCACTTTGGTAAATCCGATCGACTTGAGACTTGGCATACACTTAGACCACCACCCACAGATGATCCTAGAAGAAATTACGTCATTCGTGGTCACGTGACGTCACGTTAAAGGTTCAGTTTTCTCCATAGGTTTTGTACACGTTTTTCTTCAAAATATTGAATTTGACACTTCTGTCAAATCGATCGACTTGAGACTTAGCACAGACCTCGACCACCATCCTTAGGAGGGTCAAGAACAAAATAATCAAGATGACGTCATCGGGGGTCATGTGACGTCACATTAAAGGTGTAGTTTTTAAGACCGTCTAACTCTGAAAGTACAAGTCCGGTTGGGGTCAAACTTGGTTTGCAAGTATTCGAGGATGTGTTATAGACAAAAAATAGGATGACGTAATTATGACATCATCGGGTGTCATGTGACGTCACATTAAAGGTTCAATTTTCTCCATAGGTTTTGTACACGTTTTTCTTCAGACTATTGAATTTGACAATTTGGTAAATCCGATCGACTTCGGACTTGGCACACACCTCGAACACCATACCCAGGAGGGCCAAGGGGGAAATCGTCAGGATGACGTCATCGTGGGTCATATGACGTCACATTAAAGGGGCAGATTTTAGGACCCTCTATCTCTGGAAGTACATGTCTGATTGGGGCCAAACTTGGTATGCAAATATTCCAGAATGTGTAATAGACGAAAATTAAGATGACATCATGATGACATCATCGGGTGTCATGTGACGTCACTTTAAAGGTGCAGTTTTTCCCATAGGATTTGTACACGTATTTTTCAACTTATATATCTTGGGAAAATTGACAAATCCAATCGATTTTAGACTTGGCACACACATAATGAAAGTTATCTTAGACATCCGAAACAGCTCTGTGTTTGTCCACAAACACATGTCTAGTTTTTTTTTTTTTTTTTTTTTTTTTTTGTCATTTTCCCCATAGGATTTGTACACGTTTTTTCTGCCAATACACTTTGACACTTTGGTAAATCCGATCGACCTGAGACTTGGCATACATTTAGACAACCACCCAAGGACGGTCCTAGAAGAAATTCGTCGTGATTCCGTCATTTATGGTCACGTGACGTCACGTTAAAGGTGCAATTTTGTCCCATAGGGTTTGTACACGTTTTTCTTCAGAATATTGAATTTGACACTTCTGTATATCCGATAGACTTGAAACTTGGCATACACTTAGAACCCCACTCCCAGATGTCCCTGAAAGAAATTCGGCACGATTGCGTCTTTCAAGGTCACGTGACGTGACGTTAAAGGTGCAATTTGTTTCCCCATAAGGTTTGTACACGTTTTTCTTCAGAATATTGAATTTGACACTTCTGTAAATCCGATCGACTTGAGACTTAGCACACACCTCGACCACCATCCCCAGGAGGGCCAAGAAAAAAATCATCACAATGACGTCATTGTGGGCCATGTGACGTCACATTTAAGGTGTAGTTTTTAAGACCCTCTAACTCTGAAAGTACAAGTCCGGTTGGGGTCAAACTTGGTTTGCAAGTATTCGAGGATGTGTTATAGACGAACATTAAGATGACGTAATTATGACTTCATCGGGTGTCATGTGACGTCACATTAAATGTTCAATTTTCTCCATAGGTTTTGTACACGTTTTTCTTCAGACTATTGAATTTGACAATTTGGTGAATCCGATCGACTTCAGACTTAGCACACACCTCGACCATCAAACCCAGGAGGGCCAAGGGGAAAATCGTCAGGATGACGCCATCGTGGGTCATGTGACGTCACATTAAAGGGGCATATTTTAGGACCCTCTATCTCTGGAAGTACATGTCTGATTGGGGCCAAACTTGGTATGCAAGTATTCCAGAATGTGTTATAGACGTAAATTAAGATGACACCATGATGACATCATCGGGTGTCATGTGACGTCAATTTAAAGGTGCAGTTTTTCCCATAGGATTTGTACACGTATTTTTCAACTTGTATATCTTTGGAAAATTGGCAAATCCAATCGATTTCAGACTTGGCACACACATAATGAAAGTCATCTGAGACATCCGAAACAGCTCTGTGTTTGTCCACAAACACATGTCTAGTTTTTTTTTTTTTTTTTTCTTTGCCTTTTTTTCCTTATAGGATTTGTACATGTTTGTTCAGACAATACACTTTGACACTTTGGGAAATCCGATCGACTTGAGACTTGGCATACACTTAGACCACCACCCACAGATGATCCTAGAAGAAATTTGTCACGATTACGTCATTCGTGGTCACGTGACGTCACGTTAAAGGTGCAATTTTTTCCCATAGGATTTGTACACGTTTTTATTCAGAATATTAAATTTGACACTTCTGTAAATCCAATTGACTTGAGACTTAGCACAGACCTCGAACACCATCCCCAGTAGGGCCAAGAGGAAAATCGTCATGATTACGTCATCGGGGGTCATGTGACGTCACGTTAAAGGTGCAGTTTTTAGGACCCTCTATCTCTGGAAGTACATGTCTGATTGGGGTCAAATTTGGTTTGCAAATACACTTTGGCACTTTGGTAAATCCAATCGACTTGAAACTTGGTATACACTTAGAACTCCACCCACAGATGGTCCTAGAAGAAATTTGGCTCGATTGTGTCATTCAAGGTCACGTGACGTCACGTTAAAGGTTTAATTTTCCCCATAGGTTTTGTACACGTTTTTCTTCAGACTATTGACTTTGGCACTTCGGTAAATCCGACCGACTTGAAACTTGCCATACACTTAGAACACCATCCCCAGATGTTTCTGAAAGAAAATCGGCACGATTGCGTCATTCAAGGTCACGTGACGTCACATTAAAGGTTCACATTTTTCTCCCATTGGTTTTGTACACGTTTTTCTTTAGACTATTGACTTTGACACTTTAGTAAATCCGATCGACTTGAGACTTGGCATACCTTTAGAACATCATTCATATATGGTTCTGGAAGAAATTCGGCACGATTGCGTTATTCAAGGTCATGTGACGTCACGTTAAAGGGTCAATTTGTCCCCCATAGGTTTTGTACACGTTTTTCTTTAGACTATTGACTTTGAGACTTTTGTAAATTTGATCGACTTGAGACTTGGCACACACATAGACCACCACACACAAATATTGAAAATAATGTAAGACACTCGAAACAGCTCTGTGTTTGTCCACAAACACATGTCTAGTTTTTAGCTGTTTCGGCAATTCAGCCGAAACAGCTATTGTTTTCGTTAAAAAATTTTTTTTTCTTTTTTTTTTTTTTTCCTCTGTTTCAGACTCCTCTCCATAGGGTTTGTACACATGTTTTCTTCAGCCAGTACACTTTGGCACTTTGGTAAATCCGATTGACTTGAGACTTGGCATACATTTAGACCACCACCCACAGATGGTCCTAGAAGAAATTCGTCACGATTGCATCATTCAAGGTCACGTGACGTCACTTTAAAGGTACAATTTTTCCCCATAGGTTTTGTACACGTTTTTCTTCAGACTATTGAATTTGACAATTTGGTAAATCCGATCGACTTGAGACTTAAGACACACCTCGACCACCATCCCCAGAGGGGCCAAAAGAAAAATCGTCATGATGACGTCATCGTGGGTCATTTGACGTCACATTAAAGGTGCAGTTTATAAGACCCTCTATCTCTGTAAGTACAGGCCCGATTGGGGACAAACTTGATATGCAAGTATCCTGGGATGTGTTATAGACGATAATTAAGATGGAATTACGATGACGTCATCGGGTGTCATATGACGTCACATTAAAGGGGCAGTTTTCCCTATAGGTTTTGTACACGTTTTTCGTCAGACTATTGAATATGACACTTTGGTAAATCCAATCGACTCGAGACTTAGTACACACCTCGACCATCATCTCTAGGAGGGCCACAAGGATAATCGTCATGATGACGTCATATTGGGTCATGTGACGTCACTTTAAAGGTGTAGTTTTTAAGACCCTCTATCTCTGGAATTAAAGGTCTGATTGGGGTCAAACTTGGTATGCAAGTATTCCAGGAAGTGTTATAGACGAAAATTAAGATGACGTCATGACGACTTCATCACGGACCATGTGACGTCACATTAAAGGTTCAGTTTTCCCTATAGGTTTTGTACACGTTTTTCGTCAGACTATTGACTTTGACACTTTGGTAAATCCAATCGACTCGAGACTTAGTACACACCTCGACCACCATCTCTAGGAGGGCCACAAGGATAATCGTCATGATGACGTCATCGTGGGTCATGTGACGTCACTTTAAAGGTGTAGTTTTTAAGACCCTCTATCTCTGTAAGTAAAGGTCTGATTGGGGTCAAACTTGGTATGCAAGTATTCCAGGATGTGTTATAGACGAAAATTAAGATGACATCATGATGACATCATCAGGTGTCATGTGACGTCACATTAAAGGTTCAGTTTTTCCCATAGGATTTGTACACGTATTTTTCAACTTATATATCTTGGGAAAATTGGCAAATCCAATCGATTTCAGACTTGGCACACACACAATGAAAGTCATTTTAGACATCCGAAACAGCTCTGTGTTTGTCCACAAACACATGTCTAGTTTCCTTTTTTTCTTCTGTTTCAGACTCCTCTCCATAGGGTTTGTACACGTTTTTTCTTCAGCCAATACACTTTGACACTTTGGTAAATCTTGAGACTTGGCATACATTTAGACAACCACCCAAGGACGGTCCTAGAAGAAATTCGTCGCGATTACGTCATTCGTGGTCACGTGACGTCACGTTAAAGGTGCAATTTTTCCCCATAGGATTTGTACACGTTTTTCTTCAGACTGTTGAATTTGACACTTCTGTAAATTCGATCGACTTGAGACTTAGCACAGACCTCGACCACCATCCTTAGGAGGGCCAAGAAAAAAATAATCAAGATGACGTCATCGCGGGTCATGTGACGTCACATTAAAGGTGTAGTTTTTAAGACCCTCTAACTCTGAAAGTACAAGTCCGGTTGGGGTCAAACTTGGTTTGCAAGTATTCGAGGATGTGTTATAGACGAAAATTAAGATGACGTAATTATGACATCATCGGGTGTCATGTGACGTCACATTAAAGGTTCAATTTTCCCCATTGGTTTTGTACACGTTTTTATTCAGACTATTGAATTTGACACTTTGGTCAATCTGATCGCCTCGAGACTTAGTACACACCTCGACCACCATCCCCAGGATGGCCAAGGGGAACTTCGTCAGGATGACGTCATCGTTGGACATGTGACGTCACATTAAAGGTTCAGTTGATAAGACCCTCTATCTCTAGAAGTACAGGTCCGATTGGGGTCATACTTGGTATGCAAGTAATCGAGTATGTGTTATAGACGAAAATTAAGATGAAGTAATTATGACGTCATCGTGGGTCACGGAACGTCATATTAAAGGTGTAGTTTTCCCCAAAGGATTTGTACACGGTTTTTTTTCAACCAATATATCTTTGGCACTTGGGTAAATCAGATTGACTTCAGATTTGCGACACACTTAGACCACCACCCACTTATTACAAAACAAATTAGGCATCCGAAACAGCTCTGTGTTTGTCCACAAACACATTTCTAGTATTATTTTAAAACTTGACCTAAAATAAACTTTGACCTCAGTATTGGACCTTTAACACAACCACAATATGAAGGTTACACTATTGCATCAATGGCCCAAGTTTGATTGGAATTGGACTTCCACTTTGCATATAAGACACATTTTGAAAACCAAAATTACACATACATACTGTACATGCACGAGACATATTGTATAGAATACCGTAAAATGGGGTAACTTTGGCGGCGCCCAAAACGCACAACCGCAACGGCACGACGCCGTATCGTGTTAATAAAGAGGTGCCTAGAAAAATGTTTTGTTTCAACCCCTATGGGTGTACTTATTGAAGGCATATATAGTTACTTGTAGCTATTTAAAACATTATACTAAAAGTTATCAAGGAAAACATCTCGTCAAATTTGAACAATGGACACAATTGGCCCAAAACGCTTTTTGTACTATTTGAAGCCATGTTTAAACTAATCGACCACGTCTTCTCAAATTCACAGAATACATAGCCAACAGCGCTTTTTTTATTAGGTATATAACAGCTTAAAGATAGTATACACCATTTTCAAATATCGAAAATATTTACTACCAAATTATTAAGAAACATCTTACTCATTTGAAAGTAAATAATGATTCTAGGCATCTAGCAAAAAACAAAGATAACATAAGAATAATTGCTCGAGGCCGGTTGAAAACAAACGCTGTTTTTCGTGCTTTTCTCGGCATCCGTGATTGTAAAACTTCGAACAGGTCAGTTAAACAATATTTACTATAAAATACAACCCCCAAAATCCACCTATTCAGGATAATTCAAGAAATTACCAATGGTGTATCCTACCTTTAAATATCAACAAAGTACACTTATTGAAATACTACAATGAGAAAATGAAGATTTGTTCCATTTTATAATTATTTTCTGTATTTTATAATTCTCCAAAGAAAAACTCAAAATGTTCACATAATGTTAAGAAATATTATACAAATATTGACTGTTTTGAGTGGTATAGTAAAACTAGCCTCCCGAGGTGATCCATGGAGCATTCTATTTTCCCTCGGCTTCGCCTCGGGAAAATAGAATGCTCCATGGATCACCTCGGGAGGCTAGTTTTACTATACCGCGAAATAAAGCAGTCAATATTTGTTTTATAACACCTCACTCACAGATTCTGCACAATTTAAGCTTCCTGGGGGTATAGTAATGACAAAAAATCTCCGAATTATACGTCTCTCGATCATACGTGTACTTTGTTGCCTTGATGAACGGGTGCGAAGGTGATAGAGCAATGTTTACGCAATGCACCGAAACACACGTCTGGGTTTCAGTCACGCTTTCGTTGCTATGCGCATATTTATGTGTTGCTATGCGCATAGTCCTTTTTGCGTGGTATAGTCTTTTTAGATAGCGCAAGTAAAAAATAGTAAAAATAGCAAGTGACACGTGCCGCGCTCTCGGCCAATCAAGACACAGAATCTGTGAGTGAGGTGTTATAAAACTGTCTATAAATCCTGCGGGTTTCAGGTCATTTGCTTTTGTTTCTCTATAAATATCTTTTTTGTATTGACATTGCATGTTTTTGTCACTTTTATTGGCGCTGTATTAAACAGAGATAATTATTCTTCGTAAAAAACACACCAGTAATGGTATTTTTGTTGCGATTCGTTCTTTTTTCAGAGAGACTTTTCCATCATAAACAGTAACAAATGCAGTCATTACATTTTCTCTAAACCTACAAACAAAGGCAATTATCGAGAGGAACAAAAGAAACTCCTCGATTTACACCATAAACAAACGTGGATGTACATGTGTGATTCATTTTCAAGACATACAGTAATAGATATGTGCGCCCCTCAGAATCGATAAGGCCCCAAAGAGTTCTGCTTCCGACTACATCTCAAAATATAGGTAGCTAGGAAGGGATATTATTTTGTTTTGGGATTTTGTTTGTGTTGGTTATTGTGTGTCTGCGTGTAGCCAGAAGTAAAAGGTAATAACCGTTATTGTTTTGGGTTTTTTTCAACCACCTTTCTCCACCCACCCCTGGCCCTGTCTAGGGTTTCAAAATAGGGTTGGTCGGGTAACAACAAGCAATATTTTGGGGGCCTAAATAGATAACTGGATGTTACTTGTACTTTGTCTGTTCAACATACAAGTTTAAGTTATATCATTCAAAGGGAAAATATGAAAAATTGTGCCCAATTATGTTTAATACCTTCCTTGTAAACGGGCTTATAGCCTAGTACTACTACAGTCAGTTCATTACATTTAATTATTATAACAAAGTGTTCTTATCATATAGCCTAGCCCTAGCCCTCTTCCCCAACAACAACCCTGGCCCTCTTAGTGCCACCTTAAAAAATGCATCTAAAATAATCTAGGAAACAATGTTGCAACTTGAGACTGTTTTTATTTCTTCATAGGCCTATAATATCTCAATGAAGGTCAATCTGTTCAACAACCAAATTGAAAGACATGAATCTGGGACTGAGGAACATTTCAAATTTTGTTAGGAAATAATCTCCGTGAACTTTGTACACAACCGCTGAAGTAGGGTCAGAATACAACAATCTTTCCAAAATCGATCTGGACAATCTGGAGAAGCAGATTAATTCATTCATTTCTTTACTTTACGGTATACGTGTACATGTCCTACCTGCATCTTTACTGTTTCGGCCTGTCTGAGTGTATTGCGTAGATTAGCCTCCTAATTACTTGTTGTAAATAATACACCAGGCCGGCAATATACGGGACCCGATGATGACAGCAAACCCGACGAGGCCGACCTCGACCTAAGACGCGGTTTTGGGAGGCGAACTGGTGAATGTGCTTTTTGGCATTACACCTTGCAAATTGTCAGACATTTGGGATCAATATCCAGTGCTAACACGCACGTTTAGCGTGAAACCCGATGTACTGTCATGACTGCCTGGCTGCTTTTCACAAACCATACCATACGACAGTTCTAGCACAGTAGCAAGTCCAGGCTTACAAACTTCTCTGCCCTTTTTGTTGTCATTTTCACATGGAATTTCTCGGCCGTAACATATTTTACGTGAACAAACCAACTCGGACCATGCGACGATTGTGACATGGGCGACGCCATGATTGTTTTGGTTCACAATGACACAACCTATGACCCCGGTTTGGAGTAGAGAATTCGGATCACGTGGTGCCGGAGCGCAGGGATTTCAACCTAATTGTGAAGCGAGTTAGGGCCAATTTTGCTCGGGAATTACTCAGTTTTTTTCGAGACCTTTTCGGAATCATAATCTCCAGACAAAACTATGTTCAACACCAAAGAGTTCTAATAGACCTAAGGGAGTCAAAACGGTATGAAAAGCATAATGTGTACCCCGTAGGCCTACGTCGTGTATTGAAGTGGCGTCGCCTGTTAAAAAGGAGAAGCGATGAGTCGTAAATAGTACACCATACACAAGTACCCACGGGCCGGGTATAAAGTTTATTGTTCAGGCTGACGGGCCACAAAGTTGACCCGTAAAACGCCCACTGCTACTAGGCAAGTAGACTTTGAAAGCAGTGTTTCACAGAACTAGATTCGACAGTAAACCGGCTATTTCCACATTTCACCGACGGTCGACCCACCATTATATTATGAAGGTAGCAGTACTGGCTGTAGTCTGTGTTGTTGCGTGCTTTAGCATTCATGCACGTGCAATATCGCCGTACGGTAAGTTAAAACGTCACTATAGCTCACTACATTTTACATGCAGTTACACAAACTATAGTCAACAGGAACGAGATGTATACAAAAAACAAAAAAAATGGTTTATCAGTTTCCCATTGGAACCTTGTTTGTATCCTGGTAGTACTAGTGATTTCAAAACGAGATCAATATCTCTTGCAAGGTTTGGCTGTTTGCAGCAGTGATGGGGCTTATGCTACGTTCCAATCGCGTCGTGTTTATCGTGTTCACCGTGAATTTCTCCATGTTCACGAGTAGGTTGCATTCCAAACGCTACTCACCAAGACGCACGCGCACAGTCGAGTTAGTCGTGCGGTAAGGACATTCTTTATCGCGCAAGAACTCGTACGTGAACCAACACGCATGCGCGAGTATTTCATTCGTTGTGAAGTCGTGAACATGGAGAAAAAAATATCCACCTCGAGTTTACCACTGGTGACACGAGTTACCAGGCGATTAGAACGCCATTATACGACTCGTGAACTCGTGAACTCGTGAACTCGTGAACTCGTGAACTCGTGAACTCGTGAACTCGTGAACACGATAAACACGATCGACGCGATTGGAACGCAGCACAATAGGCTGTTCAGTACGTTGTGTAATATGTGTTGTAAGGGGAGATTTGTATACCAAGGTCATGCAACCGCTGAATCAAACTAACCAGACTATATACTTTGTGGTGGTCATTGTACTAGCGAATGTTGTGATTTATCAGGATTTTTTTAAAGGTTTTTAAAGGAGGGGGGGGGGAGACAATAGTCTAGAGGGTGTATACTGTATAAGTAATAAGGGGACTAAGAGGGGAGTCCGTCGGTCCCATATCTTGCTGGGTATAAGCCAGACTTCACGATACCAGTTTTCAGTAGAGTGTTTGGAATTCAATGGACACAGTCATCCATGACTATTGGGATTAGGCTTTCATATAGATCAGTCTGTACTAAGCTTGGAGGATTTTTCATTGCTTGGTTGAGTGTTAGATTTATGGAAAAAGTTTTGAAATTCACCAGTTTCTTGAAAGATGAGAACGATTTTTGCGATGTTTGAATGACCTTTTTGGGAGCTCGCCACTTATCTATACCCTATCAAGACCACGTCTATATGAAAGGGGAGGAACGAGGATAGTTTAGTATTTCGGATCAAGAGGAAAAGAAACATGGAGGTTCTTATACGAGTTGTAAACGTTGCAACGTAAATCCAAGAAGATGCTTGTTATTATATTGACCTCTGAACTTCAACCTTTGACATCTTGCAAGGTAAATTGTAAACAGAGGGCGCTATACAGATGATACAGATAGATGCATACTTGAAATGGGAACGTAAGGGGTTAAAGCTCTTTGAAAGACGAAGAACGGGGAAAGACGTGTCTTTGAGAAAATTAACCTCTTAAACATTATGCTCGTTAATTGAGTGCATATAAAAAAGGTAATCAAAATTAAAGGGGTTAATACACCAAGGTTATTTAGTTTAACATTCTACAAGTAGTTAGCCAATTAAAGGTAGGATACACCTTTTGCAGATTTCGACAAATGTTACTACAAAATTATTAGGAAATATCTTACTTGTTTGAAATAAAATAACGATTGTAGGCATCCAGCAAATCGATTGCGCTAGATATCCTGTAATTGTTACGAAAACAATTAATGTTATCAACAAAACAAAAAATTCACGATAGCCAGACGGTGGAGTGCCGTGGTCTCGTGGTCTGGAGCATTGAATTTGTAATCTGTATGTAAAGCTACAGGTTGTGGGTTCGAGTCCGGCCTGGGACTATGGTGCGTGTGCCCTTGGGCAAGGCACTTTGTCACTCATTGCTTCTCTCCACCCAGGAGTAAATGGGTACCTGTGAGGGCAGAGATGGTTATTGTGGTTGATTTAGCTGCTTTGCGCCGAAATGGCAGCATCGAGCTGTATACTCCCCAGGGAGCTGAGATGGTATTTGGAATGTTTCATGGGCCCAATGACCGGGGTAATAATAAATTGTAAAGCGCTTTGATACACCCACATTGTGGGAGTCTAAAGCGCTATTATAAGAACTAGCATTGTTATTATTATTACGGCGATCGCGAAAACCAAGAACAACTTAAGAACAACTGCCCGACGCCGGTTGAAAACGAACGCAGTTTTTCTTGCTTTTCTCAGCATCTATGGTTGTAAAACTTCCGACAGGTTAACCAGTTCGCGCCGGGATTATTTTATTATCACCGAGCCGAATTATTTTTAACGAAACTCGATCTAAGGCGGGTTCAGGCCGATGGTACCGGAAAGCACACCCACGCATCTTGGGTCTTGCTCGCTGCTGACAGATATTTCCGGCCTTGCTCGATTGTAACGTGTTTATGCGTCATCCGTTTTAAATCTGGAGAAAACTTTGTGTCTATATACGTCCTCCGGCGCGAATAAACGATGTTTAAAATACAACACAACCCCCCGAATCCACCTATTCCTGATAATTCAAGCAATTACCAATGGTGTATCCTACCTTTACATCCACCCATTCCTGATAATTCAAGCAATTACCAATGGTGTATCCTACCTTTACATCCACCCATTCCTGATAATTCAAGCAATTACCAATGGTGTATCCTACCTTTACATCCACCCATTCCTGATAATTCAAGCAATTACCAATGGTGTATCCTACCTTTACATCCACCCATTCCTGATAATTCAAGCAATTACCAATGGTGCATCCTACCTTTACATCCACCCATTCCTGATAATTCGAGCAATTACCAATGGTGTATCCTACCTTTACCTCCACCCATTCCTGATAATTCAAGCAAATACCATCTTGAGACATCTTCGCACAATAATGGGTATTTCTTGGAAGGATAAGGTCACCAACGTTGAAGTCCTGAGCCGCGCCAACATGCCTTCCATGGAATCAATCCTGGCCCAACTACAGCTGCGCTGGGCTGGACACGTTCTACGTATGCCAGAGGAACGCATCCCAAAGGCCCTACTATACAGTGAGTTGTCTTTAGGGAAGCGCACCCGTGGACGTCCCCTGCTCCGCTACAAAGATGTGGTTAAAAAAAACATCAGAGCAGCGGGCTTACCAGCAGATTGGGAACACATGGCCCAAGACCGACCTGCATGGCGGCTTCTGGTCCAACAGGGCGCTGAGCGGATACATGATGCATGGGCCCAGCGCGAGGAGGAGCGGCGAGCACGTAGGCATGCCCGTGCTGTTGGAACTACCTCCGCCGGCATCGTCTGACAAGACGGCCTGACGAAAAAAAAATGATGAATGATCCTACCTTTACCTCCACCCATTCCTGATAATTCAAGCAATTACCAATGGTGTATCCTACCTTTACATCCACCCATTCCTGATAATTCGAGCAATTACCAATGGTGTATCCTACCTTTACATCCACCCATTCCTGATAATTCGAGCAATTACCAATGGTGTATCCTACCTTTACCTCCACCCATTCCTGATAATTCAAGCAATTACCAATGGTGTATCCTACCTTTACATCCACCCATTCCTGATAATTCGAGCAATTACCAATGGTGTATCCTACCTTTACATCCACCCATTCCTGATAATTCAAGCAATTACCAATGGTGTATCCTACCTTTACATCCACCCATTCCTGATAATTCGAGCAATTACCAATGGTGTATCCTACCTTTACATCCACCCATTCCTGATAATTCGAGCAATTACCAATGGTGTATCCTACCCTGGAGAGGAGCTCTTCATCCTTTCTTGCGTCAAACAATATTTTCTTAGGAAATTTTGGACTTCATTCAAACAAGTTTTCGTCTACCCTTGGCCTTTTATACACCCACACTTTATATTGTCCACCTCCCCTTTCAACAAAAAACTCACAGTGACTGAGCATGTCCTGAACTGATCGTTTCACTATAGCCGGGTCATTGCGCTGTGAGTTTTGTGTTCAGGGGGGGGGGGGGGGGGGGGGCATGTTGAAGGTATGGGTGCATACAAGAGCAAGGTTAGAACAACTCATTGTTGAAAAAAGTCCAATCATTCCTAAGTACATCTCGTCTGTGTATCACTGAAGTTGGTAAACGTAAACTGGTAAACTGGTAAGAATACCAGTTATAAACACATTTTGTTACTGTTTCTTTATGTTCCTGTAGTAAGTATGTAATAAGTATGGATATTTCTGGTTTACAGTAAACATATTAGTATTCCCCAGTCAGTCGCAATGTCATTGTATTTTGCATACTGTATTTTCCACAATGAATATACTATTACATGTATTTCTTTAAAATGTGGATTCCCATACTAACCCTTATCCATTGCTAATTATTGCACCGATTATCCTGATTGGCACCGATTACCCAAACTTGGACAAGTGCGATTTCAACTTGTCATTTTCAACAAAAGATGTACTCAGTCATGTGTGGGACAGCAACAATGCAAAAAAAATATCAATTCGAGCGATTCACAATACCTAGAAGCTGCCGTTGGAGGCGCAAATCCTGCTATACCCGCAGTGCATCATGGGGAAAAGTCGGCATCGGTTTGAAAAACGGTATTAATTTTGCATGAACTCATCAGTTTTTACGTCTTTTTGGACGCGCACATTTAAAGTTCCAATTTCTTTCTGCAAATAACAATGTTTTAATCAACGACGCTTCCGGATACATTGATGTGTGTGTTGTACCTCGCGTGAACAATGAAGAATAGATATTTTCACTACAGTATGATATAGGCCTACGAAAGAAGTCGACCGTAAAGTTTAAAAGTGGCTCTTTTGAGTCAAACGCTTGGTGGCGCACTGCATTGTGAATCGCCCGAAAAGCTACATAACTTCTATTTAATGGTAACTCACATGTAGACTGTCAAACTAATAACCTAGGCGTATTATTCCCCTGAATTTGGATTACTTTTTTTAAACACCATGTAGAACAAGCACAGATGTATACTTGAAATGAGAATATCAGGGCAAAAGCTCTAAACATAAGACTAAACCTTACTCTCAAACATTATGCTATAGTTTTGCAATTTAGTTACAAAGATGGATATCGGAATGTTCAGTTGTTCTTGTTGTTTAATTGACGTTTAGGATTGAGAGGTTCGCAGTTTCACAAGAAACGATTGTGGAACAGTGTCGACGTTAATGACCTCTACAAGTATGACCTTGACGACGACCCCCAGGCCTACTCGGGTTACCTGACCCAACCCATGGATCACTTCGACCCTCTGGTCGACAAGCATTTCAACCAACTCTACTGGGTCGTTGACAAGTACTGGGCATCTACGAGCCACCCGGTTTTCCTGTACGAGGGAGAAGAGGCGCCTTTGATGCTAGAAGAGGTCGCAAATGGTAAGATCAAAATGACCAGATATTTATTAAGCGCACGTATCCACCAATACTGGCGCTCGCGGCGCTAC
Organism: Crossaster papposus; assembly: GCA_037893245.1. NCBI lineage: Eukaryota > Metazoa > Echinodermata > Asteroidea > Velatida > Solasteridae > Crossaster > Crossaster papposus. The sequence continues at coordinate 606,493 of JBAIAA010000032.1, read as the reverse complement.
AATTCGTCACCGACACCACGAACTGACACCCTCTGCATCACATGTGTACACAAAATTCAAGAAATTCGAAAAGTATCGAGAAGTATAACATGGCGAAGTTGTTTTTTCTTAAATCATGTTAATTTGCTAATTTGTATTGGGGAGTTTTGCAAAAATTAGTCCATTCTGGCGTTTTTCGGTTCCACGAAGTGACACTGCACTCGGTGTCAGTTCGTGAAAACGAAATTGCGAGGTCGCGCTGTGAAAAAGATTTCACGAACTGGCACTGTCTATACAACGTACCCAGGGCAATGTTGTATTACGCCGTGTATACGTATCACGTTTGTCTACGAAATAAATAGAACTCGATGTTGTCAAATCAACACTGCGGCACCCAAGCACTGTGTGCGCGCACTCCCCGAAAACGCGTCAATTTTCGTTTTCACGAACTGACACCCGTCTTAATCATTTAATTATTAATTAACTAACCATATTTTCACAATATAAAAATTGTGTTTCAGCAGTTAACGAATTGTTACGTTTAATGATACCAAAACCCCTCAAGTAGACGGATTTGTTCACTGAGTAAACTCGTGTCGAACCTTTAAAAGCGTTTTTCTCCGAATTGTATTTCTGCAACATCGACCACTGGGTGTCAGTTCGTGGTGTCGGTGACGAATTGTTAACCCCGCTCACTTGGCCCATGAAACATTCCAAATGCCATCTCAACTCCCTGGGGAGTATACAGCTCGATGCTGTCATTTCGGCGCAAAGCAGCTAATGGTATCGACCATCTCTTCCCTAACCGTGGTACCAATGAGTGACAAAGTGCCTTGCCCAAGGGCACATGCATCCATAGTCCCCTTCCGGACTCGACCCCACAACATGTAGCTTTACCTACAGACGGCAAATTCAATGCTCCAGACTACGAGGCCACAGCACTCCAGAAGCATGACTTTGAAACAAGCTAAAAAACAGCCATTACCGCCACCCTTGTATCCATTGACCATAGAAAGGCAAAGTCGTTGAACAACACAACGCAAGAACAAATAATGGTATATATTTGGAGATCATTTCGGAATCATTTCAAGAACGGGTTTTACCCTTTACTGGCATGTTTTTTCAACACCATGGCACGTAGTTCATCGCGGTACCAGCAACGCAATAAATGTAGCCATGTCTTGTCGAGTCCTTATACGGGGTGCAAAAAGACACAAGATAGGTTCTAGAGCTGGAACTACTGCACTGAATCGGGATAATATTCCCTTTAGAATGATTCTTCATCCATGATTGATATGGTTAGTTTTGCCTCAGGGTATTGGAAGTATGCGTGTCCGTTTTTTGTGGGACACCCTGTAGAATAAACACACAGGGCTGTAACTACGACAGCTGTTTATCTTTATACGAATGTAGCATATAGACGTGGTTAAATCCTAGTTACACGCGTCTTCCTAAACACCTGAATTAAACAGCTCTTACTAAATATCTTAAATGGTTGTTTAGTTATCCTCGTGTAACTTGGACAGTCTAAACTTATTGACCATGGACCCTATTGTTAATTACATTGTTATATAGAGGATTGCGCAACAGTATGAACATACGATAGGCCTCAGTGGATAAATCTTCAGCGGGTCTTTACTTAGATACTCTACAGCCTGACTGCCTGAGCCATAATGGCTGATACCAAAAGGCAACGCAGTGACAGTTTCACTGCTGACGAAAGGATGGCTCTCGTTGAGACCATGAGGAACTTTAATTCCATTACATGTATTGGTGACAGACGATGTGACACTAAAGCCAACCAGAACAAAGCTGATGCCTGGAAAGCTAACACTTCAGAAATGTCCATCTCGTTTCCTGACCGTAAACGCCGATCTGCTATAAGGACAACAAAGAATTGGGTGTCCTAAATACAATCCGAGAAGTCCAAGTAAATCGTTCAACGTGTCTTTGCTAACTCTGAAACGTCTGATGAAATGTTCCTCGTCATACTCTTCTAAGGGATTCACCTTGTCCCTATAGAAACTCTTGGTGCACGTTGGTGTTGGCGACCATGACGACGTTCTTGTTAGTTGGCCTCCTCTTGTGCAATTAAGAAGATTTGAAGCGCATCCATCCTGTCCACCTTTCTACCTTTCTGTGTACATATCTGGCTTCTAAATGGCTCAGAATACTCACTAAACAACCCCCGTACCATGTTTAAGAATTGCTATTGTTTGTTATAAACACATGTTTAACTCCAATGGTCATTTAAACGCGGCTAACTTAAAACAAGCTTTGTAGTACTTGTTTGAAGTTAGACACCAGGTTTAAACAGTAACTACTAATTTATACGCATCTAATGTCTTAAACAGCTTTCGTAGTTACAGCCCACAATGTCGGAAGAGCGTAAACACCTAATTTCCCTTGACATCAGGTCATCATGCGGAAATTGCTAAAGCACATGGCGCCCTCATCCTTGGGCTTGAGCACCGTTTCTATGGCAACAGCACCACCAAGGAAGGACTGTTATTGGGCGAATTGCAGTACCTCTCCAGCCAGCAACAGTGAGTGACATGACTTTGAAACTTTCTTCCATGATGTCTTTTTCGAGAGTATATGCTGCTGTTTGACTGTGGTATTTACGAATACAAACTAGAAGCAAGTTCGGGCGCGAACTATAGTTAACCATTAGTCAGTCTCTGCTTTACCAATGCGCATGCTCAAATGCAGTCCGCTCGAACAGCTCTATAGTCGAACTATTGTTGAAAAGATAGCAACCGCTTTGTCTAGATTTGCGACATGAATGGGATGGGTATTGGCACTATTCTCCCACGCATAATAAGTAAGATAAGTCATAACGTTAGTCATGGTAGTCCAAAAACAAGTACAAATTAACATGTATAGGCCTGCCAGATTTTCTCTTAACGTTACTGCCTTTCCCTCCGTCCGACTACTGTCATCACTTTTTCCAAGTCACTGGTTCTCTCTATGTTTTTCTATAGAATGAGGCTATTGTCAACCAGCGGCAACCGTGCCCCGGGGTCTGGTTCCAAATAGTCGACTAGATAGTCCATCCATCCTGCGTTCGAGTGACGTTAGTCGAACTATATTTAACCATAGTTCGCGCCCGAACTCGCTCTAGGATTTGCTTTTACTACCAATGTTCAAGCATGGCGAAATTAAAACAAATTAATTACTGGAAAACATTTGAAAACAAACCCACGTGTTTACCTTTTGCTTTCTATAATTTGCTAGAATAATTAACACTTGCTTCCTTTGGTATAAATAAAAAGAGTTAATGCTTGAGATTTTGAGTATTTATACTACAGTGTAGTATTTTGTCACGGCAAAGCGACTTTGAAAAAAAGTTCGGCGGCACGTCGTAGTGAGGTTTTCAGGGTTGTAGTCGAGTCCCTGCAAGTCCTTTAACAAGTCCTTTCGTGAAGCCAGTCACAAGTCCCTTTATAAAGGCAGTCACAAGTAACTAGATGAACAATGACAAAGGAATGCCTTTGTCAAAGCTGATTTGAATAGCTTGTGATTTGAATTGGAACTGAAGGACTTGTGATGGACTTGCAGGGACTTACAGGGACTTGCAGGGACTTGTGATGGACTCGACTACATCCCTGGAGGTTTTTAGGTGGTGCATTAGGTTACAATAGTCTAGAGAGTGTATAGGTATGGAGGACTTAGGGGGAGTCCCTCGGACTCTTAAGGCCCAGTCCCACTGCACTTGCGCACGAATTACTCATGAATTGCGCATAAAATTTTCTTTGTGCGTGATTCGTCAGTGATGTGCGTAAATCCCACGTGATTCACACGTGGAGCATCAGTTTTTGTAAGTGATTGTACGCGGAGACGGGTTTGTGCGCGATCGCCGGTTTTGAACGGTTCAAAAAATTTTCCACGCACAACGTGCGCGATTATACGCAGTTTATGCGCAGTTTATGCGCAATGTACGTAGTTTGGACGTGGAAGGTGCGTGATATGTGCGTGATATGTGCGTGTTCTGTCAGTGCGCCCTTCATCAGTGATACATGCGTGCTCCATGCGCGGACCGTACGTGATTCATCAGTGCTCGTGCGCTGTTCATGCGTGATCCATACGTGTTACATTCGCTATACATGCGTCGATTGAACGCATAGAGCTATATAATAAGTTCTTATTATATAGCTCTATGATTGAACGTCAGAAATTGTATCGGGTTTGGGCTTGTGCGCTGTTGTGCGTGGAATGTTCGTTCTTTGTCAGTGATTGTAAGTGATACATGCGCAGTTTATACGCGATTCATCGGTGATTCTGACCACGCACAACCCCAGAAAATGACCAATTTCTCCACGAACAATCACGCACAAACCAATTTTATGCGCGATTTATGCGTGATTTATGCGTCATTGGCAATGGGACTGGGCCTTTATATCGTGCTGGGTATCGTATCCCGTGTCATAATAGACTTACCTTATGTGGACAACTTCTTGATTTGCGTTCATTGCAGACTGGCTGACCTGTCGGTGTTTCGCGACTTCGCAAATAAGAAGTTAGGAATGTCCGGCACCAACACTTGGATTGTTTTTGGCGGATCGTACGCAGGCGCCTTGTCAGCTTGGATCAACGTTGTCAAATATGGATTACAACGTTGGACCAACGTTGTCTGGCAATAAATACTCCAATAGGCCTAACCTATATGGAATACACACTATAACGTGTAGTGGTTTAGCTTTATATTCAGCTACTTCCCGCCACGATGAAGTCACGGTTTCAACCACGGTTTCACCATGATTCATTTCAATATATAAATACGAGGAGAAATTTCATGCCATTTTTTACCTATGTTTGCAAAAACAATTCTTGGATATGTTAGAAACATTTCGGTCAAGAAAGTGCATTTTTGGACAAAACGTCACACTTTAACATGACCTTTTGCAACAAAAATTTCGTGATTTCTGATTGGTAAGTTGCTGCACATTCTAGCGCAGGGAAATCTGACGTTGGACCAAAACAGTTTTCAGCGTCCAACGAGATTTTAGTTTCCAACGTTGGATCAACGTTGGCTTGCTGGTCTTCGCCGTCTGTTGTATTGTCAGTAGCGAGCTTTCGATTCGGGACGGGAGGGAGACAAAGAAGACGGTAAGCCGAGCGAAAACATCGATCCGCGCATGCGCCAAACCGAAAATGTCTCCGTCCTGTTGAGTTTGGGAACCTAAAAAACTTTGTTATGACCTCTGGTCTCCATATGACTTTTTATAGGGCAGACGCAGGTGCAACAAAATAGGTGTGCTGTGCACCACTGGACTGTCCGCTAACCCTAACCCTAACTCTAACCCCAAACCCTATTTGTAGCGATTCAAACACATACATTTGATTTCACAAAATTCGGGCAAAACTATAAACAACAATCAGTGGTGCGTTGTTTTTGTCCTTGGTAAAACTCTTAAAAATGTAGTTGCCTAAGCACAACTAGATACAACAGGACAGAGCCATGTTTGGTTTCGCGCATGCGCAGATCGATTTTAATCGCTCGGCTTAAATACCGTCCTATTTGTCTCCCGTCCCGAATCGAAAGCTCGTTACTGTCATTGGTGTCGTTACTTTAGCCTTTTTTTGTCTGATTTGTCATCTACTTTCCAAAACAGTATCCGCACCTGGTGTATGGCTCTGTGGCCTCGTCAGCTCCCGTGCGCGCTCAGGCGAACTTCGAAGGGTACAACGAAGTGGTAACTTCCAGCTTTGGTGACCCGATCGTATTCGGTTCGGAAAAGGTAACTCCGATTTAGGTTTGTTCTAACATTTTGCTTTCTTTGTTCTTTTACTTTCTTTCTTTATGATCTTTTCTTTATTGTTTTCAATAATTAGGGCCGCAGGGCGTACTTGTGAGTGGAGTTTAAAAGTAGGATACACCATTTGCAGATTTTATAAAAAAAATATCTTACTTATTTGAAAGTAAATAATGATTGTTATAGGTAAATTGTTTGCGCTAGATATTCCCTAATTGTTTCAAAAAATATAATTCTATTAAAAGAAATTCGCGATCGCCAGACGGCGATCGCGAAAGAAAAAGAACAACATAAAAACCACTGCTCTTACTTATTTGAAAGTAAATAATGATTGTTAAAGGCCAAATGATTGCGCTAGATATTCTATAATTGTTTCGAAAAATTAAATTCGATTAAAAGAAATTAGCGATCGCCGGACGGCCATCGAGAAAAAAAACAAGAACAACATAAGAACCACTGCTCCCCGCCGGTTGAAAAGGAACGACGTTTTTCTTGTTTTTCTCGGCCGCCATGATTGTAAAACTTCGAACACGTCAGTTAAACGATATTTACTATTACATCAATTACCAATGTTGTATTCTACCTTTAGTATTAATACCAGTTGACGTAGTTCTTCTGATGATTTCGATCATCTGCCAAGTAGCAGTGACGTGCAACTGGAAATTGTTGGTCTTTTGGAACAGCCTGCTTTGATGCTTTCTCAACGACTAACTCATCGATTGATTTGACTGGCTAATTGACTGACTGACCGTCACTATGGATTAAACTTGGTTAAGCCTCATCTTGGGTCAAACGTTTAATCACATGACTACCGGGATCCCTTATATATTATTGGTCTGGTGTCAGCTTCACTAGACCTGCCAGGTCTTGCTTAACTTTGGGAGGCTAACCTCTGGTCTTTCTTTCTTTCTCCTGTTGCGGTGTAGTGCGTCGCCAGCATTAGACAAGCCTTCAGCAAAGTCCAGCAAATGAAGCAAGATGGCCAACTCGCCCAAATCGTGAAGGACTTTAACACCTGCCAGGACATGACTGCCCCCAACGACTTCAAGACTTTTGCCTCAGGTCTCCAAGGCAGATTCATGAGTGCTGCTCAGTACAATCATGTCGAAGGAAATGTCTCGAGCATCGGAGAAATGTGCCAGCAGATGATGGTTCCGAACCCGTATCAAGCTCTGGTCAAAATGTTTCGAGTAAGGATTCAGTATTATTGTCTCTCTGTTTTGTATGCTTATGACCTGTAGATATGCCATGGGTGTTTTGGAAAATGAAAAAGAAAAATGTCTACCTAATAAGTATTTCAAATGCGACCCAGTGTTGTAGTCGAGACCGAGACCGAGACGAAGACCAAGACAAGGGTTTCGAGACTGAGACCAAGGCTTTTGAGACCGAGGCCGATACCAAGGCTTCCTAGACCGAGACCAAGGCTTCCCAGACCAAGACCAAGGCTTTCCAAACCGAGACCGAGACCAATGCTTTCAGGACCGAGACCAACACCAAGGCTTTCCAGACCGAGACCGAGACCAAGGCTTTCCAGACCGAGACCGAGACCAATGCTTTCAGGACCGAGACCAAGACCAAGGCTTTCCAGACCGAGACCAAAGCTTTCCATAGTGAAACCAACACTTCCGAGACCGAAACTTTTGCAGTCCGAGACAGAGACCGAGACCGATACCACAACCGATACCGAGACCAGAACTTCCCAGACCGAGATCAAAAATAAATGTATGGTGTTTAAGTCATTACCAAATCTATGACCGACATTATAGTGTAACAGGCCGACTTCATAAAAACAAACATCGATGGAGATTATAAAAAAGATCTTGATACGGTCTCGAGACCGAGACCAGGTCTCGAGACCTTCATCACTGATGCGAACTATCAATTTGTAATTTTTATCAAATCTCCGGTGGGTTTTTTTCTTCAGATGGGGACCTGTCTTGATGTATCATTTAAGGACTTTCTCAAACTGCTGACCAATGTCACTTTTAATACTGGATCAATGTCTCGACAGTGGTTCTATCAGACGTGCACTCAGTTCGGATACTGTAAGTATTGTCAATATCTTCCTTCGAGTTTGTTTCAAAACAACATCTAACTAAAGTAACGTTTACACATAGCCGATTTTGTCACGCGCGCACACGCGATTATACACGAATTTGGATACAGTGTGGGGGCGTCTTGATTATTCCTGAACCGTGTCCCTTCTCCTTGATTCGCCAGACGGGCGAAACATTTCAAACATGTTAAAACAATTTATTTTGACTCGCGTGGGATTCGTCTCCCTATTTCGACCGTGTTGGTATCGCCATCATCCGCGTTGGAGCTGATTTGGGTCGAGAGGGGCTCGTGTTGCCATTCGTCTTAAATCGTCTTCATTCGCTGCTATAGCGATGCCCCGACGATGCCCGGACAATGTCAATACGATGCGCAGACGATCTACAGACGATTTGTATAAATTAGAAATTGGACTCTATTCGCGTTTGATCGCCCCAGATTTTTTGGAATTCCAAAAGTTATGGCGCCATCAAACGCGAACAGAGACGAATTTCTCATTTATAAAAATCGCCTGCAGATCGTCTGGGCATCGGCTATGTGGAAACGTAGCTTTAGTGTTTAGATACCAAAGGTATCAAATAAATGACGTCATTGTTAAAGGAGACACCAAAGTAAGACATATATTTGAAATCCTTAAACTTAATCGGCAAAAAGTGGTTTAGGTTTTGTAATGTCGCATAAAACATAAGTTGTCATTTTATTTTTTTGTTTACATGCACATGTACATGTATTCGCGTTTTTGTATCACTTTGAAGACATGGCTTTGTTCTCGTGTACATAATGGTTAGAAAGTCGAGCACGTTTTTCAAAATGCTTCCATTTTAACCACAATTATTTTCCCTGGTTTAAATTTCGACCCAATATACCCTATACTATACCCTAACCCAAACACTAACCCTAACCCACATTCTAACCCTAGTTTTTGAGTAATTTAAGTACAATCCAAAAATCGAATTCGTAAAATTCCTAATGGAGACCTATTTATCTATATAAATTACCCTTTGGAGACCTTTTCACTCCCATTGTTCCCATTGTGTTCAAGTCTCCAGAGGGTACCGTATTTCGCACCATGCACATGTATATATTTTGTATAGTATTGTTACCTTTGTGCTATTCTTTCTTGCAGATCAGACTTGTGACAAGAATACGACGTGCATGTTTCTACCAGAAGTCGATCTGGAATACTACTTTGCCTGGTGTAGGGGTGGCTACAACATTCCAGCCTCTGAGGTGCTGGAACAAGTGAATTTTACCAACGGGTACTATGGAGCGAACAACCCAAGCGGAAGCAGGGTGGTCTTTGTCGATGGTAACGCCTATCAACCTTTTAGCCTAACAGTATGTTGGTTTAATTTTCTCAGTCAGTTGTATTGATAGGTAAGGTGGTTAGGAGAGAAGGACCAACAACTTGTAACTAAAGCTTTGGAAAAAACTGCGGTCACGGTAGTCAAAACGCAGTTTAACTCTTTTTAATTTTTTAATTCATTATTTCAAGAAAAAACAAATGACGTCATTTTGATAATATCGGATATCGAGAAATGTTTATTTTCTCAATTTTCGGTTTAAAGAAAAAGGATATCGAGCAGGCTTATTTCTCTGTCGGGCGTCGTTTCCATATTCTTAGCCAACGTGTGTTCATTATACCAGTATAGCTTCAAGGTATTATAATGACTGACATGCAGATTATTGTCATTTGATTAGTTGAACTCGCATCACGTGACATTCATTGCTACTCCTAATTACACCGCGGCTCAACACATTCCATTCGCCCATGGGAATTACTATTCAACAGTTAGGATCATTCTCGTTCACATGGCTGTTGAACAGTCGACCATAACTCCAACATTTAGGGAAGAAGGTTGTGATCTGATTTGAGCCAACGTTTGCAGATCTTTATGTCGGTAATATAAAACAAATATTTAGTTGCTTTAAATTGTGAAATGGGAGAAATATTATCGCTCGGTAAATTCTGGACTTGTCCATTTTACTCGGCTTCGGCTTCGGCTTCGGCTTCGGCTTCGGCTTCGGCTTCGGCTTCGGCTTCGCCTCGTAAAATGGAAAAGTCCAAATTTTACCTAGCGATAATATTCCTCCCATTCCACTCTGAGCCACTCAATTGTTTTAATAGGTTAAATTTCTGGTTAACAAAAATAAACGAAAAGGTATAATTATAAGGGCTAAAGACTCATTCTAAAGATGATAGTTCACAAATAGTTTGACATGTAATAACGAACATGTACAGTCGAACCTCGTTATTACGAGCTCGGATAGAACGGGCTTCTGGTTAAGACGAGCTTTTCCGTCAGTTCCGCCTTAAGTGTGCTCATTTTTATGTTTTACTTTTTCGTCAAAGTTTGATATCAACAAAATGTAAGGTACAATTAACAGTCGACTCTCGTTATTACGAGCTCAGATAGGACGATATTCCAGTTAAAACGAGCTTTTTTGTCAGTCCCGACTTATGTGTGCAAATGTCTATGTTTTACCTTTTCTGCAGGTACCATTGATCCGTGGCACGCCCTCAGCGTCTTGAAAGATCTGCCTGAAGGTCTCCAGTCCGTATTCATGAATGGCACCTCCCACTGCGCGGACATGTCGCCCTATAACCCTAACGATCCCCCTGCACTCAAAGCAGGAAGACTGGTAATAAGAACTCATGAAATGGCTCATTCGAGAAAAACGTCCGTATTTAAACAAAAGACAGGCGAAGCTATTTATTTAGTCTGCCAGGGATACTGCCTTTGATTTGATATGAGACACTCTTTATTTTGTCATGAAAAATTCATATTATGAATTGGCATACATTTTGTGTTAAACAACACCTGACAAAAATCTCCGTCATCCGATTGGTGGATCGTTGATTACGTGCCAATACATGGCGCGGCCGGCTGCACCGAAACAAATAGTTGTGTTCAACGGTAAATAGAACTTCTCTTGCACGGGAGAGCTATCTGACCAATCAGATGACAAGAATTTATTCAGGTGTTGTATAGAATAATTGATAAATATTTCACGTTCGTGCGGTCGAAATATATTTGTTTTGTTTAATAATTCGATTTTACAGTGTTAGTGTTACTTCGTGGTTTCAGTGAAGATTTGACCCGGATTCTGGGTCGCCTGGAGCCGGACAATTTTTCTGGGTCGGATTGACACTTTTCTGGGTCAAAATGACACTTTTTTATAATCAAAATTACCTGGTGAAGGAGTCCAAGAAGTGTCATTCTGATCTGTAAAATGTTTCTGGTCCCATGGTATCCGGATTCTGGGTCAGTCTGACCCAGGGCTTGTTATACTATAGTCTGCCATAAATCAGCGCCCCATTTTTGGTAGTCTTGGTTGCTAGACGTCTTAGTCGCGGTATGCAGCGTGCGTAGGCCGCCATGGCAGGCGCCCTATGGGTGCATGTGACTAAATCAGTGAAAATGACTGCGCGCGAGCTCATTAATATTTTGTGATCCCTCCAGGAATTTTGAATAAGAGATCCCTGGGGCCTATACATTGGACTGATTGTAGAAATAATTGTGGAAATCAAGAATCAATGACCCGTGGCTTCCAACTCGGGGGATTCCGTTCACAAAAAAGACCAATACGTGGGTCTATTTGGAATAGAGGCGGGGGGGGGGCTACATTGATACCTGGGCCCAGAGCTGGGCCACCAGTTTAGGGGTGGTTTGTGTGGAGGGGAGTATACAAAAAAAATCATTCGGTCAACCCCCATAAATTTGAAAAGAAAATTGTTCTAGGAGTCTTAATCTTTGATTTCCAGTCAAAAAAATATGGCCACTCTACTCATGAGCGTCACCAGGCGGCGCTCTTTCTTTCAATTTTTGTGTTGGTTACAATGAGCGCCGTATTTAGTGTAGTGGAACCTATATGAATCAAAGATGGCGGCGCACCAAACTGTAGCGCGCCATTTTACGCGCCATTTTAGAACAGCAAGTCCACCGCATTTAATTTTTTGAAATGGTTACTGTATTTTAGGTAAATTTTCATTGTTTTGAGTCCCATTTTTCTCACCAAAGGCCCCAGTAAGTGCTATTAAAGGGTGCATGTGACTAAATCAGTGAAAATGACTGCGCGCGAGCTCATTAATATTTTGTGATCCCTCCAGGAATTTTGAATAAGAGATCCCTGGGGCCTATACATTGGACTGATTGTAGAAATAATTGTGGAAATCAAGAATTGGTGACCCGTGGCTTCCAACTCGGGGAATTCCGTTCACAAAAACGACCAATACGTGGGTCTATTTGGCATAGAGGCGGGGGGCTACATTGATACCTGGGCCCAGAGCTGGGCCACCAGTTTAGGGGTGGTTTGTGTGGAGGGGAGTATAACAACAAATTCATTCGGTCAACCCCCATAAATTTGAAAAGAAAATTGTTCTAGGAGTCTTAATATTTGATTTCCAGTCAAAAAAATATGGCCACTCTACTTATGAGCGTCACCAGGCGGCGCTCTTTCTTTCAATTTTTGTGTTGGTTACAATGAGCGCCGTATTTAGTGTAGTGGAACCCTCTAACGTACGAAGTAGACCACGCCATGGCTTTCGAATAGGTTGTCTTGGCAGAATTGTGTCGCATTGTTACGTTGCGTGAATAATCGCAATAGCATGCATCGTCGCCGACTCATTGGTCAAGCTCCTGTTACGTCACGTAATTATGCACGCAACGTCACACACGAATGCAAATGTCCAACACCTCGGCGCCACCGGCTACGTTTTTCATTATGTATATGTACTAATGGATTTTGTTTATTATTGTTTTTCTTGTCTGTTTTAGGCAATTGAGAAGATCGTCAGTGACTGGCTGATGCAGGCGGAAATCGAAAAGCGACACAAATAGACGTCTTCGTTTCAAAAATGAATTTGTCGGGATTTTTTCTGATTTAATATTTTTCGTCTTAACTAGAAGCTCGTTCTATCCGAGCTCGTAATAACGATGTTCGACTGTACACATTACATGTCAACCTATTTTGTGAACTATCTACTTTATAATGATTCTTTGGTCTTAGTTTTTCACTGTAGCCTATACTTGTCGGGTTGATTTAGCAAAATAATTAAGAGTTCATTTAAAATGCGATTGGCAGCATTTTCCTTAATATTAACATCAGCGACATTGGGCCGTCGAAAGTACAAACAAATATAAAGTATAACAGTATTTACTTATTTGACAGTAAATACCTATTGAATATACGCATTCAGAAAAATGAATGCGCTAGATATCCTGTACCATGTATTGTTCAAATTGTTTTTAATATATAACAATAAATCACAATCACTGGACGGCGATCGCAAAAAAAACCACCATTAGCACACTAAGAACCACTGTTGGCCCGACGCCGGTTGAAAATAAACGCCGTTGTTCTTGCTTTTCTCAGCATCTACGATTCTAAAACTTCGGACATGCAGGTCAGTTTTAATTAAACGATATTTACTATAAAATCCAAGCAATTACCAATGGTGTGTCCTACCTTTAAAGAGAAGTTATAATTAAATGCCGCAGTTTCGAGTTTAAAATAATTTTTTGCTGATTGTATTTAACCGAGAATAATACACGACTAAATCCTTTTACGAGTACCGAATTGTGGAGTAAAAAGCATCCGTAATGTTTTAAAAACACGCATTCACAGATTGAAGCCCCGCTCCAGTCAATATCTTTGTTCAAATCCAAAATATATATTAACGAGAAGTGCAACATGGCGGACCCACGACGTCGCTCTGTGAGCCAATGAAATGTCCAGGTGTAGAGGTCAGTGGGTACGGTACGTATGACGTAATGTTTATAAATAAAAAGTGTACAGAATAAATCCACTGACCTCTATACACCTGGACATTTCATTGGCTCACAGAAGTGACGTCTTGGGTCCGCCATGTTGCACTTCTCGTTCGCGCCGACTTCAAGCGTTAGCACGGGTTATATTGGCAATGATCTGTCCTGGGGCCAATTTCACGGAGCTGCTAAGCACAACAATTTGCTTAGCATGAAACCTTGTCCTTGGTAAAAACAAGGTTTCAGAACAAATTTTCACGTGATCTTTATTGTTTTTGATTGATAATCAGCTGTTTTTTTGCTTAGCATGAAAAACGCGTAGAATTTTGGCTGAAAACTTGTTTTTAATGAGCAAGACTTTGTTGTGCTAAGCAAATTGTTGTGCTTAGCAGCTCCGTGAAATTGGCCCCTGGTCCCAATTTCAGGGCTCTATTAACCACAGAATTCCGCGCTTACGGTTGCGATTTTCCGCTAACCGCGCTAGCAGAAAAATTACGTACTTACTCTCTAAGCACAGAATCCTTAGTTACGGGTTGTACGCATGCTCAGAGACAACAATTCCTCGCTAACGCGTGAAATACGTTTACCGTAAGCACCTAAATTTCTGCTATAGTAAGCAGGGATTTGTTGCTAACGGTAAGCAGAGCCAAGAAATTAGGCCCAGATGTAGAGGTCAGTGGTTTGAGCCCGTTGCGGGGGAGTTGAATCGGATGGTGAGTTTTGATAGCTATTCTGTTACATTTATACTGTTTTGACATATAATTATGATGACTAATATACTTTTGCTTTTTGTATGATTATTCTAGATCATGTATTTAAGTATTTTGTTTAACCTTATTGATTATGGTCACGATCGTCCAGGTGTCGGAAATGGACGGAAATAGACGGAAATAGACGGAAATACTCTGTTCTGGTTCCGTAACGTTAATTTTAACTTATTACTAAAGACTGGTTCGAATTTATAACTTAATGTATCTTCATTCTTGTTTCTTGCATTATCAAATCGGCCAATTCCTAATCCATGCCAGGTTCACCCCAGCAATGTGCATAGGATATCAAGTCGGAGGGAAATAAAAGATGCACATTTGAACAGGCAATATATTCCACACGTATACAGGCCGTATACAAAATAATGCAACAAAATATAAGGGAATACCACACGTAGAATGTATAACTAACATCGATAATATATGATATGTTTTCAAAGATACTAATTTTCACTTTAAAATGAGACATCAAACGTCCAAATCTGACAATGTTTGACAGAGTTATAAATAATTTTCAAAGAGGGGTCAAATAGACGGATTGCGCCCTCTAAGTCACGTGACCTTTAGTGGGTATCAAACATCAACAAACAGGGCGTCCTCCATAGCAAAGTACCGCTGTTGCAAAGTACATGATGATCGTTGCATTTGTTTCTTCGATCGAGGCTTTTCTTTCTCAAAAACTCTGAAGAATAATCTGTAATTTGTACCCGAGACCTCCCGGAATGGCTGAATCAAGCCAGTATAAGGACAGTTCCAGCAAGTCTTGGAAATTTTACAAGGAACGTTATGTTCACGATGTGGTTCTCGGGTACAAACTTTGCAACAGCGGCACTTTGCTATGGAGGACGCCATGTTTGTTGATGTTTGATACCCACTATAGGTCACGTGACTTAGAGGGCGCAATCGGTCTATTGGCCATGGGATCAAGTTGTTCAATTTTATTTGGATTACTGTACAAGTGTAGACTTGAAATCAAGTCGCGACCGAAATGAACCAGCGCTTAGCTACCATGCTCGCTGCTGTCGATAAGCTCTGGTTCATTTCGGTGGCGCCTGCACGGACAAAGACAAAAGTGTCTAACGACTTGATTTCCAGTCTACATTTGCACAGTATCCCTGAAACAAAATCGACCACTTTTGGAAAATTATTCATAACTCTGTGAAACTTTGTCAGATTTGGACGTTTCATGTCTCAGTTTAAAGTGGAAAACAGTATCTTTGAAATCATATCTATATTATCAATGTTAGTTATACATTCCACGTGTGGTATTCCGTTATATTTTGTTGCATTTGTTGTATACACCCTGTATATCACCCTGTATATCAGCGGTTTCTGATGAAAGCCTCAAAGGTCGCGAACGAAATGTACAGTCTCTCCTCCATTATCCTCGTTTTTTTTTTCTTCAATATTATCCACGTGGCTGAGATAACCAAAACAAAATTCCATATTATAAACTGAAAAAGTCAAAAAGGTCTCTCATTATACAATCCGGATACGGAAGCCATTTTGGGGGTTGGACTTTTATCTCTCTGTGGTTCGCAAATGCATCAAAAGATGTAAAGGAGAAGTAGGGCTTGATCCGAGTTTTTAGAGGTAGAATACACCATTTGCAGATATCGAAAATGTTTACTACCGAATTATTAATAAATATCTTACTCATTTGAAAGTAAATAATGATTCAAGGCATCTAGCAAAATAATTGCACTAAATATCCTCTAATTATTCTGAAAAATTAAATGTTATAAAGAAAAATTCGCGATCGCCGGGTGGCGATCGCAAAAAAACCAAAGATAACATAAGAATAACTGCTCGACGCCGGTTGAAAACAATCGCTGTTTTTCGTGCTTTTCTCGGCATCCATGGTTGTGAAACTTCGAAAAGATCAGTCAAACGATATTTACTTTAAGATACAACCCCCAAATCTACCCATTCATGATACTTCAAGCAATTACCAATGGTGTATCCTACCTTTAAACCCTGCGACGTGCCGCCGAACTTTTTTTCAAAGTCGCTTCGCCGTAAAAAAAACAATTACTATTTCATCCTGCGTTAATAAAATCTCATATTACATGTATTCCTAGTTCAAAGCAAGCCGAATAACGTGCCGCCGAACTTTTTTTCAAAGTCACTTCGCCGTAAACAAAACAATTACTATTTCATCCTGCGTTAATAAAATATCATATTACATGTATTCCTAGTTCAAAGCAAGCCGAATAACATGGTAAGTGCCGCTTGAATTCTGGTTGAACCGGTGACCCAGCTTTTTGCAAAGCAAAGGCTGCCCCACGAGTATTCCATTACATTATGTACATAAAGAGTATTTGAGGTGTGGATTTTACCGCCAGACCTTCCCAATCAATCAATCATGCTATTGTTTCCTTGCCTTATTCAACAACACCAGCTGGTTTCTGGGTGTCTGGCCTGTGGGAAATGGCTGTGTTGACATATAAAGCCATAAAACCGAACAGCATTGGGGTAATACACGAAATACAAGCGACTTTAAAAACAAGTATACGGATGCGCGTTCGTGTAAAACAAAAAGGTCGCACGTCACAAGGTTAAGTAACTTGTCGATGTGGACCGTGCTCAGCCTGTCAAGCACCTTCGAGAGACCTCGGATGGGTGTCGAGTTTCCCAAGATCAACCCAGCAGCGTACGGCAATCTTGTTTGCATCATTAAAACTCAATAACAACTACAGTTCCGACAACACAGGCCCCCGACTGACGGGGAGTCAGGTTGGCGTAGCGTTTCATTCCTCGCCTTCCACCGCTATGGCCCGAGTTTGAACCCTGCCTGGGCCAATATGTGGATTGGGTTTTCAGTCCCTGCCTGATTCCGTGGGTTTTCCCAGGATATTCTGTTGGTGTTTTCCTCCAACCTCTAAAACTGTACTTTCTTCTCATTGTCTTCTCTCTACAGGTTTCTTCAGACTTGCGAGCTACAGTGCCTAGTGCGGGTTTTGTTTAGGAATCTTTGGCTCCATTACCAGAAAGAATTAATAATAATCCTCGTCACCTCTCCGCACGCAACGAGCAATGAACTTATTATTCTTACGATATTCTCTTACGATTTAGATGGAAGTTCGTCGGTCTGTAATTCCAGTTGAAAACCTACGGGGTTCACGGAGAACAAAGCCTAGCTGCTTCAACATGCAGAAAAACACGGCATATCGAAACCTGCATCGAAGCCTTCTGCGCACTTGGCTACGGCTCAATGATATCCACCTTCTGCAACCTGATGTTAGTCCTAGGTGCCCAGCAACTACAACGGAATGCTTTACCCGCAGTTAACTGAGGTAGACGAGGTAAGTTTAGATCTTACTGTCTGCTGTAACACTTTTAATAGTCTCCTATCTGTTTCTCAATATGATCACAATTTTGACATGGAACTTTTGCAACCGTGCGAACGTCTTTTTTTTGTTTTTCTGAACGTAGAAAGGCGCTGGATTCTGTAATAACAATAATATGGGTGCACTACATTAATGCGCGGTATTCCTGGTCGCACGAGGGCGCTGTAAGACGCCATTTTCTGGGTACCCAACACAGGTTTTTTTGAAAACGGAGACCGTTTGGCTTAAAAAGGTAGAATTGTGTAAATGTATATAGCCGAGGATCAACACCCTGGTTTGGGGCTTCAATCTAAGGGCAAACCTGATAAAATTACGCTTGAAAAATGGGTCTTATTTACCAGACAAACGTGGAGGAATGCCATCAGGCCTAGTAAAATGTCTGCAAACAGGTTTGGGAAGTATCACTTTACGGGAGGTGAGTTTGTTTGGGTGTGAATATTTTTAATGTAATTGGCTACTCCACCCAAAATGGAAAAGAAGTGAACAGATAAAGGGTCAGACAATAATTTTGTATTTGTTTGAGAAACCCCAGTGATGTCGGCTTGCATGTTTTTTGGCCCTGAACTTTGTGTTGATTTTACACGGTTTCCAATTGGGCTTGAATTAGTGCAGTGCAGCCATGTACAGCACACACATAACAAATTTTCCAAACATGTTAGGGAGTTCAACCCTAGCTCATTGTAAATGGTAATTATTTGGTAGTATGGGCTTTGTGCACAAGTACCACCTCGGTGGCAAGAAAGCCACAATCGACGCTATTTTGCCTGACTGCAATAGTTTTGGAGATGATGATGATGATTGAGGCCGTCTCTATCATTCAGAAGCAAAACATTATTATCATACCTCCAAATAGGCACTTGGGGAGACAATCCCATAGAGATGTACACAAACTTAAAACAGTCTTAAAACTAACTTGTTTACCCTAACCCTTTTCTCTAAGATCTTCGAGATTTATACTATTTAGACCAAAATCTGTCGTTCTAGGACAAAAATAACTCCCAAATATTTTTTTTTTAGGGTAGCTAGACACTTAGGGAGACACTGGAATGTCTCTCTAAGTGCCACTGTCTCCTTGTTACCTAAACACTTACGCTAATTTGTCTCCCCAGGTGCATTTTTGGAAAAATTAGGGAACTCTTCGAGCAGACTGTTTAATTCCCTGGTATCCATATATCACATAAACGTGGAACGGCGTGTGTGAAACTATTGGAATTGTACATGTATGTTACCCTCTCATGGGAGTCGTTGCCATAACACTGTAAAAAATAACCGTAAAATAACGGGGTTTTCCACCTGTATAAAAAAATTAACATGTATGTTACCCTCTCATGGAAGTCGTTGCTATAACACTGTAAAAAAAAACGGTAAAATAACGGGTTTTTCCACCTGTAAACAACAATTACAAGTATGTTACCCTCTCATGGAAGTCGTTGCTATAACACTGTAAAAAAATAACCGTAAAATAACGGGGTTTTCCACTTGTAATTTTTGTTTTACATGTATAATACGCTCTCATGGAAGTCTTTGCTATAACACTGTAAAAAATAACCGTAAAATAACAGGTTTTTCCACCTGTAATTTTTTTTTACATGTATGATACTCTCTCATGGAAGTCGTTGCTATAACACTGTAAAAAATAACCGTAAAATAACAGGTTTTTCCACCTGTAAAAAAAAAATAACATGTAGGTTACCCTCTCATGGAGGTCGTTGCTATAACACTGTAAACAATAACCGTAAAATAACGGGGTTTTCCACCTGTAAAAAAAATTTACATGTAGGTTACCCTCTCATGGAAGTCGTTGCTATAACACTGTAACAAATAACCGTAAAATAACAGGTTTTTCCACCTGTAATTTTTTTTTACATGTATGATACTCTCTCATGGAAGTCGTTGCTATAACACTAAAAAATAACCGTAAAATAAAAGGTTTTTCCACCTGTAAAAAAAAAATAACATGTAGGATACCCTCTCATGGAGGTCGTTGCTATAACACTGTAAAAAATAACCGTAAAATAACAGGTTTTTCCAACTGTAAAAAAAAAATAACATGTAGGTTACCCTCTCATGGAGGTCGTTGCTATAACACTGTAAAAAATAACCGTAAAATAACGGGGTTTTCCACCTGTAAACAACAATTACAAGTATGTTACCCTCTCATGGAAGTCGTTGCTATAACACTGTAAAAAAATAACCGTAAAATAACGGGGTTTTCCACCTGTAATTGTTGTTTTACATGTATGTTACCCTCTCATGGAAGTCGTTGCTATAACACTGTAAAAAATTACCGTAAAATAACAGGTTTTTCCACCTGTAAAAAAAATAACATGTAGGTTACCCTCACATGGAGGTCGTTGCTATAACACTGTAAAATATAACCGTAAAATAACGGGGTTTTCCACCTGTAAAAAAAAATTAACATATAGGTTACCCTCTCATGGAAGTCGTTGCTATAACACTGTACAAAATAACCGTAAAATAATGGGTTTTTCCACCTGTACAAAAAATTATCATGTATGTTACCCTCCCATGGAAGTCGTTGCTATAACACTGTAAAAAATAACCGTAAAATAACGGGGTTTTCCACCTGTAAAAAAACAACACAATCACCGTATTTTTATTGTAACGGATTTTCGACGTAAAATTACGGTAGTGTGCCTTGAAAATATCACGCGGACGTTCATTTATGCAAAGTTTATATACATTTACAAGAACACTTTGTCAAAATACAACTATTCGTGTAAATCTACAGCAACACCAACAAAGTGTTGTTTATTTACAGCGATTCTACTGTTATCGAACATGAATCTTATCACGCAGCAACTGACCAATCAGAGCCCACGAAATTTGTCATGTTATATTGTGGTGTTTTTTCCCAAAACGATCTTCTTGAGCGAAATGTATAATTATTGATCTAACGAATCTATGATCAAATTTAGATTTGTTGCAAACATAAGTAAACAATCGTATGAAATCTCTTTTCGTATTTAAATATTTAAATATGTATGGTGAAACCGTGACTTCATCATGGCACGAACAGCTGAATATAAACGTAAACCACGACAGTATCCAGTATAGTGTTAAAGGGATCGTATACGTTTGGTAATTACTCCAAAAATTAATGGCAATAAAAACTTACCTGGTAAGAAGTACAGCAGCTTTGGATAGTATAATGCATTTTTAGAAACTTTGCACTTCGAAATACTGCGGTTATGGAAAAAGATATCACTTTGTATCCCAACAAATTTCAATCTGAGAAGCGTTACTGCAGTGACGTTTCTCAGATTGTGTATTCCATTGCAGATTATTCTTCCTGCGTGGACATAACCACTTCAGATTTTTGGCAATATCTCAAAATCGCTACCAC
Organism: Crossaster papposus; assembly: GCA_037893245.1. NCBI lineage: Eukaryota > Metazoa > Echinodermata > Asteroidea > Velatida > Solasteridae > Crossaster > Crossaster papposus. The sequence goes on along the minus strand of JBAIAA010000032.1, from coordinate 585,451 downwards.
CTTTTGAAATGAAATTGTTAAAGGCTAGTTTGATGGTATATATCTATAACTATATAGGATTGAAACAAACAGTGGGTTCCAATTACCAAACATATACGATCCCTTTAAGTAGGTTATTTTATAATTTGTATGGTAATGTGTAATATAGTTATTTAACAGTTTGGTTATCACTCTTGATAATTGTACTGTATTTTTTGTATACCCTGTATTTTTACAGGAATAGCAAGGTACATTAACGGGGACATTAATCTATTTCTGTGACGTCATACTATTGTTGAAACTGTAGATTATTTTTAAGAATGTACAGTCAGAGTCTTTGTCAACTTAATGTACAGCCAAGAGTAGATTAAGTTACGAATCTACTCTTGGCTGTACATTAAGTTGACAAAGACTGTAGATTAAGTTAACAAAGACTCTGATTATACGTACTTTAATTCACCACCACTAAGTTTGATAACAATACGGTCTACACTTAATCAAAACCCTTGCAATCGGGGTAACGCCAGGGCTCATTTGAATAAACCTTTGTTGTTAAACAAATTAGATTAATAATAATAACTGGATTTGTATAGCGCCAAATTACCAAAGGATACACGGCGCTGGAAAAGAAGAAAGAGGAATAGAAGACAAAAAACAACAAAGAAAGAAGGACATGCAGCTACGTTTGGGGGAAAAGGCAGGTCTTGAGAGCCTTTTTGAAGAAAAAGACACTGCCTGAGTTTCTGATGGAGATAGGCAGGTTGTTCCATAGCCGGGGGGCGGCAACAGAGAAGGCCCTGTCACCAGCCAATTTATGTGACTTAGGGATAACAAGAGACTCACAAGCAGAAGAACGAAGGGAGTAAGGACTCTTATGGATTTTGAGAAGAGAGGAGAGATAATCTGGTGCAGAGTGATTAAGTGACTTGTAAGTGTGAACCAGTGTGCGAAACTGAATGCGTTCGGCGACTGGGAGCCAGTGTAGTTGTTTGAGCAGAGGAGATGTATGGGTGTGTGATCAAGTCAGAGAATAGACTCGAACTGTAGATTCGTGCAAAGAATGCACTCGGCTTCGCCTCGTACATTAATTTCACGAATCGTCCATTCACCTTAACGTAATGTAAACCGACGGCATTCAAAAGCCGTTAAAAACAGCCCGTCCCCCCGTTAACATTTCTTACCGTAAAGTCCTGGCGTCCAAACTGCTAGGAATTTCCTGTAAAATTACGATATCATTTTATACAGATATATAGGTAAAATGCGCCATCTTTTGTTGGCGCATTGAGCTTCTATGTAGCTTTTTTGCATCATGTTTCCTAACATCCTGTCTTCCATTAACAAATCAACAACGAAACACCAAAACAAATATATTCCTCTGGATTCTGTTGACTGTATATTGCAGGCCATCTTCCGGGGGGGGGGGGGGGGGGGGGGGGCGGGGGTATTATTATTTATTTCTGGTAATGAAACCAAGGATCCCTCAAAAGCGCTCTAGGCACTGTAGCTCGCAAGCCTGAACAAAACCTGTAGAGAGAAGACAATAAAAAGAAGGTATACAGTTCTAGAGGTGGGAGGAAAACCCCAGAAGAATATTTCTGGGGAAAACCCACGGAATCAAGCAAACCTTGATGACTGAAAACCCAATCTACATATTGGCCCAGGCGGGGTTCGAACCCGGGTCAAGAAGCGCTACGCCAACCTGACTCCCACTGAACAAAGCTGTCAACTGTCCAATTCAATCCAATCCCATCTGCATTTGTTAAACGCCATCAATCTAGTTGCCTATTCCGAGGCGCTTCCAGGAACACCAGGGCAAACCCCTCCTCTTAGCGATGAGTGTTACTGGGTTATTTTACGTGCATTACACATCACACGGGACCTCCAGCTGTACGTCCCATCAGAAGAGTTAAACCATTGCTATGACGTCACGCTATTGTTAAAAGTGTGGATTCGTATCTAAGAATCAACGCTTTGGACAATAACAGTGGATTCGTATCTACGAATCTTTAGTAAAGTGTGGATTCGGAACGGTTTTTATCTTGCCTACATTTGTAACAAATACGAATCCACGGTTATTCAATTCCTCAACCCTAATCCAACCCTGATTACGTAAGAGCCTCGAGAACCTCCTTTAGGCCAAAAAACAAACAAAACATGTTTGTCTTTTTTTTAGAAGGAAGGAGGAGGCCTGTTTTTCTTTCTTTTTTAATAGCCGCTCGACACATTTTAATATGGGTCATGTAGTGAACATGTCACGCCCTATCTTTCTATTTGAAATTAAAACATGTCTCACCCACGAATAAAAATCAAAATTCATGTGGGTCGATCATGTATGCACCATACACGTCACACCCTAGCCTTCCCATTAGAAACAAATATATGTTCACAGCATGTACACAGTGATGCTAAAGTCCAAATTACGATCTTAAAATTGTATTATCTTTTTTAATTGGCTTTTTCGCAATTTTGCGAAAAAGCCTTTGTTTTTGTTCTGATTTTTGTTTTACTTCTTTTTTCTTTTTCTTTTTGGGACCAAAATGCAATAGACTTTGTACACGTTCTTTCGTACAAGCACTTTTCATAACAAGTCGTATCCAAACAAAACTTTACCCAAGTGAAGACCCTATAGTGAACTCGTGTCTAGCAGACAGACATCATGGTGACGTCATCAGGGGGTAACGTGACGTCATATTACATTTATTTAATCTTTGAAAATCAATAACAAATCACGCGCAAAAGACCGGGACTTTAGGTTTGTGGCAATTGATAGGATAATCCAGGATCTTCATTTTATCTCGTGTGTGAGAAATCACGTGACCCTTCCTTTCGGTCCAAACCGAAAGTGCCTTATAATTTGAAAGTGAAAATGATATGAACTTACTTTAAACGATGTTAGTGTTTGGCTAGATGTACTTTTCAAAAAAATTACCGACGACGTCATAACATGTTATAGCACCCTCTGGCGGCAGGTTCTAAATTAATATTTAGTTGATGTGTGTGGCGAAGTTTGCTGAAATCACTTTATAATTGATGTATATAATAGCTTCATGTTAGAAACAATTTGACCGGGAGAAAAAAATATGACGTCACCAGACCGGAAGTTAGAATGAAAAGTTAGACTTGAAGCCATCATTCAATTGTATGTGATTTATTACGTTTTAAGACCTTGAAGCCATATCTCAGCAACGGATCATGCTAAAATAAAAATAATTGTGTATTGGGTTGGTTAGGTAGTTCACAAAAAGTTTACAAATGTGTGACGTTATCGTTTTAATCACTTTAAATTACCTTTAATCTGTTTAAATAACCTAAATTCGTTTTGATTACTTTTAATGTGTTTAAAATTCCTTTTGAATGGTTTTTACGGGGGAAAAAATGCGAAAAGGCACTATGTTCTGTTCCTCGAACAGACGTAGTTTTAGTTATTATTATTTTATTTTTTTAAAGATAATAAAATTTATTATTTTTGTGAACAAAAAGAAAAGGAGGCGGCCTCTAAAAAAAGAAGCGGGCGGTGACGTTAAACATATTTTTTTTTTAGTTGGCCTTATGTAAATTACGTCTATGGCCACGATACATGCATGCCTTTTCATCTCCACTCAACTGGTTAGTTAATAACAATACTTCTTTTGACGCAATGGTTTAAGTCAGAGAATACACTCGCAAGTGTGGATTCGTATTTAAGAATCCACTCGGCGCTTCGCGCCTCGTGAATTCGTAATTACGAATCCACACTTTCTCGTGTATTCTCCTATACAGAACATATGATGCTCGCTCGAGGGAGCTCGCTGACGGAATGACTAAAAACATTCATCCAGTCAACACCCCCCAAACCTTGTATCTAATCCGAAGAATATAATTCAGCACACTGCATATAATAACAAAGAAAAGCAGAGGCATGCACAAAGTACTAAACAGGTTGCATAACAACTAAGATGGCGCTGCATCTCCAATACTGGTATAACAATACAAAAGTATGTTTGGTACGTACACAGGTATATATAAGAAACAAAAGAAACTCGGCGCACTAACAATGGAAATTCATTGTTACGGTTCACAGTGCACTATTTACACAACATGTAACAAAAGGCATTTTACCCCACCTCATCCAAACAATGAATGCTCAGCAAGCCGGAAAGTGAACGACCTGAAACTGGTCTCAAACTGAAGCTGATGCCATAGCGCATCTATACCATATCATATATTTACGGTTATGACATTGAGTTTTCCTATAATCAAAGTGTTATCAACTGTTGCGTTCTTCTAGAGACACCCTGTAGACATTTGGGGTTTTTTGAAAAATACTATTTTTCATTTCAATTCACAAAATGTAAACGTTATGTCAAAATAGGGAAAAGGAAAACGAAAATATATAGTTAAGTCGTACGCACGCCATTCCAGAGCACGCAGTGCAGGGATTTTGTGGGCCGGTCTTTCTCTTCCCGACAATGAGCCAATCGCTTTGCAACATGTACGCTTAAGTCAAACATTTGTCCTACTTTTATTCCTACTTATGTCCTACTTTATGTCCTACTTATGAATGTTTTCATATATTGTAAAATTAATTTTGAATACAAATTTGATCATAAAATGACCGTTTCAGGGTTCAGAACTTCATAGAAACAAAGTATTATAAAAAACAAACCCACCACACGTAAAAGTCTATAACCGACGGCTTGGAGGTGCCCGGAAGTCCAATCGTGACCTTTATGCGCGAGACTAACACGGTCTGTTGACCTATCGCACCTTGTAAAGTGTCGTCCAATCGCATTAAGTACAATCTGAGACAAACAAAAAATACCAAAATCCATGTAGGGAGACCAAGTGCGCCCTATGCTGTCTATTTAAACCTAAAAGTTGTGAAGGTGATTTGTACGTTTACCTAAAACACACAAGTTGACCTTTGTGCTTCCCGCGCAAAGACAACTTGTAGCAAGTTTTGTAGGCTTCGAGCAGAGAAGATCAACATATATTTTCTAGAATGCGAGGGTTAGCTCCGTGGAAACTCCCAGTGAGTAACGTTACCATTTGTGTGATCTTTTTGTGAGAGAATTGGGTCATTTTCGTGACCTGGTATTTCAATATTGTATTGTCAGATTGTAGCGTGTATATGTATGTATGCGTGTACATGCCCAGCTAACAAAAAAACGTTACAGCGACGTCGTGGTAACGTTATGTTTATGTTGTTGCGACGTTGGGATATAACGTCGTGGAGACGTGATTGTGTGGAGTTTTGTGGACGTTGTAACGACGTTGTATCATAACGTTTTGAATTAACGTGTGTACAACGATTTGAAATGACATCGTTAGAACGTTGGGGAGTCACATTCCTAAGACGTTGGGTAGGGACATAACTAAGACGTTTGGAAGTGACATTACAACGACGTTCGGAAGTGACGCTCACACTACGTTTGAAAGTGACATTCCTACGACGTTGGGAAGTGCCGTTCCTACGACATTCCCAGCTAACAAAAAAACGTTCCCGGAACGTTTGGAAATAACGTTGCGGGAACGTAAATGTGTGGGGTTCTCTTGACGTCCTTTGAGTGTTACAAAGAAACGTTGTGAAATAACATTCGTACAACATTCAGAGGACATTGGCAAGGTAACAAAGATCTACTGTTTTAACACTCTAATTATGTACATATTCACTGCGTGTACAAATTACGTAATGAAGTAATACAAATGGAATTAACTTATTACACATTGCAATTACGCATACATACAATAATAACCTATTCATATTACTACTGAACACTTACGACAAACTTTGTTAGTTTTATAGTTCGCTTTTTTGTCTACGACAGAGTCACAGCTAGTTTTTTTATGAATAATGTCAAAATTTGAATACGAATGAAATGTAATGTGAATTTTTCACTATGTTTGTACAAAAATCTAAATTCAACCATGGAATCGTTTGAATAATTACATATTATGGTCAAAAAAGGTTCATTTTGGACTAAATACCACAATTTAACATCGACTATTGTCAACACAAATCTCCTCACTTCTGATTGGTCAGTTGCTGTATGTACATTTCCTGACGTCCGAATACCGTTTTAGAAACGTTACAACAAAACGTTACATTTTGACGTTCGTATAACGATCTTTGAACGTTGTTAATAACGTAATCTGAATGTTACAATGCAACGTTTCTTTCATAACGTCCGCATTATGTTCCGTCAACGTTTTCACAGAACGTGACCAAATGTGACATTCCAGAAACGTTATGAAAACGTTAGCTGGGTTGAGAAGTGACATTCATACGATGCCGAGACTGACTTTTTCACGACATTGTTAACTGAAATAAATTGTCATTTCGGAGATCCCTAAAAATAATTAAACCATCAAATCTGATTTTAAAAACACAACACTTTATTCCTTCCTTTCAAGTCTTTTATAGTCTGTTCCTGTTAAAATTAGGCTGTCAATCCTTATAAAAACTTTCTGTTGAAGTAACTTGAGCGGCTCCAAAATATCTCCTCAACCAAGGTTTATCAGTATCCTTATGTCCTAGCTAGTTGAAGTGCTCGTACTATGTTGACTTGGCGAAGATATTTGAATAATTGTGACCCACTCTGCGAAAAAAGGTATTGAGGGACGCTATGCTATTTCACGTAAAGAGCTGTTCTATGTGGAGAGGGTGAACACATTTTCACAACGCGAATTTCTTTTCGGAGGGGGGTTTATTGGCTTCTTTTATATCAATACTTTCATAATTTATTCACACAATTATTAATATTAATTAATAAAGATGATAAAACAAACGTTTTAAAGGGCTGTATCTCTAAAGGCTCTCCCGTTAATTTGTACAATATGATTATGCAAAAATCGGTATATCTCCAGAATGCAACATGCCACAGGGTTCAAACCTATACCAAATTAAAGCTTATAATGTAACAAATCCAGATGTGTATGAAACTCATTTAAAACAAATTGTCCCATAATACCCAAATTATAATGCATTCCAAATCAAACTTTACATCAAATTTAGAAAATCTGTCAAGGCCGACTTTTGAAGAATATATAATCCTTTCGTCTGCTTACGAGTTTCTAATCTCAAGTAGCATTTAACTTAAAAGTAAGGCAGTTGAATGAGAAGTTGTACCAACTATAGTTAGTAACTAAAACAGTGACCAGGTCACAACTTTGCAGCAACGTTTTGATAATGTTACAACAGAGCATTTCAAGAACATTACAATATGACGTCGCTTCAATGTATTATAAACGTCATAACTACCAAGGCACAAATTTGCAGAAACGTTTTGATAATGTCACAACTAAATGTTTAACAAATAATGCTTCAGTGTGTTATAAACGTTAATAACCAAACTGACCAAGCCACAACTTTGCAGCAACGTTTTGATAATGTCCTAGCAAAAAGTTTCAAGAACACTTCAATATAATGTTGCTGCAATGTTATCAACGTTAGGAGCATGACGCAAATAACGCGACCAAGCCACAACTTTGTAGCAACGTTTTGACAATTAAATTAAATGTCACAACAATAAAACGTACAAATTGCTACAATGTATTATAAACGTTAGTAACTATAACATGACCAAGCCGTTTTCCAACTGTGACATTGCGGCAATACTAAAGCTGCTACAACGTATTGTAAACGTGGTAGTATTAACGTGACCAAACCACAACTTTGATAATGTCAGAACACAGCGTTTTGATGACGGTACAATTTTGCACTCCAACGGTTGTTAAAACGTCCCGAAACGTTTTACCCAAACGTTATTCATCACAACTTTGCAGTAACGTTACGAAAATGTTAAAACAAACTGTTTCCAGAACATTACAATATTAACGTTGTAATCGGACGTTGTCATAACGTCAGGCAAACGTTTACATCCAACACGACCAAACCAAAACTTTCCAGCAACGTTACGATATAACGTCATGTGTTTGCTGGGTGTAAAATGCAGCTATAGCCATGTGTTGACATTTGACCTTCATGTTGTATTGCTGTGCCATTTTATTGTACTACGGGCTTAAATAATGCTGTGCATTTAATATTATAAGTGTTGTCTTGTAAAATCTTATTCAGGAGATAGTCGTCATTAAATATACATCGCCAATAGTCTCTGTTTTATTGCATACATTATTTGGTTGAATGCTCATCCGCTTTAATTAGAGGACCATTCCTCATTTCTCCCCGCTTATTGATGTCGGTGTGGTTTGCTACAATTCAACATAATTGTCTAATATAAGAGGCGTGACGACATGGACAAACTAGTAAAATGGGGTCGGTGAGCATAATTGCACTAGTGACGGGTTCGGCTGTTTCCTAGGAAACATCGACGCTCATTAAATAACGTGACTTTGTATCACCATGTGGTAACTGCACACTTAATTGTCTGTTTATGTTGCTACAAGTTGTACTGTGAGCTCTATCCATTATAGTGCACTACTGTCTTGCAGTGTATATGCATTAGGTTTTCATGACATGAAGATAGAAATATATCTGCCTTTTTCATCGAAGGTTTTACAAAATGTTTACATGCTTACACGTTATCCCCTGTGTAATTCAACATCTTTGCCAATTCGAAGGACGCGTCCTTTACAATTCAGCACCCGAGCTGCGAGTAAGGATGATTAGTCTCCCCAATTACATCGATTCGACTACGTTGTAGCCGCACCCATCATAATTTAGCTTCCCAGATACCATTAAGGATCATTAGCCTCTGTAATTATAATTGATTTGGTAATTGCAAATTCAGCCGATCCGACTACCCACCGTCGTTAATAAGCGAGGCTTTTTACGTCAAATGATTTAAGTTATCGATGGTTTCAAGGTGCTCTACCACTGCTCGGAAAATGTATTCCCACCATCCAACACATACAGACAGGCGCAGTAGAGGTCTAGCACTTAATTGACAGCCTCACTATAGTGAGGCTGTCAATTAAGTGCTAGACCTCTTTTGCGCCTGTCTGTATGTGTACTGGCAGTCCTTGTATGTTTGTACTCATCCCAATGTGTCTATTGTGGGATTTGCGCCATTTGTTCCACAGGTTGACTTTCTCGTTTATGCCCCTTTCCCACATACACGATTTTTTTCAAATCGCAACAGCGTCGTACACATGTTCGTGGTCAGTTGTGGTCCACTGTAGTGGAACGCAGTGGAACGTAATGCCACCGTGGAGAAGCACGATTTTGTTTTAATGTTCAAAACAATCTTGCCCTACCGTAGTGGTCGAAAATCATGGCCCACCGCAGCAGCATCGTATGAGAGTCGTAACGTTGCGTGACGTTGTCGTGGTATGTCGTGACTGCGTGTTGTTCATTATTATAATTATTATTATTATTATTATTATTATTTTCTGGTAATGAAACCAAGGATCCTTCAAAAGCGCTCAAGGCACTGTAGGCACCAAGGAATTTGGTATGACAACTATTATGACAATCGATATTAACACGACAACCGCTATTCAAAACGATGACGTTATCAAAAACGACTACTTCTATCAAAAACGACAACCACTATCCAAAACAACAACCACTACCCAAAACGACAGCCATAAGGTCTATCATAGAAAAAATAGAAAAGGTCAATGTTATGGGCAATCTCAAGTATATGTATTGGCAACTGTACATTTGTATACAAAGAAGGAATGTATTGATTTTGAAAAGATCAGTACAATCCAGTTAGTCTGTCGATAATACAATTCATAGATATTTTTAAGACAAATTATATAATTTCTCGACTCCAGAATCCAGGACCCAAACCAAAGCGGCCCCACACCTCACATGCCTCCGAGAAGACGCCAAAGCTTGTCCTAAGACATAATATTTGTATGGCCAACTAACTTGCAAAATGTGTTGGCAAACACATCAACGAAAGTATTGGCATACGCAAAGCAAAGGCATGTGCTGCGTTGCTGGCTCAGCTATAGAGTGACTCTCTGTAGGACCACGCATCCAACAAGAAAACTATACTGGAATGCAAGGAATTTATCAAAATAGTAGCCCAAGCATTGTCCTAAAATCAGCTGAGTATGTACTATGCACACAGCATGTCATATGTAAATCGATGACTATAATAATTCATAGCTAGGTATATGAATTATTAATAATAATGGATATTTAATAAGGGCACGTGTTCACCAATACTGGCGCTCGCGGCGCTACAATTATTACCCCTGCTCACTGGGCACACGAAACATTCCAAATGCCATCTCAACTTCCTTGAAAGTATACAGCTCGATGCTGCCATTTCGGCGAAAATCAGCCAATAATATCAACCATCTCTGCCCTCATAACGTAACCATTTACTCATGGGTGGAGAGAAGCAATGAGTGACAAAGTGCCTTGCCCAAGGGCACACGCACCATAGTTGAGGCCGGACTCGAACCCACAACCTGTAGTTTTACCTACAGATTACAAATTCAATGCCCCCAGACCACGAGACCACAGCACTCCAATTTCGTCTTCCGCAAACCACTCTGATGGCTCAATTGGATAAATCACTGATTCGAGTTGGAATCCCGCGACCTCCAGCTTTATGTGTTGTGAGAAGCGAAAAGTGCAGAGTTATACCAGGGCCCAGAACGTCAATACAGGAAATTGGCTTTACAAAACAATTGGGGGGGGGGGGGGGGGGGTTTGGGGGGGTGACATGCGCTATATAAAAATGGCTTATCATTATTATTATTATTGTTATTATCAACTGCGTGAAAACAAAGACCGTTAAAATAGTATCATTCTAACAAAGCTTAATCTTGCTGAGAACTGTCTTGCAGTCTTTACGGAACCGTCTGTTGGCAAGTCCGTAAATCAGGGGATTCACGGCATTGTTGACGTAAAGAGTTACGGTGAGCTGAGAGAGGATCATATTGAATACTGGGTCGGTGGAGGAAGCAAATACAGCGGCCAGATATATCCAGTAGGGCAGCCAGGTCAGGAGAAACACAACGCTGGTGATGAACAACATCCTGGTTGTCTTACGCTGTAAGGCCACATCTACCTTTGGCGGTGCGCGTCCTGCGTTACTTCGGTGTTGGGGAGGGTCACCGGCGCCGTTCATAACAGGAGGGACCATATCCTTTGACACAAGTACATGTTTGGTCAACGTCGCTTGTGGGTGACTGACCCATCTTTTCCCGCCTTCGTCATTGGTTGTTTCGTCGATTTGGTGGCTTGGTGCTCCCTTGTTGTCATCGGCTGTCGTGCTCGAGCATGGTTTACTGATGAACGTCGACACAGAGGCGGCGGCAGGAGTGTTCGGTTCGGCATTTGTGAATACGGAATCCTGCAGCCTTGTCGACCATCCGTCCGTCAATTGAGAGACGCTCGAATCGCGTGTTGATCGCTTAACGTTGACTTTGGTGTGTTTCTTAATGGCCGCGTAGACTTTTCCGTAACACAGGGCGATCATCACGAGCGCCACGGCAAAGCAAATGACCTGGAATACGAACCTGGCAAGAAGCAAAGCCTGTCCGTTGGCAGCAGCTAGGGTTTCGGGTATAAAGGCGGGAATATTGATGACCAGTGAAAATACAAACGCCGCCCAAGCTGTTTTCTTGCCGCGTTTGTGGGTGAAAAACCGGCGATGTGGTCGGCACACGCAGTCGTAGCGGTCCGCTGCGATCACAGCAGTCATCATAATTGACGTAACGATGGCCGTTGATTCCAGAGCCCCGATAACATATCTGAACACCGGGTGCTCATAGCCAGCTATGCCAGCAACATTTCTATAAAAATGATATACAGTCAGCACGCAGACGGTCAGATCGGCCCAGGCTAAGGCCATGATGAAAACATGGGTGCTGGTTTTAAGAGTCTTGGTCCAGTACACACGGAGTATGAGGCAGTTACCGGGCACGCCGAATAAGAAAACGGCGCTCAGCACAATCAGCTCAAATATGATTACAACCGTCTCAGACAGGCATAAATCCGATTCTGTGTCTTCAAAAATAGAGGTGGAATTCGATATCGGCATGTCAGTCCCCATGGCTTGAGTTTTTCCCGACAAACTTGTGTCCAAATTCTGTTTATTAAGTTGTCTCTAAATAAGAGCGGATGCCATCAGTCCGCCTAGATGGTGCGCCAGAAGGGAATTATGGCAACTCTCTTGGCAGTATTACCTTATTATACAGGATGCGACGCACGACGGAAACGATTTTGATATGGTGGCCCAGAAGGGACACCAAAGACATCATGATTTATTTTACTTTGTATGACGTTGATTTTTTGTCCGAGAAATTTATTTTTATAAAAACAACCGTTCATCATGCCCTGGGCCACATGGTAGCCGATATCAGCGTTCAATTTTACCTCGACCCTCACAATACCCATTTATACTCATGGGTGGAGAAGCAATAATTGTAGATAAGGGGATTGCCCGAGGGCACTAACAACATGTTCCTGGCAGAATTCGAACCCACACACCATCGCACATGAGTCGATCACTATAACGACTGGGCCACATAATTTAATTTCCATATTATTGTTTGAACTGTTTGCGTATGTATTCACCGCCAATCGTAGTCGTCAGACAAAAGAATTGGGTACGTCCACGATTGACAAAACGTTCACGATTCCAAATCGTATAAACAAAAGAAGGGAAGACGGTGGGACAATGCCCCGTCCACGATTGGCAGTGTTTACCAACCTGTATGTATTTACATTGTGTGGTTATTTGTAATTAACACCCACCTGTGACGTCACACTATTGTGTTTGCGCGACATTATTTTGCACGAATGGAGCGCGCCACTCCGCATTTTACGAATGGCGTGCTACACTCAACCCCCGTATAGGAGATAAAGGACAGAGTGCGAATGTTACAACTTATTTTCATTTTTATTTTACTTCCAAACAAATAGATGATAATTGATTATGGTTTACGATATTAAGTTCCATTTACACATGGCCCTAAAATGAATCCATGACATGAAAACCAAACATTCAACTAAAACCAACACTTTACCAATAAAATGAACAACTTTAACTCGCAAAACAGTTCATATTCAACTTGTTTTTGTATGCCTTAGTACATACAATGTTCATACTTCAACTTTGTAACCAGTACATGTACACGTTTTCATAATGAAATTCTTTCAGTATACCTTGATACAAATTTTGTATCCAACACATGATTTCATACTTAACATAATTTCAGTTAGTTTTGACTTTAGCAAACCATATAGTTTGGACTTAAGCAAGGCAGCAAGCACAATTTCATTTCAAAGACAAATTCATTTCACAATTTTTTGATTACTTTTTTCAACAATGGTGTACACAAATGACTACACAAACAAGTTTACTTTGGTTACTGTTAGTTGGCAGTAAATGCTTAAGACTGGGTTGCTGTAAAAATCAAAGATATTTTTAAAAAGGTGGCAGACTTCAAAAAATGGATTTTGGCAATACTCCATGTATGAGTAGGTATGGGTACACGAAACACAAAAATAGGAAAAAAAATGATATTGGATGTTTGTTGCCATGGTAACGGCCAAAATAAGATTTCCAACAAATTTTTCAATTTTTTACACTATTTAAGTAATGAAATATAGGTAAATTGGAAGCACTGGTACATCTAAAGGGGAAAGAGTAGAAGTTTTTCTTTTACACATATTGCACAACCATGTTTACTCTTTCAGAAAATGATTTTAAAATGTAATGTGTGTGTTCCACTTTGGATCAAACCATTATTTCAAATAGGGGTGTTGTCATCATTTTTTTCTCATAGCGAAAAATGGGGTATTGAATTGGGCCATAAAGCCGAAAGTAGCACTTTGTGGATAATGCCACTTTCATAACTGGTAGATAAGATACCAACCTACATAAACATGGAATAAAATGTTTTGGTATTTCAAGTACGCGAAAACTGTGTTGCCGGAAAGTAAGCACTTTGGCTGGAAACAAACGCAACAAATGGCCAAATAGTATACATTAAAGAAAGTCCTAATTGCCAAATTATATAACAATTTGGTCATATTTATAATAGAATACATAAAATTAATGTTGATATGAAGAGAACAAATACTTAAATGGCATAAAAGGCAGTCAGTGTTTCCAGAGACATGATTTTATGTGATTTTATGTAATAGTTAAGATCCCGGTACATGGAATTGGTAAGTGACTTTTTATATCAAACATTTTCTTTTGGACCTGGACCACAGTATTTAAAATATAACAGTATAAATGGATACAAAATAAAACAAAGTTGCAACACTGTTGCCTGTTACCCATCTATATTTCATCAACAAGTTGGCATTATATCAAGCATGTATAGTGAAACATTAAAATTTCAGGAATAAAACCAACATATTTTTGAAAATTTATTTTTTCATTTGGCATTTTTTTACAAAATTATTGTCATATCTTATTGTTTTCATTGTTTAGCATTCCTTACACACGGCACCTATAGAGGAGTTAAAATGTAGTAGTTTATGTTCTTTGAACTAAATACAATTGCTCAATGAATTGATCATCTGCTCAAAAAAGCTGACCACTGACTAAGATAGTTTATGTTTACATTATATATACCCAGCACGATATGTGGCAGAGGGGTACCCCCTTCTTATCCCTATACCTTATACACACTCAACACTATTGTAACCTAACCCATCCCCCCTTGAAACCTAAAAGGAATTCCTGAGATTCCGGGAACACAATAGTCAACACAAAAGAGGGGGGTTTTCTCTGCCACATATCGTGCTTCATATGACATTATATCCCCTGGCCCAGACATCTGTTTATATTAGATCCCCACTATACATGCTTGCACCTTGGGCTATAGTGATCACTCCTCACTGTCCTCAACACATGCAGACTGGTAAATACTTGCTACTACATGTACATTGGGTCGTATGAATACAAATTAGCAAATGCTATGAAGTACAAGCAAAAAGTAAAAACATTTACTTCGAAGTAAAAGCATTAAGGAAAAGCAAATGCTTTAATTCGTATGAATAAAATAAAGTTTTACTGTTTAGCACTTACTGGCTGAAATAGCAGTAGGCCCTAAATGCTTTTTACTTCCAATTGATTTCACAGCCGAATGGTTTATAACAATAGAGTCTGTCTTGTGTATACGATACACACCCACACAGAATGAAATCGGAACCTCAAGTTGCTGCTTTGCAGCCATGATGCCCTTTTCTGTCTCAGCAATATTGCAAGAAATTATCGGCCATCTACGTCTCATTCCCTTCCCCAAAATCAGTACAACTGCTTGTATTTTATTCCTAGACAATCTATCTTCCATGTTCATACCTTTTCCTGCCTAACCATATACAAAAGCTCATATTTTTCATATTAGTATTTGCTTCTCTTTTTTCAAGGTAGCCCCGACCCAACCTTGAACAATTACGAGTTAATACTGCAAATCTGAAGCATTTACTCATTTTTTATTCATACCAAATGGAGCAAATACTAATATTCTAGCAAATGCTGGAAATTGAACAGTAAATAATTTTAGTCTTTAGCAAATAGTTTCCAGTAAAATCTTTTGCTTCATTTTTATTCATACAGATTCCAGTAAATGCTTGAAAATTGGTAGTAAAAGCAAATGCTAGGTTATATGCATACGGCCCAACGTACTACAAGAACTTGGAAGTGGTACCAGCAGATAATCCTGTAGCTTTACTGCTTTACATGTAGATCAAGTTCAACTGCTATGAACAGGCAACATATTGGAACAGTTGTATTTTATCTCAAAATATTCATAATTTTTGTTTAATGTTTGAGAATGCTAAAAAAAAAGTGTAACTAAACTAAGGTTTATTACCTTCAACTTTATAGAAGTCTGCTGTGTGATCTTATATACAGAGACGATACTCTGAAATCCAAATGATCCACTGTTCAAATCATATAATTTATAAGTACTATCTGAGATACTGATATGGAAATTATCTCTATGTACTATTTCTGATATGGAAGTATCTTTATGTATAGACTTTGTGCATACTCTACTCTGTGCCAAGGCAAGTAACAGATGTCCACAACATGGGGGTAAACTTTACATATAGTGTTTTGAGCTGTTTTATGGGAGAAATGAGGCCATTTTATTTTAAACTTCCTGCGAGTCTTCAATTGAGATGCTTTTCCAGCATGTCCAAATGTTATCATGCAATGTATACTTGTTATGCAAAATCTAGTGTATAAACTGCATATTAACAGACGCTCTATTGAATTTGAAGGTCATTGCAAATGTATGGCTAATGCCTTTTTGAAAGACTTGTTCTACATTTGTTGCTGCCAATTATGTGATTGCCAATTATGTAACCGCCAATTATGTCATCGCCAACTATGTCGTCGCCAACTTTGTTATTACCAACTGCGTCATTGCCAATTGTGTCACTATACAATGTCACTGCCAACTTTGTCACACAACTATGTAAATTGAGTTGTTTTTACGAGTTTCGGTCTTTTAATGCTACTTTTCTGGCAACACTGGCTTGTGATGCATGTTTATACAATTTAGAGTTATGTTTTTATACTTGTAAGTTGCTTTATTATATTTTGTCCTGATATTTTGTCAATCAGCATCATTGTTCAGCATGTAGAAAGTAATCAACCAGCATTATTTTCCATATATAAGATCTAAAAATATACATTAAAACCACCAAAAAAGCATGAAGTTTCTGGCAGCACTGCTCCCCTGTACAAAAAATACCAAAACTTTTGTTTCTTTATTCTTACAGACCAGCATCTTATCTTTCAATCTTGGAAGCAAAACATTCCTAAATATGCCACTTTCAGACTTCTGACATTTTCAGCAACCACCTCTATTTCCCAAATTGACTTTTTCTCAAAACACCCCTATATGAAATAATGGAATCTTCCATTCACAATTAACTGTACTTGTATCAAGTGCATTTTTGGAAAGATTAAGGATGTATCTTTACCATGTTGAGCTGAGAGGTAGGTAAACTGTTTGGTCTTTATACAGTGAAGCTCACAACCTTCGGTCATTTTTACTTATGAAAAGAGCTAAATTAGGTGAAATATGGTAACTTTCTATTTTCACCTGTTGCCATGGCAACCAAAGTGTGGATGCAATAAATATGCTTTCTTTTTACACTTTGGATGAAGGCCTTCACATGTGCAAAGAATAAACAAAATCCATAAAAAAAATCTGCCACCACTTCTTTGATTTTTAGAGCAACTCAGTCTTAAATGCTTACATCCTGAAGTTAACCGTGAGGGTGACATTCCTCGGCGAATCCTGATTCTCTGCACATGTCCCTCCAGAAGACGTTATGGCGGTGCTGCTACTAGCAATTTTCTTGGTTGGTGGTGTATTTTCAACGGTACCTGACACGCTACGGCCTTGAACGACCGAGTTAACTTTGCGTTTGAGATTTTGTGATGTGCGCTTATATAGTTTCTGACGGCATTTGATCGGTGGCCGGTAACTTCACAAATGAGCTGTTCGTCGACATTCTCCTTGTAGAGTCGTGAAGCTGCAGTGGCCCGAAGAGAGTGATTGGTACGGTAGCCGGCGAGTCCACCTTGTTTGCACACCTGTGCAACAACATGGGTTAGTTTGTGACGCCCAAGAGGCTGAGCAGCGTACCAAACCTGTCCTCTTGGCTGGGCAAATGGTCGTAAATAGAAGGCGTCCGGTCGTTGGTCTTCAGGAGGACAGTGCTGCTCGTACTTCCCAAATAGCGTAACGATGCACCGATCTCTGTCATCCTTTCTCTCGTATGCATCCACTACCTTTGGCTTAAAGTGACGGTGTTTCAAGCCGCCTTGGTGGGTTTTAAATGCATCCTCTGTGTATCTCAATAACTTGTCACCGTTACTGTCACACACGATCTGAAGTTGTGGGAACTTCCACCTTAAATTTCTGTGCTCCTGACCTCCACGCAAGGCAAAATTCAAGCCAATCAAATAGACCAAAGTGTTCAGAAGCTGACTGGGATTGGAACTGCCGAGAACCTTATTTTGCCACAATGATTCTTCCACCTCTACTGTAATCTCCTCAGCTTGTTTGCGACGTATTCCCAAACCTGCCTTCGCTCGTTCTTTCATTAATCCATCAAGAGTGTTTCTCAGTTGTAGGAAGTCCGATTCCGACAAAAACTTGTAGCTCTTGCCTTTCAGATCAAAATAGAGCTGAACACTGATCACAAGCTCATGAAGTGTCTCCCCAGGGTAGTCTTCGCCATTCTTCTTTTTCACCTCGCGTATGAATCTTGCTAAGGAATAATTAATCTCATCCTTAGTCATTATATCCAAATCCACGTTGATGGGGCTGATGTTCAATGATGCATCACCGACAGCTTTCAGGTTACGACACAACTGCCAATCCCGAAACAAATCCACAGCCCATCTGATTTTGCGCTCCGTACTCTCAGCAAATCTGTTAAAATAATAAAAAAATATAAGTATACAGTTAAGGTGATATTTAATTAGCATAAAATTTGAAAGGTCCGTCTTAACGTTTATGTTTCTGCGCCTTGCTTAATACTTTACTTACGTTGACATTTTTATCAGTATCATTTTTTACGGGAAACACTCGAAACAATTTTTGTTTTGTGGAAATCGCCCACCACAAGGCTTTCTTCAAAAGTGGCCGGAAACAAACACAATCTTACACTTCGTATTTTCTCTCAAAAGGTACCCCAAATCAGTAAGTATGACAAGTATATACATATACCTTTGCCACTATTGTACACCGACAATAAACAAACAATTCAGCTGACAACTAGCCTATACCTTCTTCTTCCAAAGTCGAGCATTTCCGTGTCTGCTTTTGGCTCCTTATATCGTGTCGAGTTCTCTGCAACGTTCGGTCTACATGCGGCATTTTCTTCTTCTTCAATGACCAGGGTTGCCGCTAACAGCTCGTCATCTGAAATATCCGACACTATTGGCTCATATTTTATTGGCATCTTTGGTTGTAGGTCTTCCATATACAATGTGCCTTCTGACAAGTCTGCACTATCGTCAGTATCAGAACGAAATGTGTTTTGCGTTAGAAAAATACTGCAGTCACTGTCCGAACTCGACATGTTTCCACCTTGGTGTTCAGAACAGAAATGAAACGGTGACCATTTCAATCCCTATTTGATATCGCGCATAATATACTTGGAGCGCATAGAATCATACGATTACGTAACCAACAATACAGCTTACTTAATACGTTCTCTGACCGACATACCAATGTATTGTCAACATTCCTTTACTACTGGCTTTCTTGATTTTACAAAAACACGACATTCGTTTATACAATAATGAAACATTCTTGGAGGGTGTTAAGTCGGTTAATACCCTCGGTAGCGCTCCGTTCATGGGTAAGAATGGCCCTCGGGCTTCGCCCTCGGGCCATTCTCACCCATGAACGGAGCGCTCCTCGTGTATTATCCTACTCTGAATTGTTTGAATATGTGTGAATAAACTTGAACCTGGACTACGATAAATATCTTACTTTAAAATGATACAATAAAAAGGTACACTGCTAGTATTAAGTGCGTGCAAGGTAACCACAAGGCACCCTAATAAGGCATGTTTATACTCGGCGCGGGAGCGAATGCGAACGAACACGTGTGACGTCAGGGCAAGTTGTCAAACTGAGATTTCGTAAAAGTTGTACATATTTCAACTCATGCGGTTTTTTTTCTCAGCGGCGAATACTTCCTAACGTCATATTTGCATTTAATTTGCATTTGCACGAATTAAGCTCCGGCCTCAGTGGTTAAAGGGATCGTATAGACGATGCGCCCTCTGACGTCACGTGTTTACATCTGTATTCAAATGTGCCCGCAGTGATGCGCACCCATCGTGTTTTACATAACATTTGCTTAAAGAGTGACGTCGCAGGTCAGATCGCCTTTGAATTATGTGACCTCCGATGTCATATCTTAACCAAATTTATGTAAAGCCTGATGCGTGCGCATATTGACGGGCACATTTGAATATAGATGTAAACAGAGGGCACATCGTCTATACGTTTGGTAATTACTCCAACAATTATTGGCAATACAAACTAACTTGGTAAGAAGTACAGCAGCTTTGGGTAGTATAGTGCATTTTTAGAAACTTTTCACTTCGAAGTACTGCGGTTATTGAAAAAGATATCACTTTTTAGCACCACAAATTTGAATCTGAGAAGCGTTACTGCAGTGACGTTTCTCAGACTGTGTATTCCAATGCAGATTATTTTTCCTGCGTGGACATAACCGCTCCAGATTTTCGGCAATATCTCAAAATCGCTACCACCTTTTGAAATGAAATTTTTACAGGTTAGTTTTATGGTATATATCTATAACTATATAGGATTGAAACAAACAATGGGTTCCAATTACCAAACGTGTACGATCCCTTTAAATACATAAAAAAACGTAACAAAACCAGAATTAGGGGAAAAGGAGTAAGATGAGGAGTGTGTGGGGGGGGGGGGGGGAGGGGAGGGGGGGGGGGATCAACAAAATCATAAAAGCGGCATACCATATTGAAAATGTAGAGGGCAAATAATAGTTCATTAACATATTTATTTATAAGATAAGATAAACATTGCACAAACCCGCCACGTAAAAAAACCCAACTTAGCTGGTTATAATAGCATCATTAAGCAGTTTAATTAATCATACAAAAGGACTGTTTTGATACCTCTTGGTTCGACAGAAGGATACAGATATAGCCTCCAAGTGTCTCAAGTGAAGACCACGCGCAAAGTGACGAGTTGGAGGAATCCAACTATTAAACCGTTTGGAAACCAATACAGATTTTCCAAACTTAATGCAGAGCTGCTTCCGCCGTTGACTCAGACTTAGCAAGCGACGTGCAAACACAACTTAACACTTAACACAACAAATCCTTAGAGAATATGAAACCATCTCAAATCGATTAATTAACCTATTTTAAAGATTATTTATTGATAATTAAAAGCAAAGATGTACAATATGTATGTATAGGCAAAAACTGAACATAAATATTTACAAGCCTACACTGTACGTCGCATGGTTTCTTTGACAACAATGTTGCTATGCAACCATCATTGTTTTTGGGAGGCCCTATTTGGGCCTTTATTAGCATCCTCGGGCTGATGATCTCATTGGTGCTAGAATTCCATCTCCATGGCAATCTGCTGTCTTGCACTAAGTTCCCATGGCCATTACTTGGCGATGGGCCAACAAGTTTCCCGCTCAAAACACCGGTTGAAGTTGTGGACGGCTGTTTACTGTGCGAGTCGTGGACATGATTCTGAAACGCAAGTGCAATAAACTCACTGGAATTACTCGTTGTCGACTGGAAAAAACCAATTTGAGCTCCAAAAAAGATATATACATGTTGACCCTATTTTATTTGAATATAGACAATATTTTGAGAGATACCTTTCCTATACCTGATTTTCCAGCACGAAAATCACACAATGTCGACATGTGTGTTTTTTTCTAATCATCCTAACCACGTGTGAATGTTCGCCACCATCGTTTTCACCCCAACATATATAATTCTTTGCGTTTCTTTAATTTTAAAATACATATTCTTGAAATTCCTATAAACATTATTAAACAAAGGATGTTCACAATATCATGTTCCAGAAATACCGTGGAGGAAGGATAAATCCACCGTTTATTATCCGTCCGGGGGAGCTGCTGCCGTGTGTCTGCAGTCTCAGATTACAAATGTACACATACATAAACTGTCGTCGTGTTCCCTGTAGCTAGCTACATGTGTCAATCCCGCTTGAAATATTGTGTGCCAGCGGGCCGGGGATGTCCCGAGGCCATTTTCCAAACCTCAGCCTCGAACGAAATCGAATAATGATTTGGGGCAAAATTCAAATTCGCGCGAAACAAATGATGTGGTGAGTAAATTGGAAGTTAATTTGACAAAGGAAACCTATATTAAATTGTACCCTGCGTTTATAATGTTATTAACAGCTGAGATGTAAACGACACCAACGGAATGACGGCGCCATATATACCGCGATTCAATTGTGCAGAAGAAAAGAACAATTCATATGCACACCTGCTAGTGGTTTGGTCCAAATAATTTGCTTGAGGTAACGAATTTGGCACGCACTTGACCGTGATTGGTCAACCTCCCAATATACAATTACGGTGGCTGTGAACAGACACCAAAAACGTAAATATTGTTTCTTTTCACGACTAAGACCGGAGCTTACTTCATGCAAATGCAAATTAAATGCAAATATGACGTTAGGAAGTATTCGCCGCTGAGAAAAAAACACCGCATGAGTGGAAATAATGATGTACAACTTTTACGAAATCTCAGTTTGACAACTTGCCCTGACGTCACACGTGTTCGTTCGCATTTAGGGTGCCTTGTGGTTACCTTGCACGCACTTAATAGGCAGTATACCTTTTTATTGTAGCATTTTAAAGTAAGATAGTCCAAGTTAAAGTTTTTACACACATATTCAAACAATTCGTTACAAATAACCACACAATGTAAATACAAACAGTTCAAATAATAATATGGAAATTAAATTATGTGGCCCAGTCGTTATAGTGATCGACTCATGTGCGATGGTGTGTGGGTTCGAATTCTGCCAGGAACATGTTGTTAGTGCCCTTGGGCAATCCACTTATCTACAATTATTGCTTCTCCACCCATGAGTATAAATGGGTATCTGTGAGGGTCGAGGTCAAATTGAACGCTGATATCGGCTACCATGTGGCCCGGAGCCTGATGAATGGAGTAATAATTGTATAGCGACGTTAACATTATGTGGAGAACAAAAATCACGTGACTGTCAAAATTGAAAGAAAATAAGTAGCTGAAGCTTTTCTCTTTTTTTTTCCAAATGCCCCCCCCCCCCCCCCCCCTCCCTACCAACCCTTCCCCCAAAATCAGACATATAAACTACGGACAACATACAATGACTACAATACACAAATGCACTTGTAGGAGATCAGGCACAATAATGAATACACTAATTATCATTATTGAGCAAAATAAAGGTGAGGAATTTTTTTTTCTAAAAGGTTTTCAGAGAACAAGACTGCTTGACATTACCGCCAACTGTTCCAAAATTGGATTTCCACGTTGTTGGGGACTATTTTCTTCCTAAATGTTGATACAAATGTTTCCGCGATGTACTTCTGCATGGTCACGTGATAATAGACATCTAACGTTACAAATCACCCCCCAAAAAAAATATATAAAAAAATCAAAAATATAAAATATAAAATATAAAAAAATAAAAAAAATAAAAATAAAATAAATAAATAGTATGCTTAACAAATTTCATTTCGCGCGCCTTGATAATTGCTGGAATCGTCAGGAATTGGTGGATGTACAGGTAGGATACACTATTGGTAATTGCTTGAATCATCGGGAATGGGTGGAAGTAAAGGTAGGATACATCTTTGGTAATTGCTCGAGTTATGACGAATGGGTGGATGTAAAGGTAGGATACACCATTGGTAATTGCTTGAATTATCCGGAATGGGTGGATGTAAAGGTAGAATACACCATCGGTAATTGCTTGAATTATCATAAATGAGACTTGGTGGGTTGTATTTTATTGTAAATATCGTTTAACTGATCTGTCCAAAGTTTTAGAAACATGAATGCTAAAAAAAG
This sequence comes from Crossaster papposus, assembly GCA_037893245.1. Lineage (NCBI taxonomy): Eukaryota > Metazoa > Echinodermata > Asteroidea > Velatida > Solasteridae > Crossaster > Crossaster papposus. The sequence goes on along the minus strand of JBAIAA010000032.1, from coordinate 561,953 downwards.
CAAGAGAAACGGCGTTCGTTTTCAACCGGCGTTGGGCAGTGGTTCTTATGCTGTTCTTGTTGTTGTTTTTTATTAAAAATAAATTCCTGGGACAAAAAATCAACGTCATAAAAAGTAAAATAAATTATAATGTCTTTGGTGTCCCATCTGAGCCACCATATCAAAATCGTTTCCGTCGTGCGTCGCATTCAGTATAATAAGGTAATACTGCCAAGAGAGTTGTCAGAGTGAATTTCCTTCTGGCGCACCAGCTAGGCGGACGGATGGTATCCGCTCTTCTTCAGAGACAACTTAATAAACAGAATTTGGACACAAGTTTGTCGGGAAAAACTCAAGCCATGGGGACTGACACGCCGATGTCGAATTCCACCTCTATTTTTGAAGACACAGAATCAGATTTAGTCCTGTTTGAGACGGTTGTAATCATATTGGAGCTGATTGTGCATAGCGCCGTTTTCTTATTCGGCGTGCCCGGTAACTGCCTCATACTCCGTGTCTACTGGACCAAGACTCTAAAAACCAGCACCCATGTTTTCATCATGGCCTTAGCCTGGGCTGATCTGACCGTCTGCGTGCTGGCTTTGAATCGTATTTATAGGGAGGCTGCTGACATAGCTGACTATGAGATCCCGGGGTTCATGTTTGTTATCGAGGCTCTGGACACAACGGCCATCGGTACGTCGATTATGATGACTGCTGTGATCGCAGCGGACCGCTACGACTGCGTGTGCCGACCACAGCGCCGGTTTTTCACCCACAAACGCGGCAAGAAAACAGCTTGGGCGGCGTTTGTATTTTCACTGGTCATCAATATTCCCGCCTTTATACCCGAAACTCTAGCTGCTGCCAACGGGCAGGCCTTGCTCCTTGTCAAGCTGGCATTTCATGTAATTTGCTTTGTTGTGGCGCTCGTGATGATCGCCCTGTGTTACGGCAAAGTCTACGCGGCCATTAAGAAACACACAAAAGTCGACGCTAAGCGATCAACACGCGATTCGAGCGTCTCTCAATTAGCGGACGAATGGTCGACAAGGCTGCAGGATTCCGTATTCACAAATGCCGAACAGAACACTCCTGCCGCCGCCTCTATGTCGACGTTCATCAGTAAACCATGCTCGAGCACGGCAGCCGATGCCAGCAAGGGAGCACCAAGCCACCAAATCGACGAAACAACCAATGACGAAGGCGGGAAAAGATGGGCCAGTCACCCACAAGCGACGTTGACCAAACATGTACTTGTGTCAAATGATATGGTCCCTCCTGTCATAAACGGCACCAGTGACCCTCCCCAACACCGAAGTAACACAGGACGCGCACCGTCAAAGGCAGACGCAGCGGCCTTACAGCGTAAGACAACCAGGATGCTGTTCATCACCAGCGTTGTGTTTCTCCTGACCTGGCTGCCCTACTGGATATATCTGGCCGCTATATTTGCTTCCTTCACCGACCCAGTATTCAATATGATTCTCTCTCAGCTCACCGTAACTCTTTACGTCAACAATGCCGTGAATCCCCTGATTTACGGACTTGCCAACAGACGGTTCCGTAAAGACTGCAAGACAGTTCTCAGCAAGATTAAGCTTTGTTAGAATGATACTATTTTAACGGTCTTTGTTTTCACGCAGTAATTTAATAATGATAAGCCATTCTTATAAAGCGCATATCACCGCTGTCATGAAATCAAAAATTATACAAATTTAACGGATATGTTTTTAGCCCGTGTTTTGAATTGTTTTGTTGTCTCAGCCTGTTTGACAACATCTGGTAGGTTGTTCCATAACTGAACAGCATCTGATTAGAAGGAGTGGAACCATAGGACTTAGTTTTAGTAACTGGAGGAGTCGACAGAGACGTGTGGGTAGAGCGCAGATATCTAACTAGTTGGTACTCCTGAACTAAACTTAAAAAATAAACAGGGGCTATACCATGAACACATTGATATACAAGAACCAAAACTTTAAAATAATTTGTTGCCCGTATCGGCAACCAGTGCAAATCATAAAGATTGGGTGAAATGGGTTCACGTGTGTGGGTTCTGGTGACCAGTGTAGCTACTGAGTTTTTAAGTACGTTGCAGTTTACTTATTTGATTATAAGGCAGTCCATACAGTAAGCTGTTCAATTGTGCGATACATAAATGAATCAGGTTTTGTGTATGTCTACATGTACATATAAGACACAATTTGTGTAGAATGTCAACATGTCAAATGTATACATGTACACAAAGGCGTTGTAGACTCTTAATCACGGTGACTTCTTGCGCTTGTTATGTTAATCAAACAGTATGGAACGGACAAAACAATTCCGAATTTTGTTGTGTTCGACAAAATGTTAATGAGGAGTGATGAGAGAAAGGAAATATGATAAGGGAACATTTTGAACTTGGCAGAGTTTAAATGTTCAGATATCTGTTTGTAATAACATAATGACATTTTAAATATAGGATCAATAACATAATCAAGCTAGTTATAAGTTAACGTTATCTTGACAAAACTTTGAACAGTTGTTGGTAAAGGTGTTTTTAACCTTGCTGAAAGATTGTTCCAGGCTTGAGCACCACGATATAGAAATGTTTTTTTTTCTGCCAAATTCGGTTCTAGTGCGTGGCAGAGTATCATTCCCAGTAGTATAGGCCCTACTTGGAGTAGTAGTTTGGAACTATTCAAGCTAAACACTTACAAACTATTGTGTTTGTATGTCATTATCTTCGTGCTTGTAATGTTTTCCAGCCAAGACGATGAAATAAATCAGTAATTGGTGTTCTATAAGGTGCACTTAATACAATTCGTCCAGCTCTCGATTAAGCAACAATCTTGCTTGCTTGCTTTGGTGTACTCTCCTAAAAGCATTGCTGCTGTCCTGGAGAGGGTGGCACGTAAAGGCGCCTCTGGCAGCCGGCCACATCGACCCAATTTAGCCAGGAACACCGGGGCGAACCCCTTCTCTTAGCGATAAGTGTTACTGGGTTCTTTTACGTGCGTTATAATGATTATTATTATACAATACACAGGACCTACAGCTTTACGTCTCATCCGAAAGACGAAGCAATGGTGGTTTCAGTGCCTTGCTTAAGGACACAGGTGTCGAGGCCGAGATTCGAACTCACGCTCTGCGGAACAGAAAACCGGGTTCTTAACCGCTCGGCCACGACTCTCCACTCCAATCAATTAGGCAAGCATATAAATGTTGGGTTCAACCGTCAACAAGAGAAAAACCGACCATTATGTTAGTCCGGCAGATTGGTACACAGGGATTTGGCACACGGTCAGAGTATGTAATGAGATAGATATTTGGCTACAGGACAATCGCAGATTTGATCGTTGAACAAAAATACAGGTAGGATAACATACTATGATCGTGTGCCAAATTCCATGCTTTTATCATTTGATTCAACAATAAATAAAAAAATCACCAATCTGCCTGACTATGTAGGCCCTATGGTACGTGCTAATAAGATTGAGTCTGAAAGCGAAAATGTTCCCAACGTTAAGCAAATTGTTTACCATTTTTTTGTTTACAAACTGTTGTGTTGTTCACTTGGTAACTAAACGGTTGAATAAAATGAGTAAATTTACCCAACGTTGGGTAAAATGAATACATTTTACCAACCGTTGGTTACCAGGTGAACCACATAGCAGTTGGTAAAACAACATTAATAACCACAATTGCCCAACATTGGTCAAATTTGAACAAATGTATACATTTTATCAACTTTTCCAAATTTTAATACATGTTTTGAGAGTGTACAGTCATGTATATTTGTCCGGCTATTTTAAAACATAATTTTATTCAAATTTACTAACCAAACCGATGTAGTCATTTTCCGTTTAATGTCAACGTTTGGTCACCTTTTTTAAACACCGGGTCGAGAACATTCGTCACTACAGATCATATTAGTCTGAGCTGTTGCCAAACGACTGCATACAGCTATCGAAGTAGTCTTTAAATCAATCAATGTTAAACGTTTGCTGAGTAAAAGGTGATATAAGTCTCAAAAAATAGAGTTATGAATTGGAAAGGCCAGAATATAAGCTCTCATTTGGTACATAGTAGTCAAATTACACAACAGAGAAAATAGGCTTCGAATCCAACAAAACGAAGACAATACAATAGAACCATGCACACTTAAAAGCTAGTTGTTTTACTATTTTTATTGAAATATAGCTTTTTGTTAATTAAATCTAAAAAAGTTGATATAAAAGGCCACAAAAATGAAAATCTAATTTTGACCAACAAAATTATCCTGTCAACTTTAACATGCTATTACATGCATAGCGCGTCTTACAATTATCACCTTTCCCTGAAGCGGGTGCCAACTTATTTTATAACACACCTCTTGCTGGTTCTTTACCCTGATTAACTAGCATCCCCCCTGGGTGGGATGCTAGTCCATCGCATTTACTCCCCAGCTAATGTCGGTACCCATACTCTTAGATAGAGAGAGGCAAGTAGAAAATGGTGGCTTGCCCAAGGACACAGCGCATGGCCAGCTGCTGGATTCGAACCCCTGACCCCTCATCACAAGTCATAAACCATATAACCTCTAGACCACACGCCCCTGAATTTGAATGAAGACATATTCCCGAGACAATGTTTAAATAGAGTGACCAACATTTGAAATTGAATGGTAAATTACTAAATTGGTTTTGTAAAAGCGTCTGTATTTTTGTCTAGGACGAAATTGAATGTGAAAGTTGTTGGATTTAAATAAATCAAATAAGTTAAGTGGGCCTAATATTTCGATCTTAACAAGATCTTCTTCAGAGATTAAATGGCTGTGTACAAGAAACAAACATATATAGGGCAACATACAGCATGATGCACATCATGGATGCTGAAGAAACACAAAAGAAAAAGCACAGAGTTCAACGGAACAAACTACAAAAGGAGGATTAGGCTGTGGGATTAAAGGGTGAGGTCAGTGTGGGTAGGATCAAAGGCAGGGTAGGAACAAAAACAGGGGTAAAACCACAAGGAAGGGGGTCCAGGGTGGATTTAAATAAACAAATGTTTTAAAATAGCCGGAAACATTTATATTATTAAAATATTTATTAAATTACCGTACAACTATGACGACGGTAATCAATTAGAATAAACGTGTGGCTATTTCAGCCGCACTTAAAGGTAATTGCTTTAATTAGCATGAATAGGTGGATTTGGGGGGTTGAATTTTATTATAAATATAGTTCAACTGATCTGTTCGAAGTTTTACAATCATGGATGCTGAGAAAAGCGGCGTCGGGTAGTGGTTCTTGTGTTGTTCTTGGGTTTTTTTCGCGTTCGCCGTCTGGCATTCGCGATTTTTGTTTATCAAATTTAATTTTTCGAAACAATTACAGGATATATAGCGCAATCATTTTGATGTATGCCTACAATCAATATTACTTTCAAATAAGTACAATATTGTTTAAGAATTCGGTAGTAGAATATTTTGATATTTGCAAATGGTGTATTCTACCTTTAAAGTTCATAGATCATAATCAATTGGCCTGTCGTAAGCTCTACGAGTTACGCTCATAAACGAATCACTGAACAATGAACTCGGTGCTAAAATTATAATAAAATGACATCATGTATTTACTTTGCGAAATCGCACGTGATAGTGTCCAAAGGTTTATTGCCTGACCGCGTTTTGGTACATGGTGACGCGATGCGGAAACGTAATTTATTTATTTCAGTGTGAAATCGTCATATCAGCTTTGTCAAAATGATGCGTAAAATCTAACTGTCTCACGTGTTGCAAACCAAGTAAAATATGTTGACATACAGCATGGTCTTGTGTTACTCAACTCACTACCGTTTTTCATCACTGGGCTAAAACATTGGATTCTCCTAATCCTCCTAGAATTGATGTTATATATTTGGACTGGTCAAAAGCTTTTGATCGTGTAAGTCATAGTGTCCTCATTGAGAAGTTGCACAAATACGGCATTTGCGGTCCTGTTTTGCACTGGTTTCAGTCGTATTTACATGATCGTCATCAACGAGTGCAGTTTTGTGGGTCTCACTCGGACTGGGTCCAAGTTCCTTCTGGGGTCCCCCAGGGATCTGTTTTGGGCCCACTTCTTTTCAATATCCAACTTAAGGCAATATGCAGATGACACTGTGATTTATAGGACCATTGCTAACAGGAATGATGAGATTATTTTACAGAACGATTTAAACAATATTGATACCTGGTGTACCCTTAATCGAATGAAGCTCAATGTTGACAAATGTAAACTTATGACGATTACTCGTTCCAGAAATCCATGTAGACCCACTTATCAGGTAGACTCTCGAAGGTTAGATTTGGTTGACCATTACAAATATCTCGGGTTGGTTATTTCCAGAGATCTTTCTTGGAATCATCATGTGAATTCTATTGTTTCAAAAGCAACTAGAATGTCTGGTTTTATTAGGAGACTGGTTAATGGTAAAGATAGTCACATTTTAGTTAAACTCTACAGTAGTCTTGTGAGGCCTATTCTTGAGTATGCTTCCCCAGTTTGGTGTCCAAGTTCTTCTTCCCAATTATTATCTTTGGAAGGAGTTCAAAGAAGATTTACCCGTTCCTGCTTGGGTCTCCCAAGAAATTATAGGCCAAATTCTGACGGAGATAATGTGGAGTATTCGGACCGTTGTTGTAAGCTGGGGCTGCCATACATAACTAATAGGCTTAACTTTTTGGCTGTAGTTTTTATAGTGAAATGCATTTACAACAAATTTGATATTGACTTTGAAAACTACATCAATTTTAATGATAGACACCTTGATGAATTGAAGTTTACCCATCATTATTCTAGAACTAATGCTCTCCATAATTCACTTTTTATTAGATTCCCTCGTTTATGGGACACCTTACCTGCGGAAGTTAAAGATTGTCTGATATTTACTTTGAACTCATTTATTATCAAACTTAGACATCACTGGCTGACTCCTGGGGTGAACCGATTATAATGTGATTTAATACAATATACCCGCTCAAGATGGATTGGGGATGGTGCTTGTTTGTTGGGGTGTAGGGGTGTTTGTTTGTTGGTCTGCTTGTTTGGGTTGTTGGGGTGTACGTGTAGTTGTTTGTTGTTGTTGTTTTTTGTTTTTGTCTGCTTGTTTGTTCGTTTGAGTTTGGTGTTGAGGTGTTTGTCTGTTTGTTTGTTGAAGTGTAGTTTTTTGTTTGTGTGTCTGCTTGTTTGTTCGTTTGAGACTGTTTGTCCTTTTTGGGCATGTGTGTCTGTTTGTTTTATGTTGTTCTGAGTAATTTAGTGCAATAGGGTTATTTTTATATATATGTATTCTTTTATGATAATGTACATTTGTTGTTTAAATTTTGTATTATATATTGTTTTATAGAATTAGAAGTCACGCTTTGGGAGAGCCACTCGATAGTAATTTAGTTTGCTTACTTGGCATTCCTGCAGGGGTGTGTATTATTGTTGTTTTTCTTGTTTATAAGGGTGTTTTCTTTTGTAATCTTCCTTGCTTTGTCCTGTTTTTATTATTTTATTTCAATTCTTGTAATTGTCCTCATATTTTTATGTAATCCTGCAAAATAATAAATGAAATGAAATGAAAAATGAAATGGGACAAAACAGGTCAGGTCACCGCGAAAATGCCGTGTGAACTTGGTGACTGCGATTGGGAAAAACCCGCGTGGTCTACCACTACCATTATTTGTGACCTAATACGCTACTGACAATGTGTGTATAATACGTGACTGTATTATCGTCTAGACGTGCGTGTGTTATAATGTGCTTGTCGTGCAGGAAGTAAACTGCATTGTTAGTTTTAGAAGAAAATCAGAAACCGTCTAAAGATGGCGTATCGTACTAGCAATGACATTGACAATGGGTTTACGAACGATGGTTTCATTCGTGATGGGTCAAGTTTACCCCCGTCGTGTATTCCATCCGCACCAGATGAAGAGCTCGGAGATAGTAATGGGCCTCGGGATCAGCGGTCCCCGTGCCATAAAGGAGTTTATGTTACCGTTAGCACCGCCAACCCATCAACTCTGCCTTCGCAGCCCAAACAGGGATCCCCGATAATTAGGCCAACCACTCTGGGCTGTGACGGCGAGGATGAGTCCTTGCCCGGGCCGTGCGGGTACTGCTGCTGGGTGCCGACCTGCCTGCAGAAGGTGGCTTCCGGCCGGTGCTTTGTGTTGTTCCTCAGCATTCTCTCCCTGACGGAGGCAGGCCTGACGGTGGGCTACATCAGCAGCATGGTCACCAGTTTTGAGCTTCAGTTTCGATTCAGTAGCACGCTGACGGGTTTCGTTGTGAGTTGCTATGATATCGGCACCCTCGTGGTGATCCTGACGAGTTACTACGGTGGCCGGGCGGCTGCTAACCGGCCCAAGTGGATCGCCTGGAGCGCCTTGGCCATGGCTCTGGGCTCTTCCATCGTAACCCTCCCGCATTTCTTCATCTCCTACAACACTAAGGGAAACGACACCGTGGCCAACGTTTGCCATCCCAGTACATCAGTTGACTCAGTATGGGATGAACACGAACCCACCTGTCGACCAGAGGATATCAGTAAAGCAGAGACCTCTGCGCTAATCTTTCTTATCCCCGGAATGTTGCTAATCGGAGCTGGGTCGACGGCGACGCTAACGCTTGGTGCGACGTACATCGACGATTTTGTACGCAAGAAGGAAGTACCTATTATGCTTGGTGAGTTCTAAATAACCTATACAAGTTTATAACAAGTTGGAGAGTCAGGTCGGCGTAGTGGTTCTTTTCTCGCCTTCCACCGCTGTGACCCGGGTTGGGCCAATATTATATGGATTCGGTTTTCAGTCCCTGCCTGACTCCGTGGGTTTTCTCTAGGATATTCTTCGTGGGTTTTCCTTCCACCTCTAAAACCGTACTTTCTTCTCATTGTCTTCTTACTGTAGGTTTCTTCCCGCTTATGAGCTACAGTGCATAGGGCACTTTTGAGGGATCCTTGGTTTCATTACCAGAACAAATTATTCATTATAACACTATAATGTATAGAACATGAGAGGTTAATTTATATAGTGAAACCGAGGATTTATCAAAACTGATTAAGGCACTGTACCTCCAAAGCCTGAGAAAACGTATGCTGTGAAAACATTTCGTAAAATCCGGAAATACCCCAGTTAAAATACAACTGTTTTCTAAAGGTTATACCGCAATTTCGCAAAAAGGTCGTAAATATAAATCTAAATCATTTCCTTGTTTAAAGGTAGATACACCATTGACAATAGTTACTAGCGAATTATTCAGAAATATCTTACTTATTTTAAAGTAAATAATGATGTAGGCATCCAGCAAAATGATTGCATTAGCTATCCTGTAATTGTTCAAACAAATTTAATTATATTAAGAAAAAATCACGATCGCCAGACGGCGATCGCCCCAAAAGAAACCAAAACAAACAAACACATAAGAACCACTGCCAGACGCCGGTTGAACACGAACGCCGTTTTCCTTGGTTTTCTCAGCATCCATGATTGTAAAACTTCAAACAGGTCAGTTAAACGATATTTACTATGAAATATAACCCCCCAAATCCACATATTAATGATAATTCAAACAATTACCAATGGCATATCCTACCTTTAAACCACCTCCTATGTTGTTGTAAAGCCAATTTCCTGTATTGACGTTCTGGGCCCTGGTATAACTCTGCACTTTTCGCTTCTCACAACACATAAAGCTGGAGGTCGTGTGATTCCAACTCGAATCAGTGATTTCTCTAATTGAGCCATCAGAGTGGTTTGCGGAAGACGAAATTGGAGTGCCGTGGTCTCGTGGTCTGGGGCATTGAATTTGTAATCTGTAGGTAAAACTACAGGTTGTGTGTGGGTTCGAGTCCAGTCTCGGACTATGGTGCGTGTGCCCTTCGGCAAGGCACTTTGTCACTCATTGCTTCTCTCCACCCAGGAGTAAATGGTTAAGGGCAGACTTGGTTGATATTATTAGCTGCTTTGCGCCGAAATGGCAGCATCGAGCTGTATACTTTCCAATAGGTTGAGATGGCATTTGGAATGTTCCGTGGGCCAGTGAGCAGGGGTAATAATTGTAGCGCCGCGAGCGCCTGTATTGGTGAATACGTGCCCTAAATAAATACCCATTATTATAATTAATTCATATACCTAGCTATTATATATATATGGCAATAGCTACGTTCTTACGTTCTTACGTTCTTACGTTCATGTATACGTTTGTTTATGGTCTAAATCGAGGAGTTTCTTTTGTTCCTCTCGATAATTTCCTTTGTTTGTACTTTTTCCGACGGCTCTCATTGGTTTTGTACACGAATATCAATCGAGGACGTCCTCGATTCTAACCCTAACCCCAATTCACCTTCGTGCCGCCAGGCATGTGTCCTCCATTTACACCACAAACAAACGCAAATTAAAACGACTTTGTCTCTCCAGTTTTTACCCCGTTTCAAACTCGGAATTCTGCCATTCAATTTGTTTTAGCAATGTATCCAATTGTGACCCAGCACGAGTAAATGAGACACTTTGAGGCAAAAATGAAAATTGAGATTTTGATTTCATCATTTAAAGCTAAACAAGCTTTGAATGATGAAATCCATTTTCATTTTTGCCTCAAAGTGTCTCATTTACTCGTGCTAGGTCACAATTTAGCACATCGTCGTACCTTTTCGTGACGCGCAATCATCATTCAATTTGTGCCGATCATCATTCAATTTGTGAGATTTGTGCCGATTTATTTGTTTCAATTTCGTAAAGAGGCAATCAATTTCGCTGAATGGGTATTCAAATAGTACGATGAAGTACGACAAAGACATTCGAACAAATATATAAAAAACATTAGTTGTGATAGACATCCGTTTCCTGTCGTTAGGCCTACTTATAAGCCAGTCAAACCTTTAGTTTGTTGGTATTCATTTATGTTTCATATAGCTGTTGTATGGTGCCTAGTGGACATCGCATTAGCGCAACATGGGTAGTCGTAAAAACATGGAACATTTCAGAACTCATTTTATTTCCCAACAAAACGGTGGTTCACTAAAACTAAAAGTAGGCATAATATGTTTGATTTTAAGTTTTACCGAGAACAACATTGAATATGGTCAAAGGAAAATTAAACTCGCTTCAGCAGCCGTCAATAAAAAACAAGCTGTTAACAAGTGTAAATAAATGCAAAATGTTTACTTTCAGTGGATTTTTCAAATAGTAACTTGATCCGACGAAACCCTTCAGTACTCAATACACGCCACTTTTGTGATTTGTGAACCATTTCTGTATTGAATGTAAGACGGCAACAATGCCAGGTTGAAGTTGTGGACGGCTGTTTACTGTGCGAGTAGTGGACCTGATTCTGGAACGCAAGTGCAGTAAACTCACTGGAATTACTCTTTGTCGACTGGAAAAAACAATTTGAGCTCAAACAAATATATATACATGTTGACCCTATTTTATTTGAATATAGACAATATTTTGAGAGATACATTTACTACCTGATTTTCCAGCACGAAATTCACACAATGTCGACATGTGTGTTTTTGTTCTAATCATTCTAAACGTGTGAATGTTCGCCACCATCGTTTTCACCCCAACATATATAATTCCTTGCCTTTCTTCAATTTTAAAATAAATTATTATTCTTGAAATTCCTATAAACATTATTAAACGAAGGATGTTCACCATATCATGTTCCAGAAACACCGTGGAGGAAGAATAAAGCCACCGTTTATTGTCCGTTCGTAGAAGCTGCTGCAGTGTGTCTGCAGTCTCAAAGTACAAATGTACACATTATCATAAAGTTTCGTCGTGTTCCCTGTACTAGCTACATGTGTCAATTCCGCTTGTAATATTGCGTGCCAGAGGGCATGTCCCGAGGTCATTTTCCAAACCTCAGCCTCATCTCCGTTTGAGCTTAGTTCATGTAGTTTGGCAATGGCGATGGAGCCCGTACAGAGCCTAAGCTGGGGTTTGGAAAACGGTCTTTCGTTCCGAGTCGTGCAATGACAGTCGTGGATTGCGTGCTAGAACGACAAGTAGCGCGTGCGCTCGCAGGGGAACAGCATGTCATCTTTATGATGCCTCGCCCGAAGTAAACTAGTCTGGTTTGTAATTGAGTCAATCACACATTAGCCTAATTTATTTAAAATAAGTTTAAAATTGATGGATATAAGTCGAATTCGATCTCTGAATACTGCCTTTCTGCAACAGCATAATTGAATTGGATCCGTAATGACGAATATTCCCGAGACAATGTTTAAATAGAGTGACCCAAATTTTTAAATGAATACAAAATTGTTAAATTGTTTTGGTAAAAGCGTGTGATTGATTTGTTCTCGGACGAAATTGAATATGAGAGTGACAAATGTTTTTAAATAGTTTATACTCTGACATAGCTAAAAGTAAAATAAATTAGGATAAATTTGGCATTGTGGGTTCCTTACATAATCGTTAAAGGTAGGATACATCATTGGTAATTGCTTGAATTACCAGAAATGGGTAGAGGATTGTATTTTATAGTAAATATCATTTAACTGGTCTGTCCGAAGTTTTACTGATAATCATGGATGCCGAGAAAAAAACTAGAAAAACGGCTTTCGTTTTTAACCGGCGTCAGGCAGTTGTTTCTTTCCGCGATAGCCGTCTGTGATTGTAACAAAAATATTAATTTAAACTCGTTTTTTAATGCACTTATTCAACTGATGTTGGTTATTGTTCCATGCAATTCCGTGGTTCTTATTCACTTCCAGGGCGTTTAGTTTCGTTTAGAGACATTCAAACACGTTTGACATTCAAATTCGTTTGCAAATTTTAATGATGTTAGAGTGAAAGGATGGTTAATTCGGATGGTCATTTTGTTTAATTCGCATGACGCAAAAAGTATTTTGGGCATACTCAGAAAACGTAATCGAATGATGATTTGGGGCAACATTCAAATTCACGCGAAACGAATGATGTGGTGATTAAATTGAAAATTAATTTGACAAAGGAAACCTATATTAAATTGTACCCTGCGTTTACAATTGTATCAACAGCTGCAATTTACAAGACACAAACAGAATGACGGCGCCATTATATATACCGCGATTCAATTATGCAGGAGAAAAGAACAATTCATATGCACACCTAGATTAAATCGACCTAGCCTGCTAGTGGTTTGGTCTAAATAATTTGCTTGAGATAACGAATTTGGCACGCACATGACCGTGATTGGTCAACCTCCCAATATACAATTACGGTGGCCGTGAAAAGACATCAACTGTGTAACTATTTGTTGTTTACGACATCGCAATTTAAGGCGACATGTATTTGATGCCGTGATTTTATTTGTCGCAATTACTTTTCCACTGAGGCCGGAGCTTACTTTGTGAAAATGCGAATTAAATGCAAATATGACGTCAGGAAGTATTCGCTGCTGAACAAAAACCCGCATGAGTTGAAATATGTTCAACTATTACGAACTTTGGCAACTTTGGCAACTTTGACAACTTTCCCCTTACGTCACACGTGTTCGTTCGCATTCACTTTCGAGCCGAGTATAAACATACCTTTAGGATGTATTACGGTAACATTGCACGCACTTAGACAGTTCACCTGTTTACTGTAGCACTTGTTATCATAGATATTTATCATAGTTGAAGTTCAAGTTTATTTTACACATATTCCAAAAAAATCAAATAAACACACAATATGAATACAAACAGTTCAAATAATAATAATAAGCATTTAACTATGTGGGCCAGTCGTTGTGGTGTTCGTCTCATATGCGATGGCGCGTAAGTTCAAACCATGCCAGGAACATAGTGTTTGTGCCCTTGGGCAAGACAGTTAACTACAATTTCCCTTCTCCACACATGGAGTATAAATGGATACCTGTAAGGGTCGAGGTCAAGTTGAACGCTGATATCGGCTACCATGTGGCCCAGAGCCTGATGAATGGAGTAATACATGTATAGCGCCGCGAGCGACGTTAACATTATATGGAGACAACAATCACATGAATGTCAAAATTGAGGGGAAATAAGTAGCTAAAGCTTGTATTTCTTTCCACCCCCCCCCCCCCCCCCCCCCCCCCCCTCCAACCAACCCTTCCCCCAAACTCAGACATATAAACTACGGACGACATAGAAGGACTACAATAAACAATTGCACTTGCAGAAGATCAGGACAAATAATACATTAATTAATTATCATCATTGAGAAAATTCTGTTTGGGTTTTTTTTCTGAAAGGTTTTGAGAGCACAAGACTACTTGACATCATCCGCCAGACTGTTCCAAAATTAGATGTCCACGTTGTTGGGAACTATTTTGTTAAAACAGAAGTACGATTAAAATGTTGATGTAAATGTTTCCGAAATGTACTTCTCCATGGTCACGGGACAAAGGACATCTACACGCTTAAAACTAAAATATTGAATCAGCGTTATAAGTGTGCGGTCAGAATACTCTTTAAAAGTTATAATTTCATGCATAAAACTGTTGAATTCATCTCAGTTTAATCACTTTTAAGCCCATATGGCTTTAAAGAATATATTACCCCGAGACAGCTTGGTATGCATGGGTCTGGCCGAAGTCCTCTTTCCCACGCTACATTGAGGTCACTGGGTAATTGGAACGCTGTTTTATGGCTCTGAGGTTAGAACAAACAAGGCCTCCTATACAGCCATACTCTCGTCGACTGGTCAGAGATCACTTTAGTCGTAGCAGCTTTGCTAGGATGTCGTCTGTTGTTTGATATTGCAGTCATAGGCCCAATTAACTTAACTTTATACCAACGTAAGCCATGCCCAGTATACAAATTTAAGTTAAAATGTAATGATAATTTTTGCGGCTTAAGCTTCATGTTTAACCCTAATTGTAGTTTACGGCTATGTTAAGGCGGCTATGTTAACGGTACGTTTTTAGTTTCGAGGATCGCAGCTTATTGGGTTTCTCGTAAAGTACGATGACATGATGGTGTTGGCACTATTATTGGGTTTTATGTTATTTTGGTAAATAACTGAAACATGATAGTGATACGTTTTAATGTCGCGATCGGTATACAGCACTAATTATTGGGTTTTCGTAAAGTACGAAGACATGATAAGTGTTGGCACTATTATTGTGTTTTATGTTATTTTGGTAAATAACTAAAACATGATAGTGATACGTTGTAATTTCGCGATCGGTACATTGGCACTATTGGGTTTCACGTAACAAACGGGAACATAATAGAGATACTGTATTAGCTCCCAAATCACACCGATCGAAAGCAAACTTATATACTATTGTAATATACTATTATAATATACTGTTGGTTGGAAATAATAATATGTTTTGAGATCAACCTCTGGCAATAAACTGCTCCGGCCTTTTGAAACAAACGGGAACATAATAGAGATTATGTATTAGCTCCCAAATCACACCGATCGAAAGCAAACTTATATACTATTGTAATATACTATTATAATATACTGTTGGTTGGAAATAATAATATGTTTTGAGATCAACCTCTGGCAATAAACTGCTCCGGCCTTTTGAAACAAAAAGAAAATAAACTCTTTGGGCCAATGCCTGAATATTTTGTCATGTGTCCTGTCGCATGGGGTAATAATGGTATAAATTCCAACTGTTAAAGAGTATTCACTGACCGCACACTTATAATGTTGATTCAACATATTTGTTTTAAAGATAGGATACACCATTGGTAATTGCTTGAATTATCAGGACCGGGTGGATTTAGGAGGTTGTATGTTATAGTAAAATAATGTGACCCACTCTGCAAAAATTAGTCAAATGTGTTAAAAATGTGTGTTGTTTTTTTCTTCAATTCTACAGTTGGTCAGAAAAACGCAGGAAAAAGTTTTCATTTCATATATGGCACAACTCTGTAGTGTAATGCATTGGTCTTTTACAATTTTGGGAAATTTGCTTTTTCTCAGTTATATTCAAAATGTCTTTGAAAAGAAATCAAGATTGACAATTGCAGTGCTTCATCAGATGCTATGGTAAGAGAATGACAAAACATGTATTAATTTAGGGAGCAAAACAAATCGTTCAATCGATCAGATCTGAAAATATAGGTGTCGGAAAAACTAAAATGCCTTAAAACAAAAATATGATTTGTTGAAAGAAAAATCACCTCCGAGACAATAAACGGCCCTTTACGTAAAAATGTATTTTGCGACATGAGACTCATTTTTGCAGAGCGGGTCACAAATATCGTTTAACTGACCTGTCCGAAGTTTTATGATCTTGGATGCTGAGAAAAGCAAGGAAAGGGCGTTCTTTTTCAACCGGCGTCGTGCAGTGGTTCTTATGTTGTTCTTGTGTTTTTTTTGCAATTGCCGTCCGGCGATCGCAATTGAAAAATGTTGTTTTTAATTCAATTTTTCGGAACAATACAGGATATCTAGCGCAATCATTTTGCTGGATGCCTGCAGTCATTATTTACTTTCAAATACGTAAGATAATTCTGAATAATTTGGTAGTAAAAGGTTTTGATATCTGCAAATGGTTTATCCTACCTTTAAGACCCTCTGAGTTTGTAAGAAAATATTCACAACATTAAATACAATTCACAACATAATTGATATTGTGGATATAATGTCTTCAAGTGAATAAGTTTGCAATGTCGTGACAAAAAAAACATCATAATGTCTTTGGTGTCCCATCTGGGCCACCATACCAAAATCGTTTCTGTCGCGCGTCGTATTCAGTATAATAAGGTAACACTTCCAAGAGAGTTGTCAGAGTGAATTTCTTTCTGGCGCACCAGCTAGGCGGACGGATGGCATCCGCTCTTCTTCAGTGACAACTTAATAAACAGAATTTGGACACAAGTTTGTCGGGAAAAACTCAAGCCATGGGGACTGACACGCCGATGTCAAATCCCACCTCTATTTTTGAAGACACAGGATCGGATTTAGGCCTGTCTGAGACGGTTTTGACCATATTACGGCTGATCGTGCATAGCGCCGTTTTCTTATTCGGCGTGCCCGGTAACTGCCTCATACTTCGTGTCTACTGGACCAAGACTCTAAAAACCAGCACCCATGTTTTCATCATGGCCTTAGCCTGGGCCGATCTGACCGTCTGCGTGCTGGCTTTGAATCGTATTTATAGTGAGGCTGCTGACATAGCTGACTATGAGATCCCGGGGTTCATGTTTGTTATCAAAGCTCTGGACACAACGGCCATCGTTACGTCAATGATGATGACTGCTGTGATTGCAGCGGACCGCTACGACTGCGTATGCCGACCACAGCGCCGGTTTTTCACCCACAAACGCGGCACGAAAACAGCTTGGTCGGTGTTCGTATTTTCACTGGTCATCAATATTCCTGCCTTCATACCCACAGCACTAACTGCTGCTAACGAGCAGTCCTTGCATCTTTCCAAGCTGGCATTTCGTGTAATTTGCTTTGTCGTGGCGCTCGTGATGATCGCCCTGTGTTACGGCAAAGTCTACGCGACCATTAAGAAACACACGAAAACACACGAATGGTCGACAAGGCTGCAGGATTCCGTATTCACAAATGTCAAACCGAACACTCCTGCCGTCGCCTCTTTGTCGACGTTCATCAGTAAACCATGCTCGAGCACGGCAGCCGATGACAGCAAGGGAGCACCAAGCCACCAAATCGACAAAACAACCCTTGGCGAAGGCGGGAAAAGATGGGCCAGTCACCCACAAGCGACATTGACCAAACATGAACTTGTGTCAACGAATATGGTCCCTCCTGTTATGAACGGCACCAGTGACCCTCCCCAACACCGAAGTAACGCAGGACGCCCACCGCCAAAGGCAAACGCAGCGGACTTACAGCGTAAGACAACCAGGATGCTGTTCATCACCAGCGTTGTGTTTCTCCTGAC
Source organism: Crossaster papposus (assembly GCA_037893245.1). Lineage (NCBI taxonomy): Eukaryota > Metazoa > Echinodermata > Asteroidea > Velatida > Solasteridae > Crossaster > Crossaster papposus. The sequence goes on along the minus strand of JBAIAA010000032.1, from coordinate 544,149 downwards.
CTGGCTGCCCTACTGGATATATCTGGCCGCTGTATTTGCTTTCAACACCGACCCAGTAATAAATAGGATCATTCTTCAGCTCACCGTAACCATGTACGTCAACAATGCCGTGAATCCCCTGATTTACGGACTTGCCAATAGACGTTTCCGTAAAGACTGCAAGACAGTTCTCAGCAAGATTAAGCTTTGTTAGAATGATACTATTTTAACGGTCTTTGTTTTCACGCAGTTGATAATAACAATAATAATAATAATAAGCCATTCTTATATAGCGCATATCACCGTGATGCGCTCTCATGAAATCAACAATTATACAAATTTAACAGATATGTTTTTAGCCTGTTTGACAACATCTGGTAGGCTGTTCCATAACTGAACAGCAGCTGATTAGAAGGAGCGGGAACCATAGGACTTAGTTTTAGTAACTGGAGGAGTCAACAGAGACGTGTGGGTAGAGCGCAGATCTCTAACTGGTTGGTACTCCTGAACTAAACTTTGGAAGATAAACAGGGTTTATACCATGAACACATTGATATACAAGAACCAAAACGTTAAAATCTATTCTTGCCCGTATCGGCAACCAGTGCAAATCATAAAGACTTGGGTGTAATGGGTTCACGTGTGTGGGTTCTGGTGACCAGTCTAGCTACTGAGTTTTTAAGTACGTTGCAGTTTACCCATTTGAACATGAGGCAGTCCATATATTAAGCTGTCCAATTGTATCTATGCGATATATAAATGAATCAGGTTTTGTGTACACTGTAAAAAATAAAATCGTAATTTTACGGGAAATTCCTGGCAGCCAGTACTTTACTAAAAAACGGTGGAAAATGTTACCGGCGGACGGGCTGTTTTTGGCGGATTTTGAAAGCTGTCGGTTTACATAACTGTCCCCGTTAATGTACCTTGCTATTCCTGTAAAACTACAGTGTATAACAAAAATACAGTACGTTGCTGGAATTTAGCTAGGTTACCATAGTAACAAATTCTACAATAACCTACTTAACACTATATTCTCTTATTTCCGAAGAGTGGAAATTCACTCCATTCGAGTGAAAGTTCACTCCCATAGTCTGAAACTAAGGACCAGATGTTTTAGAGTGAAATTAATTTACTCGAAAAAGATTGAAATCTAATCAAATTCCACTGAAATCTAATCAAATGTCACTGAAATGGTACCATTTTTAAGTGTGTTTCAATCTAAATTTAGAGTGAGAACCACTCTAAACCGTCTAGTTCCTAGTTTCACTCTTTGGAGTTTAGAGAGTAATGGATACTGTCGTGGTTTAGTTTATATTCAGCTTTTTGTGCCATGGTGAAGTTACGGTTTCACCATAAATATTTAAATATTTAAATACGAACAAAAATTTCATGCGATTTTTTACTTATGTTTGCAACAAATCTAAATTTGATCATAGATTCGTTAGAATAATAATTATACATTTCGCTCAAGAATTTTTTTTTGACAAAACACCACAATTTAACATGACATATTTCGTGAGTTTTGATTGGTCAGTTGCTGCGTAACAAGATTCATGCTCGATAACAGTAGAATCATTGTAAATAAACAACACCTTGTTGGTGTTGCTGTATATGTACACAAATATGTTGTATTTTGACAGTATTCTTGTAAATGTATATAACCTTTGCATAAATTAACGTCCGCGTGATATTTTCAAGGCAACTACCGTAATGTTACGTCCAAAATCCGTTAAAAAACAATACGGCGATTGTTTGTTTTTTTACAGGTGGAAAAACCCCGTTATTTTACTGTTATTTTTTTTACAGTGTATGTCTTAGTGTACATATAAGACACCATTTGTGTAGAATGTCAAAATGTCAAATGTATACATGTACACAAAAAGGCGTTGTAGACTCTTAATCACAGTGACTCTTTGTGCTTGTTATGTTAATCAAACAATATGGAAGGGACAAACAGATTCCGCATTTTGTTGTCTTCGACAAATGTTAATGAGGAGTGAGAAGAAGGGGATATGATTAGGGAACATTTTGAACTCGACAGAGTTTTAATGTTCAGATATCTGTTTGGTAATAAAATATGTGACAATTTAATTTGATCACAACAATTGTTATTTTTGTGTCTGGTAATGAAAGCAAAGATACCTCAAAGGCGTCGTAGGCACTGTAGCTCGCAAGCCTGAAAGAAAAACATGTAGGGAGAAGACAATGAAAATAAGGTACAGTTTTAGATGCGAGAGGAAAACCCCAGAAGAATATCCTGGTGGGAAAATTCCACAGAATCAGGCAGAGACTGAAAACCCAATCCACATATTGGCCCAGGTTGGATTCGAACCCGGGTCACAGTGGTGGAAGGCGAGGAAAGAACCGCTATAGGCCAATCCGACTCTCCTTTTATACCACCAATAACATAATAATCTATATGGTTTTAAGTTAAAATGATTGACAAAACTTTGAACAGTTGTCGGTAAAGGTGTTTTGAGCCTTGCTGGAAGATTGTTCCAGGCTTGAACAACACAATATAGAAAGTTTCTTTTGCCAAAGGTTTGGTTCTGGGGCGTGGCAGAGTAACATGCCTACACTGTTAAAACAATTACACAGGTTATGCAAAAAAAATACCATGTTTTATATGTACTATACGAACTCGCTTGCTATTATGTAACAAAAGACATAACACTTGCTTGGTAAAAGGTTTCTTGACAGTTGTGTAAAATGTTACCTGGTACTTAGGTAATTATACTTTACACATTTATTAGGTATTGACAGTTGTGTACAATGTTACCTAACTCTTATGATATATTTACACATTTATTACGTAACAACTAGAAAAACATTGGGTGTACACAACCTTTGGGTAAACATTATATTTCACTTTCATGTTAAATAATACTTCAGTTCATTTATTTTATATATTTTCATGTTCATTTATGTCTCTCCCAACTGATTTATCTTGTTGACTCCTTAATATCAATTAAGCGGGATCTTGGTTCGTCGACTCCAGGGTTCCCATAACGTATCAAACTGTTACGTTGCCTTGAATGCAGCAACCTATGATGTCTGAAGTCCTGCACACTAAGGAGCCTATATTGATAGTGTATAATTGTTCTTAGGCCAAATAAACAAAACACATGTTTAGCGTCATGCCCTTTTTAGGAGGAGGCCCCTTTTTTTCTTCAAAATGGCCGCCCGACACATCTTAATTCGAGTCATTTAGTGTACATGTCACACCCTATCTTCCAATTTAAAATTAAATCATGGTTCACCCACGATTACAAATCAAAATTCATGTAGGTCGATCATGTATGCACCGTACACGACTACACGTCACACCCTAGCCTTCCTATTAGAACAAATATATTTCCAGTGCATGTACACAGTGATGCTAAAGTCTAAAATACGATCTTAAAATTTTATTATCTTAAAAAAAAAAAACGTACATGTACATGTACATGTGGGTATTATGCACTCATTTGTACTGCGAACATCTAGTCGTGTGCACACAATATGCCTAACATAATGCAATAATTGCGTGGCCTTCACTACACAAATACCAATATCCTGTAGTTTCTCGGTATTGGGAACAGGATAACAATCACAAGAGGTTTAGAAAAACGTTACCTTCAAAGACTGCAGGCTGTGGCATGCCCCGTCGTTCTGACAAACGTCTGGTGTTTATGTTGCCCATCTTGCTTCTCTGCGCTGTGCGCGTGTTGGCCTACGTTTTTACATAACTTAAGTAATGTTTACCCAATTTATTAGTTCGTTTTTACATAAGTTATGTCAATTGGCTTCTTTATTTATTCAACATGTAATAAACGATTTACGTTTCTGCGAGGTACTTATTTTCTGGCGATTTTTACCTAAATTATGTTGTTTTTTACATAATTTTGTGTATCTAATTTGTTTTACTTGTCTTTTTGAGAGTGTAGTAGTACTGGATCTTGTACGATGTGAATGTTGTTCATTGATTGTAGTGAACTTAGGTAGCTTGGAATTCATTCAGCTACACCTAAAAACCATCGTGTTTAGATGTCATTCTATTTGTGCTTGTAATGTTTTCCAGCCAAGATGATGAAATAAATCAGTAATTGGTGTTCTATAAGGTGCACTTCAAACAATTCGTCCAGCTCTATTAAGAAGTTTATTAAATATGTTATGTGCGTGTTTAACTAGCTTTGGTCCAAACAATACCACAACAATCAAAATGAGGGAGAATAATTTATTTGGCAATAAGGTTAAGTGTTTTTTGCTGGGAGGAACTTCTTAACTCTGCTGAGACAACTAATGCGTTTGGGTATCACGGGGCTAACATTAGTGATGTGATCTTTCCACTTAAGATTAGGTTCAATGAAAACACCAAATACTTTATATAAAAGGTTTGTTCAAGAGGGACATTATTGAACCGAATGTTCATTGACGGCTGCCGAATGTTAGCCACTCGAATACGGGCGCACTGCGTGAACAGATTTTACGCGACGTGCGCACTATCGATTACAATCGTCGTTGGCAAATAGTATCACACTTTTGCTCTATGCATATCAATTGGAGTGCAATGACTTTTTAAGCGAGTGTTCACATACTGTTTTAAAGGGATCGTATACGTTTGGTAATTGGAACCCACTGTTTGTTTCAATCCTATATAGTTATAGATATAAACCATAAAACTAACCTGTAAAAATTGTTAGCGATTTTAAGATATTGCCGAAAATCTAGAGCGGTTATGTCCACGCAGGAAGAATAATCTGCATTGGAATACACACTCTGAAAAACGTCACTGCAGTTACACTTCTCAGATTCAAATTGTTTGGGATAAAAAGTGATATCTTTTTCCATAACCGCAGTACTTCGAGGTGAAAAATTTCAAAAAATGCATTATACTATCCAAAGCTGCTGTACTTCTTAGCAAGTAAGTTTTTATTGCCATTAATTTTTGGAGTAATTTACAAACGTATACGATCCCTTTAACATAAGAACTTGATTGAAACTCCTGTATTCTCTTGTTTTTGTATAATTATAGCCATCGTATTCAGTACCACCGTCCTGGGCCCAGCCCTGGGTTTCCTCATCGGCAGCCTCTTCCTCAAGTACTACGTGGACTTCGACACCAAGGAGGCCCGGATCTCCCCGACCAGCCCCCGCTGGGTGGGCGCGTGGTGGCTGGGCTTCTTCTTCTTCGCGGGTGCCATTCTGATCACGGCCGTCCCCGTCTACGCGTTTCCGGCCAAGCTCAGGAAACCCAGCAATACGAATCGAACCAGAGAAGACGACGAGGACGACGAGGGGGAAGATGCCGACGTGCGTATGGCATTCAGTGATGTCTCTTTAACAAGTGAGTTGACACCCTTTGCCTGGAAGCGATTTGGGGTTAAACTTACGTTTTTGTGGAAGTGTCCATTTAAAATGTGCGAACTGGTTCGGGGTCCCACGTTGACGACGGGCGTAGCTATTAACCCTCCTATAGTGCAGTTGCCCTAGAGCTGTCAGACCTTTCAACACCTTTCAAGTTTTCTGGACTGAAACGTTTTGAAGGGTGAGAAAACTGTCTGACAAAAGAAACCTATGAAAGATTGCAAAAGGTAAAACAACTCTCTGAACAAACAGGTGTGAGAAAAAAATCCCTTTCAAGTTTCTTGGACTGAAATGTTTTGAAAGGTGAGAAAACTGTCTGACAAAAGGGGCCTATGAAAGATTTTGAAAAGTAAAACAACTCTCTGAACAAACTGGTGTGAGAAAAAAAACTTTCAAAAGGTATTGAAAGGTGTAGTAGTGCAGTAGCAACAAATTCTGGAGCGTTTTGAGAGGTTCATACTTATTTATAGCCATTTTCTCAAGTAAGCAGGTTTTGAAAGGTTTGGAAAGGTAAAACCAAACTGACGATCCACCCAATCGTAGTGGCCTGGAAAAACAAAATAAAAATAGATTACAAATTTAGAACATTATTTAAAGTATTCTTTTTGCATTTACCACAGAGATCCCGCTTGCTATCTGGGGCCTTCTGAAGAATCCTGTGTACATGATGGTGAATGTGGCTTCAGCAGCAGAATTCGGCATCGTCACCGGTTTCGTCAGATTCGCGCCAAAGTTCGTCCAGTCCCAGTTCCAAGTGAAAGCCTCCACGGCAAATCTATTAACAGGTTTGTGAACCGTGCCTATCGGATTATTCTACAATGCGTCTAAAATATAACGGATTACTTTACATCTCATAAATATCTATGAGCAAATTGGAGCGCGTCATTGGCCGATTCCGCCGCGCGTCCGGGACGTAAACATGATACGCTGCCAGGTGAGTATAGTCCCGGTGAGTATCCAGCTCGCTGCCGTGCGGTATTCCGTTCTGGTAGCACCAACAATTTCCTTCGGAACCCGCCTCGTAGACATGTAGTGTGTGGCAATGTAATCTTTACGGAACCAGTCTCGGTAACGTTACTAGATTTCCGTTATTGACTGACAAAGAACTTGTATATCTTGTGCTGAATAAATTAAGATGCAAAATCTACGAAAGCCGTTATCGACAAGGCAGTGAATATTGTGAGGTGTAGTAAGACAAATACAGCATGGGGTATTTCTGAAAAATAGTGGGATTTACTGGTCCCTCGGTGTAGGTCAGCTCGACTGCCTCGGCCCTCCGCTTCGCGTCGGAAGGTATTCGAGCTTACCTACACCTTGGGACCAGTAATTACCACTACCTCCCCTCAAACCATGCTGTATTTTCTATACTACCAAACGTAGAATATGTAACCTACAAAGATGCTATACGTATGGTTGGAAAGATACACCCTTTCACTTTAAAAGAAGATATTATATCATCATCTCATTTACATGCAACCAATTAAGTGTAGGTCAAACTTAGCTGTCTTGAAGTCTAGTCCTCCCACGATCTAAAGGTTATCGGCCACTGCCGAACTGAGTTTAGTCTGGGTTACCGCTCCCGACCTTTTAATGACCTTTTCCGTCTTATTCACGCTACACGCGGCCTACGCTGCCTTGCTAACGATCTTTTCCGACTTCTTCCAACCAAACACGGACGTCTATTCCCTACATGTTCCCGACCTGCTAACGATTTCCTTATGGCCCTGTCACACCAGAACGTTTTAGGCCAACGCGTGAGTAGCGCGTTAAAAATAGTTGATACGCTGGCAAACGCTGAACTTCCACAGAAAAAGTCAAATGGAACCGTGATTTCAGCGTGTCCATAACGCGTTGATAACGGGTTCATAACGTTCGCCAGCGCGTGAATAACGCGTTAGTAACGCGCTCGACGACTGATGAACGACTGCCCAGCGCGTGAGTAGCGCGGTCCAACGCGCGCCAGCCTACGGCAACGACCACATGATTAGTTGTACAAAAAGATGACGCGCTACTACAGTAATGGCCCTGTCACACCAGAACGTTTTAGGCCAACGTGTTGGAATTTCGGCAACACGCGGGTAAACGTTGACCAACGCTAGGCCAGCGTTCGCAACGCGCTGAGCGCGTTACCCACACGCTGGAACACGCTGTCGCACGCTGAGGCAAAAATACATTTTTCAACATACCTAAAAAGTTTCAGCTTTTGCCAGCGTGTGACTGTACACGCTGGCGACGCACAGGAAGGTCGTTACTCACGCGTCGAACGCGCTAGACGATCGTTACCAACCCACTACTCACACGCTGGTGATCCGCTGTCGTATTTTTACTATAAATCAGCGATGCGTTCCTCACACGCTGAGCGCGTTCCATACACGCTAATCACGCGCTTGCATACGCTATGAACCCGTTATCAACTTGTATGGACAAGCTGAAATCACGGTTCCACTTGACTTTTTCTGTGAAAGTTCAGCGATTGCCAGCGTATCAACTATTTTTAACGCGCTACTCATGCATTGGCCTAAAACGGCCATAACCAGCGTGCCGCAAGCGTACGCCAGCGTACGCCAGCGTGTGAGTAGCGGGTTGATAACGATCGTCTAGCGTGTTCGACGCGTGAGTAACGAACCTCCAACGCGCCGCCAAACGCTGGAAATTGTAGGTATGTGGAAAAACAATTTTTTTCCTCAGCGTGTGACAGCGTGTCCCGGCGTGTGAGTAACCCGCTCAGCGTGTTGCTAACGCTGGCCTAGCGTTGGTCAGCGTTTGCCAGCGTGTTGCCAAAATTACAACACGCTACTCACGCGTTGGCCTAAAATGTTCTGGTGTGACAGGGCCATAACGACTAGCCCACTCTTCACTGGCGTCTGCATGACCTGTATAAGACCTGTCCCCGTCTTGCCGTATACTCATTTCAACTCCCGACGTCGAGAGGTATGTGCATCGAGAGGTGAGCAAAACCACAGCGTGACGGCAGGGCTTCTTAACGCACCCGACCATGCACGCATTCCGCCGTCTATGTTCACAATCACCTAACGACCACATAACTACTTTCAAGACCTCCTAACGTCTGTCGCACCACCGCTCTTCATTCACAATTACTCCCGATGGTTCGGAACAGTTCAAAATAGTCGACAAAACTTCGACCAAGTTCACCGAGCTCTCAGGACCTTACCAGACACGCCCTCGCCCTTCCCTGACCTTCCAGACCATCAATGTCGAAAGAGTTCGGCCTCCAAGTGCGGCCTGGCCTTTACAACGCACAACAGGTGCGACCAGCCAATCAGCAAGCAGTATGCCGCATCACACGGCTGGGTCATTAGCATATACCGCGCATCAACTTGAATTGTCTATGATTCCCAGTCGGCAAAACTATGTTTCAAAAAACGCATGTCTTGGTGAGGTAAAATGAAATATCCAAACGCGCCTTTCGATTGGTCACGTGTTCAACAGTAGTTTCAGACACGCATCATTGTAGTACGTCTATAACACATTGGTGTTTGGATATTTCATTTTACCTTGCCAAGACACGCGTTTTGTCGTACTTGTTAACCCGTGTTTGAAACATTTTGCCGACTGGGTTATTGCTTAGGTACACACAGTAATAATATGTAAAATTCGTTCAAATTTGTTTGAATATTCCTTAAGATTCAAGTCAACTAGCCGTGTACGTAGTTACTCTACTTGAATGACAGGGAAACAAGACTGCCCGAACAACGCGTTGTGACTCACTATTGCGCAAAAGCATTTAATTTCAGTAAGCTGAGCGCACAAATTGTCGTTTTGAATTACAAACAAGCCTACAGTACTTTTTTTTTCCCAGAAAGTAGGAGTGCGTTTGTTTATGGTGTAAATGGAGGACACATGCCTGGCGACACCAAGGTGAATTGGGGTTAGGGTTAGAATCGAGGACGACCTCGATTGAGATTCGTGTACAAAACCAATGAGAGCCGTCGGAAAAAGTTAGAGTATAAACAAAGGAAATTTTCGAGAGGAACAAAGGAAACTCCTCGATTTACACCATAAACTAACGTGGTGGCTCTTGTATCATATTATTACGATCGATGATCGAAACACAAAAAAGAACAAAGGGAACAAAGAATCCTCGAAGGACGGCTTCCTTGTCCGAATTCGGACCTCGATCGTTCGGGTAAGCGCTAGGTAATGGGGTTAGGTTATAGTACAGGAATAAAGGAAAACACAATAGGGGATCCTCGGTCGTTATGTGGTTCACGACTGTGTGTGTCGTATGGTGTGTATTTCAACGCTCGTGGTTTGTATATTGAAGCTGTCCGTTTATACTTGTTGTTATGGCTTGTTTTATCCAGGTACTCTGATACCAGCGGGAGCCCTCGGTGTCATCATTGGAGGGCTCATCTTGAACCGGGTCAAGACCAACTTGATGGGCGCGGTGAATGTCATGAGCGCCTGCACTGTCGTCGCAGGACTTTTCTACGGTCTCATGTTCATCCCAGGCCCTTGCCGTAACTTCCAAATGGCCGGAGTAACGACGCCGTATCGATTCAAGTACGTTTTGTAATTGATTGTGAAACTTAATATGGAGTGTCACCGCGTACAACCAGAAAGAAGCATGCACGAGACAAGATGTTGTTATCTCTCCCCCTTTTTATTGCACACACTTCTTCGAACAATGCCGAACAGAGCTACAGTTCGTGAATTGCCATTACGGTCGAGGATCCCCTTTTGTGTTTTCCTTTATTCCTGTACTGTAACCTAACCCCATTGCCTTGCGCTTACCGGGGCGATCGAGGACAAATAAACCGTCCTTCGAGGATCTTTTGTTCCCTGTGTTTTCTTTTGTGTTTCGATCCTCGATCGCAAAAGCAAACAAGAACTGGTAAACAAGCCGTATGCGGGGATTATGCCTACAGGTGTACATGGTGGGAGTCTTATACGGTGGGGTAATAATGTGACATCCTTCGCAATTCAGCTTCACAGCTGCCAGTAAAGATGATTAGCCCCATTTGTATTATTATTATATTGGTAGTAAATTCAAAGGATTCGTCATCTGTAGTATAACGACGAGCCAATACGAGCCGTCGGACATGAGAGCCGAAGTACAAACAAAGGAAATCTCGAGAGAAGCACAATAAATCCTTTATTTACACCATAAACAAACGTCTGTGGGTAGTCCCTACCAAAATCAGACAAGACAACTAGTATTCTGTAGACAAATTTCGCCCAGGCCGCTCACGGTGTTTTCCTTTGATTGTTGCAGTGATACGACGTGGCATCCACCCGACCCGTATAATGTTAGTCTGATCAGAACCTGCAATGAAGATTGTAATTGCGATCCAAGCAGCTACAGCCCAGTGTGTGGCAAAAAGGGCGTGGCGTATTTCAGCCCATGCTATGCTGGGTGTCGGATACGCAAATCCGCGGCGACCCACGATGACCCCGACGCCTTTGTAAGTATTGATTGTTGTAATGGTCATGGGCCACACCCTTCTTGGCTTGGGTAGGTTTTTCACAGTGCTTGTTAGCATGTTGTGACAAAGTTTGACCGAGCTACCGTGGTCAACTGATCAAAAGTTGTAATCTAATTGGTTAGTCCGAAATATTTCATTGGCAGGCAGGTGCACTCTGTCAACAACTACATAATTTGCACACAGCGGACGCTTTAGGGTAGTCTGGGTATCAGACTAATGTCCATACGGGATAACGTCTGATATATCTAGACATGTTAACCAGTTCGCGCCGGATGACGTAAATAAACGCAAAGATTTTCCCAAATTCAAAACGGATGACGCATAAACACGCCAAGTTCAAGTTCGGAAATGTATGTCAGCAGCGAGCAAGGCCGGAAATGCGTGGGTGTGCTTCCCGGCACTGTCAGCCTCAACCCGCTTCGGATCGAGTTTCGTTAAAAATAATCCCGCCCCTCGGCTCGTTAAGTGTATGCGACCCCGTGTGCCAGCCAATCGGGAGTTGACTGACGTCTTTTGGAGCAGAAACGTGGACAAAGCTGCTGATTGGCCAATTTCGCTGCCGTGTTTTTGTACCATGGCAACTGGTAACGGAAGACGCGATATAGCGATGGGAAGCGTCTGCTGACTAGACAACATTTTGAGGTCAACATGCATTCTTGTTTTGCATAATTAATCACCGAATTTGCTCGCATATCATAGACGCTCGTCCAACGAGTGGATATTCCATAAACTAGCTTTATTAGTGGTGCAGACCATAAAATAAAATACTATGGACAGTAGCAGGGACAATAGCAGCGATAATTATAGCCTTACACCTAAAAATCACAACAAAACCTCATAAACCCTCCAACGTGTCTGGTACATACATCAAATTGCGCAATTTAACATCTTTCAACATTATTGCTGTTTTGTTTTGTAGAATAATGCATTCACGACATGACCAAGTAGAATAGCTTTTGGGTTCTAATATATCCAATATCTTTCATACATTTCTCTCAGTAATATAAACTATTTGAATACAGATCAGTTGATTCTTCTGAGGTAGAAGTAGAAAGGCCAACCATGCACGAGTTGTATATTATTCACAGAGGCAATTTCGCCGTTTACATCGCTGGTTAATACAAATTAGTAACTGACAGTCTTTATTTAACACAAATCACTGTGATAATTATTCAAGCCGAGTGATTAATAGACACTTTTCAAATCCCTGGCTTCGTCTTGGTCTTTGGCTTAAGGCGATGTTAGATTCCCAACTGCGAGATCTTCAGCCACATTCTGATGCCTGTTGTGCTTCAGAAACATTCACTCGATTGATTCTCAGTGATTCGGAATTCGGAGGCAAAGGCAAAGCCAAAGCCGGAGACAGAGTAAAGGTTTCGAAAAAGCCTGAAGGAGGTCTCTTAATCTCTATGCTAGTAGAAACAGACAAAACAAGTTTACTTCATCCCTCTAGAATAACATGGTTCATTAGAATGACTGCATCCCTCTTGCATACGGATAGTATATAGTTTGCAGTTTACCGTAAGAACGTTTGTTCTGCCTCAGGAATATTACAACTGCACCTGCATCGAAGACTACTGCGATTCAGATAACCTGCAGGCGACCAGGTCGGCCGAGAGTGGTGATGGCGGCCAACGCTCGGTACTGCGTGGGTGGGATTACTCCGCCGCCCCAACCCCTACCGCACCGATGCTAGCGCCCGAGGCAACCACGGGGCTGTGCGAATCCCAGTGCTCCAAGCTTTGGCTGTTCCTTGCTCTGATGTTACTCGTGGTTTTTGTCTCCTCGATGGAGCAAATGCCGGCTCTCATGACCCTCCTAAGGTAAGCTGATGATTCCTGATGATTCAAGCAATTACCAATGGTGTATCCTACCTTTATATCCACCCAGTCCTGATGATTCAAGCAATTACCAATGGTGTATCCTACCTTTACATCCACCCATTCCTGATGATTCAAGCAATTACCAATTGTGTATCCTACCTTTACATCCACCCAGTCCGGGTAATTCAAGCAATTAAGAATGGTGTATCCTACCTTTACATCCACCCATTCCTGATAATTCAAGCAATTACCAATTGTGTATCCTACCTTTACATCCACCCATTCCTGATGATTCAAGCATTTACCAATGGTGTATCCTACCTTTACATCCACCCAGTCCGGGTAATTCAAGCAATTAAGAATGGTGTATCCTACCTTTACATTCACCTATTTCTGATAATTCAAGCAATTACCAATGGCGTATCATACCTTTACATCCACTTATTCCTGATAATTCAAGCAATTACCAATGGTGTATCCTACCTTTACATCCACCCATTTCTGATAATTCAAGCAATTACCAATGGTGCATCCTACCTTTACATCCACCCAGTCCTGATAATTCAAGCAATTACCAATGGTGTATCCTACCTTCACATCCACTCATTCTTGATAATTCAAGCAATTACCAATGGTGTATTCTACCTTTACATCCACCCAGTCCTGGTAATTCAAGCAATTAACAATGGTATATCCTATACCTTTACACGCACCCAGTCCTACTAATTCAAGTAAATACCAATAGTGTATCTTACATTTACATCCACAAATATAATTCAATTTTTCGGAACAGGTATGTAGCGCAATCATTTTGCTGGATGACTAGCATCATTATTTACGTTAGATAAGCAAGATACTTCTTAAAAATTTGGTAGTAAATATTTTCGATATCCGCAAATGGTGTATCCTACATTTTAAATACATGTAACTGTTGAACAAAATTTAGCCCTATATATATCCCTACATTGTGTGTATATTTGCCTCAAATCTATTTTACTAAATATTCTTTTCGAGGGAACTTCTTTTTGACTCACAATAACGCCTTGTGTTACACTCAACATTTGATCTTGTTTTGCGCAGGTGCGTGAAGAAAGAGGAAAGGCCGTTTGCGCTCGGTCTACAGTTCGTCATTTTACGACTTATTGGTGAGAAGACGGTTTTCGTCGATCTTATTGCACCTAATGGTGTAATTGTTTGTTAAGATATTGTATGACTAAAGCTATTAGTGCTGCTGTAGTAATAATAATAATCAATAAGAATACTGTCAATGCTTATATACTCTGGTAAATGGCCCCATGGAACATTGCACAGACCATCTCAGCTCTCTGGGGAGTATACAGTTCGATGTTGCCATTTCGGCACATGGCAGCTAAATTAACAACAATAACCATATTAGCCCTCACTGGTACCCATTTACTCCTGTGTGGGGTAAGGCAACCTACCATGCCAAAGGGCACATGTACCTTAATCCCAGGCAAGACTCGAACACAGAACATGCAGCTTTACCGACAGACCACAACATTCAAAGCTGAGAAAAGTTGGGAAAAATAACTTATTACAACGAGTTGCTTTAAGTTTATTCTTATTCACCCTTCAGGATTCATCCCCTCCCCGATCTACTACGGGGCTGTCATCGACAGCACCTGCATTCTGTGGCAGAAAGAGTGTGGCGGTGACGACGGAGCCTGCTTACAGTACGACAACTTCGGGCTGTACTACCGCTACCTGGGCATGTCCACCCTGATCAAGTCCGTCTCGGTCGTGATGGCCGTGCTGATCTGGCTCAAGGTTTGGATGATGCACCGCCGAGGCTGGGCTGTCATGACTCGCCTTCCCTCGCCACCCTCTTCGCCTTCGGTCCTGCCATCGGAAGACTCGGGTGTCGGAGCCAACGATTCGGTGGAGAGTCGAAGGCACGATCGGCTGTCAAATGAGATCTCGGCCCAAAGTGCCAACCGCTATACCGAGGGAACTCCCGAAAAATAATGACAAATAGACAAAGATGTATACGAACACCAAAAAGGACAAATATAATGGAGGGAATTTATACCAAGATAGGGTCTTGATGTAAAACTACTGGACCAAATTGCAATTTCTTGGTATCAATTCTTTAAGAAGGATTCTCCATCCATTAGTATTGGTAGTTTTGGGGGGTGGAGGTGTGCTTGTCTAGAAGGAATCTCCATCAATTGGTATACGAGGTTTTGGCTTCGGGTGGTGGGTGTGCTTGTCTTGAAGAATTCTCCATCCACTGGTATATGTAGTTTTGGCTTTGGGTGGTGGAGGTGTGCTTGTCTAGAAGGATTATACATACATTGGTATGTGTAGTTTCAGCTTAGGGTGGTGGAAGCGTGCTTGTCTAGAAGAATTATCTATCCATTGGTATGAGAGGTTTTGGCTTTGGTGATGGATGTGTGCTTGTCTAGAAGGATTCTCCATCCATTGGTATAAGAGGTTTTGGCTTTGGGTGGTGGGGGTGAGCTTTTCTAGAAGGATTCTCCATTCATTAGTGTAGGTAGTTTTGGATTTGGGTGGTGGAGATGTGCTTGTCTATAAGGCTTATTTATCTATTGGAATGGGTAGTTTTAGATTTGGGTGGTGGAGGCGTGCTTGTCTAGAAGGCTTATTTATCCAATGGAATGGGTAGTTTTAGATTTGGGTGGTGGAAGCGTGCTTGTGTAGAAGGAATTTCCATCCATTGATATAAGAGGTTTTGGCTTTGGGTGGTGGAGTTGTTGTTGTCTATAAGGATTCTCCATCCATTAGTATAAGAGGTTTTGGCTTTGGGTGATGGAGGTGAGCTTGTTTAGAAGGATTCTTCATTCATTAGTGTAGGTAGTTTCAGCTTTGGGTGGTTGAGGTGTGCTTGTCTAGAAGGAATCTCCATCCATTGATATAAGAGGTTTTGGCTTTGGGTGGTGGAGTTGTGCTTGTCTATAAGGATTCTACATCCATTGGTATAAGAGGTTTTGGCTTTGGGTGATGGAGGTGAGCTTGTTTAGAAGGATTCTTCATTCATTGGTATAGGTAGTTTTGGCTTTGGGTGGTGGAGGCGTGCTTGTCTAGAAGGATTCTCCATCCATTGGTATAAGAGGTTTTGGCTTTGGGTGGTGGATGTGTGCTTGCCCGGCTTTTTGGGGCCACCCTGTAAAGTATTTAACATATTATATGCGACTCGTAAAAATTACTTTTGATGGGTATGATTGGCGTTAAAATAATATTACACAAACACAGATCGATACGAATATTGGAACGTTCTGTGTAGCTTTTTTATATGTTTTTATTGCGAGGTAAAATGTAATTGGCTGAAGAGTCAGAGATAATAAAATTTGTCATGCAGGTATTTTTTTATACCAATGATAAACCTGCATTTATTATGCAGGTTTAATGCAGGTAGTTTTCATGATGGGACCAGCCTTTTAAAAGCCACCCCGAGCAGTACTGTATCTCACTCCCTTTGGAAAACATCTTTTTGGTAAAGAGGGCCATTTGGGGGTAATATGACCCACATTCTATAACTAGAGTATAGACGTTTCAAAGTGATCAACAAAATCGGCAAGGCGGGACTTGAAACTGCGACCTCTGGAATACCGGACCGGTGGTCTATCAACTGAGCTCTCTTGCCCTATATGTTGACAGTCTCCCAAATTGTCAGTATATTTGTTCGAGGGTGCTAGTCAGAAGTCATAAACACCATAATTCCGTCCGGTCAGGGATCACGCCCGGTGTTACGATACAACCTGGAAAGCGACATTGTGGGGACCACTCAATGAGGATACGATCTTATACACAAATAAATCACAAGGGAAACTGACTAGGTAAATGTGCATACATTTCAAAGTGAACAAAGACATCGGCAAGGCGGGACTTAAATCTACGACCTCCGGAATGCCATACCGGCAGTCTACCAACTGAGCTATCTTGCCCTGTGTTGACGGTCTCCAAAATTGTCAATATCTTTATTCGAGGGCGCCAGTCAGAAGTCACATACATAGATTAAAGAAAGGTGGAAAGTGGTCCTGCCTGAGAGCTTCAAATGAGCAAATATGTTAAAATAATGTGAGTCAGGTGCAAACTAGCAGCGTGGTGTTTTCTGTAAAAGAAATTCCAATAGATCAAAACGATCAAAATATATAAGAATCAAATAAGTTAAGAGGGCCTAATATTTCGATCTTAACAAGATCTTCTTCAGAGACTCTGAAGAAGATCTTGTTAAGATCGAAATATTAGGCCCTCTTAACCTATTTGATTTGTATATTTCAGGTCATTCCAGCCAGTAAGCAGTTTGCAGCAGTTTTAATCTTATTCAAAATATATAAGACAAAATAGGCTCATAATGTCCCAGAATGCACCTCAGAGTTTCTACTTTAAACAATTAATTTTGTTTTAATTTTTTTTTAGGGGGGGAGCCCGCACACCCACGCCCATGGCTAGGACCCAATATTCATAAATGCCTGCATTCGCCCCTGTGAGTGATGTTACTTTCTGCACTGTGAAAATTGTTAACTAAACAGCCGAGAACTATCTTTACTTTAGATTTGGTTTTTGACTGCGTGGACCACTAATTAGTGTATGTTTATTAGATTAGGGGCCAGCATGGAGCTTTCCCACTATCTTTTACAGCCCCATGGGGAGAGCATTCTTAGAGAAAGTTGGTTTACTCAAAGACTCTCCACAGAGGTTCCAAAGGATGTATCAAAAACTGTCATCATTTTTGTTTAAGGACTGGGTTCGTAATGTTAAGTGTTTCTTGGCTAACAACTGGAAATGATTCATGCTGAAAATAATTTTGCGTAACTGGTAGTGCAGTGTTTATTTTGTTATGTAGGCCTTTTTTTGTCATTTAAAAATGCGCTTTTTAGAAGATACACAGACTTATGAAATCTGAAGAAAAGCAGCTTGCAGTAAATGTTATGATTACACAAATTGTATTTAAAAAAGTTGTATTCTTTATTATATTTTAATATATAGGATTTGTTGTATTCCTTAAATAACAATTATACTACTATAATAGACCGATTGCGCCCTCTAAGTCACGTGACCTATATTGGGTATCAAACATCAACAAACATGGTGTCCTCCATAGCAAAGTGCCGCTGTTGCAAAGTACATGATGATTGTTGCATTTGTTTCTTCGATCGAGGTTTTTTTCCCTCAAAATCGCTAGTGCTAGCTAGTGCCGGTCCCGACGTTCCGTGTCAGTACCACATCGTGAGCATAACGTTCCTTGTATAATTTCAAATTAAAGCTTAAAGAATTAAAGCTTACTGGCTTTATTCAGCCATTCCGTTAAGATCTCGGGTACAAACTCCGGAGTATTCTTCAGAGATTTCGAGAAAGAAAAGCCTTGATCGAAGAAACAGTTAAAACAACCATCATGTACTTTGCAACATTGGCACTTTGCTACGGAGGACGCCATTTTTGTTGATGTTTAATACCCACTATAGGTCACGTGACTTAGAGGGCGCAATCAGTCTATTGAAGAGCAATCAGTTAATGTGTCCGTTTGTTTGTGTGTTCCGCCATAATTCTAGAACCACTGTATGTAAGTTGAACATTGGCTGGTGTGTTGCTCAGGACCCAAGTTAGAAGTTGTTTGGATGAGCGGTTCTCAAACAAGAATGGTTCTCGAACCTCGTGTCCCTCCTACTTTTGCGATTATCCTATTTTACAAATGACAGTTTGACCTCTGTCACGACATATTTCAGGGCATATGTCACGACCATCACATGAGGGTTACAGTATTGCATGCATGACCCAAGTTTGATTGAAATTGGACCTCAAGTTTTCGAATGAGACACGTTTTACATTTTGAGCGGTTCTCAAACAAGGATGGTTATCGAACCACGTGTCTCGCTTGCTTTTGCGATTATCTTATTTTAAAAACTTGACCTAAAATAACCTTTGACCTCAGTATTGGACCTTTAACACAACCACAATATGAAGGTTACACTATTGCATCAATGACCCAAGTTTGATTGGAATTGGACTTCCACTTTGCATATAAGACACATTTTGAAAACCAAAATTACACATACATACTGTACATGCACGAGACATAATTGTATAGAATACCGTAAAATGGGGTAACTTTGGCGGCGCCCAAAACGCACAACCACAACGACACGACGCCGTGTCGTGTTAATAAAGAGGTGCCTAGAAAAATGTTTTGTTTCAACCCCTATGGGTCTACTTATTGAAGGCATATATATATACTTGTAGCTATTTAAAACATTATACTAAAAGTTATCAAGGAAAACATCTCGTCAAATTTGAACAATGGACACAATTGGCCCAAAACGCTTTTTGTACTACTTGAAGCCATGTTTAAACTAATCGACCACGTCTTCTCAAATTCACAGAATACGTAGCCAACAGCGCTTTTATTAAGTATATAACAGCTTAAAGGTAGTATACACCATTTTCAAATATCAAAAATATTTACTACCGAATTATTAAGAAACGTCTTACTCATTTGAAAGTAAATAATGATTCTAGGCATCTAGCAAAAAACAAAAATAACATAAGAATAATTGCTCGAGGCCGGTTGAAAACAAACGCTGTTTTTCGTGCTTTTCTCGGCATCCGTGATTGTAAAACTTCGAACAGGTCAGTTAAATATTTACTATAAAATACAACCCCCCAAATCCACCTATTCATGATAATTCAAGAAATTACCAATGGTGTATCCTACCTTTAAATATCAACAAAGTACACTTATTGAAATACTACAATGAGAAAATGAAGACTTGTTTCATTTTATTAGCATTTTCTGTATTTTATAATTCTCCAAAGATGAACTCAAAATGTTCACATAATGTTAAGAAATATAACTGTCTATAAATCCTGCGGGTTTCAGGTCATTTGCTTTTGTTTCTCTATAAATATCTTTGTTGTATTGACATTGCATGTTTTTGTCACTTTTATTGGCGCTGTATTAAACAGAGATAATTATTCTTCGTAAAAAACACACCAGTAATGGTATTTTTGTTGCGATTCGTTCTTTTTTCAGAGAGACTTTTTTATCATAAACAGTAACAAATACAGTCATTACATTTCCTCTAAACCTACAAACAAAGGCAATTATCGAGAGGAACAAAAGAAACTCCTCGATTTACACCATAAACAAACGTGGATGTACATGTGTGATTCATTTTCAAGACATACAATATTTAATATGTGCGCCCCTCAGAATCGATAAGGCCCCAAAGAGTTCTGCTTCCGACTACATTTCAAAATATAGGTAGCTAGGAAGGGATATTATTTTGTTTTGGGATTTTGTTTGTGTTGGTTATAATTGTGTGTCTGCGTGTAGTCAGAAGTAAAAGGTAATAACCGTTATTGTTTTGGGTTTTTTTCAACCACCTTTCTCCACCCACTCCTGGCCCTGTCTAGGGTTTCAAAATAGGGTTGGTCGGGTAACAACAAGCAATCTTTTGGGGCCTAACTAGATAACTGAATGCTACTTGGATTTTGCCTATTCAACATACAAGTTTAAGTTATATCATTCAAAGGGAAAATATGACAAATTGTGCCCAATTATGTTTAATACCTTCTTTGTAAACGGGCTTACCCTGGGCCTAGTAAATAAATGTAATAAACTGACTGTAGTAGTACTATAGTACTACTACAGTCAGTTTATTACATTTATTTACTATAAAAAAAAGTGTTCATATCATAATAGCCCCAGTCCTCTTGCCCAACAACAACCCTGGCCCTCTTAGTGTCACCTTAACAAATACATCTAAATAATCTAGGAAACAATGTTGCAACTTGAAGCTGTTTTTATTTCTTCATAGGCCGATATCATCTCGATGAAGGTCAATCTGTTCCAACAAAAAATATAAGACATGAATATATGGGACTGAGAAACATTTCCAATTTTGTTAGGAAATAATCTCTGTGAACTTTGTACACAACCGCTGAAGTAGGGTCAGAATACAACAATCTTTCCAAAATCGATCTGAACAATCTGGAGAAGCAGATTAATTCATTAATTTCATTGTGTACATGTCCTACCTGCATCTTTACTGTTTCGGCCTGTCTGATTGTATTGCGTAGATTAGCCTCCTAATTACTTGTAAATAATACACCAGGCCGGCAATATACGGGACCCGATGATGGCAGCAAGCCCGACGAGGCCGACCTCGATCTAAGACGGGGTTTTGGGAGGCGAACTGGCAAATGTGCTTTTTGAAAGTGTCTCTGTTGGCTTACGCGTCTTCACTGCAAGGCATTACACATTGCAAATTGCCAGACATGTTGGATCAATATCCAGTGCTAACACGCACGTTTAGCGTTAAACCCGATGTACTGTCACGACTGCCTGGCTGCTTTTCACAAACCATACAATATCAGTTCTAGCACAGTAGCAGGTCTAGGCTTACAAACTTCTCTGCCAATTATTTTGTCATTTTCACAAGGAATTTCTCGGCCGTAACATATTTTACGTTAAACAAATCAACTCGGACCATGTGCTGTTTGACATGGGCGACGCCATGATTGTTTTGGTTCACAATGACACTAACCTATGACCTGGGTTTTGAGTAGAGAATTCGGATCACGTGGTGCCGGAGCGCAGGGATTTCAACCTAATTGTAACGCAAGTTAGTGCCAATTTTGCCCGGGAATTACTCAGTTTTTTTCCGGAACTTTTTTGGAATCCTAACTTCCAGACAAAACTATGTCATAGACCTAAGGGAGTCAAAACGGTATGAAAAGCATAATGTGTACCCCGTAGGCATACGTCGTAAATTGAAGTGGCGTCGCCTGTTAAAAAGGAGGAGCGACGTGTCGTAAATAGTACACCATACACAAGTACCCACGTAAACCAAATTGGTTCGGTGAGCCAAGCCGCGGGGTATAAAGTTTATTGTTCAGGCTGACGGGCCACAAAGTTGACCCGTAACACGCTTAACTGCTACTAGGCAAGTAGACTTTGAAAGCAGTGTTTCACAGAACTAGATTCGACAGTAAACCGGCTATTTCCACATTTCACAGACGGTCGACCCACCAATAATGATGGTAGCACTACTGGCTGTAGTCTGTGTTGTTGCGTGCTTTAGCATTCATGCACGTGCAATATCGCCGTACGGTGAGTTAAAACGTCACATATACATTGTACATGCAGTTACACAAACTATAGTCAACAGGAACGAATGTACTATACAGGGTTTAAGTTAAAAGTTTCGAACACTGTCAGTGTTGTTGTATTTGAACAACAAAATGGTTTATCAGTTTCCCATTGGAACCTTGTTTGTATCCTGACAGTCTAATCGTGGATGTGGTAGCACTAGTGATTTCAAAACGAGATCATTATCTCTTGCAAGGTTTGGCTGTTTGGAGCAGTGATGGGGCTTATGCTGCGTTCCAATCGCGCCGTGTTTATCGTGTTCACCGTGAATGTCTCCATGTTCACAAGTAGGTTGCATTCCAAACGCTACTCACCAAGACGCACGCGCATAGTCGAGTTTAGTCGTACGGTAAGGACATTCTTTATCGCGCAAGAACTCGTACGTGAACCAACACGCATGCGCGAGTATTTCATTCGTTATGAAGTCGTGAACATGGAGAAAAAAATCCACCTCGAGTTCACCACTGGTGAACACGAGTTACCAGGCGATTAGAACGCCATTGTACGACTCGTGAACTCGTGAACACGATAAACACGACGCTATCATTGGAAAGCAGCACATCAGTAGGCTTGTTCTGTGCGTTGTGTAATGTGTGTTGTAAGGGAGATTCGTATAGCCCACCACACAATGGGCATTGTTATACCAAGGTCACGCAACCGCTGAATCAAACGAACCAGACTATATACTTTTTTTCGCGGTCATTGTGCTAGCTAAATGTTGTGATTTATCAAGATTTCTTTTTAAATTTTTAGAGGGGGCTGGGGGGGGGGGGGGGGGTAACAATAGTCTAGAGGGTGTATACTGTATAGGTAATATGGGAGACTTAAGCCGTGTTCGCACTGGATAAACATTTTGGGTTATTTGACCATGACGCCGGGTAACATACCGATGGGTTAATCTTCCCACCGTCCGCACTTGGGGGGGGAGGGGAGGGGGGGGGGGGGAGGGGGGGGGGGGGAGGGGGGGGGGGGGGGGGAGGGGGGGGAGGGGGGGGGGAGGGGGGGGGGGGGGGGGGAGGAGTCTGTCGGTCCCATATCTTGCTGGGTATAAGCCAGACTTCACGATAACAGTTTTCAGTAGAGTGTTTGGAATGTAATGGACACAGCTATCCATGACTATTGGGATTAGGTTTTCACATGGATCAGTCTGTACTGAGCTAGGAGGATATTTCACAGCTTGGTTGGGTGCTAGATTTATGAAATTCACCAGTTTCTTGAAAGATGAGAACGATTGTTGCAATGTTTGGATGACCTTTTTGGGAGCTAGCTCGCCCCTTATCTATACCCCTATCAAGACCACGTGTATGAAAGGGGAGGATCGAGGATAGATGCATACTTAACATTATGCTCGTTAATTGAGTGCGTATAAAAAAGGTAATCAAAATATAGGGGGTTAATACACGAAGGTATTTAGTTTAACAATCTACAAGTAGTTTGCCAATTAAAAGTAGGATACACCTTTTGCAGATATCTAACAAAAATGACTACATAATTATTCGGAAATATCTTACTTATTTGAAATAAAATAACGATTGTAGACATTCAGCAAATCGATTGCGCTAGATATACTGTAATTGTTACGAAACAAATGTTTATCAACAAAACAAGAAATTCACGATAGCCAGACGGCGATCGCGAAAACCAAAACAACTTAAGAACAACTGCCCGACGCCGGTTGAAAACAAACGCAGTTTGTCTTGCTTCTCTCAGCATCTATGGTTGTAAAACTTCCGACAGGTTAACCAGTTCGCGCCGGATTATTTTTGTATCACCGAGCCGAGGCGCGGAATTATTGTTAACGAAACTCGATCTAAGGCGGGTTCAGGCCGATGGTACCGGAAAGCACACCCACGCATCTTGGGTCTTGCTCGCTGCTGACAGATATTTCCGGCCTTGCTTGATTGTAACGTGTTTATGCGTCATCCGTTTTAAATCTGGAGAAAACTTTGCGTCTATATCCGTCCGAAAAAGAAAAAAAAATACCCCCCCCCCCCCCCGAATCCACCAATTCCTGATAATTCAAGCAATTACCAATGGTGTATCCTACCTTTACATCCACCCATTTCTTATAATTCAAGCAATTACCAATTGTGTATCCTACCCTGAAGAGAAGCTCTTTACCTTTTTTGCATCACTGGTGTCAAACAATATTTTCTTAGAAATGTTTGGACTTCATTCAAACAATTTTCCGTCTAACCTTGGCCTTTTATACACCCACACCTCCATATTGTCAACCTCCCTTTTCAACAAAAAACTCACAGTGACTGAGCATGTCCTGAACTGATCGTCTCACTATAGCCGGGTGTGAGCTTTGTGTTCAAGGAAAGGTGGACATTTTGAAGGTGTGGGTGCATAAAAGAGCAAGGTTTGAACAACTCATTGTTGAAATAAGTCCAATCATTCCTAAGTACATCTCGTCTGTGTATCACTGAAGTTGGTAAACGTAAACTGGTAAACTGGTAAGAATACCAGTTATAAACACATTTTGTTACTGTTTCTTTATGTTCCTGTAGTAAGTATGTAATAAGTATGAATATTTCTGGTTTACAGTAAACATATTAGTATTCCCCAGTCGGTCACAATGTCATTGTATTTTGCATACTGTATTTTCCACAATGAATATACTAATACATGTATTTATTTAAAATGTGGATTCCCATACTAACCCTTATCCATTGATAATTCTTGCACCGATTATCCTGATTGGCACCGATTACCCAAACTTAGACAAGTGCAATTTCAACTTGTCATTTTCAACAAAAGATGTACTTAGTCATGTGTGACAGCAACTTTGCAATTAAGGTATCAATTGAAAGCTGAATAACTCCTCTCTAATGATAAACTACATGTAGAATGTCGAACTAAATAATCATGGCGTATTATTCCCCTGAATTTTGATTTTTTTAAACACCCTGTAGAACAAGCACAGATGTATACTTGAAATGAGAATATCGGGGCAAAAGCTCTCAAACATAAGACTAAACCTTACTCTCAAACATTATGCTAGTTTTGCAATTTAATTACAAAGATGGACATTGGACTGTGCAGTTGTTGTTTATTTGACGTTTAGGATTGAGAGGTTCGCAGTTTCACAAGAAACGATTGTGGAACAGTGTCGACGTTAATGACCTCTACAAGTATGACCTTGACGACGACCCCCAGGCCTACTCGGGTTACCTGACCCAGCCCATGGACCACTTCGACCCTCTGGTCGACAAGCATTTCAACCAACTCTACTGGGTGGTTGACAAGTACTGGGCATCTACGAGTCACCCGGTTTTCCTGTACGAGGGAGAAGAGGCGCCTTTGATGTTGGAAGAGGTCGCAAATGGTAAGATCAAAATGACCAGATATTTATTAAGCGCACGTACCCACCAATACTGGCGCTCGCGGCGCTATAATTATTACCCCCGCTCACTTGGCCCACGAAACATTCCAAATGCCATCTCAACTCCCTGGGGAGTATATAGCTCGATGCTGTCATTTCGGCGCAAAACAGCTAATGATATCGACCATCTCTTCCCTAACCGTGGTACCCATTTACTCCTGGGTGAAGTAAAGCAATGAGTGACAAATTGCCTTGCCCAAGGGCACATGCATCCATAGTCCCCTGTCGGACTCGAACCCACAACCTTTAGCTTTACCTGCAGACGGCAAATTTAATGCTCCAGACTACGAGGCCACGGCAACCTAGAAGCATCACTTTGAAACAAGCTAATAAACAGCTATTACCGCCACCTTTGTATCCATTGACCATATAGAGGCAAAGTCGTTGGAAAACACAACGCAAGAACAAGTATAGTGGTATATATTTAGAGATCATTTTGGGATCATTTCAAGATTGGGTTTTACCCTTTACTGACATGTTTTGTCAACACCATGGCACTGTGTATACCCAGTGTTTTCCTTAAAGATTGTAAAATCGACAAACTACCCGAGTGAACTCAATATAAATGTATATAGAAGCACGTCGTTTAAACAAAAAGTGGATCGCGACATAAACCTGTCTTTTTGAGTACACCTCACAGATCAAATTGTCTCAGTTCTGGTATAGAGCACGTAGTTCATCACGGTACCAGCAACGCAATAAATGTAACCAGGTCATTGCCGAGTCCTTATACGGGGTGCAAACAGACACAAGCTAGGTTCTAGAGCTGGAACTACTGCACTGAATCGGGATCATATTCCCTATAGAAGGATTCTTCATTCATTGATATGGGTAGTTTTGCCTCAGGGTAGTGGACGTATGCATGTCCGTTTTTTGTTGGACACCCTGTAGAATAAACACACAATGTCGGAAGAGCGTAAACACCTAATTTCCCTTGACATTAGGTCATCATGCGGAAATTGCTAAAGCACATGGCGCCCTCATCCTTGGGCTTGAGCACCGTTTCTATGGCAACAGCACCACGAAGGAAGGACTGTTATTGAGCGAATTGCAGTACCTCTCCAGCCAGCAACAGTGAGTAACATGACTTCAAAACTTCCTTTTTTTTCTCTTCCAGGGATGTCTTTTTCGAGAGTATATGCTGCTGTTTGACTGTGGTATTTACGAATACAAACTAGGAGCAAGTTCGGGCGCGAACTATAGTTAACCATTAGTCAGTCTCTGCTTTACCAATGCGCATGCTCAAATGCAGTCCGCTCGAACAGCTCTATAGTCGAACTATTGTTGAAAAGATGGCAACAGCTTTGTCTAGATTTGCGACATGAATGGGATGGGTATTGGCACTATTCTCCCACGCATAATAAGTAAGATAAGTCATAACGTTAGTCATGGTAGTCCAAAAACAAGTACAAATTAACATGTATAGGCCTGCCAGATTTTCTCTTAACGTTACTGCCTTTCCCTCCGTCCGACTACTGTCATCACTTTTTCCAAGTCACTGGTTCTCTCTATGTTTTCTATAGAATGAGGCTATTGTCAACCAGCGGCAACCGTGCCCCGGGGTCTGGTTCCAAATAGTCGACTAGATAGTCCAACCATCCTGCGTTCGAGTGGCGTTAGTCAAACTATATTTAACCATAGTTCGCGCCCGAACTTGCTCTAGGATTTGCTTTTACTACCAATGTTCAAGCATGGCGAAATTAAAACAAATTAATTACTGGAAAACATTTGAAAACAAACCCACGTGTTTACCTTTTGCTTTCTATAATTTGCTAGAATAATTAACACTTGCTTCCTTTGGTATAAATAAAAAGAGTTAATGCTTGAGATTTTTATACTACAGTGTAGTATTTTGTCACGGCAAAGCGACTTTGAAAAAAAGTTCGTCGGCACGTCGTAGTGAGGTTTTTAGGTGGTGCATTAGGTTACAATAGTCTAGACGGTGTATAGGTATGGAGGAATAACGGGGGAGTCCCTCGGACTCTCATATCGTGCTGGGTATCATATCCCGTGTCATAATAGACTTACCTTATGTGGACAACTTCTTGATTTGCGTTCATTGCAGACTGGCTGACCTGTCGGTGTTTCGCGACTTCGCAAATAAGAAGTTAGGAATGTCCGGCACCAACACTTGGATTGTTTTTGGCGGATCGTACGCAGGCGCCTTGTCAGCTTGGTTCAGACTCAAGGTATTATGCTTAGGCCCTTCCCTTTTAGTTTTGAGACACCTCTTCTCCACCAGCTTCCGC
Organism: Crossaster papposus; assembly: GCA_037893245.1. Lineage (NCBI taxonomy): Eukaryota > Metazoa > Echinodermata > Asteroidea > Velatida > Solasteridae > Crossaster > Crossaster papposus. The sequence continues at coordinate 516,781 of JBAIAA010000032.1, read as the reverse complement.
GTTGGCGGGTAGCAAAACAACGTTGGGTCAACGTTGGATCAACGTTGGACCTACGTTGTCTGGCAATAAATGCTGCAATGGTCCTAATCTATACACTACACACTATAACTTATAGTGGTTTAGCTTTATATTCAGACACTTCCCGCCATGATAAAGTCACGGTTCCAACCACGGTTTCATCATGATTCATTTCAATATATAAATACGAGGAGAAATTTCATGCGATTTTTTACCTATGTTTGCAAAAAAATGTGTTTTTTCTTGAATATGTTAGAAACATTTCGGTCAAGAAAGTGCAATTTTGACCAAAACGTCAAATTTTAACATGTTCTTTTGCAACACAAAATGTCATGATTTCTAATTGGTAAGTTGCTGCACATTCTAACGCAGTGAAATCTGACGTTGGAACAAAAAGTTTTTCAGCGTCCAACGAGATTTGAGTTTCCAACGTTGGAGCCACGTTGGCATTGCTGGTCTTCGCCGTCTGTTGTATTGTCAGTAGCGAGCTTTCGATTTGGGACGGGAGACAAAGAAGACGATAAGCCGAGCGAAAACATCGATCCGCGCATGCGCGAAACCGAACATGTCTCTGTCCTGTTAAGTTTGGGAACCTAAAACAACTTTGTTATGACCTCTGGTCTCCATATGACTTTTTATAGGGCAGACGCAGGTGCAACAAAATAGGTGTGCTGTGCACCACTGGACTGTCCGCTAACCCTAACCCTAACTCTAACCCCAAACCCTATTTGTAGCGATTCAAACACATACATTTGATTTCACAAAATTCGGGCAAAACTATAAACAACAATCAGTGGTGCGTTGTTTTTGTCCTTGGTAAAACTCTTAAAAATGTAGTTGCCTAAGCACAACTAGATACAACAGGACAGAGCCATGTTTGGTTTCGCGCATGCGCAGATCGATTTTAATCGCTCGGCTTAAATACCGTCCTATTTGTCTCCCGTCCCGAATCGAAAGCTCGTTACTGTCATTGGTGTCGTTACTTTAGCCTTTTTTTGTCTGATTTGTCATCTACTTTCCAAAACAGTATCCGCACCTGGTGTATGGCTCTGTGGCCTCGTCAGCTCCCGTGCGCGCTCAGGCGAACTTCGAAGGGTACAACGAAGTGGTAACTTCCAGCTTTGGTGACCCGATCGTATTCGGTTCGGAAAAGGTAACTCCGATTTAGGTTTGTTCTAACATTTTGCTTTCTTTGTTCTTTTACTTTCTTTCTTTATGATCTTTTCTTTATTGTTTTCAATAATTAGGGCCGCAGGGCGTACTTGTGAGTGGAGTTTAAAAGTAGGATACACCATTTGCAGATTTTATAAAAAAATATCTTACTTATTTGAAAGTAAATAATGATTGTTATAGGTAAATTGTTTGCGCTAGATATTCCCTAATTGTTTCAAAAAATATAATTCTATTAAAAGAAATTCGCGATCGCCAGACGGCGATCGCGAAAGAAAAAGAACAACATAAAAACCACTGCTCTTACTTATTTGAAAGTAAATAATGATTGTTAAAGGCCAAATGATTGCGCTAGATATTCTATAATTGTTTCGAAAAATTAAATTCGATTAAAAGAAATTAGCGATCGCCGGACGGCCATCGAGAAAAAAAACAAGAACAACATAAGAACCACTGCTCCCCGCCGGTTGAAAAGGAACGACGTTTTTCTTGTTTTTCTCGGCCGCCATGATTGTAAAACTTCGAACACGTCAGTTAAACGATATTTACTATTACATCAATTACCAATGTTGTATTCTACCTTTAGTATTAATACCAGTTGACGTAGTTCTTCTGATGATTTCGATCATCTGCCAAGTAGCAGTGACGTGCAACTGGAAATTGTTGGTCTTTTGGAACAGCCTGCTTTGATGCTCTCTCACTGACAAACTCATCGATTGATTTGACTGGCTAATTGACTGACTGACCGTCACTATGGATTAAACTTGGTTAAGCCTCATATTGGGTCAAACGTTGAATCACATGACTACCGGGATCCCTTATATATTATTGGTCTGGTATCAGCTTCACTAGACCTACCAGGTCTTGCTTAATTTTGGGAGGCTAACCTCTGGTCTTTCTTTCTCCTGTTGCGGTGTAGTGCGTCGCCAGCATTAGACAAGCCTTCAGCAAAGTCCAGCAAATGAAGCAAGATGGCCAACTCGCCCAAATCGTGAAGGACTTTAACACCTGCCAGGACATGACTGTCCTCAACGACTTCAAGACCTTTGCCTCAGGTCTCCAAGGCAGATTCATGAGTGCTGCTCAGTACAATTTTGTCGAAGGAAATGTCTCGAGCATCGGGGAAATGTGCCAGCAGATGATGGTTCCGAATCCGTATCAAGCTCTGGTCAAAATGTTTCGAGTAAAGATTCTTCATCATTGTCTCTCTGTTTGTTTGTTATGCTTAGGACCTGTAGATATGCCGTGGGTGTTTGGGGAAAATGAAAAAGGGGAATGTCTAAGTATTACAAATGCCACACATTGTTGTAGTCGAGACCGCGACCGAGACGAAGACCAAGGCTTTTGAGACCGAGACCGAGACCGAGACCAAGGCCTCCCAGACCGAGACCGAGGCTTTCCAGACTGAGACCAACACCAAGGCTTTCCAGACCGAGACCGAGACCAAGGCTTTCCAGACCGAGACCAACACCAAGGTTTTCCAGACCGAGACCGAGACCAATTCTTTTAAGGACCGAGACCGAGACCAAGGCTTTCCAGACAGAGACCGAGACCAATGCTTTAAGGACCGAGACCAACACCAAGGCTTTCTAGACCGAGACCAACACCAAGGCTTTTCTGACCGAGACCGAGACCAAGGCTTTCCAGACCGAGACCGAGACCAATGCTTTAAGGACCGAGACCGACACCAAGGCTTTCTAGACCGAGACCGAGACCGAGGCTTTCCAGACTGAGACCGAGACCAAGGCTTTTCTGACCGAGACCGAGACCAATGCTTTCTAGACCGAGACCAACACCAAGGCTTTCCAAACCGAGACCGAGACCAAGGCTTTTCAAACCGAGACCAAGGCTTTCCAGACCGAGACCGAGACCAAGGCTTTCCAGACCGAGACCGAGACCAATGCTTTCAGGACCGAGACCAAGACCAAGGCTTTCCAGACCGAGACCAAAGCTTTCCATAGTGAAACCAACACTTCCGAGACCGAAACTTTTGCAGTCCGAGACAGAGACCGAGACCGATACCACAACCGATACCGAGACCAGAACTTCCCAGACCGAGATCAAAAATAAATGTATGGTGTTTAAGTCATTACCAAATCTATGACCGACATTATAGTGTAACAGGCCGACTTCATAAAAACAAACATCGATGGAGATTATAAAAAAGATCTTGATACGGTCTCGAGACCGAGACCAGGTCTCGAGACCTTCATCACTGATGCGAACTATCAATTTGTAATTTTTATCAAATCTCCGGTGGGTTTTTTTCTTCAGATGGGGACCTGTCTTGATGTATCATTTAAGGACTTTCTCAAACTGCTGACCAATGTCACTTTTAATACTGGATCAATGTCTCGACAGTGGTTCTATCAGACGTGCACTCAGTTCGGATACTGTAAGTATTGTCAATATCTTCCTTCGAGTTTGTTTCAAAACAACATCTAACTAAAGTAACGTTTACACATAGCCGATTTTGTCACGCGCGCACACGCGATTATACACGAATTTGGATACAGTGTGGGGGCGTCTTGATTATTCCTGAACCGTGTCCCTTCTCCTTGATTCGCCAGACGGGCGAAACATTTCAAACATGTTAAAACAATTTATTGTTGACTCGCGTGGGATTCGTCTCCCTATTTCGACCGTGTTGGTATCGCCATCATCCGCGTTGGAGCTGATTTGGGTCGAGAGGGGCTCGTGTTGCCATTCGTCTTAAATCGTCTTCATTCGCTGCTATAGCGATGCCCCGACGATGCCCGGACAATGTCCATACGATGCGCAGACGATCTACAGACGATTTGTATAAATTAGAAATTGGACTCTATTCGCGTTTGATCGCTCCAGATTTTTTGGAATTCCAAAAGTTATGGCGCCATCAAACGCGAACAGAGACGAATTTCTCATTTATAAAAATCGCCTGCAGATCGTCTGGGCATCGGCTATGTGGAAACGTAGATTTAGTGTTTAGATACCAAAGGTATCAAATAAATGACGTCATTGTTAAAGGAGACACCAAAGTAAGACATATATTTGAAATCCTTAAACTTAATCGGCAAAAAGTGGTTTAGGTTTTGTAATGTCGCATAAAACATAAGTTGTCATTTAATTTGTTTCTTTACATGCACATGTACATGTATTCGCGTTTTTGTATCACTTTGGAGACATGGCTTTGTTCTCGTGTACATAATGGTTAGAAAGTCGAGCACGTTTTTCAAAATGCTTCCATTTTAACCACAATTATTTTCCCTGGTTTAAATTTCGACCCAATATACCCTATACTATACCCTAACCCAAACACTAACCCTAACCCACATTCTAACCCTAGTTTTTGAGTAATTTAAGTACAATCCAAAAATCGAATTCGTGAAATTCCTAATGGAGAACTATTTATCTATATAAATTACCCTCATTGTTCCCATTGTGTTCAAGTCTCCAGAGGGTACCGTATTTCGCACCATGCACATGTATATATTTTGTATAGTATTGTTATATTTGTGCTATTCTTTCTTGCAGATCAGACTTGTGATAAGAATACAACGTGCATGTTTCTACCAGAAGTCGATCTGGAATACTACTTTGCCTGGTGTAGGGGTGGATACAACATTCCAGCCTCTGAGGTGCTGGAACAAGTGAATTTCACCAACGGGTACTATGGAGCGAACAACCCAAGCGGAAGCAGGGTGGTCTTTGTCGATGGTAACACCTATCAACCTTTTAGCCTAACGTATTGATAAGTAAGGTGGTTAGGAGAGAAGGACCAATAACTTGTAACTAAAGCTTTGTGAAAAACTGCGGTCATGGTAGTCAAAACACGGTTTAACTCTGTTGAATTTTTCATCCATTATTTCATGAAGAAAAAAATGATGTCATTTTGATAATATCGGATATCGAGAAAAGTTTCTTTTCTCAGTTTTCGGTTTAAAGAAAAAAAAGGAAATCGAGCAGGCTTATTTCTCTGTCGGGCGTCATTTCCATATTCTTAGCCAACGTTTGTTCATTATACCAGTTTGTAACACACCTCTTGCTAGTTCTGTATTCTGGCTAGTTCTGTATCAAAAGAATGTATAACAGTCAACACTCGTTATTACGAGCTCGGATGGGACGATATTCCAGTTAAGACAAGCTTTTTCGTCAGTCCCGACGTATGTGTGCAAATTTCTATGTTTTACTTTTCCTTCAGGTACCATTGATCCGTGGCACGCTCTCAGCGTCTTGAAAGATCTGCCTGAAGGTCTCCAGTCCGTATTCATGAATGGCACCTCCCACTGCGCGGACATGTCGCCCTATAACCCTAACGATCCCCCTGCACTCAAAGCAGGAAGACTGGTAATAAGAACTCATGAAATGACTCATTCGAGAAAAACGTCCGTATTTAAACAAAAGACAGGCGAAGCTATTTATTTAGTCTGCCAGGGATACTGCCTTTGCTTTGATATGAGACACCCTTTATTTTGTCATGAGAAATTCATATTATGAATTGGCATACATTTTGTGTTATACAACACCTGACAAAAATCTCCTTCATCTGATTGGTGGATCGTTGATTACGTGTCAATGCACGGCGCGGCCGGCTGTACTGAACAAAATAGTTGTGTTCAACGGTGAATAGAACTTCTCTTGCGCGGGAGCGCCCTGACCAATCAGAATGACGACGATTTATTCAGGTGTTGTAAAGAACAATAATATTGATGAACATTTCACGTCCGTGCGGTCGAAATAATAATGACGATTTGACCCGGAATCTGGGTCTTCTAATTTCCCGGGTCGGATTGACACTTTTCTTGGTCAAAATGAAACTTTTTTCTAATCAAAATTACCTGGTGAAGGAGTCCAAGAAGTGTCATTCTGATCTGTAAAATGTTTCTGGTCCCATGGTATCCGGATTCTGGGTCAGTCTGACCCAGGGCTTGTTATACTATAGTCTGCCATAAATCAGCGCCCCATTTTTGGTAGTTTTGGTTGCTAGACGTCTTAGTCGCGGTATGCAGCGTGCGTAGGCCGCCATGGCGGGCGCCCTCTAACGTACGAAGTAGACCACGCCATGGCTTTCGAATAGGTTGTCTTGGCAGAATTGTGTCGCATTGTGACGTGGCGTGAATAATCGCAATAACATGCATCGTCGACGACTCATTGGTCAAGCTCCTGTTACGTCATGTAATTATGCACGCAACGTCACACACGAATGCAAATGTCCAACACCTCGGCGCCACCGGCTACGTTTTTCATTATGTATATGTACTAATGGATTTTGTTTATTATTGTTTTTCTTGTCTGTTTTAGGCAATTGAGAAGATCGTCAGTGACTGGCTGATGCAGGCGGAAATCGAAAAGCGACACAAATAGACGTCTTCGTTTCAAAAATGAATTTGTCGGGATTTTTTCTGATTTAATATTTTTCGTCTTAACTAGAAGCTCGTTCTATCAGAGCTCGTAATAACGATTTTCGACTGTACACATTGCATGTCAACCTATTTTGTGAACTATCTACTTTATAATGATTCTTTGGTCTTAGTTTTTCACTGTAGCCTATAATTGTCGGGTTGATTTAGCAAAATAATTAAGAGTTCATTTAAAATGCGGTTGGCAGCATTTTCCTTAATATTAACATCATCGACATTGGGCCGTCGAAAGTACAAACAAATATAACAGTATAACAGTATTTACTTATTTGACAGTAAATACCTATTGAATATACGCATCCAGAAAAATGAATGCGCTAGATATCCTGTACCATGTATTGTTAAAAAAAATATATATATAACAATAAATCACAATCACTGGACGGCGATCGCAAAAAAAAACCACCATTAGCACACTAAGAACCACTGTTGGCCTAGCCTTTGACAAGGCCTCGTGACTCTGGCTAAGCGGCTGAGATGAGTCTAGATACCTGGGGTGAACGCGCGACCGAGTGACGAATGTCACGAGGCCTTTTGCAATGTAGGTTTCACTGCTCGGCATGAATTATTCATAGATACATATTAGCATGCCAATACGCCCAATCAGAACGGCGATCTCCCAGTTGGCTTCGTTCGTGATTCGTTCAATATCAAAGCATGTAAGAAAAGGTAAAAAAACGTAAATAAATGTTGCTTCTGAGTTGAATATATGAATGATAAATACAAGATATTACATTTAAATCTATTTTACATGCAAAATTGCAATAAATTAGGAAGCAACTAATGATTTGAGCTAAATATTGTAAGTGACATGATTGGACATTCCCTGTTTGTAAAATGAACTAGTCCAACTCAAATATAAGCTGACGTCACGCAGAGATACGTTCGCTGATTGGACGCTACCATTTCGGTAGCGATTCCAGTTGGAAACAAAGGTTAACATAAGAAATCCAAACCAGATTGATAAAGGCCACTTGTCTGGGCAATTCGCACTGGCGTTCACTCAGGTTTTCGCGATTAGTCTCTTTTTAGTCGCTCGGCCTCTATCAGACATGTGGCCTTGTTTAAAGGCTACTGTTGGCCCGACGCCGGTTGAAAATAAACGCCGTTGTTCTTGCTTTTCTCAGCATCTACGATTCTAAAACTTCGGACATGCAGGTCAGTTTTAATTAAACGATATTTACTATAAAATCCAAGCAATTGTACCAATGGTTTGCCCTATACCTTTAAAGAGAAGTTATAATTAAATGCCGCAGTTTCGAGTTTAAAAGAATTGTTTGCTGATTGTATTTAACCGAGAATAATACACGACTAAATCCTTTTACGAGTACCGAATTGTGGAGTAAAAAGCATCCGTAATGTTTTAAAAACACGCATTCACAGATTGAAACCCCGATCCAGTCAATATCTTTGTTTAAATCCAAAAAATATATTAACGAGAAGTGCAACATGGCGGACCTACAACGTCACTCTGTGAGCCAATGAAATGTCCGGGTGTAGCGGTCAGTGGGTATGGTACGTATGACGTAATGTTTATAAATAAAAAGTGTACAGAATAAATCCACTGACCTCTATACACCTGGACATTTCATTGGCTCACAGAAGTGACGTCTTGGGTCCGCCATGTTGCACTTCTCGTTCGCGCCGACTTCAAGCGTTAGCACGGGTTATATTGGCAATGATCTGTCTTGGGGCCAATTTCACGGAGCTGCTAAGCACAAAAATTTGCTTAGCATGAAACCTTGTCCTTGGTAAAAACAAGGTTTCAGAACAAATTTTCACGTGATCTTTATTGTTTTTGATTGATAATCAGCTGTTTTTTTGCTTAGCATGAAAAACGCGTAGAATTTTGGCTGAAAACTTGTTTTTAATGAGCAAGACTTTTTTGTGCTAAGCAAATTGTTGTGCTTAGCAGCTCCGTGAAATTGGCCCCTGGTCCCAATTTCAGGGCTCTATTAACCACATAATTCCGCGCTTACGGTCGCGATTTTCCGCTAACCGCGCTAGCAGAAAAATTATGTACTTACTCTGTAAGCACAGAATCCTTAGTTACGGGTTGTACGCATGCGCGCTCAGAGTCAAAAATTCCTCGCTAACGCGTGAAATACGTTTACCCTAAGCACCGAAATTTCTGCTATAGTAAGCAGGGATTTTTTGCTAACGGTAAGCAGAGCCAAGAAATTAGGCCCAGATGTAGAGGTCAGTGGTTTGAGCCCGTTGCGGGGGAGTTGAATCGGATGGTGAGTTTTGATAGCTATTCTGTTACATTTATACTGTTTTGACATATAATTATGATGAATAATATACTTTTTCTTTTTGTATGATTATTCTAGATCATGTATTTAAGTATTTTGTTTAACCTTATTGATTATGGTCACGATCGTCCAGGTGTCGGAAATAGACGGAAATACTCTGTTCTGGTTCCGTAACGTTAATTTTAACCCTTTAACTTATCACTAAAGACTGGTTCGAATTTATAACTTAATGTATCTTCATTCTTGTTTCTTAAATTATCAAATCTGCCAATTCCTAATCCATGCCAGGTTCACCCCAGCAATATGCATAGGATATCAAGTCGGAGGGAAATAAAAGATGCACATTTGAACAGGCAACCCGGATATTGTTCGCTCAATATATTCCACACGTATACAGGCCGTAAACAAAATAATGCAACAAAATATAACGGAATGCCACACGTAGAATGTACAACTAACATCGATAATATAGATATGTTTTTCAAAGATACTAATTTCCACTCTAAAATGAAACATCAAACGTCCAAATCTGACAATGTTTGACAGAGTTATGAATAACTTTCAAAGAGGGGTCAAATTCGAGCGATTCACAATACCTAGAAGCTGCCGTTGGAGGCGCAAATCCTGCTATACCCGCAGTGCATCTTGGGAAAAAGTCGGCATCAGTTTGAAAAACTGTATTCATTTTGCATGAACTCATCAGTTTTTACGTCTTTTTGGACGCGCACGATTAAAGCTCCAATTTTGTTCTGCAAATAACAATGTTTTAATCAACGACGCTTCCGGATACATTTATGTTTGTGTTGTACCTCGCGTGAACAATGAAGAATAGATATTTCACTACAGTATGATATACGGAAGAAGTCGACCGTAAAGTTTAAAAGTGGCTCTTTTGAGTCAAACGCTTGGTGGCGCACTGCATTGTGAATCGCCCGAATTGACCATGGGATCAAGTTTTTCGATTTTATTTGGATACTGTACAAAGGTAGACTTGAAATCAAGTCGCGACCGAAATGAACCAGCGCTTAGCTACCATGTCCGCTGCTTTCGATCAGCTCTGGTTAATTTCGTTGGCGCCTGCACGGACAAAGACACCAGTGTATACGACTTGATTTCAAGTCTATATTTGCACAGTATCCAAACTAAATTACGAAAAACTTGGTGTCATGGTCAATTTGACCACTTTCGGAAAATTATTCATAACTCTGTCAAACATTGTCAGATTTGGACGTTTGATGTCTCAGTTTAAAGTGGAAACCAGTATATTTGAAACCATATCGATATTATCGATGTTAGTTATACATTCCACGTGTGATATTCCGTTATATTTTGTTGCATTTGTTGTATACACCCTGTATATCAGCGCTTTTTGTGCAAGGTTTCTGATGAAAGCCTTAAAGGTCGCGAAAGAAATGTACAGTCTCTTCTCCATTATCCTCGTTTTTTTTCTCTTCAATATTATCCACGTGGCTGAGATAACCAAAACAAATAATTCCATATTCTAAACTGAAAAAGACAAAAAGGTCTCTCATTATGCAATCCGGATACGGAAGTCATTTTTTGAGATGGACTTGCATCTCTCTTTGGTTCGCAAATGCATCAAAGGATGTATATGAGAAGTAGGGCTTGATCCGAGTCTCTAAAGGTAGGATACACCATTAGCAGATATCGACAATATTTATTACTGAATTATTAAGAAATATCTTACTCATTCGAAAGTAAATAATGATTCTATGCATCTAGCAAAATAATTGAACTAGATATCCTCTAATTCCGAAAAATTTAATTTTATAAAGAAAAATTCGCGATCGCCGGGCGGCGATCGCAAAAAAACCTAAAGATAACATAAGAATAACTGCTCGACGCCGGTTGAAAACAATCGCTGTTTTTGGTGCTTTTCTCGGCATCCATGGTTGTAAAACTTCGGAAAGGTCAGTCAAACGATATTTACTATAAATACAACCCCCCAAATCTACCCATTCATGATACTTCAAGCAATTACCAATGGTGTATCCTACCTTTAAACCCTGCGACATGCCGCCGAACTTTTTTTCAAAGTCGATTCGCCGTAAAAAAACCAATTACTATTTCATCCTGCGTTAATAAAATATCATGTTACATGTATTCCTAGTTCAAAGCAAGCCGAATAACATGGTAAGTGCCGCTTGAATTCTGGTTGAACCGGTGACCCAGCTTTTTGCAAAGCAAAGGCTGCCCCACGAGTAACCCATTACATTGTGTACATAAAGGGTCTCTGAGGTGTGGATTTTACCGCCAGACCTTCCCAAGCAATCAATCATGCTATTTGTTTCCTTGCCTTATTCAACAACACCAGCTGGTTTCTGGGTGTCTGGCCTGTGGGAAAGGGCTGTGTTGACATATAAAGCCATAAAACCGAACAGCACGGGGGTATTACACGAAATACAAGCGACTTTAAAAACAAGTACAGACGCGCGTTCGTGTAAAAAAAAAAGGTCGCACGTCACAAGGTTAAGTAACTTGTCGATGGCGACCGTGCTCAGCCTGTCAAGCACATTCGAGAGACCTCAGAGGGGTGTCGAGTTCCCCAAGATCAACCCAGCAGCGTACTGCAATCTTTGTTTGCATCATTGGAACTCAAAAACAACTACAATTCCGACAAGACAGGCCGCCGCCTGACGGGGAGTTAGGTTGGCGTAGCGGTTCATTCCTCCCCTTCCACCGCTATGGCCCGAGTTCGAACCCCGCCTGGGCCAATATGTGGATTGGGTTTTAAGTCCCTGCCTGATTCCGTGGTTGTTTTTCCTAGGATATTCTGTTGGTGTTTTTCTCCCACCTCTAAAATTGTACCTTCTTCTTATTGTCTTCTCTCTACAGGTTTTCTCTGGCTTGCGAGCTACAGTGCCTAGAGTGCTTTTGAGGGATTTTTGGTTTCATTACCAGAAATAATTAATAATAATCCTCGTCACCTCTCCGCACGCAACGAGCAATGAACTTATTATTCTTACGATATTCTCTTACGATTTGGATGGAAGTTCGTCGGTCTGTAATTCCAGTTGAAAACCTACGGAGTTCACGGAGCACAAAGCCTAGCTGCTTCAACATGCAGAAAAACACGGCATATCGAAGCCTGCATCGAAGCCTTCTTGGCTACGGCTCAATGATATCCACCTTCTGCAACCTGATGTTAGTCCTAGCCTGCTGCTACTACGTGTTCAAGGCTCGCAAGGTGCCCAGCAACTACAACGGAATGCTTTACCCGCAGTTAACTGAGGTAGACGAGGTAAGTTTAGATCTTACTGTCTGCTGTAACACTTTTAATAGTCTCCTATCTGTTTCTCAATATGATCACAATTTTGACATGGTACTTTTGCAACCGTGCGAACGTCTTTTTTTTGTTTTTCTGAACGTAGAAAGGCGCTGGATTCTGTAATAACAATAATATGGGTGCACTACATTAATGCGCGGTATTCCTGGTCGCACGAGGGCGCTGTAAGACGCCATTTTCTGGGTACCCAACACAGGTTTTTTTGAAAACGGAGACCGTTTGGCTTAAAAAGGTAGAATTGTGTAAATGTATATAGCCGAGGATCAACACCCTGGTTTGGGGCTTCAATCTAAGGGCAAACCTGATAAAATTACGCTTGAAAAATGGGTCTTATTTACCAGACAAACGTGGAAGAATGCCATCAGGCCTAGTAAAATGTCTGCAAACAGGTTTGGGAAGTATCACTTTACGGGAGGTGAGTTTGTTTGGGTGTGAATATTTTTAATGTAATTGGCTACTCCACCCAAAATGGAAAAGAAGTGAACAGATAAAGGGTCAGACAATAATTTAGTATTTGTTTGAGAAACCCCAGTGATGTCGGCTTGCATGTTTTTTGGCCCTGAACTTTGTGTTGATTTTACACGGTTTCCAATTGGGCTTGAATTAGTGCAGTGCAGCCATGTACAGCACACACATAACAAATTTTCCAAACATGTTAGGGAGTTCAACCCTAGCTCATTGTAAATGGTAATTATTTGGTAGTATGGGCTTTGTGCACAAGTACCACCTCGGTGGCAAGAAAGCCACAATCGACGCTATTTTGCCTGACTGCAATAGTTTTGGAGATGATGATGATGATTGAGGCCGTCTCTATCATTCAGAAGCAAAACATTATTATCATACCTCCAAATAGGCACTTGGGGAGACAATCCCATAGAGATGTACACAAACTTAAAACAGTCCTAACTTGTTTACCCTAACCCTTTTCTCTAAGATCTTCGAGATTTATACTATTTAGACCAAAATCTGTCGTTCTAGGACAAAAATAACTCCCAAATATTGTTTTTTTTAGGGTAGCTAGACACTTAGGGAGACACTGGAATGTCTCTCTAAGTGCCACTGTCTCCTTGTTACCTAAACACTTACGCTAATTTGTCTCCCCAGGTGCATTTTTGGAAAAATTAGGGAACTCCTCGAGCAGACTGTTTAATTCCCTGGTATCCATATATCACATAAACGTGGAACGGCGTGTGTGAAACTATTGGAATTGTACATGTATGTTACCCTCTCATGGGAGTCGTTGCCATAACACTGTAAAAAATAACCGTAAAATAACGGGGTTTTCCACCTGTATAAAAAAATTAACATGTATGTTACCCTCTCCTGGAAGTCGTTGCTATAACACTGTAAAAAAAACCGGTAAAATAACGGGTTTTTCCACCTGTAAACAACAATTACAAGTATGTTACCCTCTCATGGAAGTCGTTGCTATAACACTGTAACAAAATAACCGTAAAATAACGGGGTTTTCCACTTGTAATTTTTGTTTTACATGTATAATACGCTCTCATGGAAGTCTTTGCTATAACACTGTAAAAAATAACCGTAAAATAACAGGTTTTTCCACTTGTAAATTTTTTTTACATGTATGATACTCTCTCATGGAAGTCGTTGCTATAACACTGTAAAAAATAACCGTAAAATAACAGGTTTTTCCACCTGTAAAAAAAAAATAACATGTAGGTTACCCTCTCATGGAGGTCGTTGCTATAACACTGTAAACAATAACCGTAAAATAACGGGGTTTTCCACCTGTAAAAAAAATTTACATGTAGGTTACCCTCTCATGGAAGTCGTTGCTATAACACTGTAAAAAATAACCGTAAAATAACAGGTTTTTCCACCTGTAATTTTTTTTTACATGTATGATACTCTCTCATGGAAGTCGTTGCTATAACACTAAAAAATAACCGTAAAATAAAAGGTTTTTCCACCTGTAAAAAAAAAATAACATGTAGGATACCCTCTCATGGAGGTCGTTGCTATAACACTGTAAAAAATAACCGTAAAATAACAGGTTTTTCCAACTGTAAAAAAAAAATAACATGTAGGTTACCCTCTCATGGAGGTCGTTGCTATAACACTGTAAAAAATAACCGTAAAATAACGGGGTTTTCCACCTGTAAACAACAATTACAAGTATGTTACCCTCTCATGGAAGTCGTTGCTATAACACTGTAAAAAAATAACCGTAAAATAACGGGGTTTTCCACCTGTAATTGTTGTTTTACATGTATGTTACCCTCTCATGGAAGTCGTTGCTATAACACTGTAAAAAATTACCGTAAAATAACAGGTTTGTCCACCTGTAAAAAAAATAACATGTAGGTTACCCTCACATGGAGGTCGTTGCTATAACACTGTAAAATATAACCGTAAAATAACGGGGTTTTCCACCTGTAAAAAAAAATTAACATATAGGTTACCCTCTCAGGGAAGTCGTTGCTATAACACTGTACAAAATAACCGTAAAATAATGGGTTTTTCCACCTGTAAAAAAAATTATCATGTATGTTACCCTCCCATGGAAGTCGTTGCTATAACACTGTAAAAAATAACCGTAAAATAACGGGGTTTTCCACCTGTAAAAAAACAACACAATCACCGTATTTTTATTGTAACGGATTTTCGACGTAAAATTACGGTAGTGTGCCTTGAAAATATCACGCGGACGTTCATTTATGCAAAGTTTATATACATTTACAAGAACACTTTGTCAAAATACAACTATTCGTGTAAATCTACAGCAACACCAACAAAGTGTTGTTTATTTACAGCGATTCTACTGTTATCGAACATGAATCTTATCACGCAGCAACTGACCAATCAGAGCCCACGAAATTTGTCATGTTATATTGTGGTGTTTTTTCCCAAAACGATCTTCTTGAGCGAAATGTATAATTATTGATCTAACGAATCTATGATCAAATTTAGATTTGTTGCAAACATAAGTAAACAATCGTATGAAATCTCTTTTCGTATTTAAATATTTAAATATGTATGGTGAAACCGTGACTTCATCATGGCACGAACAGCTGAATATAAACGTAAACCACGACAGTATCCAGTATAGTGTTAAAGGGATCGTATACGTTTGGTAATTACTCCAAAAATTAATGGCAATAAAAACTTACCTGGTAAGAAGTACAGCAGCTTTGGATAGTATAATGCATTTTTAGAAACTTTGCACTTCGAAATACTGCGGTTATGGAAAAAGATATCACTTTGTATCCCAACAAATTTCAATCTGAGAAGCGTTACTGCAGTGACGTTTCTCAGATTGTGTATTCCATTGCAGATTATTCTTCCTGCGTGGACATAACCGCTTCAGATTTTTGGCAATATCTCAAAATCGCTACCACCTTTTGAAATGAAATTGTTAAAGGCTAGTTTGATGGTATATATCTATAACTATATAGGATTGAAACAAACAGTGGGTTCCAATTACCAAACATATACGATCCCTTTAAGTAGGTTATTTTATAATTTGTATGGTAATGTGTAATATAGTTATTTAACAGTTTGGTTATCACTCTTGATAATTGTACTGTATTTTTTGTATACCCTGTATTTTTACAGGAATAGCAAGGTACATTAACGGGGACATTAATCTATTTCTGTGACGTCATACTATTGTTGAAACTGTAGATTATTTTTTAAGAATGTACAGTCAGAGTCTTTGTCAACTTAATGTACAGCCAAGAGTAGATTAAAGTTACGAATCTACTCTTGGCTGTACAATTAAGTTGACAAAGACTGTAGATTAAGTTAACAAAGACTCTGATTATACGTACTTTAATTCACCACCACTAAGTTTGATAACAATACGGTCTACACTTAATCAAAACCCTTGCAATCGGGGTAACGCCAGGGCTCATTTGAATAAACCTTTGTTGTTAAACAAATTAGATTAATAATAATAACTGGATTTGTATAGCGCCAAATTACCAAAGGATACACGGCGCTGGAAAAGAAGAAAGAGGAATAGAAGACAAAAAACAACAAAGAAAGAAGGACATGCAGCTACGTTTGGGGGAAAAGGCAGGTCTTGAGAGCCTTTTTGAAGAAAAAGACACTGCCTGAGTTTCTGATGGAGATAGGCAGGTTGTTCCATAGCCGGGGGGCGGCAACAGAGAAGGCCCTGTCACCAGCCAATTTATGTGACTTAGGGATAACAAGAGACTCACAAGCAGAAGAACGAAGGGAGTAAGGACTCTTATGGATTTTGAGAAGAGAGGAGAGATAATCTGGTGCAGAGTGATTAAGTGACTTGTAAGTGTGAACCAGTGTGCGAAACTGAATGCGTTCGGCGACTGGGAGCCAGTGTAGTTGTTTGAGCAGAGGAGATGTATGGGTGTGTGATCAAGTCAGAGAATAGACTCGAACTGTAGATTCGTGCAAAGAATGCACTCGGCTTCGCCTCGTACATTAATTTCACGAATCGTCCATTCACCTTAACGTAATGTAAACCGACGGCATTCAAAAGCCGTTAAAAACAGCCCGTCCCCCCGTTAACATTTCTTACCGTAAAGTCCTGGCGTCCAAACTGCTAGGAATTTCCTGTAAAATCACGATATCATTTTATACAGATATATAGGTAAAATGCGCCATCTTTTGTTGGCGCATTGAGCTTCTATGTAGCTTTTTTGCATCATGTTTCCTAACATCCTGTCTTCCATTAACAAATCAACAACGAAACACCAAAACAAATATATTCCTCTGGATTCTGTTGACTGTATATTGCAGGCCATCTTCAGGGGGGGGGGGGGGGGGGTATTATTATTTATTTCTGGTAATGAAACCAAGGATCCCTCAAAAGCGCTCTAGGCACTGTAGCTCGCAAGCCTGAACAAAACCTGTAGAGAGAAGACAATGAAAAGAAGGTACATTTCTAGAGGTGGGAGGAAAACCCCAGAAGAATATTTCTGGGGAAAACCCACGGAATCAAGCAAACCTTGATGAATGAAAACCCAATCTACATATTGGCCCAGGCGGGGTTCGAACCCGGGTAAAGAAGCGCTACGCCAACCTGACTCCCCCTGAAACAAAACTGTCAACTGTCCAATTCAATCCAATCCAATCTGCATTTGTTAAACGCCATCAATCTAGTTGCCTATTCCAAGGCGCGTCCAGGAACACCGGGGCAAAACCCCTCCTCTTAGCGATGAGTGTTACTGGGTTCTTTCACGTGCATTACACAACACACGGGACCGCCAGCTTTACGTCCCATCCGAACGAAGAAGCAATAGTGGTTAAGGGCCTTGCTTAAGGACATAAGTGTCGACACCGGGACTCGAAACAGAAAACCGGGTTCTTATTACCGCCCGGCCATGACACTCCACAACTGTGTTATGATCGATCTTGTCGCTGTCAAATACAAGTTTATTATTTGATCAAAGTCCGTTTAATGTTACAATCAACTCTCTCTTTATCTCTTATCACACTTTCAGTGAATGTGGTCGTTTATATAAAAAAAAAGCCTCAAGGTAAGAACTCTCGCACCTTTCGCCACGAAAAGACCAACAGTGTTTTGATCGATCTTGACTATTAATAGTGTCGATGTGGTGTTCAATTTCCAGTTTCTTTTATTTAATTTGTGGAGTTCCTGTCGTTTCTAAAAATATCGTAAGTTTCTCGCTATCGAATCACAACATAACGCTTGAGTAGGCCTAACTGTGGTATGGTTCTCTGTGGAATACAAGTTGATTTGATTAATACCCGTTTATTTTTATCGTAATTAATTATTACATTCTAAATTTGTTGCCTGTTTTTAACTCTGGCGCCGCGACCACCGTTACAAGCTCAACTCGTAGTGACTTATCTTGTCTCTTTTAAAAGTGAGTTATTTGATTACAGTTCTCTGAATGATGCCTTCAACTTATTTTGTATTAGATTTGTGGTTATTTGGGTAGTTTATAAGGCCTCTACATGGTTCTGCTTGTAACGCACACTATTGCACATGCTGCCATTCCAGGCCCGTACGCCCTCCCCCCCCCCCCCCCCCCCCCAAAAAAAAAAAATAATAAAAAAATAAAAAAATAAAAAAATAAAATTAAAAATGAATAAATAAATTTTAAAAAAAATTATAAAATTAAATAAAAAATTACCAGAAGGTCAACATTTTCCGGGGTAAATAATGATATTTTGATGTAGAAATAACTGTACTGGCACACGCAAAATTTTGGTCCCATTTTTGGTCCCATCAGTACAAATTCGCCCCCCAAATTACCAAAAGGTCCACATTTTCCGGGGTAAACAATGGTACTGTATTTTGATGTAGAAATAACGGTACTAGCACACGGAAATATTTGGTTCCATTTTTGGTCCCATCCGTACAATTCTGCGTACGGGCCTGCATTTAACTTGTATATCTCCAAGGCTCTTGAGATATGATGGGGCTCTTGAGATTACTAAACCTCTTCTATGATACACAACCTACACAAGTAGATTTTCTTGTATTACTGACAAGATAAAAGGGAACAACCACTCGGTATAGTCAAATGAAAATGTCATGCGGCGAAAATGTAAGATCACATTAAATCGAAAGCTTTAATGCCGTTCAACTTACTTCCGCTCTATTTTCTCAATAAAAACTACCAGCCGTCTTTTCTCTCAAATCTAGGACGTAGGCCTACCATTTGCAGATAACGAGAAAAAAAATACTACCAAATTATTAAGAAATATCTTACTCATCTGAAAGAAATATTGATTGTATGCATCCAGCAAAATGATTGCACTAGACATTCTGTTCTCGTTCCACAACAATTGAATTTCATTAAAAATAAATTACGATTGCCAGACGGCGATCGCGAAAAAAAACCAAGAACAATATAAGAACAACTGCCCGACGCCGGTTAAAAACGAACCCTGTTTATTTTTATTTTCTCAGAGTCCGTGATTTTAAAACTTCGGAGTACAGGTCAGTTAATCGATATTTACTATAAAATACAATCCCCAAACCCACATATTCATGATAATTCAAGAAATTATGGTGTATCCTACCTTTACATCCACCCATTCCTGATAATTCAAGCATTTACCAATGGTGTATCCTACCTTTACATCCACCCATTCATGATAATTCAAGCATTTACCAATGGTGTATCCTACCTTTACATCCACCGATTCTTGATAATTCAAGCATTTACCAATGGTGTATCCTACCTTTACATCCACCCATTCCTGATAATTCAAGCATTTACCAATGGTGTATCCTACCTTTACATCCACCCATTCCTGATAATTCAAGCATTTACCAATGGTGTATCCTACCTTTACATCCACCCATTCCTGATAATTCAAGCATTTACCAATGGTGTATCCTACCTTTAAAGAACAGCAACATTTCATTGGCATATCAGGCAAGACCGTGTGCAGTGTTGTATCACTAAACGTACACGGCAATAGACCGATCCGGCCAGCCAATCAAACAGCGCGCATTGACAAAATGTGACCCGCTCTGCAAACATTAGTCTGATGTCGGAAAATACATTTTTACGTAAAGGGCTGTTTATTGTCTCGGAGGTGACTTTTCTTGCAACAAATAATGTTTTTGTTTTAAGGTATTTTGGTTTTTCAGACACCTATATTTTCAGATCTGATCGATTGAAAAGATTGTTTGATCCCTAAATTAAATTTAATACAGGTTTTGTCATTCTCTTTCCATAGCATCTAATGAGGCACTATACAATTGTAAATCTTCATTTCTTTTCAAAGACATTTTGAATATAACTGTGAACAATTTCCCAAATTTGTAAAAGACCAATACATTACACTAAAGAGTTGGGCCATTAAATGAAAGCTTATTTCCTGCTGTTTCTGACCAACTGTAAAATTGAAAATATTTTAGCACAATTTACAGCCATCTCATTTTAGCCTGTTTTTGTTTGCTGGGCTAAATATCAAACAGTTATCATTGTTCATATGATTTTCCATAAGGGTTTATTACTTGGTGATTTTAAAGCTCATCAAGACTGACGTTTGGCAAGACTACTTGATGATATACATTGTATGGAAACAGGGTAAATGCGCGCAACTTTAGGATATAATAATTAGCCATTGTGTATCGTTACTATGTTCTCATAATGTTTCAGTCATTTCAGAAAATGTTATTCAAGTAAGCATATGTAAGTAGATTCACCAGAACACACTTTTCAACAAATAAAATCTTTACAAAAATATCCCAATATGTGAACAACGGGTATTTACAATTTATGCAAATTGGGCATATGTTTACAAAACTTCGGAGGAGTCCTAGGCTAACATTAAGTACTAGGCCCAAAGGGGTCTTCATGCCAAAGATAGTGCTTTTATCCGCCTGGTAACGGTAATCCCTTAATATAACATTAAGCTACCTGACTAGAAGACGTGCCTAAAGGATTGCGAGTCTTTTCAAATGATACGTCGTCTATACAAATGTAAAGTAAAATACGCGCCTATAAAGGATTGGGGGTCCTTTCAAATGATACGTTGTGTATACAAATGTAAAGTAAAAGACTTACCAAAAGGATTGTGATTCTTTTCAAATGATACGTCGTGTATACAAATGTAAAGTAAAAGACGCGCCTAAAGGATTGTGAGTCTTTTCAAATGATACGTCGTGTATACAAATACGAAGATGTGTTAGGTAACAATAGTGTGGACTGTGTATAAGGTGTTAACGGATAAGAGGGGGATACCCCTCTACAACATATCGTGCTGGGTATAAAGAACACTATTGAAGCCGCCGACTGCAAGGTATATGTCTAATAACCTACGAGAAGTATGGATCCCAGTGTCATTTTTTGTATTTGTGTGGTACAGTACCGTTATTGCTACATCAACCTTTTTTATTTATTGATTTTGTATTATAATTTTTTTTGGGGGGGGGTGCTTACGCGTTCGTCGCAGCCCCCTATCGCCATAAAGAATTATATAACCTCCGAGCCGTGAACAACTCGATGGAGTTTAGAGTTGCATTGTCCTCTTCACGACCTTCGTTGCAAATCAACGGAGTGAAATAAAACGAACAATGGCAGACGGGGCTCATTGTGGAATTCTAAGGACGTGGACAGTCGAAGGGAGTGACGCTTTGTATTGGCCAAGAGCTTAATAACGTCTTGCGTACGTGCAAAACGCATGAACACTAATTCCAGTTAATATGTTTAAAGTGCTCTATACATACTATACAATAGCAGGGCCATGGTGTAATTCTGTTGTGGAAACATACGCGATGTATTCCAGTACTTGCCCAGCAACACATACAGCTACATGTGTAAATTCGGCAACGACACCGTCCTTTTCGAAACATATCTTTCTTCTCTCATGCTTCATTTTTCCAAACTACAACTTGATCATCCTTCATGTACTAGTCAGGTTTCTTTAACATGTATTTTCGTTCACTTTTTTGTGTAGATTTGCTAAACTAAACATTTTTGAAAACGTCAGGATATACTTAACATGAAAACCAATGTTTACATTTGTTTTAAAGTTCTTTATGGCGGCCATCTTGGATTTTTTTAATGGCATTTTGATAGCGTCATGATGACGTCACACATTTTTCACAATTGTCTGCATATGTCTATGACACCATAAACATATTAAAAACAATTTTTTTATTTATTATGTTCTGTTGATAGGAAATGGCTTAAAAGTCCAAAAATGAAACAAAATTTTAAAAAAATCACACGATGACGTCATCATGATGTCACTTCAATGTATATCTATAACACATCCCCTCATACATGCATACCAAGTTTAAACCCAATCGGACTTATACTTCCAGAGATATAGGGCATTGGAAAAAAAAAAGATCTTTGATGTGACACCAAATGACATTTAATGTGTCACGTCACATTAAAGGTCTTTTTTTTCTTCAAAAGAACCTGAAAAAATGTAAACATTGGTTTTTATGTTGAGTATATCCTAACGTTTCCAAAAATGTACAGTTTAGCAAATCTACAAAATAAAGTGAACGAAACTTTCAATATGTACATTATGAACCTGACTTTACTGTACACACCCCTCCATGGTCATTCTTTAATAATAATAATAATAATAATAATAATAATAATTACATTTATATAGCGCGCATTCCATAAAAATATGTTCATGTGCGCTGTACATTATACATAAAACAAAAGTAACTACATCATACTATTACTTAGTTAAAAATGAAAATCATGATTCAAAATCAAAAGCTAGTTTAAAAAGATATGTTTTAACTTCAGTTTTAAACTTATCTAGACTCCTAAGATTCCTAATGTGACCTGGAAGTTTGTTCCATAGTTTAGGGGCAACTGTCTGAAAAGCACAATCACCTGGTGAAACTTTACAACAAAGTCAGTAACACATTGAACGAAGACTATACATGTATCTGTTTTGACGAATGACACACACCAGGTCACAGAGATACCCCGGAGCTGTTCCATATAAACATTTAAATGTTAAAATCAAAATTTTAAACTGAATACGATAATACAACTGGTAACCAATGAAGGAGATGAAGAACTGGCGTGATGTGACATGTATACGTGGTGAACCGGTTACAAGGCGAGCTGCAGTATTTTGAATTCTTTGTAATTTACCGATGTGTGTACTGGAAAGACCATACAGTAAACTATTACAATAGTCTAGTTTGCTTGTTATAAAGGCATGCACCAAAGACTCTATAGACTGTCGAGTCAAAAACTTCCTGATCCTATACGCAAATTATACAGGTGGTAAAACGCAGAACTACTTATTTTACTTACATGATACCCCAATTTAAGTTCAGAATCAAACCAAACCCCAAGGTTACGAATAGCACCAGATGACGCACGAACAACAGTATTGCCAACTTTTAAATGAGACATAGTTACCTTTTCCAGCTGTTTCTTCTAAAATAAGAAATTAATTTTTCCAGTATTGAGCTTGAGTTTATTTACCGTCATCCATTGTTGAATTTCAGTGGTACAATTTCCAATGGCACACTTAGCAGTAGACTCATTTGTACCAGCTTTGGGTTTAAAAGATAAATAGAGTTATGTATCGTCGGCATATGAATGAACATGTAGAGGATGTTTCTCTGTGACCTTAAATAACTCACTGGTATACAACGAGAACAATAAAGGACCAAGACAACTACCTTGTGGGACACCAGATTCAAGATGGAAACTATCTGATAATACCCCATCAACTGATACACGTTGAGATCTACCCAATAAATATGATTCAAACCAATTGTACACTGTTCCAGTTATTCCAAAGTTATTACGTAACCGACCCAGTAATATACCATAATCCACAGTATCAAAAGCTGCGCTTAGATCTAATAGCACAAGTAGAGTTACACATTGTTTGTCCATATTCATAAGAATGTCATTCTTAATTCGCAACAATGCAGTTTCAGTACTGTGCCCCGGACAATAAGCTGATTGATTGCTAGGCAAATACTCATTTTTTTACCAGATATGAATAAAGTTGATCAGTAACGGCGCGCTCAACTAGCTTTGACACAAACTGCAGATTAGAAATAGAACGGAAATTCGCAAACCCCGTGTCTGAACCAGGCTGTTTCAATTTTGGAACTACAAGGGCTTCCTTCCAGGAACATGGAACCATTCCAGTCTGCAGAGACATGTTAATATGGTAAGAGTTCATTAATGCAGTCCTTCACAATAAACGGTGGCACCGGGTCAAAGATGCAAGACTTACTGGGCGCCTTTAACACAAGTTTCCTCACAGAATATTCGCCCAGTGCCTCGAATTAATGAAGGAATGCATTATTCGCTGAAATCTTAGCAGGCATTGAAGCAGGTAATACAGTAACTGAAATTCCCAATGTATCTAACCCAACACGTATACCAGTGATCTTTTTAACAAAATAAGACCCAATTTGATTGGCAAGATTGAGCTTATTACAATTCTGTGGAAATATCGTGTTTGAATCCTGATTTAGCAGTTGCTTCACAGCTGAAAAGAGTTTCCGTTGATTTTTAACACAATTTTTATCAATAAAATCGGTATAAAATTCACAACGTGTTTTAGTCATGATGTACGTAGTTTTATTCCTCTAAAACTTAAAGGCTTTCAGATCTACCGCAAGTGCAGATAGCTTCCATTTCCGCTCTGCACGGCGACGTAGTCTCTTTGCCTCTCGAACCTGTTCAGTAAAACAAGGCACCTGAGCACGTGTGACGACAGTCCGCGAGCGTAGAGGAGCATGTGTGTCCAATACCGAGGCCAAAGTGTTATAGTTCGCTCGCTTGCTAATAGTAATTTTGTTCCACCTAAAAAGTCGATATTGTCGCCATTGCTGCGTACGTGTTCTACGCCTAGTCTACACGTACACGTACGTACATCAATTCACGTGTGCATCATAACCGAGGTGATGGCGTCGCCATGCCGTTGCCAGGTGGGCGCGGCTTAATGTCAAAACCGGATCGGTTTATTGCCAACTCCTGACGGCGACAACTTGTGACGCTGCACGTTCTGACGGTGAACACAAAGCTTCCAATATGACCTGGCTCTATCAGCTCAATACTTAATATACTATCATTGATCAGTTGATATTATCTCCAGAAATTCCTCCAGTTTTCAAATTCGCTCCTTTAAAGCACCAGGATCTTCTTACAAAGCTGACAGTGAAGATTTATTTTCACTTTACGCATTCAACGTTTCGCACATTCAACCGGGATTGCATCAAAGGGAACCCCCAAAATGGTCTTCATGACACTTTGTCTTTTGTTTCTGATGGATGTAGGGACATCGGCTGGTGGTAGCATACCAGACGCAGCCCATGTTAGCCTGACTAAGTCTGGAGATGTCATCCTTGGGGCCTCGTTACCGATACATCGATGGTCTCCTGGGCCTCCATGTAGCGGCTCCATCGGTCTTTGGGGCAACGAGCTAGTTG
Organism: Crossaster papposus; assembly: GCA_037893245.1. NCBI lineage: Eukaryota > Metazoa > Echinodermata > Asteroidea > Velatida > Solasteridae > Crossaster > Crossaster papposus. The sequence goes on along the minus strand of JBAIAA010000032.1, from coordinate 491,758 downwards.
CCTTGTTTCTATTCGCCATCGAAGAGATCAACAATCGCACCGATTTCTTGCCCAATATCACCATCGGCTACGACATTCGCGATAACTGCTACTCCGAGACTCTGTCGATCTGGACCGCGCTCAGCCTGTCGAGCACATCCGAGAGACCTCGGGAGGATGTCGAGTTCCCCAAGATCAATTCAGCAGAGTACGGCAATCTCTTCTGCATCATAGGAACTCAATCGAGTGCAACTACAATTCCGACGGCACAGGCCGCCAGCCTGTATCACATCCCCGTCATCTCTCCGTTCGCAACGAGCAACGAACTCAGCGACAAGCGCCGGTTCCCCTATTTCCTTCGCACGGTTCCCCCAGACAGCCTCCAGGCAAACGCCATCGGTGATATTCTCTTACGATTTGGATGGATGTACGTCGGTCTGTATTTCCAGTTGAATACCTACGGAATTCACGGAGCCCAGGCATTGCTAGACTTCGCAGAAGTGCACGGCATATGCGTTGCCTTTTCTGTTCCCGTTCAGTCTCCGGCTACAAAGGCAGAGCTCTACGACGCCGTCAGCCGAATGTCTACTTTCCCCAAAGTGCGAGTTGTGGTCATTATAACGGAGATCGAAGCTGGAAGCGCCATCGTCAATACAATCGACGAACTTTTCGGTCTACCTCACAATATCACATTTGTTGGCAGCGATGCCTGGACACATCTGACTTCCCTGCAGGCTGACTATGGCGTCAATCTGCGGGGATTGCAAGGTAGCATTTCTGTGCAACTTAAATACAGTCCAATTCCTGGTTTTGTAGAATACTACCGCTATTTACAAGCAAGAGACGAACCTTTCTCTTTGTGGTTTAAGGATTTAAAGGATAAATGGATGGAAGACAATCAGTGTTCCGATCTCGCTCTTTGCCCGTTAAGAATTTACGGCAATGACACCTTTTTGGTCGATGCCGTTTATGCATTCGCGTACGGCCTCCAAGCGTTGTTGCGCGATCGATGTGACAACACTACCGACTGTAACTCCACAATTCAGGCTATAAGGGGACACGATTTTCTATCCTACGTACTGGAACTCACATTTGAGGGACTCGCCGGGAACTACGTTTTCGATGTAAATGGTAATCCCAGCGGAAAGTACAACATACTTAACTATCAGTACCAAGACGATGTCCCTCAAGTGGTAATCATTGGCGAATGGGAGGCCTCAAAGGACAGCCGACTTGACTTGAAGTTATCGGCTATTCAGTGGGTCGGAGAGTCACCAGATCCACCTGCCTCGCTCTGCCGTGAAATCTGTACACCAGGTCACGTTGAGGTGCCACTAGAGGAAAAATGCTGTTTCGGTTGTCAGCGATGTCCTAATAACGCCATTGTTCATAACAATCTTTGTAAACAATGCCCAGTGGATGAGTGGCCGGATGTTAGCTTTCAAGTTTGCCGTTTGATTGCCCCAACGCCTCCAAGTTGGAGCGAGCCCGCGGTCATCGTCATCCTGATTCTATCCGGCCTCGGTCTGGTCCTGTCCTTTCTTGCAGCGACGGGACTCTTCCATTACCGACACCACGTGCTGATCAAAGCCGCCAGCCGTGAGCTGAGCAGCATCAACATCTTGGGGCTCACTCTCGCCTTTCTCGTTCCCTTTCCACTTCTGGTTCCACCCACGGCTGTTTCGTGCCGTGTCTCGGAGATCATGGTGGCTTTGTGTTTCACCCTGACGTACGCACCGACTCTGCTGAAGGTTAACCGCATCTACAGGATCTTCGACGCTGGTAAGAAGTCTAACAAGCGCCCTCGTTTCATTGGACCTCGTATTCAGCTAACGATTGCATTGGGGGTCATAACAGCAATGGTAAGTCTTGTTGGTGATAAACAATTTCAATATTCTTTTGACGATATGTTACATTGTTTCCGTTTGTTATACGACTAGCCTTATAATTTATTTATGACAGCGCCAGCTTACAGCTTGGTCAGTTTGGCAAGGAATTTAGTACCTTTTCGTATATGGCCTCACCTATAATTAATAGGTGAGGGTCGAACTTGGTCGAATCCCGTGTGCACGTGGCTTGTTCAGGCATAGCGCATAACAATCACGAGCTAACAGCACGACTACAAAGCGAGGCTGAAAGTATTTACATAATAGATTGTTTTCGCTCGGCAAAGTAACGAGTTGTGGAACGGCAAAGGAGTGAAAGATGGCAGCTGGGCATCATTAGCATAATTGTTTATCCGGTGTTTCTATAACTTGAGTTAAAGGAATTGATAATTGTTTCAAAAACTGTCAAGGAGTAGGCCTACCTGTTTAAGGACTGCCATACGTTCTTGGAATTTAGTGGCGGCGTGATTTAAACTGTTCTATTCTGCAACATTGTTCTTTGATCAGTGTTGCAGTCGGGAACAAGACCGAGACCAAGACCGAGACCATGGCTTTCGAGACCAAGACCGAGACCATGCCTTTCGAGACCGAGACCATGGCTTTTACGATCGAGACAGAGACCAAGGCTTTCAAGATCGAGACCAAGGCTTTTGAGAACGAGACCGAGACCAAGGCCTTTGAGATCGAGACCAAGGCTTTTGAGATCGAGACCGAGGCCAAGGACTTTGAGATCGAGACCAAGGCTTTTGAGACCGAGACCAAGACTTTCGAGACTGAGACCACAACTTCCGAGACCAAAAAATGAATACAAATGTATGGTGTTTAGGTCATTACCAAATCTAAATACTAGAACCAGTCTATGACCGACATAGTGTCACATGCCGACATCATAAAAACAAACATCGATAAAGATAGAACCGTTTTGAGTAAAACAAAAGGTCTCGATACTATCTCAAGACCAGGTCTTAAGACCTTCATCACTGTCTTTGATCCAGGTTGAGATCGAGACCGAGGCCAAGGACTTTGAGATCGAGACCAAGGCTTTTGAGACCGAGACCAAGACTTTCGAGACTGAGACCACAACTTCCGAGACCAAAAAATGAATACAAATGTATGGTGTTTAGGTCATTACCAAATCTAAATACCAGAACCAGTCTATGACCAACGTAGTGTCACATGCCGACATCATAAAAACAAACATCGATAAAGATAGAACCGTTTTGAGTAAAACAAAAGGTCTCGATACTATCTCAAGACCAGGTCTTAAGACCTTCATCACTGTCTTTGATCCAGGTTCTGATCGCTGTGGCTGGCACGCTAGCAAGTCCTACGCTGCCAGCTAAGCTTTTTTTCTACCCTCCGGCCGACTACATCGAAGCCTTCTGCGAGTTTGGCAACGGTTTCCTGGCTTCTCTGGTTTGCAATCTCTTTATAGTCCTAGCCTGCTGCTACTACGCATTCAAGGCTCGCAAGGTGCCCAGCAACTACAATGAGTCCAAATTCATCGCAGTCAGCGTCTATTCCACGCTAGTCTTTGGCATGGCGACCGTACCTGTCTACATCACGGCAGCTGCCGTGCTGCAGAAGGTGGCTACGCTATGCGTGGCTGTACTCCTCAATTCGTTCCTGACGCTGTTCTGCGTCTACCTGCCCAAGTTGTACGCCATTCAACTGGCTAGGGATGTTCAGGTAAGCGAATGGAGAACCAACGACGAGGGTTCATCGAGTGGCTCTAGTCAGGCTGGAGGGCAGTCTAGCATCGGTTCTATCAACGTACGACCAGCTCCTGTGATGTCGTAAGAAGAAAGTAAAGTGTATAACGTACTATTGGATTTTAAATTAAACGCGATACAAGTAAGACAATAACAGAATGTTATTTTCGAGCTGAAGGCGGTGGATCATGGGTTTTAAACCTACGTTTAACACCGGCAAATTATATTTATTCCCATTCATAAATACCTTTCGTGTATAACACGTCAAAACCAATATGTTTCGGTTACGATTACAATTTTGTTAAACAATTATAATGTTATTTTCGAGCTGAAGGCGGTGGGTCATGGGTCATGGGTTTTAAACCTACGTTTAATACCGGCCAATTTTATTTATTTCCATTCATAAATACCTTTCGTGTAAAACACGTCAACACCAATATGTTTCGGTTACGATTACGATTTTGTTAAACAATTATACTACATAATTATTTTAGCTACGCAGACTACTGGATATGCATTTGTTTGTTGTATTACGAATGCCTTGTGAGGTTTCAACAATCAGCAAGTTCGGGTGCTGTTGAACTAGTCCCTTTTGTCGACTTTACGCATGCGTGGTTTGATTTTCCTTCGAACGCGTCTAGTCGAGTGATGACGTCAAATCTACTTTGGGAGCGGACGACAGGCCTTCACGTTTTGAACGAAGCAAAATTGCGGTATTCCTTTCTGGTAGCACAAACAAAAATCCCTATAGAAAGGGGTAAATTGTCTAAGTTATTTATTTATTAAATGTAGACGTCTGTGAAATCTATTACCTTTCACCCTTTTATTGACTAAAATCTCACATAGGTCATAAATGATATTTACGTAAATATTAAACTTGGATTTTCCAAGAATTGCGCCATGACTTATTAAGGAACACTCGGTCGATTGTTTGCCAAATTTCTGGACGCCACCGTTTTGGTTTTTTTCGGACTAGTTTACACCTAAATTGTTAACAGAAGGTAAATAGCAAGCATTAATAACATTAACATGGTAAAGGTACAATGAATGTGCAGTTTGTCAACAAAGAAGTTTGGCAACATTGCATGAGGAAAGTCGGCCCAACATTAACTGTTATAAACAATGTAAACGTCGAAGTACAGCTATAGCTACGCACGTACGTATAGCGCAGCACACTTTCACCAACTGACCATTTTTTCAGTCACTGTTTCTTTCTCTTTCGTAATTTTACGATTTTGGATGACATTCAGCCTTATGCCTACGGTTTATTCTTCTGAAATAGCCACAGCCTTTAGAGTTCCGTCGTAAGCCATAAAGTTCTGACATCGACGACACACGTAGTTGCTGTTGTAAGCGCCGCCATTTTGACAATTTTCCGCGCGTTGACCTTTTAGAAAGGTCATGACAGAGGCTAATGGCAAGAAAGTCACAATCGACGCCATCTTGCCTGACTGCAATGGTTTTGGAGGAGATTATGATTGAGGTAGCCTCTATCATTCAAAAGCAAAACGTTATTAGGGGAGTCCGCGACCAGACTGTTCAATTCCCTGGTATCCGTATATCACATTAACGTGGAACGGCGTGTGTGAAACCATTGGAATGTTACATGTATGTTACCCTTCCATAGAAGTTGTTGCTATAACACTGTAAAAAATTACCGTAAAATAACAGGTTTTTCCACCTGTAAAAAAAAAATAACATGTATGTTACCCTCCCATGGAAGTCGTTGCTGTAACACTGTATAAAACAAAACGTAAAATAACGGGTTTTCCACCTGTAACAAAAAACCACAATCGCCGTATTTTTCTTTCAACGGATTTTTGACGTAAAATTACGGTAGTGTGCCTTGAAAATATCACGCGGACGTTAATTTATGCAAAGATTATATACATTTACAAAAACACTTTGTCAAAATACAACATATTCGTGTAAATATACAGCAACACCAACAAAGTGTGGTTTATTTACAACAATTCTACTGTTATCAAACATGAATCTTATCACGCAGCAACTGACCAATTAGAGCCCACGAAATTTGTCATGTTAAATTGTGGTGTTTTGTCAAAAAACGCACTTTCTTGAGCGAAATGTATAATTATTGATCTAACAAATTTATGATGAAATTTAGATTTGTTGCAAACATAAATAAAAAATCGCATGAAATTTCTTTTCGTATTTATATATTTAAATATGTATGGTGAAACCGTGACTTCAGCATAGCACGAACAGCTAAATATAAAAGTAAACTACGACAGTATCCAGTATAGTGTTAAGTAGTTCTTTTAATAATTTGTATGGTAATGTGTAATATAGTTATGGTTCTCACTCTTGATAATTGTAAAATTGCAGTTACTATGGTAACCTAGCTAAAGTTCAGCAACGTACTGCATTTGTGTATACCCTGTATTATTTACAGGGATAGCAAGGTACATTAACGAATAACGGGGACAGTAATCTATTTCTGTGACGTCATACTATTGTTGAAACTGTAGATTATTTTTAAGAATGTACAGTCAGAGTCTTTGTCAACTTAATGTACAGCCAAGAGTAAATTAAGTTACGAATCTACTCTTGGCTGTACAATTAAGTTAACAATGACTGTAGATTAAGTTAACAAAGACTCTGACTATACGTACTTTAATTCACAAAGCACTAAGTTTGATAAAAATACGATCTACACTTAATCAAAAACCTGGCAATCCGGGTAACGCCAGGGCTCAATTGAATAAACCTTTGTTGTTAACAAAAAATTATAGATTAAGTCAGAAAATAGACTCGAACTGTAGATTCGTGCAAAGAATGCACTCGGCTGTGCCTCGTACATTAATTTCTCGAATCGTCCATTCACCTTAACGTAATGTAAACCGACGGCATTCAAAAGCCGTTAAAAACAGCCCGTCCCCCGTTAACATTTCTTACCGTATTTTTTAAAGGAAAGTCCTGGCGTCCAAACTGCTAGGAATTTCCTGTAAAATTACGATATCATTTTATACAGATATATAGGTAAAATGCGCCATCTTTTGTTGGCGCATTGAGCTTCTATGTAGCTTTTTTGCATCATGTTTCCTAACATCCTGTCTTCCATTAACAAATCAACAACGAAACACCAAAAACAAATATATTCCTCTGGATTCTTTTGACTGTATTTTGAAGGTCATCTTGGGGGGTGGGGGGGGGGGGGGTACTATTTATTTCTGGTAATGAAACCAAGGATCCCTCAAAATCGCTCTATATAGGCACTGTAGCTCGCAAGCCTGAACAAAACCTGTAGGGAGAAGACAATGAGAAGACGGTACAGTTTTGGAGGTGGGAGGAAAACCCCAGAAGAATATCTTGGGTAGAACCCACGGAATCAAGCAGGGACTGAAAACCCAATCTATTATTGGCCCAGGCTCCCCTGACTCCCCCTGAACAAAACTGTCAACTGTCCAATCCAATCCAATCCAATCCAATCCAATCCAATCCAATCCAATCCAATCCAATCCAATCTGCATTTGTTAAACGCCATCAATCTAGTTGCCTATTCCGAGGCGCTGCCAGGAACACAGGGGCAAAGCCCTCCTCTTAGCCTACAATCGGCATATTCCTGGACCTCTCCAAGGCATTTGATACAGTTAATCATGAAATACTTTTGTCTAAACTCGACCATTACGGCATCAGAGGAATTGCCTTGGAGTGGTTCAGGAGTTACCTTCAAAATCGTAAACAATGTGTGTGCATAAATGGTATTCAGTCTTCATTTTGCAAAATCACCCACGGTGTGCCCCAAGGGTCTATTTTAGGGCCCCTTTTATTTTCGATATATATTAATGATTTTGATAAATCTTCTGACCTGTTTTCTTTCATTCTTTTTGCAGATGACAGTAATTTATTTTATAGTCATAGTGACGTGAACACACTTTTTGACACAGTTAATGATGAACTTAATCAAGTCTCTAAATGGATTAAAGCAAATAAGTTAACTATAAATGTAAAGAAAACTAACTTTATGTTGTTTAGTAATAAACCATGTAATCTCACGCCTGACCTTTTTATAGACAATACTATAATTACAAAAACTGACTCTATCAAATTTTTAGGAGTGTATATTGACAAAGATCTCAACTGGAAAAAACATATTAATCATATTTGCTTAGTCATATCAAGAAATATAGGAATTATATGTAAGCTTAAAGCATTCTTTCCTCGGGATATTTTGATGACATTATATAATACCTTAGTCCTACCATACTTAACATATGGTATACTTGTATGGGGTAATTGTGGTATTGGACAGATAGGTAGAATACTTAAACTACAAAAAAAGGTTCTGCGTATAATTAACTTTACTTCTTTTCAAGAACATAGTAATCCTCTTTTTTATCAATGTAAAACATTAAAAGTCAGTGATATTTATTATTCCCAGCTAGGTACCCTCATGCATCAAGTAAATAATACTACTAACGTACCTAAATATATTAATTCAATGTTCATAAAAAATGATAAAATTCATCACCATTTTACAAGACAGTTTAGTGAATTTCATCGTTCCACTGTACGTACTAAACTTGCAACCAAAACAGTTAAGCATGAGGGTCCTAAGCTGTGGAACTCGTTGGACATTTCCTTAAAAAGTACATCCAGCCTGTCTCTCTTTAAATGTAACTACAAGAAATATTTGTTAAATAATTATTTGGAAGAAGATTAGCTCTCACGGGGTCGCGGGTCACAGGTTTTGTTTGTAAGTTCCTTATTTTTGTGTGAATAATCGTGTTAACTTAATAACTGTTTTGTCTTAATGTGTAAGTTGTGTGTATATGTATGTGGGGGGCCCCTACTCGACAAGCTCTGCTTCTTAGGGACCCCCTTTCACATTTATCCTAAATTAAGTGGTGTTTGCTTATTGTGTAACGTTATGTGGAGAATAAAGTGAATTGAATTGAAGCAATAGTGGTTAAGGGCCTTGCTTAAGGACATACGTGTCGACACCGGGACTCAAAACAGAAAACCGGGTTCTTATTACCGCCCGGCCACGACACTCCACAACTGTGTTATGATCGATCTTGTCGCTGTCAAATACAAGTTTATTATTTGATCAAAGTCCGTTTAATGTTACAATCAACTCTCTCTTTATCTCTTATCACACTTTCAGTGATTGTGGCCGTTTATTAAAAAAAGCCTCAAGGTAAGAACTCTCGCACCTTTCGCCACGAAAAGACCAATAATGTTTTGATCGATCTTGACTATTAATAGTGTCGATGTGGTGTTCAATTTCCAGTTTCTTTTAGTTAATTTGTGGAGTTCCTGTCGTTTCTAAAAATATCGTAAGTTTCTCGCTATCGAATCACAACATAACGCTTAAGTAGGCCTAACCGTGGTATGGTTCTCTGTGGAATACAAGTTGATTTGATTAATACCCGTTTAATTTCATCGTAATTAATTATGACATTATAAATTGGTTGCCTATTTTCAACTCTCGCGCTCGACCACCGTTACAAGCTCAACTCGTTATGACTTATATTGTCTCTTTCAAAAGTGAGTTATTTGATTACAGTTCTCTTAATGATACCTTCAAATTATTTTATATTAGATTTGTGGTTATTTGGGTAGTTTATAAGGCCTCTGCATGGTTCTGCTTGTAACGCACACTATTGCACATGCTGCCATTCGAGGCCCGTAACCCCCCCCCCCCCCCCCCCCCCAACCCCCCCCCCCCCCCCCCCCCAAAAAAAAAAATAATAATAATAATAATAAACTAAATAAATAAATAAAATAAAACATAACCAGAAGGTCAACATTTTCCGGGGTAAATAATGATATTTGGATGTAGAAATAACTGTACTGGCACACGCAAAATGTTGGTCTCATTTTTGGTCCCATCAGTACAAATTCGCCCCCAAATTACCAAAAGGTCCACATTTTCCGGGGTAAATAATGGTACTGTATTTTGATGTAGAAATAACGGTACTGGCACACGGAAATAATTGGTTCAATTTTTGGTCCCATCAGTACAAATTCGCAACCCCCCCCCCCCCCCCCCCCCCCTCTATACAATTATGCGTACGGGCCTACATTCAACTTGTATTTCTCCAAGGCTCTTGAGATCTTGATGGGGCTCTTGAGATTACTAAACCTCTCCTATGATACATAACCTACACAAGTAGCTCTTCTTGTATTACTGACAAGATAAAAGGGAACCCATTAGGGGGGTGGGGGGGGGATGGGGTGGGGGGGGGATGGGGTGGGGGGGGGGGGATGGGGTGGGGGGGGGGGGGATGGGGTGGGGGGGGGGGGGACTGACGAACAACCACTCGGTATAGTCAAGTGAAAATGTAAGATCACATTAAATCGAAAGCTTCCATGCCGTTCAACTTACTTCCGCTCCATTTTTTCACTAAAAACTACCGGCCGTCTTTTCTCTCAAATCTAGGATGTACCATTTGCAGATAACGAGAAAAAAATACTACCGAATTTTGAAGAAATATTTAACTCATTTAAAAGTAAATAATGATTGTATGCATCCAGAAAATTGATTGCGCTAGACATTCTGTTCTCGTTTAAAACAAAATTGAATTTCATTAAAAATAAATTACGATTGCCAGACGGCGATCGCGAAAAAAAAAACCCAGAACAATATAAGAACAACTGCCCGACCCCGGTTAAAAACGAACGCTGTATATTTTTATTTTCTCAGCGTCCGTGATTGTAAAACTTCGGAGTACAGGTCAGTTAAACGATATTTACTATAATACCAACCCCCAAATCCACCCATTCATATTCATAATAATTTAAGCAATTATGGTGTATCCTACCTTTACATCCACCCATTCATGACAGTTCAAGCATTTACCAATGGTGTATCCTACCTTTACATCCACCCATTCATGATAATTCAAGCATTTACCAATGGTGTATCCTACCTTTACATCCACCCATTCATGATAATTCAAGCATTTACCAATGGTGTATCCTACCTTTACATCCACCCATTCCTGATAATTCAAGCATTTACCAATGGTGTATCCTACCTTTACATCCACCCATTCCTGATAATTCAAGCATTTACCAATGGTCTATCCTACCTTTACATCGACCCATTACTGATATTTCAAGCATTTACCAATGGTGTATCCTACCTTTACATCCACCCATTCATGATAATTCAAGCATTTACCAATGGTGTATCCTACCTTTACATCCACCCATTCCTGATAATTCAAGCATTTACCAATGGTGTATCCTACCTTTACATCCACCCATTCCTGATAATTCAAGCATTTACCAATGGTGTATCCTACCTTTACATCCACCCATTCCTGATAATTCAAGCATTTACCAATGGTGTATCCTACCTTTACATCCACCCATTCCTGATAATTCAAGCATTTACCAATGGTGTATCCTACCTTTACATCCACCCACTCCTGATAATTCAAGCATTTACCAATGGTGTATCCTACCTTTACATCCACTCATTCCTGATAATTCAAGCATTTACCAATGGTGTATCCTACCTTTACATCCACCCATTCCTGATAATTCAAGCATTTACCAATGGTGTATCCTACCTTTACATCCACCCATTCCTGATAATTCAAGCATTTACCAATGGTGTATCCTACCTTTACATCCACCCATTACTGATAATTCAAGCATTTACCAATGGTGTATCCTACCTTTACATCCACCCATTCATGATAATTCAAGCATTTACCAATGGTGTATCCTACCTTTACATCCACCCATTCCTGATAATTCAAGCATTTACCAATGGTGTATCCTACCTTTACATCCACCCATTCCTGATAATTCAAGCATTTACCAATGGTGTACCTTTACATCCACCCATTCCTGATAATTCAAGCATTTACCAATGATGTATCCTACCTTTACATCCACCCATTCCTGATAATTCAAGCATTTACCAATGGTGTATCCTACCTTTACATCCACCCATTCCTGATAATTCAAGCATTTACCAATGGTGTATCCTACCTTTACATTCACCCATTCCTGATAATTCAAGCATTTACCAATGATGTATCCTACCTTTACATCCACCCATTCCTGATAATTCAAGCATTTACCAATGGTGTATCCTACCTTTACATTCACCCATTCCTGATAATTCAAGCATTTACCAATGGTGTATCCTACCTTTACATCCACCCATTCCTGATAATTCAAGCATTTACCAATGATGTATCCTACCTTTACATCCACCCATTCCTGATAATTCAAGCATTTACCAATGGTGTATCCTACCTTTACATCCACCCATTCCTGATAATTCAAGCATTTACCAATGGTGTATCCTACCTTTACATCCACCCATTCCTGATAATTCAAGCATTTACCAATGATGTATCCTACCTTTACATCCACCCATTCCTGATAATTCAAGCATTTACCAATGATGTATCCTACCTTTACATCCACCCATTCCTGATAATTCAAGCATTTACCAATGGTGTATCCTACCTTTACATCCACCCATTCCTGATAATTCAAGCATTTACCAATGGTGTATCCTACCTTTACATTCACCCATTCCTGATAATTCAAGCATTTACCAATGATGTATCCTACCTTTACATCCACCCATTCCTGATAATTCAAGCATTTACCAATGGTGTATCCTACCTTTACATCCACCCATTCCTGATAATTCAAGCATTTACCAATGGTGTATCCTACCTTTACATCCACCCATTCCTGATAATTCAAGCATTTACCAATGGTGTATCCTACCTTTACATTCACCCATTCCTGATAATTCAAGCATTTACCAATGGTGTATCCTACCTTTACATCCACCCATTCCTGATAATTCAAGCATTTACCAATGATGTATCCTACCTTTACATCCACCCATTCCTGATAATTCAAGCATTTACCAATGGTGTATCCTACCTTTACATCCACCCATTCCTGATAATTCAAGCATTTACCAATGGTGTATCCTACCTTTACATCCACCCATTCCTGATAATTCAAGCATTTACCAATGGTGGATCCTACCTTTACATCCACCCATTACTGATAATTCAAGCATTTACCAATGGTGTATCCTTGGTTCTTGGTTCTTGGTAGATTAATCCCTTTTGCAGTTGTAGACAACTATACTGGGATGTGCAGGAGCACAGCCAGAAACACACAGCTTTACCTTACATACGCACTGTGGACATTCCTTTGTCTTCGTGTAGTTAACAAACGTTGACTAAATACTCATTTTTCTCGCTTCCCCAAAACAAATTTACCCTCAAATTTTGATTATGGGCCTCTCAGCTGTCCCTTCTATCTTTTCTATATATAACCCTAACCCGTTTTTCCTCTAGCGCTCTTTTTCGGAAACTGAAAAACGGATTGTGGACGTGTGCAAGTCCACAAACCGTAACCTCTTCCCGCATCGTGTGGACCTATATTGTTCGGAGGTCCACAGTGCGTATGCAAGACTAACTCACCTGGGCAAACCCCTTCTCTTAGCGATAAGTGTTACTGGGTTCTTTTACGTGCATTATAATGATTATTATACAATACACGGGACCTACGGCTTTACGTCCCATCCGAAAGACGAAGCAATAGTGGTTTCAGTGCCTTGCTTAAGGACACAGGTGTCGAGACCGAGATTCGAACCCACGCTCTGCGGAACAGAAAACCGGGTTCTTAACTGCTCGGCCACAACACTCCACCTTTACATCCTACCTTTACATCCACCCATTCATGATAATTCAAGCATTTACCAATGGTGTATCCTACCTTTAAAACTGTAAATTCCGTAGAACAGCAACATTTCATTGGCATATCAGGCAAGACCGTGTGCAGTGTTGTATCACTAAACGTACACGGCAATATACCAATCTGGCCTGTCAATCAAACAGCGCGCGTTGATGTGACCCGCTATTTGTCGAAAAATACATGTGTACGTAAAGGGCTGTTTATTGTCTCGGTGGTGACTTTTCTTGCAACAAATAATATTTTTGTTTTAAGGTATTTTGGTTTTTTCAGACACCTATATTTTCAGATCTGATCGATTGAAAAAATTGTTTTGATCCCTAAATTAAATTTAATACAGGTTTTGTCATTCTCTTTCCACAGCATCTTATGAGGCACTATACAATTGTAAATCTTCATTTCTTTTCAAAGACATTTTGAATATAACTGTGAACAATTTCCCAAAAGTGTAAAAGATCAATGCATTACACTACAGAGTTGGGCCATCAAATGAAGGAACGCAAATTAAAACGACTTTGCCTCTCCAGTTTTTACCCCGTTTCAAACTCGGAATTCTGCCATTCAATTTAGTCTTGAGGCATTCAATTTTCTTTAGCAATGTATCCGATTTAGCATATCGTCGTACCTTTTCGTCACGCGCAATCCTCATTCAATTAAGCAAAGCTGGTTCGACTGGAGATTTGTGCCGATTTATTTGTTTCAATTTCGTAAAGAGGCAATCAATTTCGCTGAATGAGTATTCAAATAAGTACGACAAAGACATTCGAACAAATATATAAAAACATTAATTGTGCTAGACATCCGGTTCGTGTCGTTAGGCCTACTTCTAAGCCAGTCAAACTTTTTTTTTTAAATTCATTTATGTTTCATAAAACTGTTGTATGGTGCCTAGTGGACATCGTATTAGCGCAACATGGGTAGTCGTAAAAACATGGAACATTTCAGAACTCATTTTTTTTCCAACAAAACGGTGGTTCGCTAAAACTAAAAGTAGGCATAATATTTTTGATTTTAAGTTTTACCAAGAACAACATTGAATATGGTCAAAGAAAAAATTACTCACTTCAGCAGCCGTCAATAAAAAACAAGCTGTAAACAAGTGTAAATAAATGCAGAATATTTACTTTCAGTGGATTTTTCAAATAGTAACTTGATCCGACAAAACCCTTCAGTACTCAATACACGCCACTTTTGTGATTTGTAAACGATTTCCGTATTGAATGTAAGACGGCAACAATGCCAGGTTTAGTCTAGCCTTGGTCAAGGCGTTCATCGTTACCCGTCCGTACGTACAGCGCAGCGCTAATCTGAGCTCAAACAACGACCTCACGCGGCCACTATTATATGCAAACTAACTGAGGCTACTTGAACGCCTTGGATCATTAGGTTTTGGGGGCGGTGCTCATTATGCTAATAGATTAAGCTGACCTTTATAGTCGTTTTCTTATTGGTCGATCGTTGCGTAGAAACTGCATAATTTGAGCTAGCGGTGAAAGGTCATAGCTTGCTAGCAAGTGTTTACGAACACCGCCATCGTTGACATATTTTATCGGAGAAAGTTGAGTGATTTTTACGAAGGCTTGTAGGAATTACACATGAAGATTTGAACTGTCTTGCTTGATTGGTGAGGGTCGCAGTTATTTTGCTCGTTTTGCTGGGTATTTTCTTGAATGTTGACAATGTTATGGTCAAAACTAGTTGTGTTTAGCTGCTTAGTTTTGAGTTTTCAACCGCGGTGACTGGAGAAGGCCGCGACTCTATTGAAACGTGTCGAACTCGGCCCTACATTATATCACACGCATCTAATCCAGCTGATCTGAAAACCGTGGCTCGGTAAAACGCGGAACTCTGATAATTAAATGCCTTGCCGGCTGAATTTTTCCAAGAAAATAATCTGAGAAGTTATTGAGGATATAAGACACTTGTCCCTGTTTAAATTACGATATTGCGATCACTTTGAAGGTTGGTCCTGCAGCCGTAAACATGCCCCCTCCCCACAGCGTTGGACCATGCTTGGACCATACAATGTGGCGTTAACGCACAGACCAGCATGCCTGGGTTAATGCCGATTATGCGGCGATAAGAAACTGACCGAACACGCTGAAAACTGATGCTGAGTACCTGGCCGTACGTGCGAGCTCCGAGCAAAATGGGGCTCAGGCTGCCTGAAAAATGACGGATTTCCCATAACCTGTCGGCAAATCCACAAAAACACCGTGACCACGAAGAAAGGATTCTAATGGCCTTTCGCTGCTCGGGTCTAAAATCTTCGAGGGATAATATTTTCGCTGCAAAATTCAAACAACATGACAGATCTTCGGACGACAGACGACGCTGAATATCTGCCATTTTGTCTTAAATGTCATGCTGCATCAAATTTGATGACGTCGGGATTCAACCGCGTTGTGATTGGACACTTCACATCTTAGCCCCGCCTATACTTATCTGTATTCGCATACGAGGTCATGCGCCACAAATGTGGCGCAAAATATAGGAAAAACGACACAATAAGATTTCAAAAACCCAATGATCCAAGGCGAAAAAGTAGCCTCAGTTGATTTGCATAAATAGTGGCCGTATGAGGTCGCTGTTCGCGCTGTATCTTTGCACGGGGCGCAAGCTAGCATGCAGCATATGCGGGGCGCGCGTACAGTGTATTTCTGGACGGATAACGACGGACGGATAACGACGAACTAGCCTTGACCAAGGCTAGGTTTAGTCCGAAATCCCCCCCCCCCAAAAAAAAAAAAAAAAAAAAAAAAAAAAAAATTCAATAAATAAATAAATAAATAAAAGAAAATAAATACATAATCGTCTGGATATTGGGATCAATATCGGCTGAGTACGTGTTTGTCCCTAATCTGAGTGAGCCACGTCAGGGATTATCAAGTCCAAAAACAACTTAACACTTTAAACAAATCCTTAGAGAATATGAAACCATCTCAAATCGATTAATTAACCTATTTTAAAGATTATTTATTGATACCTAGAAGTTAAAGCAAAGATGTACAATATTTGTGTATAGGCAAAAACTGAACATAAATATTTACAAGCCTACACTGTACGTCGCATGGTTTCTTTGACAACAATGTTGCTATGCAACCATCAATGTTTTTGGGAGGCCCTGTTTGGGCCTTTATTAGCATCCTCAGGCTGATGACCTCATTGGTGCTAGAATTTCGTCTCCATGGCAATCTGCTGTCTTGCACTAAGTTCCCACGGCCATTACTTGGCGATGGGCCAAGAAGTTTCCCGCTCAAAACATCGGTTGAAGTTGTGGACGGCTGTTTACTGTGCGAGTAGTGGACCTGATTCTGAAACGCAAGTGCAATCAACTCACTGGAATTACTCTTTGTCCACTGGAAAAAAACAATTTGAGCTCCAAAAAAGATATATACATGTTGACCCTATTTTATTTGAATATAGACAATATTTTGAGAGATACCTTTTCTACCTGATTTTCCAGCACGGAAATCACACAATGTCGACATGTGTGGGTTTTGTTCTAATCATTCTAAACGTGTGAATGTTCGCCACCATCGTTTTCACCCCGACATTTATAATTCCTTGCCTTTCTTTAATTATAAAACAAATACTTATTCTTGAAATCCCTATAAACATTATTTAAACAATGGATGTTCACAATATCATGTTCCAGAAACATCGTGGAGGAAGGATAAAGCAACCGTTTATTGTCGGTTCGGAGGAGCTTATACACATACATAAATTGTCGTCGTGTTCCTTGTAGCAAGCTACATGTGTCAATCCCGCTTGAAATATTGCGTGCCAGCGGGGATGTCCCGAGGCCATTTTCTAAACCATGGCCT
This sequence comes from Crossaster papposus, assembly GCA_037893245.1. Lineage (NCBI taxonomy): Eukaryota > Metazoa > Echinodermata > Asteroidea > Velatida > Solasteridae > Crossaster > Crossaster papposus. The sequence continues at coordinate 474,640 of JBAIAA010000032.1, read as the reverse complement.
CGAACGAAATCGAATGATGATTCGGGGCAAACTTCAAATTCGCGCGAAACAAATGATGTGGTGAGTAAATTGGAAGTTAATTGACAAAGGAAACCTATGAACCCTGTGTTTCCAATTGTATTTACAGCTGAGATGTAAACGACACCAATAGAATTACGGCGCCATATATACCGCAATTCAATTGTGCAGGAGAAAAGAACAATTAATATGCACTCCTAGATTAAATTACCTCGAGGAGACCTACCTTGCTAATGGTTTGGTATAAATAATTCGCTGGAGATAACGAATTTGGCACGCACTTCGCCTTGATTGGTCAACCTCCCAATATGCAATTACGGTGGCCGTAAACAGACGCAAACAAACGTAAATATTGTTTTTTTCACGACATAGCAAAACTAATGTTGGCGACATGTAAGTCGTGTGGGTTTTTTTTGTCGCATATATTTAATCACTGAGGCCGGAGCTTACTTCATGCAAATGCAAATTAAATACAAACATGACGTTAGGAAGTATTCGCCGCTGAGGAAAAAAAACCGCATGAGTGGAAATAATGATGTACAACTTTTACGAAATCTCAGTTTGACAACTTGCCCTGACGTCACACGTGTTCGTTTGCATTCGCTCTCGCGCCGAGTATAAACATGCCTTTAAGGTGTCTTGTGGTTAACTTGCACGCACCTAATAGGCAGTATACCTTTTTATTGTAGCATTTTAAAGTAAGATATTTAATCATAGTCAAAGTTCAAGTTTATTCACACATATTAAAACAATTCATTACAAATAACCACACAATGTAAATACAAACAGTTCAAATAATAATATGAACATTTAATTATGTGGCCCAGTCGTTATGATGATCGACTCATGTGCGATGGTGTGTGGGTGCGAATTCTGCCAGACACATGTTGTTTGTGCCCTTGGGCAATCCTCTTACCTACAATTATTGCTTCTCCACCCATGATTATAAATGGGTATCTGTGAGGGTCGAGGTCAAATTGAACGCTGATATCGGCTACCATGTGGCCCAGGGCCTGATGAACGGAGTAATAATTGTATGACGTTAACATTATGTGGATAAAAACAAAACATGACTGTCAAAATGGAGGGAAAAGAAGAAGCTGAAGGCTTGTATTTCTTTTCCAATCTCCCTACCAACCCTTCCTCTAACCCCGGACATTTGAACTACGAACAACTTACAAATACTACAATACACAAATACACTTGCAGGAGATGAGTTTTGAAAAAAACTTACGTCACTGTGATCTGTCCGAAGTTTTAGAAACATGAATGCTAAAAAAAAGCAAGAGAAACGGCGTTCGTTTTCAACCGGCGTTGGGCAGTGGTTCTTATGCTGTTCTTGTTGTTGTTTTTATAAAAATGAATTTCTCGGAAAATAAATCAACCTCATACAAATTAAAATAAATCACAATGTCTTTGGTGTCCCATCTGGGCCACCATATCAAAATCGTTTCCGTCGTGCGTCGCATTCAGTATAATAAGGTAATACTGCCAAGAGAGTTGTCAGAGTGAATTTTCTTCTGGCGCACCAGCTATAGGCGGACGGATTGTATCCGCTCTTCTTCAGAGACAACTTAATAAACAGAATTTGGACACAAGTTTGTCGGGAAAAACTTAAGCCATGGGGACTGACACGCCGATGTCGAATTCCACCTCAATTTTTGAAGACATAGAATCGGATTTAGGCCTGTTTGAGACGGTTGTAATCATATTGAAGCTGATTGTGCATAGCGCAGTTTTCTTATTTGGCGTGCCCGGTAACTGCCTCATACTCCGTGTCTACTGGACCAAGACTCTAAAAACCAGCACCCATGTTTTCATCATGTTTTCATCGGTTATTTATTGTCCGTTCGTAGAAGCTGTTGCAGTGTGTCTGCAGTCTCAAAGTACAATGTACACATTATCATAAAGTGTCGTCGTGTTCCCTGTAGCTAGCTACATGTGTCAATCCCGCTTGTAATATTGCGTGCCAGCGGGCATGTCCCGAGGTAATTTTCCAAAACTCAGCCTCATCTCCGTTTGGGATTAGTTCATGTAGTTTGGCAATGGCGATGGAGCCCGTACAGAGCCTAAACTGGGGTTTGGAAAACGGTCTTTCGTTCCGAGTCGTGCAAAGACAGGCGTGGATTGCGTGCTAGAACGACAAGTAGCGCGTGCGCTCGCAGGGGAACAGCATGTCATCTTTATGATGCCTCGCCTGAAGTAAACTAGTCTGGTTTGAAATTGAGTCAATCACACATTAGCCTAATTTATTTAAAATAAGTTTAAAATTGATTAATATAATTCGAATTCGATCTCTGAATACTGCCTTTCTGCAACAGCTTATTAGTTGAATTGAATCCGTAATGACGAATATTCCCGAGACAATGTTTAAAATAGAGTGACCCAAATTTGAAATTAAATACAACATTTTCAAATTTGGTTTGGTAAAAGCGTGTGATTTATTTGTTCTCGGACGAAATTAAATTTGAGAGTGAAAAATGTTTTTAAATAGTTTATACTCTGACATAACTAAAAGTAAAATAAATTAGGATAAATTTGGCATTGTGGGTTTCTTACATAATCGTTAAAGGTAGGATACATCATTGGTAATTGCTTGAATTACCAGAAATGGGTAGAGGATTGTATTTTATAGTAAATAGTGTTTAACTGGTCTGTCCGAAGTTTTACTGACAATCATGGATGCCGAGAAAAAAACTAGAAAAACGGCTTTCGTTTTTAACCGGCGTCAGGCAGTTGTTGTTCTTGTTTTTTCCGCGATAGCCGTCTGTGATTGTAACAAAAATAGTAATTTAAACTCGTTTTTGAATGCACTTATTCAACTGATTTTGGTTATTGTTCCATGCAATTCCGTGGTTCTTATTCACTTCCAGGGCGTTTAGTTTCGTTTAGGGACATTCAAATATGTTTGACATTCAAATTCGTTTGCAAATTTTAATGATGTTAGAGTGAAAGGATGGTTAATTCGGATGGTCATTTTGTTTAATTTGCATGACGCAAAAAGTATTTTTGGCATACTCAGAAAACGTGATCGAATGATGATTTGGGGTAACATTCAAATTCACGCGAAACGAATGATGTGGTGATTAAATTGAAAATTTATTTGAAAAAGGAAACCTATATTAAATTGTACCCTGCGTTTACAATTGTATCAACAGCTGCAATTTACAAGACACAAACAGAATGACGGCGCCATATATACCGCGATTCAATTATGCAGGAGAAAAAAACACTTTATATGCGCACCTAGATTAAATCACCTATCCTGCTAGTGGTTTGGTCTAAATAATTTGCTTGAGATATCGAATTTGGCACGCACATGACCGTGATTGGTCGACCTCCCAATATACAATTACGGTGGCCGTGAAAAGACATCAAAGATGTAACTATTTGTTGTTCACGACATCGCAATTTGATGCGACATGTATTTAATGCCGTGATTTTATTTGTCGCAATTACTTTTCCACTGAGGCCGGAGCTTACTTCGTGAAAATGCGAATTAAATGCAAATATGACGTCAGGAAGTATTCGCTGCTGAACAAAAACCCGCATGAGTTGAAATATGTTCAACTATTACGAACTTCGGCAACTTCGGCAACTTTGGCAACTTTGACAACTTGCCCCTTACGTCACACGTGTTCGTTCGCATTCACTTTCGCGCCGAGTATAAACATACCTTTAGGATGCCTGACGGTAACATTGCACGCACTTAGGTAGTTTACCTTTTTTACTGTAGCACTTGTTATCATAGATATTCATCATAGTTCAAGTTCAAGTTTATTTTACACATATTCCAAAAATTTCAAATAACCACACAATATGAATACAAACAGTTCAAATAATAATATAAACATTTAACTATGTGGGCCAGTCGTTGTGGTGTTCGTCTCATGTGCGATGGTGCGTAAGTTAAAACCATGCCAGGAACATAGTGTTTGTGCCCTTGGGCAAGACAGTTAACTACAATTTCCCTTCTCCACCCATGGAGTATAAATGGGTATCTGCACTCTTAAAACTCCGGGGTTACAAATTCCGTGGTCATCATTTTTTGACAACTTTCGTGGTCGAAATAACCCCGAACTGTTCAACTTCTGTTTTAATAACTACGTTTATTGGGGTCATTTTGACCACGAAAATTGTGGTGAAATTAATTACGCATTCTGATTGGTTGAGGTTTGTCATGCTATCACGTCATTGTGTACTAATACACGGTAAGCGCCGATCATGACTTTATTAAATAAGAATGCTTTTAAAAGTAAATTCAGTTAAAAGTTAAGTTAAAATGTAGTTAAAAAATAAAATGAGTGTTTTTGTGAGAAAGAAGTGTTACTTCACATTTTACAAGCAAACTTATGGTAGACCTACATAATTGTTCGCGGATGTACATGTACATGTACGCAGCGTGACATGTCGGCCACCGCGCGAATTTTGACACGAAGCGGCCGCCATTGCAACTTTGTTGACAACGCGGCGTTAAAACGAAGGAGAAATTGCTTGAATACTGGGTTTTCAATACTATATTAAAAAGTTTGAAGGTAGGATGTGGTAAAAGCAGTGAAGACAGTCTGTGTAGGTCTAGGATAACTTTGGGAAGTTCGTGCGTACCGAAGTTACGCTGCATTTTTGCACTCATTTTTACGTTAGCCGGCGACGCTGTGTTGGTATGCGAACGTAGCGTGCACTGGCGATTCCATTGCGGTACATGACTTGTGTTTCACTATTCGGCCGGCCGCCGCTCCCGATACGCGTGCATGGTACGACCGGTCGGTGTAGCGCGAATCCAGTTGAAATATGCCAGAGTAGCCAGACTGGGGCGCCGGTTGCGGTACTAAATTTAGAAGGCTGCGTGTGTTTACAGTACCAACTGGCTACTCGTAATCGTATACAGAGACTGTCTTCATGTGTTTATATCGCATCCTATACCTATACTACCTTTTCAAATTTAGTTTAATACCACAGCATTCCAGTAAATTCTCCATAGATTTCTAAACATATTCATATAACGTGGACAAATTGGTGACCACGAAAATGGGGTTATTCCGAAATGACAACGGGAAGGAGTTAATTTGACCACGGGATTTGAGTTATATTTTAACCACGATTGTTGTCAAAATCTGACAACAATACGTGGTTGTTTTTGTTGACCACGTCGCACGGGGTCATTTTGACCACGTACGTCGTCTGTGCATATCTGACGACGGGAACGTGGTTAAAGATGACCACGACGTGGTTACTTTTTAACCACGTATTTTTAAGAGTGTGTAATGGTCGAGGTTGAACGCTGATATCGGCTACCATGTGGCCCAGAGCCTGATGAATGGAGTAATACATGTATAGCGCCGCGAGCGACGTTAACATTATATGGAGACAACAATCACATGAATGTCAAAATTGAGGGGAAATAAGTAGCTAAAGCTTGTATTTCTTTCCACCCCCCCCCCCCCCCCCCCCCTCTCCAACCAACCCTTCCTCCAAACTCAGACATATAAACTACGGACGACATAGAAGGACTACAATAAACAATTGCACTTGCAGAAGATCAGGCCAAATAATACATTAATTAATTATCATCATTAAGAAAATTCTGTTTGGGTTTTTTTTCTGAAAGGCTACTTGACATCATCCGCCAGACTGTTCCAAAATTAGATGTCCACGTTGTTGGGAACTATTTTGTTAAAACAGAAGTACGATTAAAATGTTGATGTAAATGTTTCCGAAATGTACTTCTGCATGGTCACGGGACAAAGGACATCTACACGCTTAAAACTAAAATATTGAATCAGCGTTATAAAACTGTTGAATTCATCTCAGTTTAATCACTTTTAAGCCCATATGGCTTTAAAGAATATATTACCCCGAGACAGCTTGGTATGCATGGGTCTGGCCGAAGTCCTCTTTCCCACGCTACATTGAGGTCACTGGGTAATTGGAACGCTGTTTTATGGCTCTGAGGTTAGAACAAACAAGGCTTCCTATACAGCCATAATCTCGTCGACTGGTCAGAGATCACTTTAGTCGTAGCAGCTTTGCTAGGATGTCGTCTGTTGTTTGCTATTGCAGTCATAGGCCCAATTAACTTAACTTTATACCAACGTAAGCCATGCCCAGTATACAAATTTTAAGTTAAAATGTAATGATAATTTTTGCGGCTTAAGCTTCATGTTTAACCCTAATTGTAGTTTACGGCTATGTTAAGGCGGCTATGTTAACGGTACGTTTTTAGTTTCGAGGATCGCAACTTATTGGGTTTCTCGTAAAGTACGATGACATGATGGTGTTGGCACTATTATTGGGTTTTATGTTATTTTGGTAAATAACTGAAACATGATAGTGATACGTTTTAATGTCGCGATCGGTACAGCACTAATTATTGGGTTTTCGTAAAGTACGAAGACATGATAAGTGTTGGCACTATTATTGTGTTTTATGTTATTTTGGTAAATAACTAAAACATGATAGTGATACGTTGTAATTTCGCGACCGGTACATTGGCACTATTGGGTTTCACGTAACAAACGGGAACATAATAGAGATACTGTATTAGCTCCCAAATCACACCGATCGAAAGCAAACTTATATACTATTGTAATATACTATTATAATATACTGTTGGTTGGAAATAATAATATGTTTTGAGATCAACCTCTGGCAATAAACTGCTCCGGCCTTTTGAAACAAAAAGAAAATAAACTCTTTGGGCCAATGCCTGAATATTTTGTCATGTGTCCTGTCGCATGGGGTAATAATGGTATAAATTCCAACTGTTAAAGAGTATTCACTGACCGCACACTTATAATGTTGATTCAACATATTTGTTTTAAAGATAGGATACACCATTGGTAATTGCTTGAATTGTCAGGACCGGGTGGATTTAGGAGGTTGTATGTTATAGTAAAATAATGTGACCCACTCTGCAAAAATTAGTCAAATGTGTAAAAAATGTGTGGTTTTTTTGTTCAATTCTACAGTTGGTCAGAAAAAGCAGGAAAAAGTTTTCATTTCATATATGGCACAACTCTGTAGTGTAATGCAGTGGTCTTTTACAATTTTGGGAAATTTGCTTTTTCTCAGTTATATTCAAAATGTCTTTGAAAAGAAATCAAGATTTACAATTGTAGTGCTCCATCAGATGCTATGGTAAAAGAATGACAACACTTGTATTACACTTAATTTAGGGATCAGATCTGAAAATATAGGTGTCGAAAAAACCAAAATGCCTTAAAACAAAAATATTATTTGTTGAAAGAAAAATCTCCTCCGAGACAATAAACTGCCCTTTACGTAAAAATGTATTTTGCTACATGAGACTCATTTTTGCAGAGCGGGTCACAAATATCGTTTAACTGACCTGTCCGAAGTTTTATGATCTTGGATGCTGAGAAAAGCAAGGAAAGGGCGTTCTTTTTCAACCGGCGTCGTGCAGTGGTTCGGCGATCGCAATTAAAAAATGTTGTTTTTAATTCAATTTTTCGGAACAATACAGCATATCTAGCGCAAACATTTTGCTGGATGCCTGCAGTCATTATTTACTTTCAAATACGTAAGATAATTCTGAATAATTTGGTAGTAAAAGGTTTTGATATCTGCAAATGGTTTATCCTACCTTTAAGACCCTCTGAGTTTGTAAGAAAATATTCACAACATTAAATACAATTCACAACATAATTGATATTGTGGATATAATGTCTTCAAGTGAATAAGTTTGCAATGTCGTGACAAAAAAAACATCATAATGTCTTTGGTGTCCCATCTGGGCCACCATACCAAAATCGTTTCTGTCGCGCGTCGTATTCAGTATAATAAGGTAACACTTCCAAGAGAGTTGTCAGAGTGAATTTCTTTCTCTTTCGCACCAGCTTGGCGGACGGATGGCATCCGCTCTTCTTCAGTGACAACTTAATAAACAGAATTTGGACACAAGTTTGTCGGGAAAAACTCAAGCCATGGGGACTGACACGCCGATGTCAAATCCCACCTCTATTTTTGAAGACACAGGATCGGATTTAGGCCTGTCTGAGACGGTTTTGACCATATTACGGCTGATTGTGCATAGCGCCGTTTTCTTATTCGGCGTGCCCGGTAACTGCCTCATACTTCGTGTCTACTGGACCAAGACTCTAAAAACCAGCACCCATGTTTTCATCATGGCCTTAGCCTGGGCCGATCTGACCGTCTGCGTGCTGGCTTTGAATCGTATTTATAGGGAGGCTGCTGACATAGCTGACTATGAGATCCCGGGGTTCATGTTTGTTATCGAGGCTCTGGACACAACGGCCATCGGTACGTCGATTATGATGACTGCTGTGATCGCAGCGGACCGCTACGACTGCGTGTGCCGACCACAGCGCCGGTTTTTCACCCACGAACGCGGCAAGAAAACAGCTTGGGCGGCGTTTGTATTTTCACTGGTCATCAATATTCCCGCCTTTATACCCTATACTCTAGCTGCTGCCAACGGACATGCTTTGTTCCTTGTTATGTTGGCGTTCCAGGTCATCTGCTTTGTCGTGGCGCTCGTGATGATCGCCCTGTGTTACGGCAACGTCTACGCGGCCATTAAGAAACACACAAAAGTCGACGCTAAGCGATCAACACGCGATTCGAGCGTCTCTCAATTAGCGGACGAATGGTCGACAAGGCTGCAGGATTCCGTATTCACAAATGCCGAACAGAACACTCCTGTCGCCGCCTCTGTGTCGACGTTCATCAGTAAACCATGCTCGAGCACGGCAGCCGATGCCAGCAAGGGAGCACCAAACCACCAAATCGACGAAACAACCCTTGACGAAGGCGGGAAAAGATGGGCCAGTCACCCACAAGCAACTTTGACCAAACACGTACTTGTGTCAAAGGATACGGTCCCTCCTGTTATTAACGGCACCAGTGACCCTCCCCGACACCGAAGTAATGCAGGACGCGCACCGCCAAAGGCAGACGCAGCGGACTTACAGCGTAAGACAACCAGGATGCTGTTCATCACCAGCGTTGTGTTTCTCCTGACCTGGCTGCCCTACTGGATATATCTGGCCGCTGTATTTGCTTTCAACACCGACCCAGTAATAAATAGGATCATTCTTCAGCTCACCGTAACCCTGTACGTCAACAATGCCGTGAATCCCCTGATTTACGGACTTGCCAATAGACGGTTCCGTAAAGACTGCAAGGCAGTTCTCGGCAAGATTAAGCTTTGTTAGAATGATACTATTTTAACGGTCTTTGTTTTCACGTTGATAATAACAATAATAATAATAATAAGCCATTCTTATATAGCGCATATCACCGTGATGCGCTCTCATGAAATCAACAATTATACAAATTTAACAGATATGTTTTTAGCCTGTTTGACAACATCTGGTAGGCTGTTCCATAACTGAACAGCAGCTGATTAGAAGGAGCGGGAACCATAGGACTTAGTTTTAGTAACTGGAGGAGTCAACAGAGACGTGTGGGTAGAGCGCAGATCTCTAACTGGTTGGTACTCCTGGTCTAAACTTTGAAGATAAACAGGGGCAATACCATGAACACATCCTATGCAAAAACCAAAACTTTAACATATTTGTTTTGCCCGTATCGGCAACCAGTGCAAATCATAAAGATTGGGTGAAATGGGTTCACGTGTGTGGGTTCTGGTGACCAGCCTAGCTACTGAGTTTTTAAGTACGTTGCAGTTTACTCATTTGATTATAAGGCAGTCCATACAGTAAGCTGTTCAATTGTGCGATACATAAATGAATCAGGTTTTGTGCATGTCTACATGTACATATAAGACACAATTTGTGTAGAATGTCAAAATGTCAAATGTATACATGTACACAAAGGCGTTGTAGACTCTTAATCACAGTGACTCTTTGTGCTTGTTATGTTAATCAAACAGTATGGAACGGACAAAACAATTCCGAGTTTTGTTGTGTTCGACAAAATGTGTAGAGGTCAGTGGATTTACTCTATACATTTTTTATTTATAAACATTACGTCATACGTACCGTACCCACTGAACCTTACACCTGTACATTTCATTGGCTCACAGAGTGATGTCGTGGGTCCGCCATGTTGCACTTTCAGTTCACGCCGACTTCAAGTGTGAAACAATGATGATCTGTCCATGTGTAGAGGTCAGTGCCGTGGCCACGCGAATCTGTCTCGTACCTAGACGTCGCGTACCGACTACCGAGAATTTGTCCGGGTTCTGCCTCGGTTTACGTCACTCATTTTGAGTGGCCGCAAAATTTAAAAGGGGGGGTCAATTTTTGATCGGCAAATTACCACACTAAACGTACACTAGAACCAGTTTTGCTTTTTATTCACATTTAATACACATAAATCTATTAATTTAAAACAAAAATTGCGTAATGAAAATGTTACACTGCATGTTTCCTTTAACCGTTTGGTTCTCACTCTTGATAATTGTAAAATTGCAGTTACTATGGTAACCTAGCTAAATTTCAGCAACGTACTGCATTCGTGTTTACCCTGTATTATTTACAGGCATAGCAAGGTACATTAACGAATAACGGGGACAGTAATCTATTTCTGTGACGTCATACTATTGTTGAAACTGTAGATTATTTTTAAGAATGTACAGTCAGAGTCTTTGTCAACTTAATGTACAGCCAAGAGTAGATTAAGTTACGAATCTACTCTTGGCTGTACAATTAAGTTAACAATGACTGTAGATTAAGTTAACAAAGACTCGGACTATACGTACTTTAATTCACAAAGCACTAAGTTTGATAAAAATACGATCTACACTTAATCAAAAACCTGGCAATCCGGGTAACGCCAGGGCTCAATTGAATAAACCTTTGTTGTTAACAAAAAATTATAGATTAAGTCAGAAAATAGACTCGAACTGTAGATTCGTGCAAAGAATGCACTCGGCTGTGCCTCGTACATTAATTTCTCGAATCGTCCATTCACCTTAACGTAATGTAAACCGACGGCATTCAAAAGCTGTTAAAAACAGCCCGTCCCCCGTTAACATTTCTTACCGTATTTTTTAAAGGAAAGTCCTGGCGTCCAAACTGCTTTAAATTTCCTGTAAAATTACGATATTATTTTATACAGATATATAGGTAAAATGCGCCATCTTTTGTTGGCGCATTTAGCATCTATGTGGCTTTTTTTTTGCATCATGTTTCCAAACACCTTGTCTTCCATTAACAGATCAACAACGAAACACCCAAAACAAACATATTCCTCTGGATTCTTTTGACTGTATTTTGAAGGCCATCTTGGGGGGGGGGGGGGGGTATTTATTATTAATTATTTCTGGTAATGAAACCAAGAATCCCTCGAAAGCGCTCTAGGCACTGTAGCTTGCAAGCCTGAACAAAACCTGTAGAGAGAAAACAATGAAAAGAAGGTACAGTTTTAGAGGTGGGAGGAAAACCCCAGACGAATATCCTGGGAAAAACCCACGGAATCAAGCAGGGACTGAAAACCCAATCTACATATTGGCCCAGGCGGGGTTAGAACCCGGGTCAAGAAGCGCTACGCCAACCTGACTCCCCCCGAACAAAGCTGTCAACTGTCCAATTCAATCCAATCCAATCTGCATTTGTTAAACGCCATCAATCCAGTTGCCTATTCCAAGGCGCTTCCAGGAACACCGGGGCAAAACCCCTCCTCTTAGCGATGAGTGTTTCCGGGTTCTTTTACGTGCATTACACGACACACGGGACCTCCAGCTTTACGTCCCATCCGAAGGAAGAAGCAATAGTGGTTAAGGGCCTTGCTTAAGGACATAAGTGTCGACACCGGGACTCAAAACAGAAAACCGGGTTCTTATTACCGCCCGGCCACGACACTCCACAACTGTGTTATGATCGATCTTGTCGCTGTCAAATACAAGTTTATTATTTGATCAAAGTCCGTTTAATGTTACATTCAACTCTCTCTTTATCTCTTATCACACTTTCAGTGATTGTGGCCGTTTATACACAAAAAAACTCAAGGTAAGAACTCTCGCACCGTTCGCCACGAAAAGACCAATAGTGTTTTGATCGATCTTGACTGTATAGTGTCAATGTGGTGTTCAATTTCCAGTTTATTTAATTTAATTTGTGGAGTTCCTGTCGTTTCTAAACATATCGTAAGTTGAAACCATCGCAATTGAATCACAACATAACGCTTGAGTAGGCCTAACCGTGGTATGGTTCTCTGAGGAATACAAGTTGATTTGATTAATACCCGTTTATTGTTATCGTAATTAATTATAACATTCTAAATTTGTTGCCTATTTTCAACTCTCGCGCCGCGACCACCGTTACAAGCTCAACTCGTTGTGACTTATATTGTCTCTATTAAAAGTGAGTTATTTGATTACAGTTCTCTGAATGATGCCTTCAAATGATTTTGTATTAGATTTGTACGAATGGGTGGATTTGGGGGTTGTTTTTATAGTAAATATCGTTTAACTGACCTGTACTCCGAAGTTTTACAATCACGGACGCTGAGAAAATAAAAATATACAGCGTTCGTTTTTAACCGGCGAGGGCAGTTGTTCTTATATTGTTCTGGGTTTTTTTCGCGATCGCCGTCTGGCAATCGTAATTTATTTTTAATGAAATTCAATTTTTGTGGAACGAGAACAGAATGTCTAGTGCAATCATTTTGCTGGATGCATACAATCAATATTTCTTTCAGATGAGTAAGATATTTCCTAATAATTTGGTAGTATTTTTGTTTTCTCGTTATCTGCAAATGGTAGGCCTACATCCTAGATTTGAGAGAAAAGACGGCTGGTAGTTTTTATTGAGAAAATAGAGCGGAAGTAAGTTGAACGGCATTAAAGCTTTCGATTTAATGGGATCTTACATTTTCGCCGCATGACATTTTCACTTGACTATACCGAGTGGTTGTTCGTCAGTCCCCCCCCCCCCCCCCCCCCCCTCTAATGGGTTCCCTTTTATCTTGTCAGTAATACAATAAGAGCTACTTGTCTAGGTTGTGTATCATAGGAGAGGTTTAGTAATCTCAAGAGCCCCATCAAGATCTCAAGAGCCTTGGAGATATATAAGTTGAATGCAGGCCCGTACGCAGAATTGTATAGAGGGGGGGGGGGGGGGGGGGGGGGGGTGGTGATTTTGTACTGATGGGACCAAAAATGGAACCAATTAATTCCGTGTTGCCAGTACCGTTATATCTACATCAAAATACAGTACCATTGTTTACCCCGGAAAATGTGGACCTTTTGGTAATTTGGGGGGCGAATTTGTACTGATGGGACCAAAAATGGGACCACATTTTTGCGTGTGCCAGTACAGTTATTTCTACATCAAAATGTCATTATTTACCCCGGAAAATGTTGACCTTCGGGTATTTTGTTATTTAATTTAATTTATTTATATTTATTTATTCATTGTTTTTTTGTGTTTTTTTTTTTGGGGGGGGGGGGGGTGGGGGGGGGCGTACTGGCCTGGAATGGCAGCATGTGCAATAGTGTGCGTTACAAGCAGAACCATGCAGAGGCCTTATAAACTACCCAAATAACCACAAATCCAATACAAAATAAGTTGAAGGCATCATTAAGAGAATTCAGGCCCGTACGCACGATTGTTTTAGGGGGGAGAGGGGGGGGGTGGAGTGGGGGGTGCGAATTTGTACTGATGGGACCAAAAATGGAACCAAATGTTTTCGCGTGCCAGTACCGTTATTTCTACATCAAAATACCATTATTTACCCCGGAAAATGTGGACCTTTTGGTAATTTGGGGGGCGAATTTGTACTGATGGGACCAAAAATGAGACCAAAATTGTTCGTGTCAGTACAGTTATTTCTACATCAAAATATAATTATTTATCCGAGAAAATGTGGACCTCAAATGTTTCCGCGACGTACTTCTGCATGGTCATGTGACAATGGACATCTAACGTTACAAATCACCCCCCCAAAAAAATATTTATATGAAATATAAAATATAAAAAAAAAATATATAAAAAATAAAATAATAAAAAAAAAAAATAAAAAAAAAATAACAAATTTCATTTTGCGCGCCTGTTTAAAGGTAGGATACACCATTGATAATTGCTGGAATCGTCAGGAATTGGTGGATGTACAGGTAGGATACACTATTGGTAATTGCTTGAATCATCGGGAATGGGTGGAAGTAAAGGTAGGATACATCTTTGGTAATTGCTTGAGTTATCACGAATGGGTGGATGTAAAGGTAGGATACACCATTGGTAATTGCTTGAATTATCAGGAATGGGTGGATGTAAAGGTAGAATACACCATCGGTAATTGCTTGAATTATCATAAATGAGACTTGGTGGGTTGTATTTTATTGTAAATATCGTTTAACTGATCTGTCCGAAGTTTTAGAAACATGAATGCTAAAAAAAGCAAGAGAAACGGCGTTCGTTTTCAACCGGCGTTGGGCAGTGGTTCTTATGCTGTTCTTGTTGTTGTTTTTTATTAAAAATAAATTCCTGGGACAAAAAATCAACGTCATAAAAAGTAAAATAAATCATAATGTCTTTGGTGTCCCATCTGGGCCACCATATCAAAATCGTTTCCGTCGTGCGTCGCATTCAGTATAATAAGGTAATACTGCCAAGAGAGTTGTCAGAGTGAATTTTCTTCTGGCGCACCAGCTAGGCGGACGGATGGTATCCGCTCTTCTTCAGTGACAACTTATTAAATAGAATTTGGACACAAGTTTGTCGGGAAAAACTCAAGCCATGGGGACTGACACGCCGATGTCGAATTCCACCTCTATTTTTGAAGACATCGATTCGGATTTAGGCCTGTTTACGGTTGTAATCATATTGAAGCTGATTGTGCTGAGCGCCATTGTCTTATTCGGCGTGCCCGGTAACTGCCTCATACTCCGTGTCTACTGGACCAAGACTCTCAAAACCAGCACCCATGTTTTCATCATGGCCTTAGCCTGGGCCGATCTGACCGTCTGCGTGCTGACTGTATATCATTTGTTTAGCAATGTTCCTGGCTTAGCTGGCTATGGGCACCCGGTGTTCAGATATGTTATCGGGGCTCTGGACTCAACGGCCGTCGGTACGTCGATTATGATGACCGCTGTGATCGCAGCGGACCGCTACGACTGCGTGTGCCGACCACAGCGCCGGTTTTTCACCCACAAACGCGGCAAGAAAACAGCTTGGGCGGCGTTTGTATTTTCACTGGTCATCAGTATTCCCGCCTTTATACCCTATACTTTAGCTGCTGCCAACGGACAGGCTTTGTTCCTTGTTATGTTGGCTTTCCAGGTCATTTGCTTCGTCGTGGCGCTCGTGATGATCGTCCTGTGTTACGGAAAAGTCTACGCGGCTATTAAGAAACACACCAAAGTCGACGCTAAGCGATTAACACGCGATTCGAGCGTCTCTCAATTAGCGGACGAATGGTCGACAAGGCTGCAGGATTCCGTATTCACAAATGTCGAACCGAACACTCCTGCCGCCGCCTCTTTGTCGACGTTCATCGGTAAACCATGCTCGAGCACGGCAGCCGATGCCAGCAAGGGGGTACCAAGCCACCAAATCGACGAAACAACCCGTGACGAAGGCGGGAAAAGATGGGCCAGTCAACCACAAGCGACGTTGACCAAACATGTACTTGTGTCAAAGGATATGGTCCCTCCTGTTATTAACGGCACCGGTGACCCTCCCCAACACCGAAGTAACGCAGGACGCGCACCGCCAAAGGCAGACGCAGCGGCCTTACAGCGTAAGACAACCAGGATGCTGTTCATCACCAGCGTTGTGTTTCTCCTGACATGGCTGCCCTACTGGATATATGTGGCCGCTGTATTTGCTTCCTTCACCGACCCAGTATTCAATATGATCATCTCTCAGCTCACCGTAACTCTTTACGTCAACAATGCCGTGAATCCCCTGATTTACGGACTTGCCAACAGACGGTTCCGTAAAGACTGCAAGACAGTTCTCAGCAAGATCAAGCTTTGTTAGAATGATACTATTTTAACGGTCTTTGTTTTCACGCAGTTGATAATAACAATAATAATAATAATATAACCGAAAATGGTACATTTGGGAGACCTCTCCATAATGACTTGCACAAAATTGTCCATTCTTTATTGCAACCTAACCCGTTTTTACCTAGAGCTTTTTCCGCGAAATTTCATATTTATGCATTTTGGACCCTACTCTATCGATCTGGACTGTTAAATGTAAAAAAATGTATCTCCTTCTTGTAGTTGGAACGTTAGGGAGACCTCAAAATGTCTCCCTAATGACTATGGTCTCCCTAATGTTGTTAAACTTACGCAAATTGGTCTCCATAAGGGTACTTATTCCAAGATAAGCCATTCTATAGCGCATTATCACCGTGATGCGCTGTCATGAAATCAAAAATTATACAAATTTAACAGATATGTTTTTAGCCCGTGTTTTGAATTGTTTTGTTGTCTCAGCCTGTTTGACAACATCTGGTAGGTTGTTCCATAACAGAACAGCAGCTGATTAGAAGGAGCGGGATCCATAAGACTTAGTGTTAGTAACTGAAAGAGTCAACAGAGACGTGTGGGTAAAGCGCAGATCTCTAACTGGTTGGTACTCCTGAACTAAACTTTGAAGATAAACAGGGGCTATAACATGAACACATCAATATGCAAAAACCAAAACTTTAAAATATATTTTGCCCGTATCGGCAACCAGTTCAAATCATAAAGATTGAGTGTAATGGGTTTACGTGTGTGGGCCCTGGTGACCAGTCTAGCTACTGAGTTTTTAAGTACGTTGCAGTTTACCCATTTGAACATGAGGCAGTCCATACAGTAAGCTGTTCATAAATGAATCAGGTTTTGTGTATGTCTACATGTACATATAAGACACAATTTGTGTAGAATGTCAACATGTCAAATGTATACATGTACACAAAGGCGTTGTAGACTCTTAATCACAGTGACTCTTTGCGCTTGTTGTGTTAATCAAACAGTATGGAACGGACAAAACAATTTTTGTTGTGTTCGACAAAATGTTAATGAGGAGTGATGAGAGAAAGGGAATATGATTAGGGAACATTTTGAACTTGGCAGAGTTTCAATGTTCAGATATCTGTTTGGTAATAACATAATGATATTTTAAATATGATCAATAACATAATCAAGCTAGTTATAAGTTAACGTTATCTTGACAAAACTTTGAACAGTTGTTGGTAAAGGTGTTTTTAACCTTGCTGAAAGATTGTTCCAGGCTTGAGCACCACGATATAGAAATGTTTTTTTGTTCTGCCAAATTCGGTTCTAGTGCGTGGCAGAGTATCATTCCCAGTAGTATAGGCCCTACTTGGAGTAGTAGTTTGGAACTATTCAAGCTAAACACTTACAAACTATTGTGTTTATATGTCATTCTCTTCGCGAGTGTAATGTTTTCGAGCCATTTCGAGCCATAGATGACATTAATCAGTAATTGGTGTTATATAAGGTGCACTTAATACAATTCGTCCAGCTCTCAATTAGGCAACAATCAATTAGGCAAGCATATAAAAGTTGGGTTCAACCGTCAAAAAGAGTAAAATCGACCGTCTGTTAGTCCGGCAGATTGGTACACAGGGATTTGGCACACGGTCAGAGTATGTAATGAGATAGATATTTGGCTACAGGACAATCGCAGATTTGATCTTTGAACAAAAATACAGGTAGTATAACATACTATGATTGTGGGCCAAATTCCTTGCTTTTATCATATGATTCAACAATTAAAAAAAATCACCAATCTGCCTGACTATGTAGGCCCTATGGTACGTGTTAATAAGATTGAGTCTGAAAGCGAAAATTTACCTTACGTTTAGCACATTTGTTACCATTTTTAACTTTTCTGTTGTTCACTTGGTAACCAACGGTTGAATAAAATGAGTACATTTACCCAACGTTGGGTAAAATGAATACATTTTGACAACCGTTGGTTACCAGGTGAACCACACAGCAGTTGGTAAAATAATTGGTAACCACAATTGCGCAACGTTGGGTTAATGTACCCAACATTGGTAAATGTTCAACAAATTTACACATTGTTGTTTAACACTAATTTTACCAACTTTTCCAAATGTTAATACATGTTTTGAGAGTGTACATGTATATTTGCCCGGCTAATTTAAAACATAATTTTATTCAAATTTACTAACCGAACCGATGTAGTAATTTTCCGTTTAATGTCAACGTTTGCCCCCCCCCCCTTTTTTTTTTTAAACACCGGGTCGAGAACATTCGTCACTACAGATCAAATTAGTCTGAGCTGTTGACAAACGACTGCATACAGCTATCGAAGTAGTCTTTATATCAATCAATGTTAAACGTTTGCTGAGTAAAAGGTTATATAAGTCTAAAAAAATTGAGTTATGAATTGGAAAGGCCAGAATATAAGCTCTCATTTGGTACATAGTAGTCAAATTACACAACAGAGAAAATAGGCTTCGAATCCCACAAAACGAAGACAATACAATAGAACCATGCACACTTAAAAGCTAGTTGTTTTACTATTTTTATTGAAATATAGATTTTTGTTAATTAAATTTTAAAAAATTGGTATAAAAGGCAACAAAAATGAAAATCTAATTTTGACCCCAAAAAATCGCCCTGTCAACTTTTACAGGCTATTACACATAAATGCATAACGCGTCTTACAATTATCACCTTTCCCTGGAGCGGGTGCCAACTTATTTTATAACACACCTCTTGCTGGTTCTTTACCCTGGTTAACTAGCATCCCCATGGGTGGGATGCTAGCCCATCGCAGGTTACTCCCCAGCTAATGTCGGTACCCATTTTATACTCCTGGGTAAAGGGAGGCAAGTAAGGTGTGGTGGCTTGCCCAAGGACACAGCGCATGGCCAGCTGCTGGATTGAATTTGAATTTGAATGACGATATATTCCCGAGACAATGTTTAAATAGAGTGACCAACATTTGAAATTGTAGGATAAATGACGAAATAAGTTTTGTAAAATCGTGTTCATTTTTTCTAAAACGAAATTGAATGTGAAAGTTGTTGGATTTAAATAAACAAATGTTTTAAAATAGCCGGGAACATTGATATTATTATAATATTTCCAGTACAACTGTGGCGACGGTAATCAATTAAAATAAACGTACTTAAAAGTAATTTCTTTAATTAGCATGGATGGCTGGATTTGGGGGGTTGTATTTTATAGTAAATATAGTTTAACTGATCTGTTCGAAGTTTTACAATCATGGATGCTGAGAAAAGCAAGAAAAACGACGTTTGTTTCTAACCGGCGTCGGGTAGTGGTTATAATGTTGTTCTTGTTTTTGTCTTTCTCGAAACAATTACAGGATATCTAGCGCAATCATTTTGAAGTATGCCTACAATCATTATTTACTTTCAAATAAGCACAATTATTTTTTTAAGAATTCGGTAGTAAAATGTTTCGATATCGGCAAATGGTGTATTCTGCTTTTAAAGTTAATAGATCATAATCAATTTGGGTCTACAGGTTACGCTCATAAATCTTTGAACGATGAACTCGGTGCTAACATTATAATAACATGACATCATGTATTTATTTTGCGAAATTGCATGTGATATAGTGTCCAAAGTTTATTGCCCGACCGCGTTTTGGTAGGCCTACATGGTGACGCGATGCGGAAACGTTATTCTTCTATGTCAGTGTGAAATCGTCAGCTTTGTCAAAATGATGCGTAAAATCTAACTGTCTGACGAGTTGCAAACCAAGTAAAATAAGTTGACATACAGCATGGGACAAAACAGGTCAGGTCACCGCGAAAATGCCGCGTGAACTTAGTGACTGCGATTGGGAAAAACCCGCGTGGTCTACCACTACCAGATTTGTGACTTTATACACTACTGCCAATGTGTGTATAATACGTGACTGTATAATCTAGACGTCAATGGGTTGGCGGTGCTAACAGTAACATACACTCCTTCATGGCACGGGGACCGCTGATCCCGAATCCCATTACTATCTCTGTGCTCCTTATCTGGTGCGGATAGAATACACGACGGGGGTAAACTTGACCCATCACCATTGAAACCATCGTTAGTAAACCCATTGTCAATGTCGTTGCTAGTACGATACGCCATCTTTAGACGGTTTCTGATTTTCTTCTAAAACTAACAATGCAGTTTACTTCCTGTACGACAAGCACATTATAACACATGCTGCTTTACCTTACATACGTACTGTGGACATTCCTTTGTCTTCGTGTAGTTAACAAACTTTGACTAAATACTCCTTTTTCTCGCTTCCCCAAAACAAATTTACCCTCAAATTTGGATTATGGGCCTCTCAGCTGTCCCTTCTATCTTTTCTATATATAACCCTAATCCGTTTTTCCTCTAGCGCTCTTTTTCGGAAACTGAAAAACGGATTGTGGACGTGTGCAAGTCCACAAACCGTAACCTCTTCCCGCATCGTGTGGACCTATATTGTTCGGAGGTCCACAGTGCGTATGCAAGACTAACTCATGTAACTAACTAACTAACTCTGCCTTCACGGTCTAAACAGGGATCCCCGATAATTAGGCCAACCACTCTGGGCCGTGACGGCGAGGATGAGTCCTTGCCCGGGCCATGTGGGTACTGCTGCTGGGTGCTGACCTGCCTGCAGAAGGTGGCTTCCGGCCGGTGCTTCGTGTTGTTCCTCAGCATTCTCTCCCTGACGGAGACAGGCCTGACGGTGGGCTACATCAGCAGCATGGTCACCAGCTTCGAGCTTCAGTTTCGATTCAGTAGCACGCTGACGGGTTTCGTTGTCAGTTGCTATGATATCGGCACCCTCGTGGTGATCCTGACGAGTTACTACGGTGGCCGGGCGGCTGCTAACCGGCCCAAGTGGATCGCCTGGAGCGCCTGGGCCATGGCTATGGGCTCGTCTATCGTAACCCTCCCGCATTTCTTCATCTCCTACAACACTAAGGGAAACGACACCATGGCCAACGTGTGCCATCCCAGTACAGCAGTTGACTCAGTATGGGATGAACACGAACCCACCTGTCGACCAGAGGATATCAGTAATGCAGAGACCTCTGCGCTAATCTTTCTTATCCCCGGAATGTTGCTAATCGGAGCTGGGTCGACGGCGACGCTAACGCTCGGTGCGACGTACATCGACGATTTTGTACGCAAAAAGGAAGTACCTATTATGCTTGGTGAGTTCTAAATAACCTATGCAAGTTTATAACAAGTTGGAGAGTCAGGTCGGCGTAGCGGGTTTTTTTTCGCCTTACACCGCTGTGACCTGGGTTCGAATCCGGTCTGGGCCAATATGTGGATTTGGTTTTCAGTCCCTGCCTGACTCTGTGGGTTTTCTCCAGGATAATCTTCGTGGGTTTTCCTTCCACCTCTAAAACTGTACTTTCTTCTCATTGTCTTCCTACTGTAGGTTTCTTCCCGCTTATACCCCAGTCACAATTGGCTTGCGATGGGTTTGCGATTAGTTTGCGGCGGATTTCTAGGCATTTTCGGCCGGGGCCCCACGGGACTCCTTGCGGCTGTCGGGTCATTTGTTGGCATCGGGCGGGCATCGAGTTACTTTTAACTCGGACTTAAAACCTGGTGCGGCGTTTCGCATCGCAAACTGATCGCCAATAAATCGGTCGATGCCTAGCCGATGTCCGGCAGGGCATCGCACACGTCGGGCGGGCGCCGAGCCAAATTTTGGACAACCCAGACAATCAATATATCGGCCAGGCGCCGCCCACACGCCGGCCGGGTTCCGCCAGGCGTCCGGCCGACTTGGCGGTGCCTGGCCGGAAATCGGCCGGGGGCCAGACGGCTCCCTGCCGGCGCCCAGCCTGAAATCGGTCATGCATCGGCCGGGGCTCGCAGGGTAAAAAAGCGGCTCTTCTACATCTACACACAGTTTATCACACAAGTTTCATAGTGCAAGTACTACATCTCTTCTTCAGCCACCAATGCAACAAGAACCAGGTTGTAGCGGTATAGCGTGCAAACGCCAATCTCTCCCTCAACCGGGCGACCTACACGCGCTGTGCAGGTGCCCGCAAGCGTTGTGGAGGTATCAACGGCATTTTCTTATTGAATGGCCCTGTCACACCAGAACATTTTAGGCCAACGCGTGAGTAGCGTGTTGTAATTTTGGCAACGCGCTGGCAAACGCTAACCAACGCTAGGCCAGCGTTAGCAACACGATGAGCGCGTTACTCACACGCTGGGACACGCTGTCATACGCTGAGGAATGTTTTTTTCTTCAAAATAGCTACAATTTCCAGCGTTTGCCAGCGTGTGACTGCACACGCGGGCGGCGCGTTTTAGATTCGTTACTCACGCGTCGAACACGCTAGGCGATCGTTATCAACCCGCTACTCACACGCTGGCGTACGCCGGCGTACGCTTGCGACACGCTGGTTATGGCCCTGCCACACCAGGACGTTTTAGGCCAATGCATAAGTAGCGCGTTAAAAATAGTTGATACGCTGGCAATTGCTGAACTTTCACAGAAAAAGTCAAGTGGAACCATGATTTCAGCGTGTTCATACAGGTTGATAACGGGTTCATAGCGTATGCCGGCGCGTAAGTAGCGTGTGAGGAACGCGCTCAGCGTGTAATGAACGCATCACTGATTTATATAAAAAATACGACAGCGGGTCGCCAGCGTGAGAGTAGTGGGTTGGTAACGATCGTCTAGCGCGTTCGACGCGTAAGTAACGGCCTTCTTGCGCTCCGCTAGCGTGTGCAGTCACACGCTGGCAAACGCTCAATTTGTTTAGGTATGTTGAAAAACGTATTTTTGTCTCAGCGTGTGACAGCGTGTTCCAGCGTGTGGGTAACGCGCTCAGCGCGTTGCGAACGCTGGCCTAGCGTTGGTCAGCGTTTATCCGCGTGTTGCCGAAATTTCAACACGTTTGCCTAAAACGTTCTGGTGTGACAGGGCCATTACTGTAGTAGCGCGTCATCTTTTTGTACAACTAATCATGTGTTCGTTGCCGTACGCTGGCGCGCGTTGGACCGCGCTACTCACGCGCTGGGCAGTCGTTCATCAGTCGTCGAGCGCGTTACTAACGCGTTATTCACGCGCTGGCGAACGCTATGAACCCGTTATTAACGCGTTATGGACACGCTGAAATCACGGTTCAACTTGACTTTTTCTGTGGAAGTTCAGCGTTTGCCAGCATATCAACTATTGTTAGGCCTAAAACGTTCTAGTGTGACAGGGCCATTAAGAAGGTCAGAGGAGAGCTTCTGCCGCCGGCCGTTGATCGCTGGCCACTCGACAGGCACACTACAGATGCCCGTCCGGCCGCCGTACGATCTGTACGAATTAGTTGGCACCCTGCCGGATACCGCAGGGGTATCGCAAGGACATAAGCAGGGCACCGGACGAGTGCCTGCCGGACACCGGCCGATAAACGGGCCAATAATTCGACCCCATTTCCAAGAATGTCGGCCGATCGCCGGTCGGCGACCCCCCGGGCCCCGTCATGGCAGCGTACGGGGCACTTTTAATTGTGACTGTGACCGCCATATCGCACGATCTTTCGCCGACCTCTACACGCCGGCCGATGCCTAGAAATCGCACACGCCGCCCGGGCTCCGCTTTAATTGTGACTGGGGTATTACGAGCTACAGTGCCCAGGGCGCTTTTGAGGATCCTTGGTTTCATTACCAGAACAAATTATTAATAATAACACTATAACGTATAGAGCAGGAGAGGTTAATTTATATAGTGAAACCGAGGATTTATCAAAACTGATTAAGGCACTGTACCTCAAAAGCCTGAGGAAACGTATGTTGTACTAACATTTCGTAAAATACGGAAATACCCCAGTTTTCTAAAGGTTATACCGCAATTTCGCAAAAAGGTCGTAAATTTAAATCTAAATCATTTCCTCGTTTAAAGGTAGATACACCATTGAAAATTGTTACTACCGAATTATTAGGAAATATCTTACTTATTTAAAAGTAAATAATGATTGTATGCATCCAGCAAACTGATTGCACTAGCTATCCTGTAATTGTTCAAACAAATTTTATTTTATTGAAAAAAAATCACGATCGCCAGACGGCGATCGACAAAAAAACAAACAAACAAACAAACACATAAGAACCACTGCCTGACGCCGGTTGAAACCGAACGCCGTTTTCCTTTTTTCGTTTTTTCAGCATCCATGATTGTAAAACTTCGAACAGGTCAGTTAAACGATATTTACTATGAAATATAACCTCCCAAATTCACCAATTAATGATAATTCAAACAATTACCAATGGCATATCCTACCTTTTAAACCACCTCCTATGTTTTTTTAAAGCCAATTTCCTGTATTGACGTTCTGGAGGGAGGTATAACTCTGCACTTTTTACTTCTCACAACACAAAAAGCTGTAGGTCGTGTTATTCCAACTCGAATCCGTGATTTATCTAATTGAGCCATTCGAGTGGTTTGCGGAAGACGAATTCGGAGTGCCGTGGTCTCGTGGTCTGGGGGCATTGAATTGGTATTCTGTAGGTAAAACTACAGGTTGTGTGTGGTTTCGAGTCCGGTCTCGGACTATGGTGCGTGTGCCCTTCGGCAAGGCACTTTGTCACTCATTGCTTCTCTCCACCCAGGAGTAAATGGTTACATATGAGGGCAGAGATGGTCGATATTATTAGCTGCTTTGCGCCGAAATGGCAGCATCGAGCTGTATACTTTCCAGTAGGTTGAGATGGCATTTGGAATGTTCCGTGGGCCAGTGAGCAGGGGTAATAATTGTAGCGCCGCGAGCGCCAGTATTGGTGAATACGTGCCCTAAATAAATACCCATTATTATAATTAATTCATATACCTAGCTATTATATATATATGGCAATAGCTACGTTCTTACGTTCTTACGTTCTTACGTTCATGTACGTTTGTTTATGGTCTAAATCGAGAAGTTTCTTTTGTTCCTCTCGATAATTTCCTTTTTGTGTTGTACTCTAACTTTTTCCGACGGCTCTCATTAGTTTTGTACACGAATCTCAATCGAGGTCGTCCTCGATTCTAACCCTAACCCCAATTCACCTTCGTGCCGCCAGGCATGTGTCCTCCATTTACACCATAAACAAACGCAAATTAAAACGACTTTGCCTCTCCAGTTTTTACCCCGTTTCAAACTCGGAATTCTGCCATTCAATTTGTTTTAGCAATGTATCCAATTGTGACACAGCACGAGTAAATAAGACACTTTGAGGCAAAAATGAAAATTGAGATTTTGATTTCATCATTTAAAGCTAAACAAGCTTTGAATGATGAAATCAATTTTCATTTTTGCCTCAAAGTGTCTCATTTACTCGTGCTGGGTCACAATTTAGCACATCGTCGTACCTTTTCGTGACGCGCAATCATCATTCAATTTGTGCCGATCATCATTCAATTTGTGAGAATTGTGCCGATTAATTTGTTTCAATTTCGTAAAGAGGCAATCAATTTCGCTGAATGGGTATTCAAATAGTACGATGAAGTACGACAAAGACATTCGAACAAATATATAAAAAACATTAGTTGTGCTAGACATCCGGTTCGTATATCCTTAGGCCTACTTATAAGCCAGTCAAACCTTTAGTTTGTTGGTATTCATTAATGTTTCATAAAACGTTTGTATGGTGCCTAGTGGACATCGCATTAGCGCAACATGGGTAGTCGTAAAAACATGGAACATTTCAGAACTCATTTTATTTCCCAACAAAACGGTGGTTCACTAAAACTAAAAGTAGGCATAATATTTTTGATTTTAAGTTTTACCGAGAACAACATTGAATATGGTCAAAGGAAAATTAAACTCGCTTCAGCAGCCGTCAATAAAAAACAAGCTGTAAACAAGTGTAAATAAATGCAAAATGTTTACTTTCAGTGGATTTTTCAAATAGTAACTTGATCCGACGAAACCCTTTAGTACTCAATACACGCCACTTTTGTGATTTGTAAACCATTTCCGTATTGAATGTAAGACGGCAACAATGCCAGGTTGAAGTTGTGGACGGCTGTTTACTGTGCGAGTAGTGGACCTGATTCTGGAACGCAAGTGCAGTAAACTCACTGGAATTACTCTTTGTCGACTGGGAATTACTCTTTGTCGACTGGAAAAAACAATTTGAGCTCAAACAAATATATATACATGTTGACCCTATTTTATTTGAATATAGACAATATTTTGAGAGATACATTTACTACCTGATTTTCCAGCACAAAATTCACACAATGTCGACATGTGTGTTTTTGTTCTAATCATTCTAAACGTGTGAATGTTCGCCACCATCGTTTTCACCCCAACATATATAATTCCTTGCCTTTCTTCAATTTTAAAATAAATTATTATTCTTGAAATTCCTATAAACATTATTAAACGAAGGATGTTCACCATATCATGTTCCAGAAACACCGTGGAGGAAGGATAAAGCCACCGTTTATTGTCCGTTCGTAGAAGCTGCTGCAGTGTGTCTGCAGTCTCAAAGTACAAAATGTACACATTATCATAAAGTTTCGTCGTGTTCCCTGTAGCTAGCTACATGTGTCAATTCCGCTTGTAATATTGCGTGCTAGTGGGCATGTCCCGCGGTCATTTTCCAAACCTCAGCCTCATCTCCGTTTGGGCTTGGTTCATGTAGTTTGGCAATGGCGATGGAGCCCGTACAGAGCCTAAGCTGGGGTTTGGAAAACGGTCTTTCATTCCGAGTCGTGCAATGACAGGCGTGGATTGCGTGCTAGAACGACAAGTAGCGCGTGCGCTCGCAGGGGAACAGCATGTCATCTTTATAATGCCTCGCCTGAAGTAAACTAGTCTGGTTTGTAATTGAGTCAATCTCACATTAGCCTAATTTATTTAAAATAAGTTTAACATTTATTAATATAATTCGAATTCGATCTCTGAATACTGCCTTTCTGCAACAGCTTATTAGTTGAATTGAATCCGTAATGACGAATATTCCCGAGACAATGTTTAAAATAGAGTGACCCAAATTTGAAATTGAATACAACATTTTCAAATTTGGTAAAAGCGTGTGATTTATTTGTTCTCGGAAGAAATTGAATGTGAGAGTGACAAATGTTTTTAAATAGTTTATACTCTGACATAGCTAAAAGTAAAATAAATTAGGATAAATTTGGCATTGTGGGTTCCTTACATAATCGTTAAAGGTAGGATACATCATTGGTAATTGCTTGAATTACCAGAAATGGGTAGAGGATTGTATTTTATAGTAAATATCGTTTAACTGGTCTGTCCGAAGTTTTACTGACAATCATGGATGCCGAGAAAAAAACTAGAAAAACGGCTTTCGTTTTTAACCGGCGTCAGGCAGTTGTTGTTCTTGTTTTTTTCCGCGATAGCCGTCTGTGATTGTAACAAAAATAGTAATTTAAACTCGTTTTTGAATGCACTTATTCAACTGATTTTGGTTATTGTTCCATGCAATTCCGTGGTTCTTATTCACTTCCAGGGCGTTTAGAGACATTCAAACACGTTTGACATTCAAATTCGTTTGCAAATTTTAATGATGTTAGAGTGAAAGGATGGTTAATTCGGAAGGTCATTTTGTTTAATTCGCAGGACGCAAAAAGTATTTTTGGCATACTCAGAAAACGTAATCGAATGATGATTTGGGGCAACATTCAAATTCACGCGAAACGAATGATGTGGTGATTAAATTGAAAATTAATTTGACAAAGGAAACCTATATTAAATTGTACCCTGCGTTTACAATTGTATCAACAGCTGCAATTTACAAGACACAAACAGAATGACGGCGCCATATATACCGCGATTCAATTATGCAGGAGAAAAAACACTTTATATGCACACCTAGATTAAATCACCTATCCTGCTAGTGGTTTGGTCTAAATAATTTGCTTGAGATATCGAATTTGGCACGCACATGACCGTGATTGGTCAACCTCCCAATATACAATTACGGTGGCCGTGAAAAGACATCAAAGGCGTAACTATTTGTTTTTCACGACATCGCAATTTGATGCGACATGTATTTGATGCCGTGATTTTATTTGTCGTAATTACTTTTCCACTGAGGCCGGAGCTTACTTCGTGAAAATGCGAATTAAATGCAAATATGACGTCAGGAAGTATTCGCTGCTGAACAAAAGCCCGCATGAGTTGAAATATGTTCAACTATTACGAACTTTGGCAACTTTGGCAACTTTGACAACTTGCCCCTTACGTCACACGTGTTCGTTCGCATTCACTTTAGAGCCGAGTATAAACATATATTTAGGATGTATTACGGTAACATTGCACGCACTTAGACAGTTCACCTTTTTACTGTAGCACTTTTTATCATAGATATTTATCATAGTTGAAGTTCAAGTTTATTTTACACATATTCCAAAAAATTCAAATAAACACACAATATGAATACAAACAGTTCAAATAATAATATAAACATTTAACTATGTGGGCCAGTCGTTGTGGTGTTCGTCTCATGTGCGATGGTGCGTAGGTTCAAACCATGCCAGGAACATAGTGTTTGTGCCCTTGGGCAAGACAGTTAACTACAATTTTCCTTCTCCACCCGTGGAGTATAAATGGGTATATGTAAGGGTCTAGGTTAAAGTCTGAAGTTTACCGCGATGCGGATTTTCCGCGAAAATCGCGGAATCGGCAAAATCGGCCCAAGAAAGCGGAAAACGCGGTTTTGAAGAAAGTTTGAAAAATGAACCAGGAAAAACTATCAAAATGACTGATAATGAGCAATCCGAGTGATTTTGATAAATAAGAAGAATGAAATCCTTCAAAATACATCGTAATAAATCATATTTACCCTCTACAATATTATCCAATATGTGAAAATTATCGCGTAAAAGCCATGTCGAAAGTTGAAACAGTGACAACTGATTGTTGTTTATACGTTCACGATCGATCGAGCAAGGCTTGTTGTTGGGTCCTACTATTAAATCTATTATTTACTATTAAATCTAAAAAAGTTGGTATAAAAGGCCACCAAAATGAAAATCTAATTTTGACCAAAAAATTACCCTGTCAACTTTAACAGGCTATTACACCTAAATGCAAAGCGCGACTTATAATTATCACCTTTCCCTGGAGCAGGTGCCAACTTATTTTATAACACACCTCTTTCTGGTTCTTTACCCTGGTTAACTAGCATCCCCCCTGGGTGGGATGCTAGTCCATCGCAGGTTACTCCCCAGCTAATATCGGTACCCATACTCTTAGATAGAGAGAGGCAAGTAGAAAATGGTGGCTTGCCCAAGGACACAGCGCATGGCCAGCTGCTGGATTCGAACCCCTGACCCCTGATCACAAGTCATAAACCATATAACCTCGAGACCACACAACCCTGAATTCGAATGACGACATATTCCCGAGACAATGTTTAAATAGAGTGACCAACATTTGAAATTTAATGGTAAGTTACTAAATCGGTTTTGTAAAAGCGTCTGTATTTTTGTCTAGGACGAAATTGAATGTGAAAGTTGTTGGATTTAAATAAATCAAATAAGTTAAGAGGGCCTAATATTTCGATCTTAACAAGATCTTCTTCAGAGATTAAATGGCTGTGTACAAGAAACAAACATATATAGGGCAACATACAGCATGATGCACATCATAGATGCTGAAGAAACACAAAAGAAAAAGCACAGAGTTCAACGGAACAAACAACAAAAGGAGGATTAGGCTGAGGGATTAAAGGGTGAGGTCAGTGTGGGTAGGATCAAAGGCAGGGGAGGAACAAAAACAGGGGTAAAACCACAAGGAAGGGGGTCCAGGGTGGATTTAAATAAACAAATGTTTTAAAATAGCCGGGAACATTTATATTATTAAAATATTTATTAAAATACCGTACAACTATGACGACGGTAATCAATTAAAATAAACGTGTGGCTATTACAGCCGCACTTAAAGGTAATTTATTTATTTATTTATTTATTTCTTATATTTAACCAGGGTTTCTCATTCACAGCAATATGTGGTCTTCCATGGGGCCCTGTATAATATTATAAAATTACAATAAAACAGTATTTAAATTTAGAAGCAAAACGAACATAAAATTTTTAAAAGAAAAACCCAAAATACAATAAGTATAAGAATACTTGATGGAAACAAAAACATTAAAGCTGATATGTGGAATCGTCATATCAGCTTTGTCAAAATGATGCGTAAAATCTAACTGTCTAACGAGTTGCAAACCAAGTAAAATATGTTGACATACAGCATGGGACAAAACAGGTCAGGTCACCGCGAAAATGCCGTGTGAACTTGGTGACTGCGATTGGGAAAAACCCGCGTAGTCTACCACTACCATTATTTGTGACCTAACACGCTACTGAAAATGTGTGTATAATACGTGACTGTATAATCTAGACGTGCGTGTGTTATAATGTGCTTGTCGTACAGGAAGTAAACAGCATTGTTAGTTTTAGAAGAACATCAGAAACCATCTAAAGATGGCGTATCGTACTAGCAACGACATTGACAATGGGTTTACTAACGATGGTTTCATTCGTGATGGATCAAGTTTACCCCCGTCGTGTATTCCATCGGCACCAGATGAAGAGCTCGGAGATAGTAATGGGCTTCGGGATCAGCGGTCCCCGTGCCATGAAGGAGTGTATGTTACTGTTAGTACCGCCAACCCATCAACTCTGCCTTTGCAGCCCAAACAGGGATCCCCGATAATTAGGCCAACCACTCTGGGCCGTGACGGCGAGGATGAGTCCTTGCCCGGGCCGTGCGGGTACTGCTGCTGGATGCCGACCTGCCTGCAGAAGGTGGCTTCCGGCCGGTGCTTCGTGTTGTTCCTCAGCATTCTCTCCCTGACGGAGGCAGGCCTGACGGTGGGCTACATCAGCAGCATGGTCACCAGCTTCGAGCTTCAGTTTCGATTCAGTAGCACGCTGACGGGTTTCGTTGTGAGTTGCTATGATATCGGCACCCTCGTGGTGATCCTGACGAGTTACTACGGTGGCCGGGCGGCTGCTAACCGGCCCAAGTGGATCGCCTGGAGCGCCTGGGCCATGGCTCTGGGCTCATCTATCGTAACCCTCCCGCATTTCTTCATCTCCTACAACACTAAGGGAAACGACACCGTGGCCAACGTGTGCCATCCCAGTACAGCAGTTGACTCAGTATGGGATGAACACGAACCCACCTGTCGACCAGAGGATATCAGTAATGCAGAGACCTCTGCGCTAATCTTTCTTATCCCCGGAATGTTGCTAATCGGAGCTGGGTCGACGGCGACGCTAACGCTCGGTGCGACGTACATCGACGATTTTGTACGCAAGAAGGAAGTACCTATTATGCTTGGTGAGTTCTAAATAACCTATACAAGTTTATAACAAGTTGGAGAGTCAGGTCGGCGTAGTGGTTCTTTTCTCGCCTTCCACCGCTGTGACCCGGGTTGGGCCAATATTATATGGATTCGGTTTTTAGTCCCTGCCTGACTCTGTGGGTTTTCTCCAGGATATTCTTCTGGGATTTTCCTTCCACCTCTAAAACTGTACTTTCTTCTCATTGTCTTCTTACTGTAGGTTTCTTCCCGCTTACGAGCTACAGTGCCTAGGGCGCTTTTGAGGGATCCTTGGTTTCATTACCAGAACAAATTATTAATAATAACACTATAATGTATAGAACAGGAGAGGTTAATTTATATAGTGAAACCGAGGATTTATCAAAACTGATTAAGGCACTGTACCTCAAAAGCCTGAGAAAACGTATGCTGTACTAACATTTCGTAAAATACGGAAATACCCCAGTTTTCTAAAGGTTATACCGCAATTTCGCAAAAAGGTCGTAAATTTAAATCTAAATCATTTCCTCGTTTAAAGGTAGATACACCATTGAACATTGTTACTACCGAATTATTAGGAAA
The DNA here is from genome assembly GCA_037893245.1 of Crossaster papposus. Taxonomy (NCBI): domain Eukaryota; kingdom Metazoa; phylum Echinodermata; class Asteroidea; order Velatida; family Solasteridae; genus Crossaster; species Crossaster papposus. The sequence continues at coordinate 442,840 of JBAIAA010000032.1, read as the reverse complement.
TATCTTACTTATTTAAAAGTAAATAATGATTGTAGGCATCTAGCAAACTGATTGCACTAGCTATCCTGTAATTGTTCAAACAAATTAAATTTTATTTAAAAAAAATCACGATCGCCAGACGGCGATCGACAAAAAAACAAACAAACAAACAAACACATAAGAACCACTGCCTGACGCCGGTTGAAACCGAATGCCGTTTTCCCTTTTCGTTTTTTCAGCATCCATGATTGTAAAACTTCGAACAGGTCAGTTAAACGATATTTACTATGAAATATAACCCCCCAATCCACATATTAATGATATTTCAAACAATTACCAATGGCATATCCTACCTTTTAAACCACCTCCTATGGTTTTTTTAAAGCCGATTTCCTGTATTGACGTTCTGGGGCCTTGTATAACTCTGCAATTTTCACTTCTCACAACACAAAAAGCTGTAGGTCGTGTGGTTCCAACTCGAATCCGTGATTTATCTAATTGAGCCATTCGAGTGGTTTGCGGAAGACGAATTCGGAGTGCCGTGGTCTCGTGGTCTGGGGGCATTGAATTTGTAATATGTAAAACTACAGGTTGTGGGTTCGAGTCCCGCCTGGGACTATGGTGCGTGTGCCCTTGGGAAAGGCACTTTGTCACTCATTGCTTCTCTCCACCCAGGAGTAAATGGTTACATATGAGGGCAGAGATGGTTGATATTATTAGCTGCTTTGCGCCGAAATGGCAGCATCGAGCTGTATACTTTCCAGAAAGTTGAGATGACATTTGGTAGGCTTCGTTGGCCCAGTGAGCAGGGGTAATAATTGTAGCGCCGCTAGCGCCAGTGTTGGTGAATACGTGCCCTTAATAAATATCCATTGTTATTATTAATTCTTATACCTAGCTTTGACAATACGTACGTTCGTACGTTCAAATTAAAACGACTTTGCCGCTCCAGTTTTTACCCCGTTTCAAACTCGGAATTCTGCCATTCAATATTAGGCATTCAAATTTCTTTAGCAATGTATCCAATTTAGCATATCGTCGTACCTTTTCGTGACGCGCTATCATCATTCAATTAAGCAGAGCTGGTTCGACTGAATATTTGTTCCGATTGATTTGTTTCAATTGTGTAAAGAGGCAATCAATTACGCTAAATGAGTATTCAAATAAGTACGACAAAAACATTCGAACTAAAAACATTAGTTGTGATATAGACATCCGGTTCGTGTCGTTAGGCCTACTTCTAAGCCAGTCAAACCTTTTTTCTTTCTTTTTATTCATGTATGTTTCATAAAACTGTTGTATGGTGTCTAGTGGACATCGTATTAGCGCAACATGGGTAGTCGTAAAAACATGGAACATTTCATAACTCATTTTTTTCTCAACAAAACGGTGGTTCGCTAAAACTAAAACTAGGCATAGTAATTTTGATGTAAAGTTATACCAAGAACAACATTGAATATGGTCAAAGGGAAATTAAACTCACTTCAGCAGCCGTCAATAAAAACAAGCTGTTAGCAAGTGTAAATAAATGCAGAATTGTTACTTTCAGTGGATTTTTCAAATAGTAACTTGATCCGACGAAACCCTTCAGTACTCAATACACACCACTTCTGTGATTTGTAAAGCATTTCCGTATTGAATGTAAGACGGCAACAATGCCAGGTTTAGTCTGAATTCTCCCCCAAAAAATAAAAATTAAAAATAAATAAATAAATTAAAAAATATAGAAATGGCGTCTGGATATTGGGATCAATATCGGCTGAGTACGTGTTCGTCCCTAATCTGAGTGAGCCACGTCAGGGGTTATCAAGTGCAAACACAAGTTAACACTTTAAACAAATCCTTAGAGAATATTAAACCATCTCAAATCGATTAATTAACCTATTTTAAAGATTATTTATTGATAATTAAAAGTTAAAGCAAAGATGTACAATATGTATGTATAGGCAAAAACTGAACATAAATATTTACAAGCCTACACTGTACGTCGCATGGTTTCTTTGACAACAATGTTGCTATGCAACCATCATTGTTTTTGGGAGGCACTATTTGGGCCTTTATTAGCATCCTCAGGCTGATGATCTCATTGGTGCTAGAATTCCGTCTCCATGGCAATCTGCTGTCTTGCACTAAGTTCCCACGGCCATTACTTGGCGATGGGCCAAGAAGTTTCCCGCTCAAAACATCGGTTGAAGTTGTGGACGGCTGTTTACTGTGCTAGTAGTGGACCTGATTCTGAACGCAAGTGCAATCAACTCACTGGAATTACTCTTTGTCGACTGGAACAAAACAATTTGAGCTCCAAAAAAGATATATACATGTTGACCCTAATGTATTTGATTCTAGACAATATTTTGAGAGATACCTTTCCTATACCTGATTTTCCAGCACGAAAATCACACAATGTCGACATGTGTGGTTTTTTTTAATCATCCTAAACATGTGAATGTTCGCCACCATCGTTTTCACCCCAACATATATAATTCCTTTCTTTATTTATAAAATAAATACTTATTCTTGAAATTCCTATAAACATTATTAAACAAAGGTTGTTCACAATGTCATGTCCCAGGAATACCGTGGAGAGTGCGTCTGTTGTCTCAGAGTACATGTACACATACATAAATTGTCGTCGTGTTCCCTGTAGCTAGCTATACATGTGTCAATCCCGCTTGTAATATTGCGTGCCAGCGGGCATGTCCCGAGGTCATTTTCCAAACCTCAGCCTCATCTCCGTTTGGGCTTAGTTCATGTAGTTTGGCAATGGCGATGGAGCCCGTACAGAGCCTAAGCTGGGGTTTGTAAAACGGCATTTCGTTCCGAGTCGTGCAATGACAGGCGTGGATTGCGTGCTAGAACGACAAGTAGCGCGTGCGCTCGCAGGGGAACAGCATGTCATCTTTATGATGCCTCGCCTGAAGTAAACTAGTCTGGTTTGTAATTGAGTCAATCACACATTAGCCTAATTTATTTAAAATAAGTTTAAAATTGATGGATATAAGTCGAATTCGATCTCTGAATACTGCCTTTCTGCAACAGCTTATTAGTTGAATTGAATCCGTAATGACGAATATTCCCGAGACAATGTTTAAATAGAGTGACCAAAATTTTAAAATGAATACAAATTGTTAAATTGTGTTGGTAAAAGCGTGTGATTTATTTGTTCTCGGACGAAATTGAATATGAGAGTGACAAATGTTTTTAAATAGTTTATACTCTGACATAGCTAAAAGTAAAATAAATTAGGATAAATTTGGCATTGTGGGTTCCTTACATAATCGTTAAAGGTAGGATACATCATTGGTAATTGCTTGAATTACCAGAAATGGGTAGAGGATTGTATTTTATAGTAAATATCGTTTAACTGGTCTGTCAGAAGTTTTACTGACAATCATGGATGCCGAGAAAAAAACTAGAAAAACGGCTTTCGTTTTTAACCGGCGTCAGGCAGTTGTTGTTCTTGTTTTTTCCGCGATAGCCGACTGTGATTGTAAAAAAAATAGTAATTTAAACTCGTTTTTAAATGCACTTATTCAACTGATTTTGGTTATTGTTCCATGCAATTCCGTGGTTCTTATTCACTTCCAGGGCGTTTAGTTTCGTTTAGAGACATTCAAACACGTTTGACATTAAAATTCGTTTGCAAATTGTAATGATGTTAGAGTTGAAAGGATGGTTAATTCGGATGGTCATTTTGTTTAATTCACCTGACGCAAAAAGTATTTTTGGCATACTCAGAAAACGTAATCGAATGATGATTTGGGGCAACATTCAAATTCACGCGAAACGAATGATGTGGTGATTAAATTGAAAATTAATTTGACAAAGGAAACCTATATTAAATTGTACCCGGCGTTTACAATTGTATCAACAGCTGCAATTTACAAGACACAAACAGAATGACGGCGCCATATATACCGCGATTCAATTGTGCAGGAGAAATAAACAATTCATATGCACACCTAGATTAAATCGACCTATCCTGCTAGTGGTTTGGTCTAAATAATTTGCTTGAGATAACGAATTTGGCACGCACATGACCGTGATTGGTCAACCTCCCAATATACAATTACGGTGGCCGTGAAAAGACATCAAAGATGTAACTATTTGTTGTTCACGACATCGCAGTTTGATGCGACATGTATTTGATGCCGTGATTTTATTTGTCGCAATTACTTTTCCACTGAGGCCGGAGCTTACTTCGTGAAAATGCGAATTAAATGCAAATATGACGTCAGGAAGTATTCGCTGCTGAACAAAAACCCGCATGAGTTGAAATATGTTCAACTATTACGAACTTTGGCAACTTTGGCAACTTTGACAACTTGCCCCTTACGTCACACGTGTTCGTTCGCATTCACTTTCGAGCCGAGTATAAACATACTTTTAGGATGTATTACGGTAACATTGCACGCACTTAGACAGTTCACATTTTTACTGTAGCACTTTTTATCATAGATATTTATCATAGTTGAAGTTTAAGTTTATTTTACACATATTCCAAAAAATTCAAATAAACACACAATATGAATACAAACAGTTCAAATAATAATATAAACATGTAACTATGTGGGCCAGTCGTTGTGGTGGTCGTCTCATGTGCGATGGCGCGTAAGTTCAAACCATGCCAGGAACATAGTGTTTGTGCCCTTGGGCAAGACAGTTAACTACAATTTCCCTTCTCCACCCATGGAGTATAAATGAGTATCTGTAAGGGTCGAGGTCAAGTTGAACGCTGATATCGGCTACCATGTGGCCCAGAGCCTGATGAATGGAGTAATACATGTATAGCGCCGCGAGCGACGTTAACATTATGTGGAGACAACAATCACATGAATGTCAAAATTGAGAGGAAATAAGTAGCTAAAGCTTGTATTTCTTTGCAACCCCCCCCCCCCCCCCCCCCCCCCCCCCCCTCTCTCTCCAACCAACCCTTCCTCCAAACTCAGACATATAAACTACGGACGACATAGAAGGACTACAATAAACAATTGCACTTGCAGAAGATCAGGCCAAATAATACATTAATTAATTATCATCATTGAGAAAATTCTGTTTGGGTTTTTTTTCTGAAAGGCTTTGAGAGCACAAGACTACTTGACATCATCCGCCAGACTGTTCCAAAATTAGATGTCCACGTTGTTGGGAACTATTTTGTTAAAACAGAAGTACGATTAAAATGTTGATGTAAATGTTTCCGAAATGTACTTCTGCATGGTCACGGGACAAAGGACATATACACGCTTAAAACTAAAATATTGAATCAGCGTTATAAGTGTGCGGTCAGAATACTCTTTAAAAGTTATAATTTCATGCATAAAACTGTTGAATTCATCTCAGTTTAATCACTTTTAAGCCCATATGGCTTTAAAGAATATATTACCCCGAGACAGCTTGGTATGCATGGGTCTGGCCGAAGTCCTCTTTCCCACGCTACATTGAGGTCACTGGGTAATTGGAACGCTGTTTTATGGCTCTGAGGTTAGAACAAACAAGGCCTCCTATACAGCCATAATCTCGTCGACTGGTCAGAGATCACTTTAGTCGTAGCAGCTTTGCTAGGATGTCGTCTGTTGTTTGCTATTGCAGTCATAGGCCCAATTAACTTAACTTTATACCAACGTAATCCATGCCCAGTATACAAATTTTAAGGTAAAATGTAATGATAATTTTTGCGGCTTAAGCTTCATGTTTAACCCTAATTCTAGTTTACGGCTATGTTAAGGCGGCTATGTTAACGGTACGTTTTTAGTTTCGAGGATCGCAACTTATTGGGTTTCTCGTAAAGTACGATGACATGATGGTGTTGGCACTATTATTGGGTTTTATGTTATTTTGGTAAATAACTGAAACATGATAGTGATACGTTTTAATGTCGCGATCGGTACAGCACTAATTATTGGGTTTTTGTAAAGTACGAAAACATGATAAGTGTTGGCACTATTATTGTGTTTTATGTTATTTTGGTAAATAACTAAAACATGATAGTGATACGTTGTAATTTCGCGATCGGTACATTGGCACTATTGGGTTTCACGTAACAAACGGGAACATAATAGAGATACTGTATTAGTTCCCAAATCACACCGATCGAAAGCAAACTTATATACTATTGTAATATACTATTACTGTTGGTTGGAAATAATAATATGTTTTGAGATCAACCTCTGGCAATAAACTGCTCCGGCCTTTTGAAACAAAAAGAAAATAAACTCTTTGGGCCAATGCCTAAATATTTTGTCATGTGTCCTGTCGCATGGGGTAATAATGGTATAAATTCCAACTGTTAAAGATTATTCACTGACCGCACACTTATAATGTTGATTCAACATATTTGTTTTAAAGATAGGATACACCATTGTTAATTGCTTGAATTGTCAGGAATGGGTGGATTTAGGAGGTTGTATGTTATAGTAAAATAATGTGACCCACTCTGCAACAATTTGTCAAATGTGTTAAAAATGTGTGGTTTTTTTCTTCAATTCTACAGTTGGTCAGAAAAAGCTTTCATTTCATATATGGCACAACTCTGTAGTGTAATGCATTGGTCCTTTACAATTTTGGGAAATAAAAGAAATCAAGATTTACAATTGTAGTGCTTCATCAGATGCTATGGTAAAAGAATGACAACACTTGTATTACATTTAATTTAGGGATCAAAACAATTTGTTCAATCGATCAGATCTGAAAATATAGGTGTCGGAAAAACCAAAATGCCTTAAAACAAAAATATTATTTGTTGAAAGAAAAATCACCTCCGAGACAATAAACAGCCTTTTACGTAAAAATGTATTTTGCGACATGAGACTCATTTTTGCAGAGCGGGTCACAAATATCTTTTTTTCAAATAATATTCAATTTGTTTGAACAATTACAGAATATCTAGCGCAATCATTTTGCTAGATGCCTACAGTCATTATTTACTTTTAAATAAGTAAGATAATTCTGAATAATTTGGTAGTAAAAGTTTTTGATATCTGCAAATGGTTTATCCTACCTTTAAGACCCTCTGAGTTTGTAAGAAAATATTGACAACATTAAATACAATTCACAACATAAGTGCATGTCGTGGATATAATGTCTTCAATAGAAACACCTCTTTGTAGTGAATAAGTTTGCAATGTCGTGACAAAAAAAAATCATAATGTCTTTGGTGTCCCATCTGGGCCACCATACCAAAATCGTTCCCGTCGCGCGTCGCATTTAGTATAATAAGGTAATACTGCCAAGAGAGTTGTCAGAGTGAATTTTCTTCTGGCGCACCAGCTAGGCGGACGGATGGCATCCGCTCTTCTTCAGTGACAACTTAATAAACAGAATTTGGACACAAGTTTGTCGGGAAAAACTCAAGCCATGGGGACTGACACGCCGATGTCGAATTCCACCTCTATTTTTGAAGACACCGATTCGGATTTAGGCCTGTTTGAGACGGTTGTAATCATATTGAAGCTGATTGTGCTGAGCGCCGTTTTCTTATTTGGCGTGCCCGGTAACTGCCTCATACTCCGTGTCTACTGGACCAAGACTCTCAAAACCAGCACCCATGTTTTCATCATGGCCTTAGCCTGGGCCGATCTGACCGTCTGCGTGCTGACTGTATATAATTTTGTTAGCAATGTTGCTGGCTTAGCTGGCTACGAGCACCCGGAGCTCACATTTGTTATCGAGGCACTGACCAATACGGCCATCGGTACGTCGATTATGATGACTGCTGTGATCGCAGCGGACCGCTACGACTGCGTGTGCCGACCACAGCGCCGGTTTTTCACCCACAAACGCGGCAAGAAAACAGCTTGGGCGGCGTTTGTATTTTCACTGGTCATCAATATTCCCGCCTTTATACCCAAAACTCTAGCTGCTACCAACGGACAGGCTTTGCTTCTTGCCGGGTTCGTATTCCAGGTCATCTGCTTTGCCTTGGCGCTCGTGATGATCGCCCTGTGTTACGGAAAAGTCTACGCGGCCATTAAGAAACACACCAAAGTCGACGTTAAGCGATCAACACGCGATTCGAGCGTCTCTCAATTGACGGACGGATGGTCGACAAGGCTGCAGGATTCCGTATTCACAATTGTCGAACTGAACACTCCTGCCGCCGCCTCTTTGTCGACGTTCATCAGTAAACCATGCTCGAGCACGGCAGCCGATGCCAACAAGAGAGCACCAAGCCACCAAATCGACGAAACAACCCTTGACGAAGGCGGGAAAAGATGGGCCAGTCACCCACAAGCGACGTTGACCAAACATGTACTTGTGTCAAAGGATACCGTCCCTCCTGTTATTAACGGCACCAGTGACCCTCCCCGACACCGAAGTAACGCAGGACGCGCACCGCCAAAGGCAGATGCAGCGGACTTGCAGCGTAAGACAACCAGGATGTTGTTCATCACCAGCGTTGTGTTTCTCCTGACCTGGCTGCCCTACTGGATATATCTGGCCGCTGTATTTTCTTTCAACACCGACCCAGTAATAACTAGGATCATTCGTCAGCTCACCGTAACCCTGTACGTCAACAATGCCGTGAATCCCCTGATTTACGGACTTGCCAACAGACGGTTCCGTAAAGACTGCAAGACAGTTCTCGGCAAGATCAAGCTTTGTTAGAATGATACTATTTTAACGGTCTCTGTTTTCACGCAGTTGATAATAACAATAATAATAAATAACCGAAAATGGTACATTTGGGAGACCTCTCCATAATGACGTGCACAATTTTTGTTTTACTGTAACCTAACCTGTTTTTAGCTAGAGCTTTTTCCACAAAATTGTATATTTATGCATTTTTGACCCTATTCTATCGATCTGGACTGTTAAATGTTTTAAAATGTATCTCCTTCTTGTAGTTGGAACGTTAGGGAGACTTCGAAATGTCTCCCTAATGTTGTTAAACTTACGCAAATTGGTCTCCCTAAGGGTAATTATTTCAAGATAAGCCATTCTATAGCGCATATCACTGTGATGCGCTGTCATGAAATCAAAAATTATACAGGTATGTTTTTAGCCCGGGTTTTGAACTGTTTTGTTGTCTCAGCCTGTTTGACAACATCTGGTACACTCTAAACAAAAAGTGTAAACTCTTGTTGTGTAAAACCGTTGGGTACAAAAATTGTGTCATTTTAGCTCAATATTGAGCAAAACAAAAATTTCGATTGTACCTTCTACTTGTGTCATATATAACACACACCAAATGGGTAAAATAGTACCTAACTTTGGCTACAAGTTCCAGCTACACAGGCGAAGAGTTCAAATCACAATATTATTACACACGTGAAGGGTTTAAGAAACTGTGTTTACCCCACAGCTGTGCCATAAATCTGGCATGTACACTTTGAAAAGATCAATATTACCAAACATTAGTAAAATGTTACCACTGTGTGAAGGGTAAACTGATGCACGTGGCAACGTTTACCCAACATTGTGTACGCGTGTCATTTATCTACAAAATGGCTGCCGTTTGGTAGACCTCGACAAGTTCTGGGATTTTGAAACCGTATTCGTAGGTTTCAGGGCAAGTCAGTGAAATGAATTTCCGTGGTGTTTGTTTATGTGATGCTGGTGTATGAGCATACAAATCAGGGGGTTTGAAAAAGTGACACACTTATTATTTATGCACTATTTGTCAAATGAACGTCACGCTGCGTTTAATTGCACGTGTGTACGTATTCCTACCCTGTATATTGCACGTATCGTGGTGGCTGTCGTTACGGCAGTTTACGATCCGATTCCCGACTTGCCAGACCTCACATTGACAATACTCTGGACCTTTCAATCTTGGAACAAGACTATTTAGTCGGGTGACAAGAGTGAAAGGTCCAGGGTATTGTCAATGTTAGGCTGTGTAAGCCGGGGAATCAGATCGTCAACTACCTTAACGATAGCCACTTCGTTCTCCGCAAGTGACCGAAATGTGAACGATTTTAAATGATTTGAATAACGATGGAAATTGTAACGCCCCTTTCCTATTAAAATAAAACCCTACAGCTTCATCAAATTGGGAAATTTGATTAAAATTGTATTCATTTTCACTGACTTTCAAAACTATGAATCGGTTATTGAAATATATAGGTTGTCAAGCCCCGCGAATGCTGTCTCGGGCAATTCAAATCACACAGGCCAAAGTTGAACAAACCTCAAAGACAAAAAAAAAAAAGGTGCACAATAGGTGATAAAAAACAACCCAAGTCATGGGGAAAATCAATAACACAACAGTAATGGGTAGGAATTAAAACCCAATATCTGGGTAAGAAAATTACACAACACATGGGTAAAATCAGGGTTGGGTACAGTTTACACAAGTAATGAGTAAAAAGGGAACATGGTCGTCACATGGGTAAACTTCTTACACAACTTTGTAACACAATTATGGGTAAAAAGTTACGCCGAAATTAGTACCTTTGTACACTTTAGCTGTTGTGTAAACCGTTTACACAAGTGGACGACCATGTTCCCCTTTTACACTCAAAAGGGTAGTAATTTTACTCAATATTGAGCAATTTTTTGTTTAGAGTGTAGGTTGTTCCATAACTGAACAGCAGCTGATTAGAAGGAGCGGGAACCATAGGACTTAGTTTTAGTAACTGAAAGAGTCAACAGAGACGTGTGGGTAGAGCGCAGATCTCTAACTGGTTGGTACTCCTGAACTAAACTTTGAAGATAAACAGGGACTATACCATGAACACATTGATATACAAAAACCAAAACTTTAAAATATATTTTTGCCCGTATCGGCAACCAGTGCAAATCATAAAGATTGTGTGTAATGTGTTCACGTGTGTGGGTTCTGGTGACCAGTCTAGCTACTGAGTTTTTAAATACGTTGCAGTTTACTCATTTGAGTATCAGGCAGTCCATACAGTAAGCTGTTCAATTGTGCGATACATAAATGAATCAGGTTTTGTGTACACTGTAAAAAATAAAATCGTAATTTTACGGGAAATTCCTGGCAGTTTGGACGCCAATACTTTACTGTAAAAAAACGGTGGAAAATGTTAACGGGGACTGGCTGTTTTTGACGGCTTTTGAAGGCTGTCATTTTACATTACTGTCCCCGTTAAGGTACCTTGCTATTCCTGTAAAAATACAGTGTATAAACAAATACAGTACGTTGCTGGAATTTAGCTAGGTTACCATAGTAACAAATTCTACAATAACCTACTTAACACTATACTCTCTTATTTCGCGGCGAAGAGTAGAAATTCCCTCCATTCGAGTGAATGTTCACTCCCACAGTCTGAAACTAGGGACCAGACGTTTTAGAGTGAAATTAATTTACTCGAAAAAGATTGAAATCTAATCAAATTCCACTGAAATCTAAGCAAATTCCACTGAATTTGTGTGTTTCAATCTAAATTTAGAGTGAGAACCACTCTAAACCGTCTAGTTCCTAGTTTCACTCTTTGGAGTTTAGAGAGTATTGGATACTGTCGTGGTTTAGTTTATATTCAGCTTTGTGTGTCATGGTGAAGTTACGGTTTTACCATAAATATTTTAAAACGAACAAAAATTTCATGCAATTTTGTACTTATGTTTGCAACAAATCTAAATTTGATCATAGATTAGTTAGAATAATAATTATACATTTCGCTCAAGAAAGTGTTTTTTGGACAAAACACCACAATTTAATATGACATATTTCGTGAGTTTTGATTGGTCAGTTGCTGCGTAACAAGATTCATGCTCGATAACAGTAGAATCATTGTAAATAAACAACACTTTGTTGGTGTTGCTGTATATGTACACAAATATGTTGTATTTTGACAGTATTCTTGTAAATGTATATAACCTTTGCATAAATTAACGTCCGCGTGATATATTTAAGGCACACTACCGTAATTTTACCTCCAAAATCCGTTTAAAAAACCGGCTATTGTTTGTGTTTTTACAGGTGGAAAAACCCGTTATTTTACGGTTATTTTGTACAGTGTATGTCTTAGTGTGATAAGACACCATTTTGTGTAGAATGTCAAAATGTCAAATGTATACATGTACACAAAGGCGTTGTAGACTCTTAATCACAGTGACTATTTGTGCTTGTTATGTTAATCAAACAATATGGAAGGGACAAAACGATTCCGAATTTTCTTGTCTTCGACAAATGTTAATGAGGAGTGAGAAGAAGGGAATATGAATAGGGAACATTTTTAACTCGACAGAGTTTCAATGTTCAGATATCTGTTTAGTAATACCATATGTGACAATTTAATTACGGTCACTGCTATTGTTAATTTTTGTCCGGTAATGAAAGCAAAGATACCTCAAAAGCGCCTTAGGCACTGTGGCTCGCAAGCCTGAAGAAACATGTAGAGAGAAGACAATAAAAATGAGGGAAAGTTTTAGATGTGAGAGGGAAACCCCAGAAGAATATCCTGGGGAAAACTCACAGAATCAAGCAGAGACTAAAAACCAAATCCACATTGGCCCAGGATGGATTCGAACCCGGGTCACAGTGGTGGAAGGTGAGGAAAGAACCGCTATAGGCCAATCCGACTCTCCTTTTATACCACCAATAACATAATAATCCATATGGTTTTAAGTTAAAATGATTGACAAAACTTTGAACAGTTGTCGGTAAAGGTGTTTTGAGCCTTGCTGGAAGATTGTTCCAGGCTTGAGCAACACAATATAGAAAGTTTCTTTTGCCAAAGGTTTGGTTCTAGGGCGTGGCAGAGTAACATGCCTACACTTTTAAAACAATTACACAGGTTATGCAAAAAAAATACCATGTTTTATATGTACTATACAAACTCGCTTGCTATTATGTAACAAAAGACATAACACTTGCTTGGTAAAAGGTACAAATCAAAATTCATGTAGGTCGATCATGTATGCACCGTACACGACTACACGTCACACCCTAGCCTTCCTATTAGAACAAATATATTTCCAGTGCATGTACACAGTGATGCTAAAGTCTAAAATACGATCTTAAAATGTTATTATCTTAAAAAAAAAAAAAAAAAAAAAAAAAAAGGAGGCGGCCCCAAAAAAGGAAGCGGGCGGTGACGCTAAACATGTTTTTTAATTTTATTTTGCCTTACGCCAGCTCTTAAATAGCCGCGAAGAGCCTTGCCATATGCGAGTCTGTCTCCGTGGTGTAACATGAATAAACTCAGTCTCCGTCGACTTTCAGTTTCTCTATACTGCTACTGGCTAGAGGTGGTTCACTCCAGGGGTTTTCTTTCTTCGTCCAGGAAGACAACATCGTCTGCATAATTTTGGAAAAAAGTCGGAATCTAAATTCAAATAGGAAAAGTTTCACACAACCAAAGATCAACGTACATGTACAAGTACATGTGGGTATTATGCACTCATTTGTACTGCGCACATCTAGTCGTGTGCACACATTAATATGCCTAACATAATGCAATAATTGCGTGGCCTTCACTACACAAATACCAATATCCTGTAGTTTCTCGGTATTGGGAACAGGATAACAATCACAAGAGGTTTAGAAAAACGTTACATTCAAAGACTGCAGGCTGTGGCATGCCCCGTCGTTCTAACAAACGTCTGGTGTTTATGTTGCTCATCTTGCTTCTCTGCGCTGTGCGCGTGTTGGCCTACGTTTTTACATAACTTAAGTAATGTTTACCCAATTTATTAGTTCGTTTTTACATAAGTTATGTCAATTGGCTTCTTTATTAATTCAACATGTAATAAACGATTTACGTATTTGCGAGGTACTTAATTTCTGGCGATTTTTTACCGAAATTATGTTGTTTTTTACATAATTATTTGTATCTAATATTGTTTGACTAGTCTTTTTGAGAGTGTAGTAGTACTTGATCTTGTACGATGTCAATGTTGTTCATTGATCGTAGTGAACTTAGGTAGCTTGGAATTCATTCAGCTACACCTAAAACCCATCGTGTTTAGATGTCATTCTCTTCGTGCTTGTAATGTTTTCCAGCCAAGATGATGAAATAAATCAGTAATTGGTGTCCTATAAAGTGCACTTAAAACAATTCGTCTAGCTCTATTGAGAAGTTTATTAATATGCTATGTGTGTGTTTAACTAGATTTGGTCCAAACAATACCACAACAATCAAAATGAGGGAGAATAATTTATTTGGCAATAAGGTTAAGTGTTTTTTGCTGGGAGGAACTTCTTAACTCTGTTGAGACAACTAATGCGTTTGGATATCATTGTGCTAACATTAGTGATGTGATCTTTCCACTTAAGATTAGGTTCAATGAAAACACCAAATACTTTATATAAAAGGTTTGTTCAAGAGGGACATTATTGAACCAAATGTTCATTGACGGCTGCTGAATGTTAGCCACTCGAATACGGGCGCACTGCGTGAACAGATTTTACGCGACGTGCACACTATCGATTACAGTCGTCGTTGGCAAATAGTATCACACTTTTGCTCTATGCATATCAATTGGAGTGCAATGACTTTTTAAGCGAGTGTTCACATACTGTTTAAAAGGGATCGTATACGTTTGGTAATTGGAACCCACTGTTTGTTTCAATCCTATATAGTTATAGATATATACCATAAAACTAACCTGTAAAAATTGTTAGCGATTTTAAGATATTGCCGAAAATCTAGAGCGGTTATGTCCACGCAGGAAGAATAATCTGCATTGGAATACACACTCTGAAAAACGTCACTGCAGTTACACTTCTCAGATTCAAATTGTTTGGGATAAAAAGTGATATCTTTTTCCATAACCGCAGTACTTCGAGGTGAAAAATTTCTAAAAATGCATTATACTATCCAAAGCTGCTGTACTTCTTAGCAAGTAAGTTTTTATTGCCATTACTTTTTGGAGTAATTTACAAACGTATACGATCCCTTTAACATAAGAACTTGATTGAAACTCCTGTATTCCCTTGTTTTCGTATAATTATAGCCATCGTATTCAGTACCACCGTCCTGGGCCCGGCCCTGGGTTTCCTCATCGGCAGCCTCTTCCTCAAGTACTACGTGGACTTCGACACCAAGGAGGTCCGGATCTCCCCGACCAGCCCCCGCTGGGTGGGCGCGTGGTGGCTGGGCTTCTTCTTCTTCGCGGGTGCCATTCTGATCACGGCCGTCCCCGTCTACGCGTTCCCGGCCAAGCTCAGGAAACCCAGCAATACGAATCGAACCAGAGAAGACGACGAGGACGACGAGGGGGAAGATGCCGACGTGCGTATGGCATTCAGTGATGTCTCTTTAACAAGTGAGTTGACACCCTTTGCCTGGAAGCGATTTGGGGTTAAACTTACGTTTTTGTGGAAGTGCCCATTTAAAATGTGCGAACTGGTTCGGGGTCCCACGTTGACGACGGGCGTAGCTATTAACCCTCCTATATATAGTGCAGTTGCCATAGAGCTGTCAGACCTTTCAAAACCTTTCAAGTTTTCTGGACTGAAACGTTTTGAAGGGTGAGAAAACTGTCTGACAAAAGAAACCTATGAAAGATTGCAAAAGGTAAAACAACTCTCTGAACAAACAGGTGTGAGAAAAAAATCCCTTTCAAGTTTCTTGGACTGAAATGTTTTGAAAGGTGAGAAAACTGTCTGACAAAAGGGGCCTATGAAAGATTTTGAAAAGTAAAACAACTCTCTGAACAAACTGGTGTGAGAAAAAAACTTTCAAAAGGTATTAAAAGGTGTAGTAGTGCAGTAGCAACAAATTCTGGAGCGTTTTGAGAGGTTCATACTTATTTATAGCCATTTTCTCAAGTAAGCAGATTTTGAAAGGTTTGGAAAGGTAAAACCAAACTGACGATCCACCCAATCGTAGTGGCCTGGAAAAACAAAATAAAAATATCATACAAATTTAAAACATTATTTGAGGAGGTATTCTTTTTGCATTTTCCACAGAGATCCCGCTTGCTATCTGGGGCCTTCTGAAGAATCCTGTGTACATGATGGTGAATGTGGCTTCAGCAGCAGAATTCAGCATCGTCACCGGTTTCGTCAGATTCGCGCCAAAGTTCGTCCAGTCCCAGTTCTAAGTGAAAGCCTCCATGGCAAATCTGTTAACAGGTTTGTGAACCATGTCTATCGGATTATTCTACAATGCGTATAAAATTATAACGGATTACTACACCTCATAAATATCCATGAGCAAATTGGAGCGCGTCATTGGCCGATTCCGCCGCGCGTCCGGGACGTAAACATGATACGCTGCCAGGTGACGTATAGTCCCGGTGAGTATCCAGCTCGCTGCCGTGCGGTATTCCGTTCTGGTAGCACCAACAATTTCCTTCGGAACCCGCCTCGTAGACATGTAGTGTGTGGCAATGTAATCTTTACGGAACCAGTCTCGGTAACGTTACTATATTTCCGTTATTGACTGACAAAGAAATTAAGATGCACAATCTACGAAAGCCGTTATCGACAAGGCAGTGAATATTGTGAGGTGTAGTAAGACAAATACAGCATGGGTTATTTCTGAAAAATAGTGGGATTTACTGGTCCCTCGGTGTAGGTCAGCTCGACTGCCTCGGCCCTCCGCTTCGCGTCGGAAGGTATTCGAGCTTACCTACACCTTAGGACCAGTAATTACCACTACTTCCCCTCAAACCATGCTGTATTTTCTATACTACCAAACGTAGAATATGTAACCTACAAAGATGCTATAGGTATGGTTGGAAAGATACACCCCTTCCACCAATTAAGTGTATGTCATACTTAACTGTCATGAAGTCCCGTCTTCCCACGACTTGAAAGTTATCGGCCACTGCCGAACTAAGTTTAGTCTGGGTACCCAGGTAGGGTCCTGGGGGTCCGCACCCCCACATTATTTTTTGGAATGAATTCTTTTTTGTTTAATTTTTTTATTTTTTGAATGTATTTTTATATCAGAGCAAAATAGCAGCGTGGTGCTTTCTGTAAAAGATTCCCAATAGAGCAAAACGATCAAAATATATAAGAAAAATGGGCTCATAATGTTCCAGAATGCACCTCAGAGCTTCTACTGTAAAACAAATTCTGGGGGAGAGCCCCCACACCCCCCGCCCATGGCTAGGACCCCACATTCCTAAATTCCTGCATCCGCCCCATGGTACCGCTCCCGACCTTTTATTTATCACTTCCGTTTTATTCACGCTATACGCGGCCTACGCTGCCTTGCTAACGACCTTTTCTGACTACTTCCGACCAAAAAACGGACGTCTATTCTCTACATGTTCCCAACAATCTCATAATGACTAGCCCGTCCTTCACTGGCGTCTGCATGACCTGTATAAGACCGGTCCCAGTCTCGCCGTATACTCATTTCAACTCCCGACGTCGAGAGGTATGTGCATCGAGAGGTGAGCAAAGCCACAGCGTGACGGCAGGGCTTCTTAACGCACCCGACCATGCACGCCTTCCGTCGTCTTTGTTCACAATCGCCTAACGACCACATAACTACTTTCAAGAACTCCTAACGTCTGTCGCACCACCGCTCTTAATTCACGATTGTTCGGAACAGTTCAAAATAGTCGACAAAACCTCGACCAAGTTTCACCGACCTCTCAGGACCTTACCAGACCCGCCCTCACCCTTCCTTGACCTTCCAGACCATCAAGGTCGGGAGAGTTCGGCCTCCAAATTAGCTAAATGTGACCGAGCCTTTAAAACGCGCAACAGGCGCGACCAGCCAATCAGCAAGCAGTATACCGCATTACACGGCTGGGTCATTAGCATATACCGCGCACCAACTTGAATTGTCTATGATTCCCAGTCGGCAAAACTATGTTTAAAAAAACGCGTGTTTTGGTGAGGTAAAATGAAATATCCAAACGCGCGTTTCAATTGGTCACGTGTTCAATAGTAGTTTCAGACACGCATTTGAAACGCGTGTTTGGACATTTCATTTTACCTCGCCAAGACACGCGTTTTGTCGTACTTGTTAACCCGTGTTTGAAACATAGTTTTGCCGACTGGGTTATTGCTTAGGTACACACAGTAATAATATGTACAATTCGTTACTCTACTTGACTGCCCGAACAACGCGTTGTGACTCACTATTGCGCAAAAGCATGTAATTTCAGTAAGCTGAGCGCACACATTTTCGTTTTGAATTACAAACAAGCCTATGGTACTTTTGTTTTTTTCCGAAAGTAGGAGTGCGTTTGTTCATGGTGTAAATGGAGGACACATACCTGGCGACACGAAGGTGAATTGGGGTTAGGGTTAAAATCGAGGACGACCTCGATTGAGATTCGTGTACAAAACCAATGAGGACATTTTCGAGAGGAACAAAGGAAACTCTTCGATTTACACCATAAACAAACGTGGTGGCTCTTGTATCATATTACGATCGATGATCGAAACACAACAGAGAACAAAGGGAACAAAGAATCCTCGAAGGACGGCTTCCTTGTCCGAATTCGGACCTTGATCGTTCAGGTAAGCGCTAGATAATGAGGTTAGGTTATAGTACAGGAATAAAGGAAAACACAATAGGGGATCCTCGGTCGTTATGTGGTTCACGATTGTTGTGTCGTACGGTGTGTATTTCAACGCTCGTGGTTTGTATATTGAAGCTGTCCGTTTATAATTGTTGTTATGGCTTGTTTTATCCAGGTACTCTGAAACCAGCGGGAGCCCTCGGTGTCATCCTTGGAGGGCTCATCTTGAACCGGGTCAAGACCAACTTGATGGGCGCAATGAATGTCATGAGCGCCTGCACTGTCGTCGCAGGACTTTTCTACGGTCTCATGTTCATCCCGGGCCCTTGCCCTAACTCCCAAATGGCCGGAGTAACAACGCCGTATCAATTCAAGTACGTTTTTTAATGATTGTGAAACTTATGGAGTGTCACCGCGTACAACCAGAAAGAAGCACGAGACAAGATGTTGTTATCTCTCCCCCTATTGATTGCACACACCACTTCGAACAATGCCGAACAGAGCTGGTAAACAAGCCGTATGCGGGGATTATGCCTACATGTGTACACGGTGGGAGTCTTATATGGTGGGGTAATAATGTGACATCCTTCGCAATTCAGCTTCACAGCTGCCAGTAAAGATGATTAGCCCCATTCGTATTATTATTATATTGGTAGTAAATTCAAAGGATTCGTCATCTGTAGTATAACGACGAGCCAATACGAGCCGTCGGACATGAGAGCCGAAGTACAAACAAAGGAAATCTCGAGAGGAGCACAATAAATCCTTTATTTACACCATAAACAAACGTCTGTGGGTAGTCCCTACCAAAATCAGACAAGACACCTTTCTATTTTGTAGAAGAATCTCACCCAGGCCGCTCACAGTGTTTCCTTTGATTGTTGCAGTGATACGACGTGGCATCCGCCCGACCCGTACAATGTCAGTCTGGGTAGAACCTGCAATGAAGATTGTAATTGCGATCCAAGCAGCTACAGCCCAGTGTGTGGCAACGAGGGCGTGGCGTATTTCAGCCCATGCTATGCTGGGTGTCGGATACGCAAATCCGCGGCGACCCACGATGACCCATCAGACGCCTTTGTAAGTATTGATTGTTGTAATGGTCATAGGCCACGCCCACCTTGGCTTGGGTGGGTAGTTCACAGTGCTTGTGAGCATGTTGTAACCAAGTTTTACCGAGCTACCGTGGTCACCTGATCAAAAGTTGTAATCTAATTGGTTAGTCCGAAATATTTCATAGGCAGGCAGGTGCACTCTGTCAACAACTACATAATTTGCACACAGCGGACGCTTTAGGGTAGTCTGGGTATCAGACTAATGTCCATACGGGATAACGTCTGATATATCTAGACATGTTAACCAGTTCGCGCCGGATGACGTAAATAAACGCAAAGATTTTCCCAAATTCAAAACGGATGACGCATAAACACGCCAAGTTCAAGTTCGGAAATGTATGTCAGCAGCGAGCAAGGCCGGAAATGCGTGGGTGTGCTTCCCGGCACTGTCAGCCTCAACCCGCTTCGGATCGAGTTTCGTTAAAAATAATCCCGCCCCTCGGCTCGTTAAGTGTATGCGACCCCGTGTGCCAGCCAATCGGGAGTTGACTGACGTCCTTTGGAGCAGAAACGTGGACAAAGCTGCTGGTTGGCCAATTTCGCTGCCGTGTTTTTGTACCATGGCAACTGGTAACGGAAGACGCTATATAGCGATGGGAAGCGTCTGCTGACTAGACAACATTTTGAGGTCAACATGCATTCTTGTTTTGCATAATTAATCACCGAATTTGCTCGCATATCATAGACGCTCGTCCAACGAGTGGATATTCCATAAACTAGCTTTATTAGTGGTGCAGAACATGAAATAAAATACTATGGACAGTAGCAGCGATAATAGCCGTACACCTGAAAATCAGAACAAAACCTCATAAACCCTCCAACGTATATGGTATACATACATCAAATTGCGCAATTTAACATCTTAAAAAAATTATTGCTGTTTTGTTTTGTAGAATAATGCATTCACGACATGACCAAGTAGAATAGCTTTTGGGTTCTACTATATCCAATATCTTTCATACATTTCTCTCAGTAATAGAAACTATTTGAATACAGATCAGTTGATTCTGCTGAGGAAGAAGTAGAAAGACCAACCATGCACAAGTTGTATTATTCACAGAGGCAATTTAGCCGTTTACATCGCTGGTTAATACAAATTAGTAACATACAGTCTTTATTTTAAAAAAATCACTGTGATAATTATTCAAGCCGAAGTATTCATAGGGACTTTTTAAATCCCTTGCTTCGTCTTCGTCTTTGGCTTAAGGCGATTTTAGATTCCCAGCTGCGAGATCTCCAGCCACATTCTGATGCCTGTTGTGCTTCAGAAACATTCACTCGATTGATTCTCAGTGATTCGGAATTCGGAGGCAAAGCCAAAGCCGGAGATGAAGTAAAGATTTCGAAAAAGCCTCAAGGAGGTCTCTCAATCTCGATGCCAGTAGAAACTCCAACAGACAGAACAAGTCCCTCTAGAATAACATGATCCATTAGAATGACTACATCCCTCTAGCATACCAACGGATAGTACTGTATTATAGTTTGCAGTTTACCGTAAAAAATTGTTATCACTTTGACAACTGCCCAGAACGTTTTTGTCTGCCTCAGGAATATTACAACTGCACTTGCATCGAAAACTACTGCGATTCAGATAACCTGCAGGCGACCAGGACGGCCGAGAGTGGTGATGGCGGCCAACTCTCGGTACTGCGTGGCTGGGATTACTCCGCCGCCCCAACCCCTACTGCACCGATGCTAGCGCCCGAGGCAACCACGGGGCTGTGCGAATCTCAGTGCTACAAGCTTTGGTTGTTCTTTGCTCTGCTGTTACTTGTGGTTTTTGTCTCCTCGATGGAGCAGATGCCGGCTCTCATGACCCTCCTAAGGTAGGTGAATGGAGAGATCTTTACATCCACACATTTCTGATAATACAAGCAATTACAGATGGTGTATCCTACCTTTACATCCACCCATTTCTGATAATTCAAGCAATTACCAATGGTGTATCCTGCCTTTACATCCACCCATTCCTGATAATTCAAGCAAGTACCAATAGTGTATCCGACTTTTACATCCACCCAGTCCTGACACTTCAAGCAATTTCTAATGGTGTACCCTACCTTTACATCCACCCATTCCTGATGATTCATGCAATTACCAATAGTGTATCCTACTTTTACATCCACCCAGTCCTGACAATTCAAGCAATTACCAATGATGTATGCTACCTTTACATTCACCCGGTCCTGATAATTCAAGCAACTACAAATGGTGTATCCTACCTTTACATTCACCCATTCCTGACAATTCAAGCAATTTCTAATGGTGTACCCTTCCTTTACATCCACTCATTCCTGATGATTCAAGCAATTACCAATAGTGTATCCTACTTTTACATCCTCCCAGTCCTGACAATTCAAGCAATTACCAATGGTGTATCCTACCTTTAAATCCGACCAGTCCAGATAATTCAAGCAATTACCAATAGTGTATCCTACCTTTACATTCACCCAGTCCTGATAATTCAAGAAATCACCAATGGTGTATCCTACCTTTACATTCACCTATTCCTGATAATTCAAGCAATTGCCAATGGTGTATCCCTATTTATATCTCTACATTATGCGTATATTTGCCTCAAATATATTTTACAAAATCATCTTCTCGAGGGAACTTCTTTTTGACTCACGATAACGCCTTGGGTTACACTCAACATTCGATGTTGTTTTGCGCAGGTGCGTGAAGAAAGAGGAAAGGCCATTTGCGCTCGGTCTACAGTTCGTCATTTTACGACTTATTGGTGAGAAGACGGTTTTCGTCGATCTTATTGCACCTAATGGTGTAATTGTTTGTTAAGATATTGTATGACTAAAGCTACCAGTGCCGCTGTAGTAATAATAATAATCAATAATAATAATAATCAATAATAATACTGTCAATGCTTATATACTCTGGTAAATGGCCCCGTGAAACATTGCACAGACGATCTCAGCTCTCTGGGGAGTATGCAGCTTGATGTTGCCATTTCGGCAAGTGGCAACTACATTAACAACAATAACCATATTAGCCCTCACTGGTACCCATTTACTTCTGTGTGGGGTGAAGCAACGTACCTTGCCAAAGGGCACATGTACCTTAATCCCAGGCAAGACTCGAACACAGAACATGCAGCTTTACCGACAGACCACAACATTCAAAGCTGAGAAAAGTTGGGAAAAATAACTTATTACAACGAGTTGCTTTAAGTTTATTCTTATTCACCCTTCAGGATTCATCCCCTCCCCGATCTACTACGGGGCTGTCATCGACAGCACCTGCATTCTGTGGCAGAAAGAGTGTGGCGGTGGCGACGGGGCCTGCTTACAGTACGACAACTTCGGGCTGTACTACCGCTACCTGGGCATGTCCACCCTGATCAAGTCCGTCTCGGTCGTAATGGCCGTGCTGATCTGGCTCAAGGTTTGGATGATGCACCGCCGAGGCTGGGCTGTCATGACTCGCCTTCCCTCGCCACCCTCTTCGCCTTCGGTCCTGCCATCGGAAGACTCGGGTGTCGGAGCCAACGATTCAATGGAGAGTCGAATGCACGATCGGCTGTCAAATGAGATCTCGGCCCAAAGTGCCAACCGCTATACCGAGGGAACTCCCGAAAAATAATGACAAATAGACAAAGATGTATACGAACACCAAAAAGGACAAATATAATGGAGGGAATTTATACCAAGATAGGGTCTTGATGTAAAACTACTGGACCAAATTGCAATTTCTTGGTATCAATTCTTTAAGAAGGATTCTCCATCCATTAGTATTGGTAGTTTTTGGGGGTGGAGGTGTGCTTGTCTAGAAGGAATCTCCATCCATTGGTATACGAGGTTTTGGCTTCGGGTGGTGGGTGTGCTTGTCTAGAAGGATTCTCCATCCACTGGTATATGTAGTTTTGGCTTTGGGTGGTGGAGGTGTGCTTGTCTAGAAGGATTATACATACATTGGTATGTGTAGTTTCAGCTTAGGGTGGTGGACGCGTGCTTGTCTAGAAGAATTATCTATCCATTGGTATGAGAGGTTTTGGCTTTGGTGGTGGATGTGTGCTTGTCTAGAAGGATTCTCCATCCATTGGTATAAGAGGTTTTGGCTTTGGGTGGTGGAGGTGAGCTTGTGTAGAAGGAATCTCCATCCATTGGTATAAGAGGTTTTGGCTTTGGGTGATGGAGGTGAGCTTGTTTAGAAGGATTCTTCATTCATTGGTATAGGTAGTTTTGGCTTTGGGTGGTGGAGGCGTGCTTGTCTAGAAGGATTCTCCATCCATTGGTATAAGAGGTTTTGGCTTTGGTGGTGGATGTGTGCTTGTCTATAAGGATTCTCTATCCATTGGTATAAGAGGTTTTGGCTTTGGGTGGTGGAGGTGAGCTTGTGTAGAAGGAATCTCCATCCATTGGTATAAGAGGTTTTGGCTTTGGGTGATGGAGGTGAGCTTGTTTAGAAGGATTCTTCATTCATTGGTATAGGTAGTTTTGGCTTTGGGTGGTGGAGGCGTGCTTGTCTAGAAGGATTCTCCATCCATTGGTATAAGAGGTTTTGGCTTTGGGTGGTGGATGTGTGCTTGCCCGGCTTTTTGGGGCCACCCTGTAAAGTATTTAACATATTATATGCGACTCGTGAAAATTACTTTTGATGGGTATGATTGGCGTTACAATAATATTACACAAACACAGATCGATACGAATATTGGAACGTTCTGTGTAGCTTTTTTATATGTTTTTATTGCGAGGTAAAATGTAATTGGCTGAAGAGTCAGAGATAATAAAATTTGTCATGCAGGTATTTTTTTATACCAATGATAAACCTGCATTTATTATGCAGGTTCAATGCAGGTAGTTTTCATTATGGGACCAGCCTTTTAAAAGCCACCCCGAGCAGTACTGTATCTCACTCCCTTTGGAAAACATCTTTTTGGTAGAGAGGGCCTTTTGGGGTAATTATGACCCGCATTCTAGAACTAGAGAGAGTATAGGCGTTTCAAAGTGATTAAAGAAATCGGCAAGGCGGGACTTGAATCTGCGACCTCCGGAATACCGGACCGGTGGTCTATACCAACTGAGCTATCTTGCCGTATGTTGACAGTCTCCCACAATATGTCAGTATCTTTGTTCGAGGGCGCTAGTCAGAAGTCATAAACACCATAATTCCGTCTGGCCAGGGATCACGCCCGATGTTACAATACAACCTGGGAAGCGACATCGTGGGGACCACTCAGGAAGGATACGACTTTGTATCTTATACACAAATAAATCACAAGGGAAACTGACTAGATAAATTTGCAAACATTTCAAAGTGAACAAAGAAATCGGCAAGGCGGGACTTAAATCTACGACCTCCGGAATACCATACCGGCAGTCTACCAACTGAGCTATCTTGCCCTATATGTTGACAGTCTCCCAAATTGTCAATTGTTGTATTCGAGGGCGCCAGTCAGAAGTCACAGACATAGATTATAGAAAGGTGGAAAGTGGTTCTGCCTGAGAGCTTCATATCATATTTTTTTTAATTTTTTTTTTTAATGTATTTGTATATCAGTGCAAAATAGCAGCGTGGTACTTTCTGTAACAAATTCCCAATAGATCAAAACGATCACAATATATAACACAAATAGGCTCACAATGTCCCAGAATGCACCTCGGAGCTTGTACTTTAAACAATTTTTTTTTTTTTTTTTTGGGGTGGAGCCCCCACACCCCCGCCCATGGCTAGGACCCCACATTCATGAATTCCTGCATCCGCCCCTGTGAGTGATGTTACTTTTTGAACTGTGAAAATTGTTAACTAAACAGCCGAGAACTATCTTTACTTTAGATTTGTTTTTAACAGCGTGGACCACTAATTGGTGTATGTTTATCAGATCAGAGGCCAGCATGGAGCTATACAACTCCTGTTTATAGTCCCATGGGAAGAGCGTTCTTGAAAAAAAATGTTTACTAAAAGACTCCCCACAGATGTTCCAAAGGATGTATTAAAAACTGTCATCATTTTGTTAAGGACTAGATTCGTGTTTCTTGGCTAAGAACTGAAAACGATTTATGCTGAATTACAGCTGAAAATTATTTTGCGTAACTGGTAGTGCAGTGTTTATTTGTTTTATGTAGGTCTTTTTTTGTCCTTTAAAAAGAGTTTTTTTAACTTATTGTAGAAGATACACAGACTTATAAATAATCTGAAGAAAAGCAGCTTGCAGTAAATGTTATGATTACACAAATTGTATTTTAAAACGTTGTATTCTTTATTATATATATATATATATATAGGATTGTTGTATTCCTTAAATAACAAGTATACTACTATAATAGACCGATTGCGCCCTCTAAGTCACGTGACCTATATTGGGTATCAAACATCAACAAACATGGTGTCCTCCAAGTGCCGCTGTTGCAAAGTACATGATGATTGTTGCATTTGTTTCTTCGATCGAGGCTTTGTTTCTCAAAATCGCTAGTGCTAGTGCTAGCTAGTGCCGGTCCCGACGTTCCGTGTCAGTACCACATTGTGAGCATAACGTTCCTTGTATAATTTCAAATTAAAGCTTAAAGAATTAAAGCTTACTGGCTTTATTCAGCCATTCCGTTAAGATCTCGGAGTATACTCCGGAGTATTCTTCAGAGATTTCGAGAAAGAAAAGCCTTGATCGAAGAAACAGTTACAACAACCATCATGTACTTTGCAACATTGGCACTTTGCTACGGAGGACGCCATTTCTGTTGATGTTTAATATCCACTATAGGTCACGTGACTTAGAAGGCGCAATCGGTCTATTGAAGAGCAATCAGTTAATGTGTCCGTTTGTTTGTGTGTTCCGCCACAATTCTAGAACCACTGTATGTAAGTTGAACATTGGCAGGTGTGTTGCTCAGGACCCAATGATGTGTGGTGTCAAGTTAGAAGTTGTTTGGATGAGCGGTTCTCAAACAAGAATGGTTCTCGAACCTCGTGTCTTGCCTACTTTTGCGATTATCCTTTTTTACAAATGACAGTTTGACATTATGTCACGACCTATGTCACGACCATCAAATGAGGGTTACAGTATTGCATGCATGACCCAAGTTTGATTGAAATTGGACCTCAAGTTTTCAAATGAGACACGTTTTACATTTTGAGCGGTTCTCAAACAAGGATGGTTATCGAACCACATGTCTCGCTTGCTTTTGCGATTATCTTATTTTAAAACTTGACCTAAAATAACCTTTGACCTCAGTATTGGACCTTTAACACAACCACGATATGAAGGTTACACTATTGCATCAATGACCCAAGTTTGATTGGAATTGGACTTCCACTTTGCATATAAGACACATTTTGAAAACCAAAATTACACATACATACTGTACATGCACGAGACATATTGTATAGAATACCGTAAAATGGGGTAACTTTGGCGGCGCCCAAAACGCACAACCGCAACGGCACGACGCCGTATCGTGTTAATAAAGAGGTGCCTAGAAAAATGTTTTGTTTCAACCCCTATGGGTGTACTTATTGAAGGCATATATAGTTACTTGTAGCTATTTAAAACATTATACTAAAAGTTATCAAGGAAAACATCTCGTCAAATTTGAACAATGGACACAATTGGCCCAAAACGCTTTTTGTACTATTTGAAGCCATGTTTAAACTAATCGACCACGTCTTCTCAAATTCACAGAATACGTAGCCAACAGCGCTTTTGTTAAGTATATAACAGCTTAAAGGTAGTATACACCATTTTCAAATATCGAAAATATTTACTACCGAATTATTAAGAAACATCTTACTCATTTGAAAGTAAATAATGATTCTAGGCATCTAGCAAAAAACAAAGATAACATAAGAATAATTGCTCGAGGCCGGTTGAAAACAAACGCTGTTTTTCGTGTTTTTCTCGGCATCCGTGATTGTAAAACTTCGAACAGGTCAGTTAAACAATATTTACTATAAAATACAACCCCCCAAATCCACCTATTCATGATAATTCAAGAAATTACCAATGGTGTATCCTACCTTTAAATATCAACAAAGTACACTTATTGAAATACTACAATGAGAAAATGAAGATTTGTTCCATTTTATCATTATATAATTCTCCAAAGAAGAACTCAAAATGTTCACATAATGTTAAGAAATATAACTGTCTATAAATCCTGCGGGTTTCAGGTCATTTGCTTTTGTTTCTCTATAATTATCAGTTTTTGTATTGACATTGCATGTTTTTGTCACTTTTATTGGCGCTGTATTAAACAGAGATAATTATTCTTCGTAAAAAACACACCAGTAATGGTATTTTTGTTGCGATTCGTTCTTTTTTCAGAGAGACTTTTTTTCCATCATAAACAGTAACAAATACAGTTATAACATTTCCTCTTACCCTACAAACAAAGGAAATTATCGAGAGGAACAAAATAAACTCCTCGATTTACACCATAAAAAACGTGCATGTACCTGTGCAGGGGGGGGGGGGGGGGGGTCCCCCCCCCCCCTCCCTCCCAATAATTTCTCTGTCGGCATTTCGGGCCTCAGTCGGCAACTGGACAACAAACATTCAGTTAACAAATTGGGCCACCAAATTAATAACGTTGGTTGCCATTTGCCGACCGAGGCTCCAAATGCCGATTAAGGGAAATAACACAGAAAGCCTTCTCAGTACTGCAGTAATTCTCCAGCATACATTAGTCATCATCTATAGTCAGGTGTACTTTGACCCCCTTTTGACCTTATTTTGTTGTGAGACTTGAGATTAAGTTACCATTAGGCATATCACCGAGAGTTAAAAGTTACCACAGAAAAGTAAATCTTAATGTCCTTACCTCAGTTCAAGTTTCCACAGAACTATAATTCTGAAATCTTAACTATGATTGGTAAAATAGGCCTACACAATACGTACACTACAGTGAATTGCTAAAAGTAGGCCATTTTGCAGTGAACTGTATAATAGGCGATGGTATGTCTTAATGCTGTTCACCTTTTGATCATGATGCCAGTCATTCCCCTCCCCGCTCTGTGATGAGTTCCGCACAGAAGAAAAATAATGCAATAACAAATGCCGAGAAAAATTTACCAAATTTGATTTGAAGAGTCAGAGGAAGTAGCCAGGAAATGCCTTAGATTGCACCACAGAGAATCTAGAATCAAAAAAATGTCGGGGCCCTTGAGCGGGCCCCGGACCTCACGCCGTAAAAGGATCCATACTCACTCGGCTCAGAGTGGGCACATTTTATTCAACAACCCCCCATTGAAAAAGCCCTCGCTACGCCCCTGTACCTGTGTGATTCATTTTCAAGAAATATAGTAATAAATATGTGCGCCCCTCAGAATCGATAAGGCCCCAAAGAGTTCTGCTTCCGACTACATTTCAAAATATAGGTAGCTAGGAAGGGATATTGTTTTGTTTTGGGATTTTGTTTGTGTTGGTTATAATTGTGTGTCTGCGTGTAGTCAGAAGTAAAAGGTAATAACCGTTATTGTTTTGGGGCTTTTTCAACCACCTTTCTCCACCCACCCCTGGCCCTGTCTATAGGGTTTCAAAATAGGGTTGGTCGGGTAAAAACAAGCAATGTTTGGGGGGCCTAAATAGATAACTGGATGTTACTTGTACTTTGTCTGTTCAACATACAAGTTTAAGTTATATCATTCAAAGGGAAAATATGAAAAATTGTGCCCAATAATACCTTCTTTGTAAACAGGCCTACCCTGGGCCTTGTACTACTACAGTCAGTTTATTACATTTAATTATTATTAAAAATGTGTTCATATCATAGCCTAGCCCCAGTCCTCTTCCCCAACAACAACATTTGCACTTTTAGTGTCACCTTAAAAAATACATCTAAAGTAATCTAGGAAACAACTTGAGGCTGTTTTTATTTCTTTATAGGCCTATTATCTCGATGAAGGTCAATCTGTTAAAAAAAAATGAAAGACATGAATCTGGGACTGAGAAACATTTCCAATTTTGTTAGGAAATAATCTCCGTGAACTTTGTACACAACCGCTGAAGTAGGGTCAGAATACAACAATCTTTTCAAAATCGATCTGGACAATCTGGAGAAGCAGATTAATTCATTCATTTCCTTACTTTACCGTATACGTGTACATGTCCTACCTGCATCTTTACTGTTTCGGCCTGTCTGAGTGTATTGCGTAGATTAGCCTACTAATTACTTGCAGATAATACACCAGGCCGGTGTGGAAGGTAATACTGTCCCCCGGTAAAATTGTCCGGGGGGACAGAATTACCTAGGTAAAAGTGTCCCCCTGGAGCCGTTAATTCTGTCCCCCTCTAGTTTATTCTGTCCCCCTCGCTCGGTAATGTTGTCCCCCAAGTGTTCCACACATAAGTGGTTATTTTGATGTTATTTCAATGAAAAGCCCACGTGGTATTTATTATTTGGACTTCTCTTCCATTCATCGATTTATCAAAATAAAAATAAAAATATAAATAATTTTATTAATTAAATCAACCGATCTACGTTTCTGCGCGAAAGGGAAAATGGCAGTAATCAGTATTTTCAGACTTCTGGCACGCGTACAAATTCTATATTCCCTAGCACGATGTGTGGCAACACCCTAGACCACCTGTAAATTGTACGATTATACACATTCTACAGTCTGCCACAAATGATGCACAATGAAGCATATGAAGCACGATATGTGGCAGAGAAAACCCCCCTCTTTTGTGTTGACCATTGTGTTCCCGGAATCTCAGGAATTCCTTTTAGGTTTCAAGGGGGGATGGGTTAGGTTACAATAGTGTTGAGTGCGTATAAAGTATAGGGATAAGAGGGGGGTACCCCTCTGCCACATATCGTGCTGGGTATACAATGAAGGGGTGAACCTGTACTACACTGGTTGTGGCGTATCTTGGGTGCTAGACTTGTGACGTTGCACGGGACAAATTTACCAGGGGGACACGTTTAACGTTGGGCAGGGAGACAGAATTACCTGGAGGGGGACAGAAATACCTAGGTAAATGTGTCCCCCCGGACAGATTTACCGGGTCACGGCCTGGTAAGTCTGTCCGGGGGGACACATTTACCAGGGGGGACAGAATTACCTTTCACACCGGCAATATGCGGGACCCGATGATGACAGCGAACCCGACGAGGCCGACCTCGATCTAAGACGGGGTTTTGGGAGGCGAACTGGCGAGTGTGCTTTTTAAAAGTATCTATGTTGGTTTACGCTTCTCCACTGCAAGGCATTACAAATTGTCAGACATTTGGGATCAATATCCAGCGCTAACACGCACCCCTGCATCGCGCCGCCATCTTACAACACACCCCTTAACTGCGATATTCGGTAGTCGCTTGTATTTCGTGTATACCTCAAAAAGCTGCGACGACGTGCCGCCATATTGTTTATACACCAAATACTACGTACTATTTTCGATAGTCGCTTGTATTTCGTGTATACCCCCAAGCTGATTAGGTTTTACGGCTTTATATGTTCACACATTATTCGGCATGTTTTGAACTAGAAATACATGTAACATGAGATTTGGTTGACCTTCGACCTTTTTTACAGAAATAGTACGGTGACACGTCGCAGGATTAAACCCGATATACTGTCATGACTGCCTGGCTGCTTTTCACGAACCATACCATACGACTGTTCTAGCACAGTAGCAGGTCTAGGCTTACAAACTTCTTTGCCAATTCATTGTCATTTTCACAAGGAATTTCTTGGCCTTAACATATTTTACGTAAACAAATCAAGTCGTACCATGCGACGACTGTGACATGGGCGACGCCATGATTGTTTTGGTTCACAATGACACAACCTATGACCTGGGTTTTGAGTAGAGAATTCGGATTACGTGGTGCCGGAGCGCAGGGATTTCAACCTAATTGTAACGCGAGTTAGTGCACATTTTGCTCGGGAATTACTCATTTGTTTTCAGAACTTTTTCGGAATCATAATATCTCCAGACAAAACTATATCCAACACCAAAGAGTTATCATAGAACTAAGGGAGTCAAAACGGTATGAAAAGCATAATTTGTACCCCGTATGACCTACGTCGTGAATTGAAGTGGCGTCGCCTGTTAAAAAGGAGAAGCGATGTGTAGTAAATAGTACACCATACACATGTACTCAAGTAAACCAAATCGGTTCGGTGAGCCAGCCGCAGGGTATAAAGTTTATTGTTCAGGCTGACGGGCCACAAAGTTGACCCGTAACACGCCCACTGCTACTAGGCAAGTAGACTTTGAAAGCAGTGTTTCACAGAACTAGATTCGACAGTAAACCGGCTATTTCCACATTTCACCGACGGTCAATCCACTAATGATGGTAGCACTACTGGCTGTAGTCTGTGTTGTTGCGTGCTTTAGCATTCATGCACGTGCAATATCGCCGTACGGTGAGTTAAAACGTCACATATACATTGTACATGCAGTTACACAAACTATAGTCAACAGCAACGATTGTACTATACAGGGTTTAAGTTAAAAGTTTTGAACACTGTCAGTGTTGTTGTATTTGAACACAAAAATGGTTTATCAGTTTCCCATTGGAACCTTGTTTGTATCCTGACAGTCTAATCGTGGATGTGGTAGCACTAGTGATTTCAAAACGAGATCAATATCTCTTGCAAAGTTTGGCTGTTTGGAGCAGTGATGGGGCTTATGCTGCGTTCCAATCGCGCCGTGTTTATCGTGTTCACCGTGAATGTCTCAATGTTCGCGAGTAGGTTGCATTCCAAACACTACTCACCAAGACGCACGCGCACACTCGAGTTAGTCGTACGGTAAGGACATTCTTTATCGCGCAAGAACTCGTACGTGAACCAACACGCATGCGCGAGTAGTTCACTCGTTATGATGAAGTCGTGAACATGGAAGAAAACAAATCCACCTCGAGTTCACCACTGGTGAACACGAGTTACCGATTAGAACGCCATTTATACGACTCGTGAACTCGTGAACTCGTGAACTCCTGAACTCCTGAACACGATAAACATGAAGCGATTGGAACGCAGCACAATATGCTGTTCAGTGTGTTGTGTAATGTGTGTTGTAAGGCGAGATTCGTATAGCCCACCACAAAATGGGCATTGTTATACCAAGATCATGCAACCGCTGAATCAAACCATGGAGGAATAAGAAGGAACTAACCAGACTATATACTTTGTGGTGGTCATTGTGCTAGCGAATTTGTTTTGTTATCAAGATAGCTTTTTAGAGGAGGGAGGGGGGGGGGGGGGGGGGGTGGTGGTACCAATAGTATAAGCCAGACTTCACGATACAAGTTTCCAGTATCCATGACTATTGGGATGAGGTTTTCACATTGATCAGTCTGTACTGAGCTAGGAGGATATTTCACAGCTTGGTTTTATGGAAAATGTTTTATTTATGGAAAATGTTTTGAAATTCACCAGATGAAAACGATTTTTGAAATGTTTGGATGACCTTTTTTGGGAGCTTGCCCCTTCCCTATACCCCTACTAAGACCACGGCTATGGAAGGTGTGGAACGAGGATAGATGCATACTTGAAATGGGAACGTAAGGGGTTAAAGCTCTTTGAAAGACGAAGAACGGGGAAAGACGTGTCTTTGAGAAAATTAACCTCTTAAACATTATGCTCGTTAATTTAGTGCGTATACAAAAGATAATCAAAATATAAGGGGTTAATACACGAAGGTATTTAGTTTAACAATCTACAAGTAGTTTGCCAATTAAAAATAGGATACACCTTTTGCAGATATCTAACCAAAATTACTACAGATTTATTCGGAAATATCTTATTTATTTGAAATAAAATAACGATTGTAGGCATCCAGCAAATCGATTGCGCTAGATATCCTGTAATTGTTACGAAAACAATTAATGTTATCAACAAAACAAAAAATTCACGATAGCCAGACGCCGAAAACCAAGAACAACTTAAGAACCCTAACCAATGCCCGACGCCGGTTGAAAACGAAAGCTGTGTTTCTTGCTTTTCTCAGCATCCATGATTGTAAAACTTCGGACAGGTTAACCAGTTCGCGCCGGGATTATTTTAATATCCTTGAGCCGAGGCGCGGGATTATTTGTAACGAAACTCGATTTGAAGCGGGTTCAGGCAGATGGTACCGGAAAGCACACCCACGCATCTTGGGTCTTGCTCGCTGCTGACAGATATTTCCGGCCTTGCTTGATCGTGACGTGTTTATGCGTCATCCGTTTTAAATCTGGGGAAAGCTTTGCGTGTATATACGTCATCCGGCGCGAATAAACGATGTTTAAAATAAAATACAACCCCCGAATCAACCCATTCATGATAATTCAAGCAATTACCAATGGTGTATCCTACCTTTACATCTACCCATTTCTGATAATTCAAGCAATTACCAATGGTGTATCCTACCTTTACATCCACCCATTCCTGATAATTCAAGCAATTACCAATGGTGTATCCTACCTTTACATCCACCCATTCCTGATAATTAAAGCAATTACCAATGGTGTATTCTACCTTTACATCCACCCATTCCTGATAATTAAAGCAATTACCAATGGTGTATCCTACCTTTACATCCATCCATTCCTGATAAATCAAGCAATTACCAATTGTGTATCCCACCCTGAAAAGAAGCTCTTCACCTTTCATGCATCACTGGTGTCAAACAATATTTTCTTAGAAATGTTTGGACTTTATTCAAACAAGTTTTTGTCTAACCTTGGCCTTTTATACACCCTCATCTTCATTGTCCACCTCCCCTTTCATATTGTTCACCTCTTCTGTCAACATAAAACTCACAGAGACTGAGCAAATAAGTCCAATCATTCCTATAAGTACATCTCGTCTGTGTATCACTGAAGTTGGTAAACGTAAGATTTGAAGTTATCCATTGCTAATTATTGCACCGATTACCCTGATTTGCACCGATTACCCAAACTTGGACACGTGCGATTTCAACTTGTCATTTTCAACAAAAGATGTACTCAGTCATGTGTGACAGCAAAAATGCAAGAAAGGTATTGAGCGATTCACAATATCTAGAAGCTGCCGTTGGAGGCGCAAATCCTGCTATACCCGCAGTGCATCATGGGGAAAAGTCGGCATCGGTTTGAAAAACGGTATTAATTTTGCATGAACTCATCAGTTTTTACGTCTTTTTGGACGCGCACAATTAAAGTTCCAATTTCTTTCTGCAAAAAACAATGTTTTAATCAACGACGCTTCCGGATACATTTATGTGTGTGTTGTACCTCGCGTGAACAATGAAGAATAGATATTTTCACTACAGTATGATATACGGAAGAAGTCGACCATAAAGTTTAAAAGTGGCTCTTTTGAGTCAAACGCTTGGTGGCGCACTGCATTGTGAATCGCCCGAAAAGCTACATAACTCCTATTTAATGGTAACAATTAAAGTTCCAATTTCTTTCTGCAAAAAACAATGTTTTAATCAACGACGCTTCCGGATACATTTATGTGTGTGTTGTACCTCGCGTGAACAATGAAGAATAGATATTTTCACTACAGTATGATATAGGCCTACGAAAGAAGTCGACCGTAAAGTTTAAAAGTGGCTCTTTTGAGTCAAACGCTTGGTGGCCCACTGCATTGTGAATCGCCCGAAAAGCTACATAACTTCTATTTAATGGTAACTCACATGTAGACTGTCAAACTAATAACCTAGGCGTATTATTCCCCTGAATTTGGATTACTTTTTTTAAACACCATGTAGAACAAGCACAGATGTATACTTGAAATGAGAATATCAGGGCAAAAGCTCTAAACATAAGACTAAACCTTACTCTCAAACATTATGCTATAGTTTTGAAATTTAGTTACAAAGATGGATTTCGGACTGTTCAGTTGTTCTTGTTGTTTAATTGACGTTTAGGATTGAGAGTTTCGCAGTTTCACAAGAAACGATTGTGGAACAGTGTCGACGTTAATGACCTCTACAAGTATGACCTTGACGACGACCCCCAGGCCTACTCGGGTTACCTGACCCAGCCCATGGACCACTTCGACCCTCTGGTCGACAAGCATTTCAACCAACTCTACTGGGTGGTTGACAAGTACTGGGCATCTACGAGTCACCCGGTTTTCCTGTACGAGGGAGAAGAGGCGCCTTTGATGTTGGAAGAGGTCGCAAATGGTAAGATCAAAATGACCAGATATTTATTAAGCGCACGTACACACCAATACTGGCGCTAGCGGCGCTACAATTATTACCCCCGCTCACTTGGCCTACGAAACATTCCAAATGCCATCTCAACTCCCTGGGGAGTATATAGCTCGATGCTGTCATTTCGGCGCAAAACAGCTAATGATATCGACCATCTCTTCCCTAACCGTGGTACCCATTTACTCCTGGGTGAAGAAAAGCAATGAGTGACAAATTGCCTTGCCCAAGGGCACATGCATCCATAGTCCCCTGTCGGACTCGAACCCACAACCTTTAGCTTTACCTGCAGACGGCAAATTCAATGCTCCAGACTACGAGGCCACGGCACTTCAGAAGCATCACTTTGACGCAAGCTAATGAACAGCCATTACCGCCACCTTTGTATCCATTGACCATAGATAGGCAAAGTCGTTGGAAAACACAACGCAAGAACAAATAGTGGTATATATTTAGAGATCATATTGGGATCATTTCAAGATTGGGTTTTACCCTTTACTGACATGTTTTGTCAACACCATGGCACTGTGTATACCCAGTGTTTTCCTTAAAGATTGTAAAATCGACAAACTACCCGAGTGAACTCAATATAAATGTATATAGAAGTACGTCGTTTGAACAAAAAGTGGATCGCGACATAAACCTGTCTTTTTGAGTACACCTCACATATCAAATTGTCTCAGTTCTGGTAGAGCACGTAGTTCATCACGGTACCAGCAACGCAATAAATGTAACCAGGTCTTGCCGAGTCGTTATACGGGGTGCAAAAAGAAACAAGATAGGTTCTAGAGCTGGAACTACTGCACTGAATCGGGATCATATTCCCTATAGAAGGATTCTTCATTCATTGATATGGGTAGTTTTGCCTCAGGGTAGTGGACGTATGCATGTCCGATTTTTGTTGGACACCCTGTAGAATAAACACACAATGTCGGAAGAGCGTAAACACCTAATTTCCCTTGACATCAGGTCATCATGCGGAAATTGCTAAAGCACATGGCGCCCTCATCCTTGGGCTTGAGCACCGTTTCTATGGCAACAGCACCACGAAGGAAGGACTGTTATTGAGCGAATTGCAGTACCTCTCCAGCCAGCAACAGTGAGTAACATGACTTCAAAACTTTCATTTTTTTTTCTTCCAGGGATGTCTTTTTCGAGAGTATATGCTGCTGTTTGACTGTGGTATAGAATACAAACTAGGAGCAAGTTCGGGCGCGAACTATAGTCAACCATTAGTCAGTCTCTGATTTACCAATGCGCATGCTCAAATGCAGTCCACTCAAACAGCTCTAGTCGAACTATTGTTGAAAAGATGGCAACCGCTTTGTTTAGATTTTCGACATGAATGGGATGGGTATTGGCACTATTCTCCCACGCATAATAAGTAAGATAAGTCATAACGTTAGTCATGGTAGTACAAAAACAGTACAAAATAACATGTATAGGCCTTCCAGATTTTCACTTAACGTTACTGCCTTTCCCTCCCATTTGAAGCACGGTATGTGGCAGAGAAAAAAAAACCTCTTTTGTTTTGACCATTGTGCTCCCGGAATCTCAGGAATTCCTTTTAGGTTTCAAGGGGGGGGGGGGGGGGGTGGGTTAGGTTACAATAGTGTTGAGTGTGTATAAGGTATAGGGATAAGAGGGGGGGGGGGGGGTACCCCTCTGCCACATATCGTGCTGGGTATATTCCCTCTGTCCGACTACTGCCATCACTTTTTCCAAGTCACTGGTTCTCTCTATGTTTTTCTGAAGAATGAGGCTATTGTCAACCAGCGGCAACCGTGCCCCGGGGTCTGGTTCCAAATAGTCGACTAGATAGTCGAGTGGCGTTAGTCAAACTATATTTAACTATAGTTCGCGCCCGAACTTGCTCTAGGATTTGCCTTTACTACCAATGTTCAAGCATGGCGAAATTAAAACAAATTAATTACTGGAAAACATTTAAAAACAAACCCACGTGTTTACCTTTTGCTTTCTATAATTTGCTAGAATAATTAACACTTGCTTCCTTTGGTATAAATACAAAGAGTTAATGCTTGAGATTTTGAGTATTTATACTACAGTGTAGTATTTTGTCACGGCAAAGCGACTTTGAAAAAAAGTTCGGCGGCACGTCGTAGTGAGGTTTTCAGGGTTGTAGTCGAGTCCCTGCAAGTCCTTTCACAAGTCCTTTCGTGAAGCCAGTCACAAGTCCCTTCATAAAGGCAGTCACAAGTAACTAGATGAACAATGACAAAGGAATGCCTTTGTCAAAGCTGATTTGAATAGCTTGTGATTTGAATTGCAACTGAAGGACTTGTGATGGACTTGCAGGGACTTACAGGGACTTGCAGGGACTTGTGATGGACTCGACTACATCCCTGGAGGTTTTTAGGTGGTGCATTAGGTTACAATAGTCTAGAGAGTGTATAGGTATGGAGGACTTAGGGGGAGTCCCTCGGACTCTCATATCGTGCTGGGTATCGTATCCCGTGTCATAATAGACTTACCTTATGTGGACAACTTCTTGATTTGCGTTCATTGCAGACTGGCTGACCTGTCGGTGTTTCGCGACTTCGCAAATAAGAAGTTAGGAATGTCCGGCACCAACACTTGGATTGTTTTTGGCGGATCGTACGCAGGCGCCTTGTCAGCTTGGTTTAGACTCAAGGTATATGCTCAGGCCCTTTCCTTTTAGTTTTGAGACACC
This sequence comes from Crossaster papposus, assembly GCA_037893245.1. NCBI lineage: Eukaryota > Metazoa > Echinodermata > Asteroidea > Velatida > Solasteridae > Crossaster > Crossaster papposus. Next base: position 404,634 of record JBAIAA010000032.1, on the reverse strand, counting down.
TCCCCTTCACCACTACCGCAGCCGCGGGCTGCAAAACAACGTTGGGTCAACGTTGGATCAACGTTGTCAAATATGGATTACAACGTTGGACCAACGTTGTCTGGCAATAAATACTCCAATAGGCCTAACCTATATGGAATACACACTATAACGTGTAGTGGTTTAGCTTTATATTCAGCTACTTCCCGCCACGATGAAGTCGCGGTTTCAACCACGGTTTCACCATGATTCATTTCAATATATAAATACGAGGAGAAATTTCATGCTATTTCTTACCTATGTTTGCAACAACAAAAATTGTTGGTGGGATATGTTAGAAACATTTCGGTCAAGAAAGTGCAATTTTGACCAAAACGTCAAATTTTAACATGTTCTTTTGCAACACAAAAGTCATGATTTTTAATTGGTAAGTTGCTGCACATTCTAACGCAGTGAAATCTGACGTTGGACCAAAACGTTTTTCAGCGTCCAACGAGATTTGAGTTTCCAACGTTGGAGCCACGTTGGCATTGCTGGTATTCGCCGTCTGTTGTATTGTCAGTAGTCGATTCGGGACGGGAGACAAAGAAGACGGTAAGCCGAGCGAATAACATCAATCCGCGCATGCGCGAAACCGAACATGTCTCCGTCCTGTTGAGTTTGGGAACCCCGAAACAACTTTGTTATGACCTCTGATCTCCATAGGACTTTTTATAGGGCAGACGCAGGTGCAACAAAATCTAAGCAATACGTCGGACGGTGACCAGTTAGCTTGGTAAGACCACGGTAAAACACTTACAAATGTAGGACAGAGACATGTTTGGTTTCGCGCATGCGCAGATCGATTTTAATCGCTCGGCTTAAATATCGTCCTCTTTGTCTCCCGTCCCGAATCGAAAGCTCGCTACTGTCATTGGTGTCGTTACTTTAGATTCTTCATCTACTTTCCAAAACAGTACCCGCACCTGGTGTATGGCTCTGTGGCCTCGTCAGCTCCCGTGCGAGCTCAGGCGAACTTCGAAGGGTACAACGAAGTGGTAACTTCCAGCTTTGGTGACCCGATCGTATTCGGTTCGGAAAAGGTAACTCAGATTTAGGTTTTTTCTAACATTTTGCTTTCTTTGTTCTTTTACTTTCTTTCTTTATGACCGTCTTTTTTGTTTTCAATAATTAGGGCCGCAGGGCGTACTTGTGAGTGAAGTTTAAAAGTAGAATACACCATTTGCAGATATCGAAACAATTTACTACCGAATTATTAAAAAATATCTTACTTATTTGAAAGTACATAATGAATGTAGGCAAAATGATTGCGCTAGATATCCCATAATTGTTTTGAAAAATTAAATTATATTAAATTAAACTACTGATCGACGCCGGTTGAAAACGAACGACGTTTTTCTTGCTTTCCCCGGCAGCCACGATTGTAAAATTATTTTACTATTACAGCAATTACCAGTGGTATATCTTATTCCTATCTTTACTATTAAGACCAGTTGACTTAGTTCTTAATTCTGATGATTTCGATCATCTGCCAAGTAGCAGTGGCGTGCAACTGGGAATTGTTGGTCTGTTTAGACCAGTCTGCTTTGATGCTCTCTCACTGACAAACTCATCGATTGATTTGACTGGCCAATTGACTGACTGATCGTCACTATGGATTAAACTTGGTTAAGCCTCATATTGGGTCAAACGTTGAATCACATGACTACCGGGATCCCTTATATATTATTGGTCTGGTATCAGCTTCACTAGACCTACCAGGTCTTGCTTAATTTTGGGAGGCTAACCTCTGGTCTTTCTTTCTCCTGTTGCGGTGTAGTGCGTCGCCAGCATTAGACAAGCCTTCAGCAAAGTCCAGCAAATGAAGCAAGATGGCCAACTCGCCCAAATCGTGAAGGACTTTAACACCTGCCAGGACATGACTGTCCTCAACGACTTCAAGACCTTTGCCTCAGGTCTCCAAGGCAGATTCATGAGTGCTGCTCAGTACAATTTTGTCGAAGGAAATGTCTCGAGCATCGGGGAAATGTGCCAGCAGATGATGGTTCCGAATCCGTATCAAGCTCTGGTCAAAATGTTTCGAGTAAAGATTCTTCATCATTGTCTCTCTGTTTGTTTGTTATGCTTAGGACCTGTAGATATGCCGTGGGTGTTTGGGGGAAATGAAAAAGGGGAATGTCTAAGTATTACAAATGCCACACATTGTTGTAGTCGAGACCGCGACCGAGACGAAGACCGAGACAAGGGTTTCGAGACCGAGACCAAGGCTTTTGAGACCGAGACCGAGACCGAGACCAAGGCCTCCCACCCAGCAAACACAAAACGTTTAAAAAACGTTTTTTAAACGTTTAAGTAGGTCCGCTAGGTCTTCGTCCTAAATAAACGTTTAAACAACGTTATTTAAACGTTTAATTAGGCCCGCTAGGTCTTCGTCCTAAATAAACGTTTAAAAAACGTTTTTTAAACGTCCGCTACGTCTTGATTTTTAACAAACGTTTAAAAAACGTTTGGAGAACATCTAATTTTGACCTAATATTTGCCCCAAAGCAAAGGTTTTTTTAAAACGTTTACAAAACGTTTACGAAACGTTTGAAAAAGACGATTTTTTTTCTGGACGTTTAAAAAACGTTTTCTTTACGTCCAAGTCAAATAAAAACTAATTGTAATTAATTATTGTTTTTTAATATTATGATTTAATAGGATTATTATTTTGATGATTAAATTGAGTAGCCTAATGATGGTGATTATGATGATGATTATGATTATGATGATCGATGATGATTATGATTATGATGATGATCATGATCGTCATCCTCATCGTGTGGCCCATATGGTCGTCGTCGACGTCGTTGATGTACGTAATTGTTATATTTTGTGACATCGATATCATGCGGTGCGCCGGCGCGGCCTGGCTGGCCGCCTTCGTACAGCGTGCATGCCATCGTTTATATTCAAACGCTATGTTGGATGTTCTTGAAAGGTTTTCTGAACGTTCTGAATAGGTTTTCTGAACGTTCTTAAAAGGTTTTCTAGACGTTCTTAAAAGGTTTTCTGAACGTTCTTAAAAGGTTTTTTGAACGTTTTTAAAAGGTTTTCTAGACGTTCTTAAAAGGTTTTTTAAACGTCTAAAGGTTTTCTAGACGTCCTAAAAAGGCACTGCAAAAACTGTGGTGTTAAAATTTTAACACCAATGTTTTTTTAATCTTTTGGAATGAACATTGGTGTTAAAATGAAGTAAAATGATTCTTGAAGTATTAGTTTCAAATCAAGTACTGGTGTTACGTACTTTTGGTGTTAAATTTGACCTAGTGCGCATGCGTGTGTGAAATAAAGCCCTCTGATTGGTCAATAAGGAATTATGGTATATGTTAACAATAGTCGATGTTAAATTGTTGTATTTAGTCCAAAAACCCATTTATTTTACCATAATATGTAATTATTTAAACGATTCCATGATTGAATTTTGATTTGTGTGCAAACATAGTTAAAAATTCGCGTTACATTTTATTCGTTTTCAAATTTTGACATTATTCATAAAAACTAGCTGCGACTTCGTCGTGGACAAAAAAGCGTAGTATAAAACTAACAACGGCAATGGCTATGTGTGTAGTACGTATTCAGTAGGAATAGATTATTATTGTATATGGATGTGTAATGTGTAATAAGTCAGTTCTTTGTAATATTTCATTACGTAATTTGTCCATGCAGTTAATATGTACAAAATTATAGTGTTAAAACGGTATGATCCTCAAACTGGTGTTATTCAACACCCAATTTTTTTGCAGTGTAGACGTTCTTAAAGGGTTTTCTAAACGTTCTTAAAAGGTTTTCTAGACGTTCTTAAAGGTTTTAAATTGGTTTTTTAAACGTTCAATAAAAACGTTTTTTAAACGTCCAAAACCTACCACAAAAAAACGTTTAAAAAACGTTTTTTTTGAACGTTTAAAAAACCAATTTAAAACGTTTAAAAAACGTTCAGAAAACGTCCGATTGTTAGCTGGGCAGACCGAGACCGAGGCTTTCCAGACTGAGACCAACACCAAGGCTTTCCAGACCGAGACCGAGACCAAGGCTTTCCAGACCGAGACCGAGACCGATGCTTTAAGGACCGAGACCAACACCAAGGCTTTCTAGACCGAGACCGAGACCGAGGCTTTCCAGACCGAGACCGAGACCAAGGCTTTTCAAACCGAGACCAAGGCTTTCCAGACCGAGACCAACACCAAGGCTTTCCAAACCGAGACCGAGACCAAGGCTTTTCAAACCGAGACCAAGGCTTTCCAGACCGAGACCGAGACCGAGGCTTTCCAGACCGAGACCGAGACCAAGGCTTTTCTGACCGAGACCGAGACCAATGCTTTCTAGACCGAGACCAACACCAAGGCTTTCCAAACCGAGACCGAGACCAAGGCTTTTCAAACCGAGACCAAGGCTTTCCAGACCGAGACCGAGACCAAGGCTTTCCAGACCGAGATCGAGACCAAGGCTTTCCAGACCGAGACCGAGGCTTTCCAGACCGAGACCAAGGCTTTCCATACTGAAACCAACACTTCCGAGACCTAAACTTTTGCAGTCCGAGACAGAGACCGAGACCGAGACCACAACCGATACCGAGACCAGAACTTTCGAGACCGAGATCAAAAATAAATGTATGTTGTTTAAGTCATTACCAAATATAAACACCGGAACCAGTCTATGGTCGACATTATAGTGTAACAGGTCGACTTCATAAAAACAAAAATCGATGGAGATCTCGATACGGTCTCGAGACCGGGACCAGGTCTCGAGACCTTCATCACTGATGCGAACTAGCAATTTGTAATTGTTATCAAATCCCCGGTGTGTTTTCTTTAGATGGGGACCTGTCTTGATGTATCATTTAAAGACTTTCTTAAACTGCTGACCAACGTCAATTTTAATATCGGATCAATGTATCGACAGTGGTTCTATCAGACGTGCACTCAGTTTGGATACTGTAAGTATTGTCAATAGCTTCCTTCGAGTTTGTTTCAAAACAACATCTAACTCTAAGCTTGCTTTAAAGTAACGTGTACACATAGCCGATTTTGCCAAGCGCGCACACGCACCCACGTTTGTTTATGGTGTAAATCGAGAAGTTTCCTTTGTTCCTCTCGAAAATTTCCTTTTCCGACGGCTCTCATTGGTTTTGTACATGAATCTCAATCGAGGTAGTCTTCGATTCTAACCCTAACCCCAATTCACCTTCGTGTCGCCAGGTATGTGTCCTCCATTTACACCATAAACAAACGCGATTATACACGAATTTGATTTTTTTTTTTAAACCGTGTACAACCGTGTTGAACCTCGTGGGCATCGTTTGAAAACAGTGTGGGGGCGTCTTAATTATTCCTGAACCGTGTTCCTTCTTCTTGATTCGACAGACGGGCAAAACATTTCAAACATGTTAAAACAATTTATTTTGACTCGCGTGGGATTCGTCTCCCAATTTCGACCGTGTTGGTATCTCCATCATGCGCGTTGGAGCTGATTGGGTCGCGAGGGGCTCGTGTTGCCATTCGTCCTAAATCGTCTTCATTTGCTGTTATTGCGATGCCCCGACGATGCGCGACGATGCCCCGACGATGTCCCGACGGTGCCCCGACGATGCGCAGACGATCTGCAGACGATTTGTATAAATTAGAAATTGGACTCTATTCGCGTTTGATCGCCCCAGATCTTTTAGAATTCCAAAAGTTATGGCGCGACCAAACGCGAACAGAGACGAATTTTTCATTTATAAAAATCGCCTGCAGATCGTCTGGGCATCGGCTATGTGGAAACGTTGCTTTAGTGTTTAGATACCAAAGGTATCAAATAAATGACGTCATTGTTAAAGGAAACACCAAAGTGAGACAGAGTTGAAATCCTTAAACTTAATCGGCAATAAGTGGTTTAGGTTTTCTAATGTCGCATAAAACATAAGTGGTCATTTTTTAATTTGTATGTTACATACACAGTAAATGTATATATTTTGTGTAGTATTGTTATATTTGTGCTATTCTTTTTTTGCAGATCAGACTTGTGATAAGAATACAACGTGTATGTTTCTACCAGAAGTCGATCTGGAATACTACTTTGCCTGGTGTAGGGGTGGATACAACATCCCAGCCTCTGAGGTGCTGGAACAAGTGAATTTCACAAACGGGTACTATGGAGCGAACAACCCAAGCGGAAGCAGGGTGGTCTTTGTCGATGGTAACACCTATCAACCTTTTAGCCTAACGTATTGATAAGTAAGGCGGTTAGGAGAGAACATTGGCGTGTCCAGGGGGGGGGCTTTGGGGGCTGAAGCCCCCCGCACGCGCGGATCCCAAAAAAAAAATGAAAGAGAAAAAAGAAGGAAAGGAGGAAAAAAAAAACGAAAGAAAAAACGAAAAAAAAAAAATGATTTGATTCAGCCCCCCGCAGGAAAAAATCCTGCACACGCCTCTGGAGAAGGACCAATAAATTGTAACTAAAGCTTTGGGAAAAACTGCGGTCACGGTAGTCAAAACGCGGTTTAACTCTGTTAAATTCTTCATTCATTATTTCCTTTTAAAAAAAATGACGTCATTTTGATAATATCGGATATCGAGAAAAGTTTCTTTTCTCAGTTTTCGGTTTAAAGAAAAAAAAGGATATCGAGCAGGCTTATTTCTCTGTCGGGCGTCATTTCCATATTCTTAGCCAACGTTTGTTCATTATACCAGTTTGTAACACACCTCTTGCTAGTTCTGTATTCTGGCTAGTTCTGTATCAAAAGAATGTATAACAGTCAACTCTCGTTATTACGAGCTCGGATGGGACGATATTCCAGTTAAGACAAGCTTTTTCGTCAGTCCTGACGTATGTGTGCAAATTTCTATGTTTTACTTTTTCTGCAGGTACCATTGATCCGTGGCACGCCCTCAGCGTCTTGAAAGATCTGCCTGAAGGTCTCCAGTCCGTATTCATGAATGGCACCTCCCACTGCGCGGACATGTCGCCCTATAACCCTAACGATCCCCCTGCACTCAAAGCAGGAAGACTGGTAATAAGAACTCATGAAATGACTCATTCGAGAAAAACGTCCGTATTTAAACAAAAGACAGGCAAAGCTATTTATTTAGTCTGCCAGGGATACTGCCTTTGCTTTGATATGAGACACCCTTTATTTTGTCATGAGAAATTCATATTATGAATTGGCATACGGTTTGTGTTATACAACACCTGACAAAAATCTTCGTCATCCGACTGGTGGATAGTTGATTACGTGTCAATGCACGGCGCGGCCGGCTGTACTGAACACGTTGTGTTCAACGGTGAATAGAACTTCTCTTGCGCGGGAGAGCTATCTGACCAATCAGAATGACGACGATTTATTCAGGTGTTGTAAAGAACAATTGATGAATACTTCACGTCCGTGCGGTCGAAATAATAATGACGATTTGACCCGGAATCTGGGTCTTGTGGAGTCTAATAATTTTTCCGGGTCGGATTGACACTTTTTCTAATCAAAATTACCTGGCGAAGGAGTCCAAGAAGTGTCACTCTGGCCACGGTATCCGGATTCCGGGTCAGTCTGACCCAGGACTTGTTATACTATAGTCTGCCATGAAATAGCGCCCCATTTTTGGTAGTCTTGGTTGCAAGACGTCCTAGTCGCGGTATGCAGCGTGCGTAGGCCGCCATGGCGGGCGCCCTCTAACGTACGAAGTAGACCACGCCATGGCTTTCGTATAGGTTGTCTTGGCAGAATTGTGTCGCATTGTGACGTTGCGTGAATAATCGCAATAACATGCATCGTCGCCGACTCATTGGTCAAGCTCCTGTTACGTCACGTAACTATGCACGCAACGTCACACACTAATGCAAATGTCCAACACCTCGGCGCCACCGGCTACGTTTTTCATTATGTATATGTACTAATGGATTTTGTTTATTATTGTTTTTCTTGTCTGTTTTAGGCAATTGAGAAGATCGTCAGTGACTGGCTGATGCAGGCGGAAATCGAAAAGCGACACAAATAGACGTCTTCGTTTCAAAAATGAATTTGTCGGGATTTGTTCTGATTTAATATTTGTCGTCTTAACTAGAAGCTCGTTCTATCCGAGCTCGTAATAACGATGTTCGACTGTACACATTACATGTCAACCTATTTTGTGAACTATCTACTTTATAATGATTCTTTGGTCTTCAAGATTTTCACTGTAGCCTATAATTGTCGGGTTGATTTAGCAAAATAATTAAGAGTTCATTTAAAATGCGATTGGCAGCATTTTCCCTAATATTAACAAATATAACAGTATAACAGTATTTACTTATTTGACAGTAAATACCTATTGAATATACGGATCCATAAAAATGAATGCGCTAGATATTCTGTACCATGTATTGTTCAAAACAAATTAAATATATAACAATAAATCACAATCACTGGACGGCGATCGCAAAAAAAAAACACCATTAGCACACTAAGAACCACTGTTGGCCCGACGCCGGTTGAAAATAAACGCCGTTGTTCTTGCTTTTCTCAGCATCCACGATTCTAAAACTTCGGACATGCAGGTCAGTTTTAATTAAACGATATTTACTATAAAATCCAAGCAATTGTACCAATGGTTTGCCCTACCTTTAAAGAGAAGTTATAATTAAATGCCGCAGTTTCGAGTTTAAAAGAATTGTTTGCTGATTGTATCTAACCGAGAATAATACACGACTAAATCCTTTTATGAGTACCGAATTGTGGAGTAAAAAGCATCCGTAATGTTTTAAAAACACGCATTCACAGATTGAAGCCCCGATCCAGTCAATATCTTTGTTCAAATCCAATATTAACGAGAAGTGCAACACGGCGGACCTACGACGTCACTCTGTGAGCCAATGGAATGTCCGGGTGTAGCGGTCAGTGGGTATGCCTATGGTACGTATGACGTAATGTTTATAAATAAAAAGTGTACAGAATAAATCCACTGACCTCTAGACACCTGGACATTTCATTGGCTCACAGAAGTGACGTCTTGGGTTCGCCATGTTGCACTTCTCGTTCGCGCCGACTTCAAGCGTTAGCACGGGTTATATTGGCAATGATCTGTCCTGGGGCCAATTTCACGGAGCTGCTAAGCACAAAAATTTGCAGAACAAATTTTCACGTGATCTTTATTGTTTTTGATTGATAATCAGCTGTTTTTTTGCTTAGCATGAAAAACGCGTAGAATTTTGGCTGAAAACTTGTTTTTAATGAGCAAGACTTTTTTGTGCTAAGCAAATTGTTGTGCTTAGCAGCTCCGTGAAATTGGCCCCTGGTCCCAATTTCAGGGCTCTATTAACCACAGAATTCCGCGCTTACGGTCGCGATTTTCCGCTAACCGCGCTAGCAGAAAAATTATGTACTTACTCTGTAAGCACAGAATCCTTAGTTACGGGTTGTACGCATGCGCGCTCAGAGACAAAAATTCCTCGCTAACACGTGAAATACGTTTACCCTAAGCACCGAAATTTCTGCTATAGTAAGCAGGGATTTTTTGCTAACGGTAAGCAGAGCCAAGAAATTAGTCCCAGATGTAGAGGTCAGTGATTTGAGCCCGTTGCGGGGGAGTTGAATCGGATGGTGAGTTTTGATAGCTATTCTGTTACATTTATACTGTTTTGACATATAATTATGATGAATAATATACTTTTGCTTTTTGTATGATTATTCTAGATCATGTATTTAAGTATTTTGTTTAACCTTATTGATTATGGCCACGATCGTCCAGGTGTCGGAAATAGACGGAAATACTCTGTTCTGGTTCCGTAACGTTAATTTTAACCCTTTAACTTATCACTAAAGACTGGTTCGAATTTATAACTTAATGTATCTTCATTCTTGTTTCTTAAATTATCAAATCTGCCAATTCCTAATCCATGCCAGGTTCACCCCAGCAATATGCATAGGATATCAAGTCGGAGGGAAATAAAAGATGCACATTTGAACAGGCAACCCGGATATTGTTCGCTCAATATATTCCACACGTATACAGGCCGTAAACAAAATAATGCAACAAAATATAACGGAATGCCACACGTAGAATGTACAACTAACATCGATAATATAGATATGTTTTCAAAGATACTAATTTTCACTCTAAAATGAGACATCAAACGTCAAAATCTGACAATGTTTGACAGAGTTATGAATAACTTTCAAAGAGGGGTCAAATTGACCATGGGATCAAGTTTTTCGATTTTATTTGGATACTGTACAAAGGTAGACTTGAAAACAAGTCGCGACCGAAATGAACCAGCACTTAGCTACCATGCTCGCTGTCGATCAGATCTGGTTCATTTCGGTGGCGCCTGCACGGACAAAGACAAAAGTGTCTAATGACTTGATTTCAAGTCTATATTTGCACAGTATCCAAACAAAATTACGAAAAACTTGGTGTCATGGTCAATTTGACCACTTTCGGAAAATTATTCATAACTCTGTGAAACATTGTCAGATTTGGACGTTTGATGTCTCAGTTTAAAGTGGAAACCAGTATATTTGAAACCATATCGATATTATCGATGTTAGTTATACATTCCACGTGTGATATTCCGTTATATTTTGTTGCATTTGTTGTATACACCCTGTATATCAGCGCTTTTTGTGCAAGGTTTCTGATGAAAGCCTTAACGGTCGCGAAAGAAATGTACAGTCTCTTCTCCATTATCCTCGTTTTTTTTCTCTTCAATATTATCCACGTGGCTGAGATAACCAAAACAAATAATTCCATATTCTAAACTGAAAAAGACAAAAAGGTCTCTCATTATACAATCCGGATACGGAAGTCATTTTTGGGGATGGACTTTTATCTCTCTGTGGTTCGCAAATGCATCAAAGGATGTACAGGAGAAGTAGGGCTTGATCCGAGTCTTTAACGGTAGGATACACCATTAGCAGATTTCGAAAATATTTACTACCGAATTATTAAGAAATATTTTACTTATTTGAAAGAAAATAATGATTCAAGGCATCTAGCAAAATAATTGCGCTAGATATCCTTTAATTATTCCGAAAAAATTAAATGTTATAAAGAAAGATTTGCGATCGCCGGGCGGCGAGCGCGAAAAAAAAAAGATAACATAAGAATAACTGCTCGACGCCGGTTGAAAACAATCGCTGTTTTTCGTGCTTTTCTCGGCATTCATGGTTGTAAAACTCCGGAAAGGTCAGTCAAACTATATTTACTATAAGATACAACCCCCCAAATCCACCCATTCATGATACTTCAAGAAATTACCAATGGTGTATCCTACATTTAAACCCTGCGACGTGCCGCCGAACTTTTTTTCAAAGTCGCTTCGCGGTTAAAAAACAATTACTATTTCATCCTGCGTTTAAAACATCTCATATTACATGCATTCCTAGTTCAAAGCAAGCCGAATAAAATGGTAAGTGCCGCTTGGATTCTGGTTGAACCGGTGACCCAGCTTTTTGCAAAGCAAAGGATGCCCCGCGAGTATCCCATTACATTGTGTACATAAAGGGTATTTGAGGTGTGGATTTTACCGCCAGACCTTCCCAAGCAATCAATCATGCCATTGCTGCCTTGCCTTATTCAACAACATCAGCTGGTCTCTGGGTGTCTGGCCTGTGGGAAAGGGCTGTGTTGACATATAAAGCCATAAAACCGAACAGCACGGGGGTATTACACGAAATACAAGCGTTCGTGTAAAACAAAAGGTCGCACGTCACAAGGTTAAGTAACTTGTCGATGTGGACCGCGCTCAGCCTGTCATGCACATCCGAGAGACCTCGGAGGGGAGTCAAGTTCCCCAAGATCAACCCAGCATCGTACGGCAATCTTTGTTTGCATCATTCATTGGAACTCAAAAATAACTACAATTCCGACAACACAGGCCGCCGCCTGACGGGGAGTTAGGTTGGCGTAGCGGTTCATTCCTCCTCTTCCACCGCTATGGCCCGAGTTCGAACCCCGCCTGGGCCAATATGTGGATTGGGTTATCAGTCCCTGCCTGATTCCGTGGGGGTTTTTCCTAGGATATTCTGTTGGTGTTTTTCTCCCACCTCTAAAACTGTACCTTCTTCTTATTGTCTTCTCTCTACAGGTTTTCTCTGGCTTGCGAGCTACAGTGCCTAGAGTGCTTTTGAGGGATCTTTGGTTCCATTACCAGAAAGAATTAATAATAATCCCCGTCACCTCTCCGTTTGCAACGAGCAACGAACTTATTATTATTACGATATTCTCTTACGATTTGGATGGAAGTTCGTCGGTCAGTATTTCCAGTTGAAAACCTACGGGGTTCACGGAGCACAAAACCTAGCTGCTTCAACATGCAGAAAAGCATGACATATCGAAGCCTGCATCGAGGCCTACTGCGTATTTGGCTACGGCTCAATGGTATCCACCTTCTGCAACCTAATGTTATCCTAGCCTGCTGCTACTACGTCTTCAAGGCTCGCAAGGTGCCCAGCAACTACAACGGAATGCTTTACCCGCAGAGGCAGACGAGGTAAGTTTAGATCTTACTGTCTGCTCTAACACTTCTCATAATCTCCTATCTGTTTCTCAATATGATCACAATTTTGACATGGTACTTTTGCACCTGTGCGCACGTCTTTTTTTTCTCTTTTTGTTAACGTAGGAAGGCGCTGGATTATGTAATAACAATTATATAGGTACACTACACTAATTGGTACGAGAGTTTCTGCGCGAGCTCATTAGCATGAAAAGTGCACCACAACTTTTGTTTGAAAACGGAGACCGTTTGGCTTAACAAGGGTAGGATTGTGTAAATTTATATAGCCGAGGATCAACACCCTGGTTTGGGGCTTCAATCTAAGGGCAAACCTGATAACATTACGCTTGAAATATGGGTCTTATTTACCAGAAAAACGTGGGGGAATGCCATTAGGCCTAGTAAAATGTCTGCAAACAGGTTTGGGAAGTATCTCTTTTTGGGAGGTGAGTTTGTTTGGTGTGAATATTTAAAATGTAATTGGCTACTCCACCCAAATTGGAAAATAAATGAAAAGGTGAAGGGTCAGACAATAATTTAGTATTTGTTTAAGAAACCCCAGTGATTTCGGCTTGCATGTTTTTTGGCCCTGAACTTTGTGTTGATTTTACACGGTTTCCAATTGGGCTTGAATTAGTGCAGTGCAGCCATGTACAGTACACTCAGAACTAATTTTCCGAACAAGTTAGGGAGTTCAACCTTAGCTCATTGTAAATGGTAATCATTTGGTAGTGTGAACTTTGTGCACGAGAACCACCTCGATGGCAAGAAAGCCACAATCGACGCCATCTTGCCCGACTGCAATGGTTTTGGAGAAGATGATGATTGAGGTAGCCTCTATCATTACCAAGCAAACCGTTAACCCTGCCAGATACAGCACAGTGCATCTGTGGTGACTGCTTGACCTTGCTGGACTCTGCACACAAGTCAATGTGACAAAGTATGCAATCTGTTGCGTCTGGCAGGGTTTCTAGCCAAAATACCCTGGAGGGTTGGGGTTAAATTAAGGGAGTCCGCGAACAGAATGTTCAATTCCCTGGTATCCATATATCACATAAACGTGGAACGGCGTGTGTTAAACTATTGGAATTGTACATGTATGTTACCCTCTCATGGGAGTCGTTGCTATAACACTGAACAAAATAACCGTAAAATAACAGGTTTTTCCACCTGTAAAAAAATTACAAGTATGTTACCCTCCCGTGGAAGTCGTTGCTAAAACACTTAAAAAAAAACACGTAAAATAACGGGTTTTCCACCTGTAAAACAAAACACAATCGCCGTATTTTTCTTTCAACGGATTTTGGACCTAAAATTACGGTAGTGTGCCTTGAAAATATCACGCGGACGTTAATTTATGCAAAGATTATATAATTTTACAAGAACACTTTGTCAAAATACAACATATTCGTGTAAATATACAGCAACACCAACAAAGTGTGGTTTATTTACAACAATTCTACTGTTATCAAACATGAATCTTATCACGCAGCAACTGACCAATCAGAGCCCACAAAATTTGTCATGTTAAATTGTGGTGTTTTGTCAAAAAACGCACTTTCTTGAGCGAAATGTATAATTATTGATCTAACAAATTTATGATGAAATTTAGATTTGTTGCAAACATAAATAAAAAATCGCATGAAATTTCTTTTCGTATTTAAATATTTAAATATGTATGGTGAAACCGTGACTTCATCATAGCACGAACAGCTAAATATAAAAGTAAACTACGACAGTATCCAGTATAGTGTTAAGTAGTTGTTTTAATAATTTGTATGGTAATGTGTAATATAGTTATTTAAAGGAAACATGCAATAAGTTTGTTTTGCTTAAATCAATAAAGTTTAATGTTGACAACAACATTATGTGTGTGGTTGTGTTTATTTTCTGTGATAAATGGGGGAAAATAATTTTAGAAAATTTTGGTCAAACCACTCCGCCTCCCGAAAGGAAGCCTCATTAACATAAAACCTCGCGAGGGGTATAACGAAAATCGAGGCAGAGACTCACCGCGCTGCTACCCGGCCTATCGTTTACTGACTGCGCGCATTGCAACAAGTGCCCGTCTTTACATGGTTTTTCATTCTGAATCAGGGTAAAAATACAACAGTTTTCGATCATGCCAAAAAGGTATGTAGCTGCTAGGTGTAGCAAAACTACTAAGGATGGAGTAAGGCTCTATTTGTTACGGCTGATCCTAAATATTGGAGGATTTGAACAGCCAAAGTAAAGCTTACCAGAGCGAAGTGGTCCGGGCCTAGTGATTTTCGGCCCTCTGCAGCGATAATTGTGAGCGGTCGTGCTTTGACCTATAGAGCGCGTAGAGGGACCCCATCTTTATCCTCGCTCGAGTCCGTGTCTGAATAAGAAATACTGTGATTCGAATCGGACGAATCAGTACTGTTCTCGTCGGATTCACCAAAAAACGAGGAAGAATTTTCACGATCGTCCATGTGAAATTCGATTACCGTGGGTAAGTACACACACACAACAATATGTGCGACCGTGGCCCACTGACCTCTACACCTGGACGGACCATTGTTTACATTCTGCTGTGCTAACGCTTGAAGTCGGCGCGAACTGGAAGTGCAACATGGCGGACCAAAGACGTCACTTATGTGAGCCAATGAAATGTCCAGGTGTAGAGGTCAGTGGATTTACTCTATACATTTTTTATTTATAAACATTACGTCATACGTACCGTACCCACTGAACCTTACACCTGGACATTTCATTGGCTCACAGAGTGATGTCGTAGGTCCGCCATGTTGCACTTCCAGTTCACGCCGACTTCAAGTGTGAAACAATGATGATCTGTCCATGTGTAGAGGTCAGTGCCGTGGCCACGCGAATCTGTCTCGTACCTAGACGTCGCGTACCGACTACCGATAATTTGTCCGGGTTCTGCCTCGGTTTACGTCACTCATTTTGAGTAGCCGCAAAATTTAAAAGGGGGGGTCAATTTTTGATCGGCAAATTACCACACTAAACGTACACTAGAACCAGTTTTGCTTTTTATTCACATTTAATACACATAAATCTATTAATTTAAAACAAAAATTGCGTAATGAAAATGTTACACTGCATGTTTCCTTTAACCGTTTGGTTCTCACTCTTGATAATTGTAAAATTGCAGTTACTATGGTAACCTAGCTAAATTTCAGCAACGTACTGCATTTGTGTATACCCTGTATTATTTACAGGGATAGCAAGGTACATTAACGAATAACGGGGACAGTAATCTATTTCTGTGACGTCATACTATTGTTGAAACTGTAGATTATTTTTAAGAATGTACAGTCAGAGTCTTTGTCAACTTAATGTACAGCCAAGAGTAGATTAAGTTACGAATCTACTCTGGGCTGTACAATTAAGTTAACAGAGACTGCATATTAAGTTAACAAAGACTGTAGATTAAGTTAACAAAGACTCGGACTATACGTACTTTAATTCACAAAGCACTAAGTTTGATAAAAATACGATCTACACTTAATCAAAAACCTGGCAATCCGGGTAACGCCAGGGCTCAATTGAATAAACCTTTGTTGTTAACAAAAAATTATAGATTAAGTCAGAAAATAGACTCGAACTGTAGATTCGTGCAAAGAATGCACTCGGCTGTGCCTCGTACATTAATTTCTCGAATCGTCCATTCACCTTAACGTAATGTAAACCGACGGCATTCAAAAGCTGTTAAAAACAGCCCGTCCCCGTTAACATTTCTTACCGTATTTTTTAAAGGAAAGTCCTGGCGTCCAAACTGCTTTGAATTTCCTGTAAAATTACGATATTATTTTATACAGATATATAGGTAAAATGCGCCATCTTTTGTTGGCGCATTTAGCATCTATGTGGCTTTTTGTTTGCATCATGTTTCCAAACACCTTGTCTTCCATTAACAGATCAACAACGAAACACCCAAAACAAACATATTCCTCTGGATTCTTTTGACTGTATTTTGAAGGCCATCTTGGGGGGGGGGGGGGGGGTATTTATTATTAATTATTTCTGGTAATGAAACCAAGAATCCCTCGAAAGCGCTCTAGGCACTGTAGCTTGCAAGCCTGAACAAAACCTGTAGAGAGAAAACAATGAAAAGAAGGTACAGTTTTAGAGGTGGGAGGAAAACCCCAGACGAATATCCTGGGAAAAACCCACGGAATCAAGCAGGGACTGAAAACCCAATCTACATATTGGCCCAGGCGGGGTTAGAACCCGGGTCAAGAAGCGCTACGCCAACCTGACTCCCCCCGAACAAAGCTGTCAACTGTCCAATTCAATCCAATCCAATCTGCATTTGTTAAACGCCATCAATCCAGTTGCCTATTCCAAGGCGCTTCCAGGAACACCGGGGCAAAACCCCTCCTCTTAGCGATGAGTTTTACCGGGTTCTTTTACGTGCATTACACGACACACGGGACCTCCAGCTTTACGTCCCATCCGAAGGAAGAAGCAATAGTGGTTAAGGGCCTTGCTTAAGGACATAAGTGTCGACACCGGGACTCAAAACAGAAAACCGGGTTCTTATTACCGCCCGGCCACGACACTCCACAACTGTGTTATGATCGATCTTGTCGCTGTCAAATACAAGTTTATTATTTGATCAAAGTCCGTTTAATGTTACATTCAACTCTCTCTTTATCTCTTATCACACTTTCAGTGATTGTGGCCGTTTATACAAAAAAAACCTCAAGGTAAGAACTCTCGCACCGTTCGCCACGAAAAGACCAACAGTGTTTTGATCGATCTTGACTGTATAGTGTCAATGTCGTGTTCAATTTCCAGTTTATTTTATTTAATTTGTGGAGTTCCTGTCGTTTCTAAACATATCGTAAGTTGAAACCATCGCAATTGAATCACAACATAACGCTTGAGTAGGCCTAACCGTGGTATGGTTCTCTGAGGAATACAAGTTGATTTGATTAATACCCGTTTATTGTTATCGTAATTAATTATAACATTCTAAATTTGTTGCCTGTTTTTAACTCTCGCGCCGCGACCACCGTTACAAGCTCAACTCGTTGTGACTTATATTGTGTCTATTAAAAGTGAGTTATTTGATTACAGTTCTCTGAATGATGCCTTCAAATTATTTTGTATTAGATTTGTACGAATGGGTGGATTTGGGGGTTGTTTTTATAGTAAATATCGTTTAACTGACCTGTACTCCGAAGTTTTACAATCACGGACGCTGAGAAAATAAAAATATACAGCGTTCGTTTTTAACCGGCGAGGGCAGTTGTTCTTATATTGTTCTTGGATTTTTTTAGCGATCGCCGTCTGGCAATCGTAATTTATTTTTAATGAAATTCAATTTTTTTGGAACGAGAACAGAATGTCTAGTGCAATCATTTTGCTGGATGCATACAATCAATATTTCTTTCAGATGAGTAAGATATTTCCTAATAATTTGGTAGTATTTTTTTTTCTCGTTATCTGCAAATGGTAGGCCTACATCCTAGATTTGAGAGAAAAGACGGCTGGTAGTTTTTATTGAGAAAATAGAGCGGAAGTAAGTTGAACGGCATTAAAGCTTTCGATTTAATGGGATCTTACATTTTCGCCGCATGACATTTTCACTTGACTATACCGAGTGGTTGTTCGTCAGTCCCCCCCCCCCCCCCCCCCCCCCCCTCTAATGGGTTCCCTTTTATCTTGTCAGTAATACAATAAGAGCTACTTGTCTAGGTTGTGTATCATAGGAGAGGTTTAGTAATCTCAAGAGCCCCATCAAGATCTCAAGAGCCTTGGAGATATATAAGTTGAATGCAGGCCCGTACGCAGAATTGTATAGAGGGGGGGGGGGGGGGGGGGGGGTGGTGATTTTGTACTGATGGGACAAAAAATGGAACCAATTAATTCCGTGTTGCCAGTACCGTTATATCTACATCAAAATACAGTACCATTGTTTACCCCGGAAAATGTGGACCTTTTGGTAATTTGGGGGGCGAATTTGTACTGATGGGACCAAAAATGGGACCACATTTTTGCGTGTGCCAGTACAGTTATTTCTACATCAAAATATCATTATTTACCCCGGAAAATGTTGACCTTCGGGTATTTTGTTATTTAATTTAATTTATTTATATTTATTTATTCATTGTTTTTTTTTTTTTTTTTTGGGGGGGGGGGATGGGGGGGGGGGGCGTACTGGCCTGGAATGGCAGCATGTGCAATAGTGTGCGTTACAAGCAGAACCATGCAGAGGCCTTATAAACTACCCAAATAACCACAAATCCAATACAAAATAAGTTGAAGGCATCATTAAGAGAATTCAGGCCCGTACGCACGATTGTTTTAGGGGGGAGAGGGGGGGGGGGGGGGGGGTGGAGTGGGGGGTGCGAATTTGTACTGATGGGACCAAAAATGGAACCAAATGTTTTCGCGTGCCAGTACCGTTATTTCTACATCAAAATACCATTATTTACCCCGGAAAATGTGGACCTTTTGGTAATTTGGGGGGCGAATTTGTACTGATGGGACCAAAAATGAGACCAAAATTGTTCGTGTCAGTACAGTTATTTCTACATCAAAATATAATTATTTATCCGAGAAAATGTGGACCTCAAATGTTTCCGCGACGTACTTCTGCATGGTCATGTGACAATGGACATCTAACGTTACAAATCACCCCCCAAAAAAAATATTTATATGAAATATAAAATATAAAAAAAAAATATATAAAAAAAAAAATAATAAAAAAAATAAAAAAAAAAAAATTACAAATTTCATTTTGCGCCCCTGTTTAAAGGTAGGATACACCATTGATAATTGCTGGAATCGTCAGGAATTGGTGGATGTACAGGTAGGATACACTATTGGTAATTGCTTGAATCATCGGGAATGGGTGGAAGTAAAGGTAGGATACATCTTTGGTAATTGCTTGAGTTATCACGAATGGGTGGATGTAAAGGTAGGATACACCATTGGTAATTGCTTGAATTATCAGGAATGGGTGGATGTAAAGGTAGAATACACCATCGGTAATTGCTTGAATTATCATAAATGAGACTTGGTGGGTTGTATTTTATTGTAAATATCGTTTAACTGATCTGTCCGAAGTTTTAGAAACATGAATGCTAAAAAAAGCAAGAGAAACGGCGTTCGTTTTCAACCGGCGTTGGGCAGTGGTTCTTATGCTGTTCTTGTTGTTGTTTTTTATTAAAAATAAATTCCTGGGACAAAAAATCAACGTCATAAAAAGTAAAATAAATCATAATGTCTTTGGTGTCCCATCTGGGCCACCATATCAAAATCGTTTCCGTCGTGCGTCGCATTCAGTATAATAAGGTAATACTGCCAAGAGAGTTGTCAGAGTGAATTTTCTTCTGGCGCACCAGCTAGGCGGACGGATGGTATCCGCTCTTCTTCAGTGACAACTTATTAAATAGAATTTGGACACAAGTTTGTCGGGAAAAACTCAAGCCATGGGGACTGACACGCCGATGTCGAATTCCACCTCTATTTTTGAAGACATCGATTCGGATTTAGGCCTGTTTACGGTTGTAATCATATTGAAGCTGATTGTGCTGAGCGCCATTGTCTTATTCGGCGTGCCCGGTAACTGCCTCATACTCCGTGTCTACTGGACCAAGACTCTCAAAACCAGCACCCATGTTTTCATCAAGGCCTTAGCCTGGGCCGATCTGACCGTCTGTGTGCTGACTGTATATCATTTTTTTTGCAATGTTGCTGGCTTAGCTGGCTATGGGCACCCGGTGTTCAGATATGTTATCGGGGCTCTGGACTCAACGGCCGTCGGTACGTCGATTATGATGACCGCTGTGATCGCAGCGGACCGCTACGACTGCGTGTGCCGACCACAGCGCCGGTTTTTCACCCACAAACGCGGCAAGAAAACAGCTTGGGCGGCGTTTGTATTTTCACTGGTCATCAGTATTCCCGCCTTTATACCCTATACTTTAGCTGCTGCCAACGGACAGGCTTTGTTCCTTGTTATGTTGGCTTTCCAGGTCATTTGCTTCGTCGTGGCGCTCGTGATGATCGTCCTGTGTTACGGAAAAGTCTACGCGGCTATTAAGAAACACACCAAAGTCGACGCTAAGCGATTAACACGCGATTCGAGCGTCTCTCAATTAGCGGACGAATGGTCGACAAGGCTGCAGGATTCCGTATTCACAAATGTCGAACCGAACACTCCTGCCTCCGCCTCTTTGTCGACGTTCATCGGTAAACCATGCTCGAGCACGGCAGCCGATGCCAGCAAGGGGGTACCAAGCCACCAAATCGACGAAACAACCCGTGACGAAGGCGGGAAAAGATGGGCCAGTCAACCACAAGCGACGTTGACCAAACATGTACTTGTGTCAAAGGATATGGTCCCTCCTGTTATTAACGGCACCGGTGACCCTCCCCAACACCGAAGTAACGCAGGACGCGCACCGCCAAAGGCAGACGCAGCGGCCTTACAGCGTAAGACAACCAGGATGCTGTTCATCACCAGCGTTGTGTTTCTCCTGACATGGCTGCCCTACTGGATATATCTGGCCGCTGTATTTGCTTCCTTCACCGACCCAGTATTCAATATGATCATCTCTCAGCTCACCGTAACTCTTTACGTCAACAATGCCGTGAATCCCCTGATTTATGGACTTGCCAACAGACGGTTCCGTAAAGACTGCAAGACAGTTCTCAGCAAGATCAAGCTTTGTTAGAATGATACTATTTTAACGGTCTTTGTTTTCACGCAGTTGATAATAACAATAATAATAATAATATAACCGAAAATGGTACATTTGGGAGACCTCTCCATAATGACTTGCACAAAATTGTCCATTCTTTATTGTAACCTAACCCGTTTTTACCTAGAGCTTTTTCCACGAAATTTCATATTTATGCATTTTGGACCCTACTCTATCGATCTGGACTGTTAAATGTTAAAAAATGTATCTCCTTCTTGTAGTTGGAACGTTAGGGAGACCTCAAAATGTCTCCCTAATGACCATGGTCTCCCTAATGTTGTTAAACTTACGCAAATTGGTCTCCATAAGGGTACTTATTCCAAGATAAGCCATTCTATAGCGCATTATCACCGTGATGCGCTGTCATGAAATCAAAAATTATACAAATTTAACAGATATGTTTTTAGCCCGTGTTTTGAATTGTTTTGTTGTCTCAGCCTGTTTGACAACATCTGGTAGGTTGTTCCATAACAGAACAGCAGCTGATTAGAAGGAGCGGGATCCATAAGACTTAGTGTTAGTAACTGAAAGAGTCAACAGAGACGTGTGGGTAAAGCGCAGATCTCTAACTGGTTGGTACTCCTGAACTAAACTTTGAAGATAAACAGGGGCTATAACATGAACACATCAATATGCAAAAACCAAAAAATTTTAAAATATATTTTGCCCGTATCGGCAACCAGTTCAAATCATAAAGATTGAGTGTAATGGGTTTACGTGTGTGGGCCCTGGTGACCAGTCTAGCTACTGAGTTTTTAAGTACGTTGCAGTTTACCCATTTGAACATGAGGCAGTCCATACAGTAAGCTGTTCATAAATGAATCAGGTTTTGTGTATGTCTACATGTACATATAAGACACAATTTGTGTAGAATGTCAACATGTCAAATGTATACATGTACACAAAGGCGTTGTAGACTCTTAATCACAGTGACTCTTTGCGCTTGTTGTGTTAATCAAACAGTATGGAACGGACAAAACAATTTTTGTTGTGTTCGACAAAATGTTAATGAGGAGTGATGAGAGAAAGGGAATATGATTAGGGAACATTTTGAACTTGGCAGAGTTTCAATGTTCAGATATCTGTTTGGTAATAACATAATGATATTTTAAATATGATCAATAACATAATCAAGCTAGTTATAAGTTAACGTTATCTTGACAAAACTTTGAACAGTTGTTGGTAAAGGTGTTTTTAACCTTGCTGAAAGATTGTTCCAGGCTTGAGCACCACGATATAGAAATGTTTTTTTGTTCTGCCAAATTCGGTTCTAGTGCGTGGCAGAGTATCATTCCCAGTAGTATAGGCCCTACTTGGAGTAGTAGTTTGGAACTATTCAAGCTAAACACTTACAAACTATTGTGTTTATATGTCATTCTCTTCGCGAGTGTAATGTTTTCGAGCCATTTCGAGCCATAGATGACATAAATCAGTAATTGGTGTTATATAAGGTGCACTTAATACAATTCGTCCAGCTGTCAATTAGGCAACAATCAATTAGGCAAGCATATAAAAGTTGGGTTCAACCGTCAAAAAGAGTAAAATCGACCGTCTGTTAGTCCGGCAGATTGGTACACAGGGATTTGGCACACGGTCAGAGTATGTAATGAGATAGATATTTGGCTACAGGACAATCGCAGATTTGATCTTTGAACAAAAATACAGGTAGTATAACATACTATGATTGTGGGCCAAATTCCTTGCTTTTATCATATGATTCAACAATTAAAAAAAATCACCAATCTGCCTGACTATGTAGGCCCTATGGTACGTGTTAATAAGATTGAGTCTGAAAGCGAAAATTTACCTTACGTTTAGCACATTTGTTACCATTTTTAACTTTTCTGTTGTTCACTTGGTAACCAACGGTTGAATAAAATGAGTACATTTACCCAACGTTGGGTAAAATGAATACATTTTGACAACCGTTGGTTACCAGGTGAACCACACAGCAGTTGGTAAAATAATTGGTAACCACAATTGCGCAACGTTGGGTTAATGTACCCAACATTGGTAAATGTTCAACAAATTTACACATTGTTGTTTAACACTAATTTTACCAACTTTTCCAAATTTTAATACATGTTTTGAGAGTGTACATGTATATTTGCCCGGCTAATTTAAAACATAATTTTATTCAAATTTACTAACCGAACCGATGTAGTAATTTTTCGTTTAATGTCAACGTTTGCCCCCCCCCCCCTTTTTTTTTTTAAACACCGGGTCGAGAACATTCGTCACTACAGATCAAATTAGTCTGAGCTGTTGACAAACGACTGCATACAGCTATCGAAGTAGTCTTTATATCAATCAATGTTAAACGTTTGCTGAGTAAAAGGTTATATAAGTCTAAAAAAATTGAGTTATGAATTGGAAAGGCCAGAATATAAGCTCTCATTTGGTACATAGTAGTCAAATTACACAACAGAGAAAATAGGCTTCGAAGCCAACAAAACGAAGACGATACAATAGAACCATGCACACTTAAAAGCTAGTTGTTTTACAATTTTATTGAAATATAGCTTTTTGTTAATTAAATCTAAAAAAGTTGGTATAAAAGGCCACCAAAATGAAAATCTAATTTTGACCAAAAAATTACCCTGTCAACTTTAACAGCTATTACACCTAAATGCAAAGCGCGACTTATAATTTTCACCTTTCCCGGGAGCGGATGCTAACATTTGTTATAACGAACCTCTTTCTGGTTCTTTGCCCTGGTTAACTAGCATCCCCATGGGTGGGATGCTAGCCCATCGCAGGTTACTCCCCAGCTAATGTCGGTACCCATTTTATACTCCTGGGTGAAGGGAGGCAAGTAGAAAATGGTGGCTTGCCCAAGGACACAGCGCATGGCCAGCTGCTGGATTCGAACCCCTGACCCCTGATCACAAGTCATAAACCATATAACCTCGAGACCACACAACCCTGAATTCGAATGACGACATATTCCCGAGACAATGTTTAAATAGAGTGACCAACATTTGAAATTTAATGGTAAGTTACTAAATCGGTTTTGTAAAAGCGTCTGTATTTTTGTCTAGGACAAAATTGAATGTGAAAGTTGTTGGATTTAAATAAATCAAATAACTTAAGAGGGCCTAGAATTTCGATCTTAACAAGATCTTCTTCAGAGATTAAATGGCTGTGTACAAGAAACAAACATATATAGGGCAACATACAGCATGATGCACATCATGGATGCTGAAGAAACACAAAAGAAAAAGCACAGAGTTCAACGGAACAAACAACAAAAGGAGGATTAGGCTGAGGGATTAAAGGGTGAGGTCATTGTGGGTAGGATCAAAGGCAGGGTAGGAACAAAAACAGGGGTAAAACCACAAGGAAGTGGGTCCAGGGTGGATTTAAATAAACAAATGTTTTAAAATAGCCGGGAACATTTATATTATTAAAATATTTATTAAAATACCGTACAACTATGACGACGGTAATCAATTAAAATAAACGTGTGGCTATTTCAGCCTCACTTAAAGGTAATTTATTTATTTATTTATTTATTTCTTATATTTAACCAGGGTTTCTCATTCACAGCACTATGTGGTCTTCCATGGGGCCCTGTATAATATTATACAATTACAATAAAACAGTATTTAAATTTAGAAGCAAAACGAACATAAAATGTTTAAAAGAAAAACCCAAAATACAATAAATATAAGAATACTTGATGGATAAAAAAACTCGATTAAAAGCTAAAATATAACAATTCTATAACAATAAGTTTTGGTACATGGTGACGCGATGCGGAAACGTAATTTATTTATTTCAGTGTGGAATCGTCATATCAGCTTTGTCAAAATGATGCGTAAAATCTAACTGTCTAACGAGTTGCAAACCAAGTAAAATATGTTGACATACAGCATGGGACAAAACAGGTCAGGTTACCGCGAAAATGCCGTGTGAACTTGGTGACTGCGATTGGGAAAAACCCGCGTGGTCTACCACTACCATATTTGTGACCTATACGCTACTGACAATGTGTGTATAATACGTGACTACATGTATGTAGACGTACGTGCGTGTGTTATACTGTGCTTGTCGTACAGGAAGTAAACTGCATTGTTAGTTTTAGAAGAAAATCAGAAACCGTCTAAAGATGGCGTATCGTACTAGCAATGACATTGACAATGGGTTTACGAACGATGGTTTCATTCGTGATGGGTCAAGTTTACCCCCGTCGTGTATTCCATCCGCACCAGATGAAGAGCTCGGAGATAGTAATGGGCCTCGGGATCAGCGGTCCCCGTGCCATGAAGGAGTTTATGTTACCGTTAGCACCGCCAACCCATCAACTCTGCCTTCGCAGCCCAAACAGGGATCCCCGATAATTAGGCCAACCACTCTGGGCTGTGACGGCGAGGATGAGTCCTTGCCCGGGCCGTGCGGGTACTGCTGCTGGGTGCCGACCTGCCTGCAGAAGGTGGCTTCCGGCCGGTGCTTTGTGTTGTTCCTCAGCATTCTCTCCCTGACGGAGGCAGGCCTGACGGTGGGCTACATCAGCAGCATGGTCACCAGCTTTGAGCTTCAGTTTCGATTCAGTAGCACGCTGACGGGTTTCGTTGTGAGTTGCTATGATATCGGCACCCTCGTGGTGATCCTGACGAGTTACTACGGTGGCCGGGCGGCTGCTAACCGGCCCAAGTGGATCGCCTGGAGCGCCTTGGCCATGGCTCTGGGCTCTTCCATCGTAACCCTCCCGCATTTCTTCATCTCCTACAACAATAAGGGAAACGACACCGTGGCCAACGTGTGCCATCCCAGTACATCAGTTGACTCAGTATGGGATGAACACGAACCCACCTGTCGACCAGAGGATATCAGTAATGTAGAGACCTCTGCGCTAATCTTTCTTATCCCCGGAATGTTGCTAATCGGAGCTGGGTCGTTGGCGACGCTAACGCTTGGTGCAACGTACATCGACGATTTCGTACGCAAGAAGGAAGTACCTATTATGCTTGGTGAGTTCTAAATAACCTATACAAGTTTATAACAAGTTGGAGAGTCAGGTCGGCGTAGTGGTTCTTTTCTCGCCTTCCACCGCTGTGACCCGGGTTGGGCCAATATTATATGGATTCGGTTTTCAGTCCCTGCCTGACTCCGTGGGTTTTCTCTAGGATATTCTTCGTGGGTTTTCCTTCCACCTCTAAAACTGTACTTTCTTCTCATTGTCTTCTTACTGTAGGTTTCTTCCCGCTTACGAGCTACAGTGCATAGGGCACTTTTGAGGGATCCTTGGTTTCATTACCAGAACAAATTATTCATTATAACACTATAATGTATAGAACATGAGAGGTTAATTTATATAGTGAAACAGAGGATTTATCAAAACTGATTAAGGCACTGTACCTCCAAAGCCTGAGAAAACGTATGCTGTGAAAACATTTCGTAAAATCCGGAAATACCCCAGTTAAAATACAACTGTTTTCTAAAGGTTATACCGCAATTTCGCAAAAAGGTCGTAAATATAAATCTAAATCATTTCCTTGTTTAAAGGTAGATACACCATTGACAATAGTTACTACCGAATTATTCAGAAATATCTTACTTATTTTAAAGTAAATAATGATGTAGGCATCCAGCAAAATGATTGCATTAGCTATCCTGTAATTGTTCAAACAAATTTAATTATATTAAGAAAAAATCACGATCGCCAGACGGCGATCGCCCCAAAAGAAACCAAAACAAACAAACACATAAGAACCACTGCCTGACGCCGGTTGAACATGAACGCCGTTTTCCTTGGTTTTCTCAGCATCCATGATTGTAAAACTTCAAACAGGTCAGTTAAACGATATTTACTATGAAATATAACCCCCCAAATCCACATATTAATGATAATTCAAACAATTACCAATGGCATATCCTACCTTTAAACCACCTCCTATGTTGTTGTAAAGCCAATTTCCTGTATTGACGTTCTGGGCCCTGGTATAACTCTGCACTTTTCGCTTCTCACAACACATAAAGCTGGAGGTCGTGTGATTCCAACTCGAATCAGTGATTTCTCTAATTGAGCCATCAGAGTGGTTTGCGGAAGACGAAATTGGAGTGCCGTGGTCTCGTGGTCTGGGGGCATTGAATTTGTAATCTGTAGGTAAAACTACAGGTTGTGTGTTGGTTCGAGTCCAGTCTCGGACTATGGTGCGTGTACCCTTCGGCAAGGCACTTTGTCACTCATTGCTTCTCTCCACCCAGGAGTAAATGGTTAAGGGCAGACTTGGTTGATATTATTAGCTGCTTTGCGCCCAAATGGCAGCATCGAGCTGTATACTTTCCAATAGGTTGAGATGGCATTTGGAATGTTCCGTGGGCCAGTGAGCAGGGGTAATAATTGTAGCGCCGCGAGCGCCAGTATTGGTGAATACGTGCCCTAAATAAATACCCATTATTATAATTAATTCAAATACCTAGCTATTATATATATATGGCAATAGCTACGTTCTTACGTTCTTACGTTCTTACGTTCATGTATACGTTTGTTTATGGTCTAAATCGAGGAGTTTCTTTTGTTCCTCTCGATAATTTCCTTTGTTTGTACTTTTTCCGACGGCTCTCATTGGTTTTGTACACGAATCTCAATCGAGGACGTCCTCGATTCTAACCCTAACCCCAATTCACCTTCGTGCCGCCAGGCATGTGTCCTCCATTTACACCACAAACAAACGCAAATTAAAACGACTTTGTCTCTCCAGTTTTTACCCCGTTTCAAACTCGGAATTCTGCCATTCAATTTGTTTTAGCAATGTATCCAATTGTGACCCAGCACGAGTAAATGAGACACTTTGAGGCAAAAATGAAAATTGAGATTTTGATTTCATCATTTAAAGCTAAACAAGCTTTGAATGATGAAATCCATTTTCATTTTTGCCTCAAAGTGTCTCATTTACTCGTGCTGGGTCACAATTTAGCACATCGTCGTACCTTTTCGTGACGCGCAATCATCATTCAATTTGTGCCGATCATCATTCAATTTGTGAGATTTGTGCCGATTTATTTGTTTCAATTTCGTAAAGAGGCAATCAATTTCGCTGAATGGGTATTCAAATAGTACGATGAAGTACGACAAAGACATTCGAACAAATATATAAAAAACATTAGTTGTGATAGACATCCGTTTCCTGTCGTTAGGCCTACTTATAAGCCAGTCAAACCTTTAGTTTGTTGGTATTCATTTATGTTTCATATAGCTGTTGTATGGTGCCTAGTGGACATCGCATTAGCGCAACATGGGTATTCGTAAAAACATGGAACATTTCAGAACTCATTTTATTTCCCAACAAAACGGTGGTTCACTAAAACTAAAAGTAGGCAATTATGTTTGATTTTAAGTTTTACCGAGAACAACATTGAATATGGTCAAAGGAAAATTAAACTCGCTTCAGCAGCCGTCAATAAAAAACAAGCTGTTAACAAGTGTAAATAAATGCAAAATGTTTACTTTCAGTGGATTTTTCAAATAGTAACTTGATCCGACGAAACCCTTCAGTACTCAATACACGCCACTTTTGTGATTTGTGAACCATTTCCGTATTGAATGTAAGACGGCAACAATGCCAGGTTGAAGTTGTGGACGGCTGTTTACTGTGCGAGTAGTGGACCTGATTCTGGAACGCAAGTGCAGTAAACTCACTGGAATTACTCTTTGTCGACTGGTAAAAACAATTTGTATATATATACATGTTGACCCTATTTTATTTGAATATAGACAATATTTGGAGAGATACATTTACTACCTGATTTTCCAGCACGAAATTCACACAATGTCGACATGTGTGTTTTTGTTCTAATCATTCTAAACGTGTGAATGTTCGCCACCATCGTTTTCACCCCAACATATATAATTCCTTGCCTTTCTTCAATTTTAAAATAAATTATTATTCTTGAAATTCCTATAAACATTATTAAACGAAGGATGTTCACCATATCATGTTCCAGAAACACCGTGGAGGAAGAATAAAGCCACCGTTTATTGTCCGTTCGTAGAAGCTGCTGCAGTGTGTCTGCAGTCTCAAAGTACAAATGTACACATTATCATAAAGTTTCGTCGTGTTCCCTGTACTAGCTACATGTGTCAATTCCGCTTGTAATATTGCGTGCCAGAGGGCATGTCCCGAGGTCATTTTCCAAACCTCAGCCTCATCTCCGTTTGAGCTTAGTTCATGTAGTTTGGCAATGGCGATGGAGCCCGTACAGAGCCTAAGCTGGGGTTTGGAAAACGGTCTTTCGTTCCGAGTCGTGCAATGACAGTCGTGGATTGCGTGCTAGAACGACAAGTAGCGCGTGCGCTCGCAGGGGAACAGCATGTCATCTTTATGATGCCTCGCCCGAAGTAAACTAGTCTGGTTTGTAATTGAGTCAATCACACATTAGCCTAATTTATTTAAAATAAGTTTAAAATTGATGGATATAATTCGAATTCGATCTCTGAATACTGCCTTTCTGCAACAGCATAATTGAATTGGATCCTTAATGACGAATATTCCCGAGACAATGTTTAAATAGAGTGACCCAAATTTTAAAATGAATACAAAATTGTTAAATTGTGTTGGTAAAAGCGTGTGATTTATTTGTTCTCGGACGAAATTGAATGTGAGAGTGACAAATGTTTTTAAATAGTTTATACTCTGACATAGCTAAAAGTAAAATAAATTAGGATAAATTTGGCATTGTGGGTTCCTTACATAATCGTTAAAGGTAGGATACATCATTGGTAATTGCTTGAATTACCAGAAATGGGTAGAGGATTGTATTTTATAGTAAATATCGTTTAACTGGTCTGTCCGAAGTTTTACTGACAATCATGGATGTCGAGAAAAAAACTAGAAAAACGGCTTTCGTTTTTAACCGGCGCCAGGCAGTTGTTGTTCTTGTTTTTTTCGCGATAGCCGTCTGTGATTGTAAAAGAAGTAGTAATTTAAATTCGTTTTTTAATGCACGTATTCAACTGATTTTGGTTATTGTTCCATGCCATTCCGTGGTTCTTATTCACTTCCAGGGCGTTTAGTTTCGTTTAGAGACATTCAAACACGTTTGACATTCAAATTCGTTTGCAAATTGTAATGATGTTAGAGTGAAAGGATGGTTAATTCGGATGGTCATTTTGTTTAATTCACCTGACGCAAAAAGTATTTTTGGCATACTCAGAAAACGTAACCCAATGATGATTTGGGGCAACATTCAAACACTTTTGACATTCAAATTCGTTTGCAAATTGTAATGATGTTACAGTGAAAGGATGGTTAATTCGGATGGTCATTTTGTTGGATTCTCATGACGCAAACAGTATTTTTTGGCATACTCAGAAAACGTAATCGAATGATGATTTGGGGCAACATTCCAATTCGCGCGAAACGAATGATGTGGTGATTCAATTGAAAAAAAAAATTGACAAAAGAAACCTATATTTAAATTGTACCCTGCGTTTATAATGTTATTAACAGCTGAGATGTAAAAGACACCAACAGAATGACGGCGCCATATATACCGCGATTCAATTGTGCAGAAGAAAAGAACAATTCATATGCACACCTAGATTAAATCACCTATCCTGCTAGTGGTTTGGTCTAAATAATTTGCTTGAGATAACGAATTTGGCACGCACATGACCGTGATTGGTCAACCTCCCAATATACAATTACGGTGGCCGTGAAAAGACATCAAAGGTGTAACTATTTGTTGTTCACGACATCGCAATTTGATGCGACATGTATTTGATGCCGTGATTTTATTTGTCGCAATTACTTTTCCACTGAGGCCGGAGCTTACTTCGTGAAAATGCGAATTAAATGCAAATATGACGTCAGGAAGTATTCGCTGCTGAACAAAAACCCGCATGAGTTGAAATATGTTCAACTATTACGAACTTTGGCAACTTTGGCAACTTTGACAACTTTCCCCTTACGTCACACGTGTTCGTTCGCATTCACTTTCGAGCCGAGTATAAACATACCTTTAGGATGTATTACGGTAACATTGCACGCACTTAGACAGTTCACCTGTTTACTGTAGCACTTGTTATCATAGATATTTATCATAGTTGAAGTTCAAGTTTATTTTACACATATTCCAAAAAAATCAAATAAACACACAATATGAATACAAACAGTTCAAATAATAATAATAAGCATTTAACTATGTGGGCCAGTCGTTGTGGTGTTCGTCTCATATGCGATGGCGCGTAAGTTCAAACCATGCCAGGAACATAGTGTTTGTGCCCTTGGGCAAGACAGTTAACTACAATTTCCCTTCTCCACACATGGAGTATAAATGGATACCTGTAAGGGTCGAGGTCAAGTTGAACGCTGATATCGGCTACCATGTGGCCCAGAGCCTGATGAATGGAGTAATACATGTATAGCGCCGCGAGCGACGTTAACATTATATGGAGACAACAATCACATGAATGTCAAAATTGAGGGGAAATAAGTAGCTAAAGCTTGTATTTCTTTCCACCCCCCCCCCCCCCCCCCCCCCCTCCAACCAACCCTTCCCCCAAACTCAGACATATAAACTACGGACGACATAGAAGGACTACAATAAACAATTGCACTTGCAGAAGATCAGGACAAATAATACATTAATTAATTATCATCATTGAGAAAATTCTGTTTGGGGTTTTTTTCTGAAAGGTTTTGAGAGCACAAGACTACTTGACATCATCCGCCAGACTGTTCCAAAATTAGATGTCCACGTTGTTGGGAACTATTTTGTTAAAACAGAAGTACGATTAAAATGTTGATGTAAATGTTTCCGAAATGTACTTCTCCATGGTCACGGGACAAAGGACATCTACACGCTTAAAACTAAAATATTGAATCAGCGTTATAAGTGTGCGGTCAGAATACTCTTTAAAAGTTATAATTTCATGCATAAAACTGTTGAATTCATCTCAGTTTAATCACTTTTAAGCCCATATGGCTTTAAAGAATATATTACCCCGAGACAGCTTGGTATGCATGGGTCTGGCCGAAGTCCTCTTTCCCACGCTACATTGAGGTCACTGGGTAATTGGAACGCTGTTTTATGGCTCTGAGGTTAGAACAAACAAGGCCTCCTATACAGCCATACTCTCGTCGACTGGTCAGAGATCACTTTAGTCGTAGCAGCTTTGCTAGGATGTCGTCTGTTGTTTGATATTGCAGTCATAGGCCCAATTAACTTAACTTTATACCAACGTAAGCCATGCCCAGTATACAAATTTAAGTTAAAATGTAATGATAATTTTTGCGGCTTAAGCTTCATGTTTAACCCTAATTGTAGTTTACGGCTATGTTAAGGCGGCTATGTTAACGGTACGTTTTTAGTTTCGAGGATCGCAGCTTATTGGGTTTCTCGTAAAGTACGATGACATGATGGTGTTGGCACTATTATTGGGTTTTATGTTATTTTGGTAAATAACTGAAACATGATAGTGATACGTTTTAATGTCGCGATCGGTATACAGCACTAATTATTGGGTTTTCGTAAAGTACGAAGACATGATAAGTGTTGGCACTATTATTGTGTTTTATGTTATTTTGGTAAATAACTAAAACATGATAGTGATACGTTGTAATTTCGCGATCGGTACATTGGCACTATTGGGTTTCACGTAACAAACGGGAACATAATAGAGATACTGTATTAGCTCCCAAATCACACCGATCGAAAGCAAACTTATATACTATTGTAATATACTATTATAATATACTGTTGGTTGGAAATAATAATATGTTTTGAGATCAACCTCTGGCAATAAACTGCTCCGGCCTTTTGAAACAAACGGGAACATAATAGAGATTATGTATTAGCTCCCAAATCACACCGATCGAAAGCAAACTTATATACTATTGTAATATACTATTATAATATACTGTTGGTTGGAAATAATAATATGTTTTGAGATCAACCTCTGGCAATAAACTGCTCCGGCCTTTTGAAACAAAAAGAAAATAAACTCTTTGGGCCAATGCCTGAATATTTTGTCATGTGTCCTGTCGCATGGGGTAATAATGGTATAAATTCCAACTGTTAAAGAGTATTCACTGACCGCACACTTATAATGTTGATTCAACATATTTGTTTTAAAGATAGGATACACCATTGGTAATTGCTTGAATTATCAGGACCGGGTGGATTTAGGAGGTTGTATGTTATAGTAAAATAATGTGACCCACTCTGCAAAAATTAGTCAAATGTGTTAAAAATGTGTGTTGTTTTTTTCTTCAATTCTACAGTTGGTCAGAAAAACGCAGGAAAAAGTTTTCATTTCATATATGGCACAACTCTGTAGTGTAATGCATTGGTCTTTTACAATTTTGGGAAATTTGCTTTTTCTCAGTTATATTCAAAATGTCTTTGAAAAGAAATCAAGATTTACAATTGCAGTGCTTCATCAGATGCTATGGTAAGAGAATGACAAAACATGTATTAATTTAGGGAGCAAAACAAATCGTTCAATCGATCAGATCTGAAAATATAGGTGTCGGAAAAACTAAAATGCCTTAAAACAAAAATATGATTTGTTGAAAGAAAAATCACCTCCGAGACAATAAACGGCCCTTTACGTAAAAATGTATTTTGCGACATGAGACTCATTTTTGCAGAGCGGGTCACAAATATCGTTTAACTGACCTGTCCGAAGTTTTATGATCTTGGATGCTGAGAAAAGCAAGGAAAGGGCGTTCTTTTTCAACCGGCGTCGTGCAGTGGTTCTTATGTTGTTCTTGTGTTTTTTTTGCAATTGCCGTCCGGCGATCGCAATTGAAAAATGTTGTTTTTAATTCAATTTTTCGGAACAATACAGGATATCTAGCGCAATCATTTTGCTGGATGCCTGCAGTCATTATTTACTTTCAAATACGTAAGATAATTCTGAATAATTTGGTAGTAAAAGGTTTTGATATCTGCAAATGGTTTATCCTACCTTTAAGACCCTCTGAGTTTGTAAGAAAATATTCACAACATTAAATACAATTCACAACATAATTGATATTGTGGATATAATGTCTTCAAGTGAATAAGTTTGCAATGTCGTGACAAAAAAAACATCATAATGTCTTTGGTGTCCCATCTGGGCCACCATACCAAAATCGTTTCTGTCGCGCGTCGTATTCAGTATAATAAGGTAACACTTCCAAGAGAGTTGTCAGAGTGAATTTCTTTCTGGCGCACCAGCTAGGCGGACGGATGGCATCCGCTCTTCTTCAGTGACAACTTAATAAACAGAATTTGGACACAAGTTTGTCGGGAAAAACTCAAGCCATGGGGACTGACACGCCGATGTCAAATCCCACCTCTATTTTTGAAGACACAGGATCGGATTTAGGCCTGTCTGAGACGGTTTTGACCATATTACGGCTGATCGTGCATAGCGCCGTTTTCTTATTCGGCGTGCCCGGTAACTGCCTCATACTTCGTGTCTACTGGACCAAGACTCTAAAAACCAGCACCCATGTTTTCATCATGGCCTTAGCCTGGGCCGATCTGACCGTCTGCGTGCTGGCTTTGAATCGTATTTATAGTGAGGCTGCTGACATAGCTGACTATGAGATCCCGGGGTTCATGTTTGTTATCAAAGCTCTGGACACTACGGCCATCGTTACGTCAATGATGATGACTGCTGTGATTGCAGCGGACCGCTACGACTGCGTATGCCGACCACAGCGCCGGTTTTTCACCCACAAACGCGGCACGAAAACAGCTTGGTCGGTGTTCGTATTTTCACTGGTCATCAATATTCCTGCCTTCATACCCACAGCACTAACTGCTGCTAACGAGCAGTCCTTGCATCTTTCCAAGCTGGCATTTCGTGTAATTTGCTTTGTCGTGGCGCTCGTGATGATCGCCCTGTGTTACGGCAAAGTCTACGCGACCATTAAGAAACACACGAAAACACACGAATGGTCGACAAGGCTGCAGGATTCCGTATTCACAAATGTCAAACCGAACACTCCTGCCGTCGCCTCTTTGTCGACGTTCATCAGTAAACCATGCTCGAGCACGGCAGCCGATGACAGCAAGGGAGCACCAAGCCACCAAATCGACAAAACAACCCTTGGCGAAGGCGGGAAAAGATGGGCCAGTCACCCACAAGCGACATTGACCAAACATGAACTTGTGTCAACGAATATGGTCCCTCCTGTTATGAACGGCACCAGTGACCCTCCCCAACACCGAAGTAACGCAGGACGCCCACCGCCAAAGGCAGACGCAGCGGACTTACAGCGTAAGACAACCAGGATGCTGTTCATCACCAGCGTTGTGTTTCTCCTGACCTGGCTGCCCTACTGGATATATCTGGCCGCTGTATTTGCTTTCAACACCGACCCAGTAATAAATAGGATCATTCTTCAGCTCACCGTAACCATGTACGTCAACAATGCCGTGAATCCCCTGATTTACGGACTTGCCAATAGACGTTTCCGTAAAGACTGCAAGACAGTTCTCAGCAAGATTAAGCTTTGTTAGAATGATACTATTTTAACGGTCTTTGTTTTCACGCAGTTGATAATAACAATAATAATAATAATAAGCCATTCTTATATAGCGCATATCACCGTGATGCGCTCTCATGAAATCAACAATTATACAAATTTAACAGATATGTTTTTAGCCTGTTTGACAACATCTGGTAGGCTGTTCCATAACTGAACAGCAGCTGATTAGAAGGAGCGGGAACCATAGGACTTAGTTTTAGTAACTGGAGGAGTCAACAGAGACGTGTGGGTAGAGCGCAGATCTCTAACTGGTTGGTACTCCTGAACTAAACTTTGGAAGATAAACAGGGTTTATACCATGAACACATTGATATACAAGAACCAAAACGTTAAAATCTATTCTTGCCCGTATCGGCAACCAGTGCAAATCATAAAGACTTGGGTGTAATGGGTTCACGTGTGTGGGTTCTGGTGACCAGTCTAGCTACTGAGTTTTTAAGTACGTTGCAGTTTACCCATTTGAACATGAGGCAGTCCATATATTAAGCTGTCCAATTGTATCTATGCGATATATAAATGAATCAGGTTTTGTGTACACTGTAAAAAATAAAATCGTAATTTTACGGGAAATTCCTGGCAGCCAGTACTTTACTAAAAAACGGTGGAAAATGTTACCGGCGGACGGGCTGTTTTTGGCGGATTTTGAAAGCTGTCGGTTTACATAACTGTCCCCGTTAATGTACCTTGCTATTCCTGTAAAACTACAGTGTATAACAAAAATACAGTACGTTGCTGGAATTTAGCTAGGTTACCATAGTAACAAATTCTACAATAACCTACTTAACACTATATTCTCTTATTTCCGAAGAGTGGAAATTCACTCCATTCGAGTGAAAGTTCACTCCCATAGTCTGAAACTAAGGACCAGATGTTTTAGAGTGAAATTAATTTACTCGAAAAAGATTGAAATCTAATCAAATTCCACTGAAATCTAATCAAATGTCACTGAAATGGTACCATTTTTAAGTGTGTTTCAATCTAAATTTAGAGTGAGAACCACTCTAAACCGTCTAGTTCCTAGTTTCACTCTTTGGAGTTTAGAGAGTAATGGATACTGTCGTGGTTTAGTTTATATTCAGCTTTTTGTGCCATGGTGAAGTTACGGTTTCACCATAAATATTTAAATATTTAAATACGAACAAAAATTTCATGCGATTTTTTACTTATGTTTGCAACAAATCTAAATTTGATCATAGATTCGTTAGAATAATAATTATACATTTCGCTCAAGAATTTTTTTTTTACAAAACACCACAATTTAACATGACATATTTCGTGAGTTTTGATTGGTCAGTTGCTGCGTAACAAGATTCATGCTCGATAACAGTAGAATCATTGTAAATAAACAACACTTTGTTGGTGTTGCTGTATATGTACACAAATATGTTGTATTTTGACAGTATTCTTGTAAATGTATATAACCTTTGCATAAATTAACGTCCGCGTGATATTTTCAAGGCAACTACCGTAATGTTACGTCCAAAATCCGTTAAAAAACAATACGGCGATTGTTTGTTTTTTTACAGGTGGAAAAACCCCGTTATTTTACTGTTATTTTTT
This sequence comes from Crossaster papposus, assembly GCA_037893245.1. NCBI lineage: Eukaryota > Metazoa > Echinodermata > Asteroidea > Velatida > Solasteridae > Crossaster > Crossaster papposus. The sequence continues at coordinate 367,412 of JBAIAA010000032.1, read as the reverse complement.
TACAGTGTATGTCTTAGTGTACATATAAGACACCATTTGTGTAGAATGTCAAAATGTCAAATGTATACATGTACACAAAGGCGTTGTAGACTCTTAATCACAGTGACTCTTTGTGCTTGTTATGTTAATCAAACAATATGGAAGGGACAAACAGATTCCGCATTTTGTTGTCTTCGACAAATGTTAATGAGGAGTGAGAAGAAGGGGATATGATTAGGGAACATTTTGAACTCGACAGAGTTTTAATGTTCAGATATCTGTTTGGTAATAAAATATGTGACAATTTAATTTGATCACAACAATTGTTATTTTTGTGTCTGGTAATGAAAGCAAAGATACCTCAAAGGCGTCGTAGGCACTGTAGCTCGCAAGCCTGAAAGAAAAACATGTAGGGAGAAGACAATGAAAATAAGGTACAGTTTTAGATGCGAGAGGAAAACCCCAGAAGAATATCCTGGTGGGAAAATTCCACAGAATCAGGCAGAGACTGAAAACCCAATCCACATATTGGCCCAGGTTGGATTCGAACCCGGGTCACAGTGGTGGAAGGCGAGGAAAGAACCGCTATAGGCCAATCCGACTCTCCTTTTATACCACCAATAACATAATAATCTATATGGTTTTAAGTTAAAATGATTGACAAAACTTTGAACAGTTGTCGGTAAAGGTGTTTTGAGCCTTGCTGGAAGATTGTTCCAGGCTTGAGCAACACAATATAGAAAGTTTCTTTTGCCAAAGGTTTGGTTCTGGGGCGTGGCAGAGTAACATGCCTACACTGTTAAAACAATTACACAGGTTATGCAAAAAAAATACCATGTTTTATATGTACTATACGAACTCGCTTGCTATTATGTAACAAAAGACATAACACTTGCTTGGTAAAAGGTTTCTTGACAGTTGTGTAAAATGTTACCTGGTACTTAGGTAATTATACTTTACACATTTATTAGGTATTGACAGTTGTGTACAATGTTACCTAACTCTTATGATATATTTACACATTTATTACGTAACAACTAGAAAAACATTGGGTGTACACAACCTTTGGGTAAACATTATATTTCACTTTCATGTTAAATAATACTTCAGTTCATTTATTTTATATATTTTCATGTTCATTTATGTCTCTCCCAACTGATTTATCTTGTTGACTCCTTAATATCAATTAAGCGGGATCTTGGTTCGTCGACTCCAGGGTTCCCATAACGTATCAAACTGTTACGTTGCCTTGAATGCAGCAACCTATGATGTCTGAAGTCCTGCACACTAAGGAGCCTATATTGATAGTGTATAATTGTTCTTAGGCCAAATAAACAAAACACATGTTTAGCGTCATGCCCTTTTTAGGAGGAGGCCCCTTTTTTTCTTCAAAATGGCCGCCCGACACATCTTAATTCGAGTCATTTAGTGTACATGTCACACCCTATCTTCCAATTTAAAATTAAATCATGGTTCACCCACGATTACAAATCAAAATTCATGTAGGTCGATCATGTATGCACCGTACACGACTACACGTCACACCCTAGCCTTCCTATTAGAACAAATATATTTCCAGTGCATGTACACAGTGATGCTAAAGTCTAAAATACGATCTTAAAATTTTATTATCTTAAAAAAAAAAAAAAAAAAAAAAAAAAAGGCAAATTTATCCTCTTTTTTTTTTTTTTTAAAGAAAGAAAAACGGAGGCGGCCCCCAAAAAGGAAGCGGGCGGTGACGCTAAACATGTTTTTAATTTTATTTTGCCTTACGCCAGCTCTTATATAGCCACGAAGAGCCTTGCTATATGCGAGTCTGTCTCCGTGGTGTAACATGAATAAACTCGGTCTCCGTCGACTTTCAGTTTCTCTATACTGCTACTGGCTGGAGGTGGTTCACTCCAGGGGTTTTCTTTCTTCGTCCAGGAAGACAACATCGTCTGCATAATTTTGGAAAAAAGTCGGAATCTAAATTCAAATAGGTAAAGTTTCACACAACCAAAGATCAACGTACATGTACATGTACATGTGGGTATTATGCACTCATTTGTACTGCGCACATCTAGTCGTGTGCACACAATATGCCTAACATAATGCAATAATTGCGTGGCCTTCACTACACAAATACCAATATCCTGTAGTTTCTCGGTATTGGGAACAGGATAACAATCACAAGAGGTTTAGAAAAACGTTACCTTCAAAGACTGCAGGCTGTGGCATGCCCCGTCGTTCTGACAAACGTCTGGTGTTTATGTTGCCCATCTTGCTTCTCTGCGCTGTGCGCGTGTTGGCCTACGTTTTTACATAACTTAAGTAATGTTTACCCAATTTATTAGTTCGTTTTTACATAAGTTATGTCAATTGGCTTCTTTATTTATTCAACATGTAATAAACGATTTACGTTTCTGCGAGGTACTTATTTTCTGGCGATTTTTACCTAAATTATGTTGTTTTTTACATAATTTTGTGTATCTAATTTGTTTTACTTGTCTTTTTGAGAGTGTAGTAGTACTGGATCTTGTACGATGTGAATGTTGTTCATTGATTGTAGTGAACTTAGGTAGCTTGGAATTCATTCAGCTACACCTAAAAACCATCGTGTTTAGATGTCATTCTATTTGTGCTTGTAATGTTTTCCAGCCAAGATGATGAAATAAATCAGTAATTGGTGTTCTATAAGGTGCACTTCAAACAATTCGTCCAGCTCTATTAAGAAGTTTATTAAATATGTTATGTGCGTGTTTAAGTAGCTTTGGTCCAAACAATACCACAACAATCAAAATGAGGGAGAATAATTTATTTGGCAATAAGGTTAAGTGTTTTTTTTGCTGGGAGAAACTTCGTACTCTGCTGAGACTACTAATGCGTTTGGGTATCACGGGGCTAACATTAGTGATGTCATCTTTCCATTTAAGATTAGGTTAAATGAAAACACCAAATACTTTATATAAAAGGTTTGTTCAAGAGGTACATTATTGAACCAAATGTTCATTGACGGCTGCTGAATGTTAGCCAGTCGAATACGGGCGAACTGCGTGAACAGATTTTACGCGACGTGCACACTATCGATTACAGTCGCCGTTGGCAAATAGTATCACACTTTTGCTCTATGCATATCAATTGGAGTGCAATGACTTTTTAAGCGAGTGTTCACATACTGTTTTAAAGGGATCGTATACGTTTGGTAATTGGAACCCACTGTTTGTTTCAATCCTATATAGTTATAGATATATACCATAAAACTAACCTGTAACAATTGTTAGCGATTTTAAGATATTGCCGAAAATCTAGAGCGGTTATGTCCACGCAGGAAGAATAATCTGCATTGGAATACACACTCTGAAAAACGTCACTGCAGTTACACTTCTCAGATTCAAATTGTTTGGGATAAAAAGTGATATCTTTTTCCATAACCGCAGTACTTCGAGGTGAAAAATTTCTAAAAATGCATTATACTATCCAAAGCTGCTGTACTTCTTAGCAAGTAAGTTTTTATTGCCATTAATTTTTGGAGTAATTTACAAACGTATACGATCCCTTTAACATAAGAACTTGATTGAAACTCCTGTATTCCCTTGTTTTCGTATAATTATAGCCATCGTATTCAGTACCACCGTCCTGGGCCCAGCCCTGGGTTTCCTCATCGGCAGCCTCTTCCTCAAGTACTACGTGGACTTCGACACCAAGGAGGCCCGGATCTCCCCGACCAGCCCCCGCTGGGTGGGCGCGTGGTGGCTGGGCTTCTTCTTCTTCGCGGGTGCCATTCTGATCACGGCCGTCCCCGTCTACGCGTTCCCGGCCAAGCTCAGGAAACCCAGCAATACGAATCGAACCAGAGAAGACGACGAGGACGACGAGGGGGAAGATGCCGACGTGCGTATGGCATTCAGTGATGTCTCTTTAACAAGTGAGTTGACACCCTTTGCCTGGAAGCGATTTGGGGTTAAACTTACGTTTTTGTGGAAGTGTCCATTTAAAATGTGCGAACTGGTTCGGGGTCCCACGTTGACGACGGGCGTAGCTATTAACCCTCCTATATATAGTGCAGTTGCCATAGAGCTGTCAGACCTTTCAACACCTTTCAAGTTTTCTGGACTGAAACGTTTTGAAGGGTGAGAAAACTGTCTGACAAAAGAAACCTATGAAAGATTGCAAAAGGTAAAACAACTCTCTGAACAAACAGGTGTGAGAAAAAAATCACTTTCAAGTTTCTTGGACTGAAATGTTTTGAAAGGCGAGAAAACTGTCTGACAAACGAAACCTATGACAGATTTCAAAAGGTAAAACAACTTTCTGAACAAACTGGTGTGAGAAAAAAACAACTTCCAAAAGGTATTGAAAGGTGTAGTAGTGCAGTAGCAACAAATTTTGGAGCGTTTTGAAAGGTTCATACTTATTTATAGCCATTTTCTCAAGTAAGCAAATTTTGAAAGGTTTTGAAAGGTAAAACCAAACCGACGATCCACCCAATCGATCCACCCAATTATTTAAAGTATTCTTTTTGCATTTACCACAGAGATCCCGCTTGCTATCTGGGGCCTTCTGAAGAATCCTGTGTACATGATGGTGAATGTGGCTTCAGCAGCAGAATTCGGCATCGTCACCGGTTTCGTCAGATTCGCGCCAAAGTTCGTCCAGTCCCAGTTCCAAGTGAAAGCCTCCACGGCAAATCTGTTAACAGGTTTGTGAACCGTGCCTATCGGATTATTCTACAATGCGTCTAAAATATAACGGATTACTTTACATCTCATAAATATCTATGAACAAATTGGAGCGCGTCATTGGCCGATTCCGCCGCGCGTCCGGGACGTAAACATGATACGCTGCCAGGTGACGTATACTCCCGGTGAGTATCCAGCTCGCTGCCGTGCGGTATTCCGTTCTGGTAGCACCAACAATGTCCTTTGGAACCCACCTCGTAGACATGTAGTGTGTGGCAATGTAATCTTTACGGAACCAGTCTCGGTAACGTTACTAGATTTCCGTTATTGACTGACAAAGAACTTGTATATCTTGTGCTGAATAAATTAAGATGCAAAATCTACGAAAGCCGTTATCGACAAGGCAGTGAATATTGTGAGGTGTAGTAAGACAAATACAGCATGGGTTATTTCTGAAAAATAGTGGGATTTACTGGTCCCTCGGTGTAGGTCAGCTCGACTGCCTCGGCCCTCCGCTTCGCGTTGGAAGGTATTCGAGCTTACCTACACCTTGGGACCAGTAATTACCACTATACCTCCCCGCAAACCATGCTGTATTTTCTATACTACCAAACGTAGAATATGTAACCTACAAAGATGCTATAGGTATGGTTGGAAAGATACACCCTTTCACTTTAAAAGAAGATATTATATCATCATCTCATTTACATGCAACCAATTAAGTGTAGGTCAAACTTAGCTGTCTTGAAGTCTAGTCCTCCCACGATCTAAAAGTTATCGGCCACTGCCGAACTGAGTTTAGTCTGGGTTACCGCTCCCGACCTTTTAATGACCTTTTCCGTCTTATTCACGCTACACGCGGCCTACGCTGCCTTGCTAACGATCTTTTCCGACTACTTTTAACCAAACACGGACGTCTATTCCCTACATGTTCCCGACCTGCTAACGATTTCCTTATGGCCCTGTCACACCAGAACGTTTTAGGCCAACGCGTGAGTAGCGCGTTAAAAATAGTTGATACGCTGGCAAACGCTGAACTTCCACAGAAAAAGTCAAATGGAACCGTGATTTCAGCGTGTCCATAACGCGTTGATAACGGGTTCATAACGTTCGCCAGCGCGTGAATAACGCGTTAGTAACGCGCTCGACGACTGATGAACGACTGCCCAGCGCGTGAGTAGCGCGGTCCAACGCGCGCCAGCCTACGGCAACGACCACATGATTAGTTGTACAAAAAGATGACGCGCTACTACAGTAATGGCCCTGTCACACCAGAACGTTTTAGGCCAACGTGTTGGAATTTCGGCAACACGCGGGTAAACGTTGACCAACGCTAGGCCAGCGTTCGCAACACGCTAATCGCGTTACCCACACGCTGGAACACGCTGGAACACGCTGAGGCAAAAATACATTTTTCAACATACCTACAAAATTTCAGCTTTTTGGCAGCGTGTGACTGCACACGCTGACGGCGCGCAGGATGGTCGTTACTCACGCGTCGAACGCGCTAGACGATTGTTACCAACCCAATACTTACACGCTGGCGACCCGCTGTCGTATTTTTATTATAAATCAGTGATACGTTCCTCACACGCTGAGCGCGTTCCTCACACAATGCTCACGCGCTGGCATACGATATGAACCCGTTATCAATCTGCATGGACAGGCTGAAATCACGGTTCCACTTCACTTTTTCTGTGAAAGTTCAGCGATTGCCAGCGTATCAACTATTTTTAACGCGCTACTCATGCATTGGCCTAAAACGTTCTGGGGTGACAGGGCCATAACCAGCGTGTCGCCAGAGTACACCAGCGTACACCAGCGTGCGCCAGCGTGTGAGTAGCGGGTTGATAACGATCGTCTAGCGTGTTCGACGCGTGAGTAACAAACCTCCAACGCTCCGCCAGCGTGTGCAGTCACACGCTGACAAACGCTGGAAATTGTATGTATGTTGAACAAAATATGTTTTCCTCAGCGTGTGACAACATGTCCCAGCGCGTGAGTAACGCGCTCAGCGTGTTGCTAACGCTGGCCAAGCGTTGGTCAGCGTTTGCCAGCGTGTTGCCAAAATTACAACACGTTACTCACGCGTTGGCCTAAAATGGTCTGGTGTGACAGGGCCATTAGACCTGTCCCCGTCTTGCCGTATACTCATTTCAACTCCCAACGTCGAGAGGTATGTGCATCGAGAGGTGAGCAAAGCCACAGCGTGACGGCATGGCTTCTTAACGCACCCGACCATGCACGCCTTCCGCCGTCTATGTTCACAATCTCCTAACGACCACATAACTACTTTCAAGACCTCCTAACGTCTGTCGCACCACCGCTCTTCATTCACAATCACTCCCGATGGTTCGGAACAGTTCAAAATAGTCGACAAAACTTCGACCAAGTTCACCGACCTCTCAGAACCTTACCAGACACGCCCTCGCCCTTCCCTGACCTTCCAGACCATCAATGTCGAAAGAGTTCAGCCTCCAAGTGCGGCCTGGCCTTTACAACGCACAACAGGTGCGACCAGCCAATCACCAAGCAGTATACCGCATCACACGGCTGGGTCATTAGCATATACCGCGCACCAACTTGAATTGTCTATGATTCCCAGTCGGCAAAACTATGTTTCAAAAAACGCATGTCTTAGTGAGGAAATATCCAAACGCGCGTTCCAATTGGTCACGTGTTCAACAGTAGTTTCAGACACGCATCATTGTAGTATGTCTATAACACATTTGAAACGCATGTTTGGATATTTCATTTTACCTCGCCAAGACGCGCGTTTTGTCGTACTTGTTAACCCGTGTTTGAAACATAGTTTTGCCGACTGTGTTATTGCTTAGGTACACACAGTAATAATATGTAAAATTCGTTCAAATTTATTTGAATATTCCTTAAGAATCAAGGCAACTAGCCGTGTACGTAGTTACTCTACTTGAATGACATGGAAACAAGACTTTCCGAACAACGCGTTGTGACTCACTATTGCGCAAAAGCATGTAATTTCAGTAAGCCGAGCGCACAAATTTTCGTTTTGAATTACAAACAAGCAGGGATGTAGTCGAGTCCATCACAAGTCCCTGCAAGTCCCTGAAAGTCCCCGCAAGTCCATCACAAGTCCTCCAGTTCAAATTCAAATCACAAGCTATTCAAATTAGCTTCGACAAAAGCATTTCTTTGTCATTGTTCATCCAGTTACTTGTGACTGCCTTTATGAAGGGACTTGTGACTGGCTTCACGAAAGGACTTGTGAAAAGACTTGCAGGGACTCGACTACAACCCTGCAAACAAGCCTACGGTACTTTTGTTTTTCAGAAAGTAGGAGTGTTTTCGTTTCGTAGAATGTATGTACATAGGCGTATCTGGGTGCGTTTGTTTATGGTGTAAATGGAGGACACATACCTGGCGACACGAATGTGAATTGGGGTTAGGGTTAGAATCGAGGACGACCTCGATTGAGATTCGTGTACAATACTAATGAGAGCCGTCGGAAAAGGTTAGAGTACAAACAAAGGAAATTATCGAGAGGAACAAAGGAAACTCCTCGATTTACACCATATACAAACGTGGTGGCTCTTGTATCATATTACGATCGATGATCGAAACACAAAGGAGAACAAAGGGAACAAAGAATCCTTGAAGGACGGCTTCCTTGTCCGAATTCGGACCTCGATCGTTCGGGTAAGCGCTAGGTAATGAGGTTAGGTTATAGTACAGGAATAAAGGAAAACACAATAGGGGATCCTCGGTCGTTATGTGGTTCACGACTGTGTGTGTCGTACGGTGTGTATTTCAACGCTCGTGGTTTGTATATTGAAGCTGTCCGTTTATACTTGTTGTTATGGCTTGTTTTATCCAGGTACTCTGATACCAGCAGGAGCCCTCGGTGTCATCATTGGAGGGCTCATCTTGAACCGAGTCAAGACCAACTTGATGGGCGCGGTGAATGTCATGAGCGCCTGCACTGTCGTCGCAGGACTTTTCTATGGTCTCATGTTCATCCCGGGCCCTTGCCGTAACTTTCAAATGGCCGGAGTAACGACGCCGTATCGATTCAAGTACGTTTTGTAATTGATTGTGAACCTTATGGAGTGTCACCGCGTACAACCAGAAAGAAGCACGAGACAATATGTTGTTATCTCTCCCCCTATTTATTGCACACACCTCTTCGAACAATGCCGAACAGAGCTGGTAAACAAGCCGTATGCGGGGATTATGCCTACAGGTGTACACGGTGGGAGTCTTATACGGTGGGGTAATAATGTGACATCCTTCGCAATTCAGCTTCACAGCTGCCAGTAAAGATGATTAGCCCCATTCGTATTATTATTATATTAGTAGTAAATTCAAAGGATTCGTCATCTGTAGTATAACGACGAGCCAATACGAGCCGTCGGACATGAGAGCCGAAGTACAAACAAAGGAAATCTCGAGAGGAGCACAAGAAATCCTTTATTTACACCATAAACAAACGTCTGTGGGTAGTCCCTACCAAAATCAGACAAGACACCTTTCTAGTATTTTGTAGACAAATCTCGCCCAGGCCGCTCACAGTGTTTTCCTTTGATTGTTGCAGTGATACGACGTGGCATCTGCCCGACCCGTACAATGTTAGTCTGGTCAGAACCTGCAATGAAGATTGTAATTGCGATCCAAGCAGCTACAGCCCAGTGTGTGGCAAAAAGGGCGTGGCGTATTTCAGCCCATGCTATGCTGGGTGTCGGATACGCAAATCCGCGGCGACCCACGATGACCCAGACGCCTTTGTAAGTATTGATTGTTGTAATGGTCATAGGCCACGCCCACCTTGGCTTGGGTAGGTATTTCACAGTGCTTGTGAGCATGTTGTGACCAAGTTTGACCAAGTTTGAGATACTGTGGTCACCTGATCAAAAGTTGTAATCTAATTGACCTTTTGCGTGTGGAATTTAAATAATTTCTGGTACACTGATTTGTTCACACAGCTTGGCACATGTAGACTTTAAATTCTCCAGACCAACGACACTGTTGCTATATCACGTGATTCGGGGCAAGCTTTTGCATAGTTACGTAAGATACGCTCAGCACCAATACATTGTTTACAATGGGTGAGAATGGCAAAAAGACACCAGACCATTCCAGAGCTGGGGGTTGCTAGCGTAAGGCTTGCCCCGAATCAAGTGATATAACAACAGCGTCTTTGGTCTGGAGAATTTAAAGTTAAACTGTGCCAAGCTGTGTGAGCAAGTCAGTGTTCCAGATGTTATTGAAATTTAACTCGGGGTCACGCGCAAATGGCTTATTGACCATTTGCGTGTGGAATTTAAATAATTTCTGGTACACTGACTTGTTCACCACAGCTTGGCACAGTTTGACTTTAAATTATCCAGACCAAATACACTGTTGCTATATCATGTGATTCGGGGCAAGCTCTTGCATAGTTACGTAGAGACAGACGCTCAGCACCAATACATTGTTCACAATGGTTGAGAATGGTACAAAGACACCAGACCATTCCAGAGCCGGGGGTTGCTAGCATTAGGCTTGCCCCGAATCACGTGATAAACAGTGTCTTTGGACGGGAGAATTTAAATGTAAACTGTGCCAAGCTGTGTGAACAAGTCAGTGTACCAGATATTATTCAAATTCCACACGCAAATGGCCAATTGGTAAATCCACACTATTTTATTGATAGGCAGGTGCACACAGCGGACGCTTTATGGTAGTCTGGGTATCAGACATTATACCCATACGGGATACGGTCTGATATATCTAGACATGTTCATTCTTCTGCGACCCCGTGTGCCAGCCAATTGGGAGTCGACTGGTGTCCTTTGGAGTGGAAACGTGGACAAAGCTGCTGATTGGCCAATTTCGCTGCCGTGTTTTTGAACCATGGCAACTGGTAACGGAAGACGCGAAATCGCGATGGAAGACGCCTGCTTATTGGACAAAATCTCGAGGTCAAAATGCAGTCTTGTTTTGCATAATTAATCACCGAATCTGCTCGCATATCATAGACGCTCGTCCAAAGAGCGGATATTGCATAGACTAGCTTTATTAGTGGTGCAGACCATAGCCTTGGTCAAGGCGAGTTCGTCGTTATCCGTCCAGAAATACACTGTGCGCGCGCCCCGCATTGCTAACTTGCGCCCCATGCAAAGATACAGCGCGAACAGCGACCTCATACGGCCACTGTTTATGCAAATCTACTGAGGCTACTTTTTCGCCTTGGATCATTGGGTTTTTGAAATCTTATGTTTTTCCTATATTTTGCGCCACATTTGTGGCGCATGACCTCGTATGCGAATACAGATAAGTATAGGCGGGGCTAAGATGTGAAGTGTCCAATCACAACGCGGTTGAAATCCGACGTCATCAAATTTGATGCAGCATGACATTTAAGACAAAATGGCAGATATTCAGCGTCGTCTTTCGTCCGAAGATCTGTCGTGTTGTTTGAATTTTGCAGCGAAAATATTATCCCTCGAAGATTTTAGACCCGAGCAGCGAAAGGCCATTAGAATCCTTTCTTCGTGGTCTTTGTGAATTTTCCGAAAGGTTATGGGAAATCCGTCATTTTTCAGGCAGCCTGAGCCCCATTTTGCTCGGAGCTCGAACGTACGGCCAGGTACTCAGCGTCAGTTTTCAGCGTGTTCGGTCAGTTTCTTATCGCCGCATAATCGGCATTAACCCAGGCATGCTGGTCTGTGCGGTATCGCCACATTGTGGTTCAAGCATGGTCCAACGCTGTGGGGAGGGGGCATGTTTACGGCTGCAGAACCAACCTTCAAAGTGATCACAATATCGTAATTTAAACAGGGACAAGTGTCTTATATCCCCAATAACTCCTCAGATTATTTTCTTGGCAAAATTCAACCGGCAAGGCATTTAATTATCAGAGTTCCGCGTTTTACCGAGCCACGGTTTTCAGATCAGCTGGATTAGATGTGTGCGAAATAATGTAGGGCCGAGTTCGACACGTTTCAATAGAGTCGCGGCCTTCTCCAGTCACCGCGGTTGAAAACTCAAAACTAAGCAGCTAAACACAACTAGTTTTGACCATAACATTGTCAACATTCAAGAAAATACCCAGCAAAACGAGCGAAAATAACTGCGACCCTAACCAATCAAGCAAGACAGTTCAAATCTTCATGTGTAATTCCTACAAGCCTTCGTAAAAATCACTCAACTTTCTCCCGATAAAATATGTCAACGATGGCGGTGTTCGTAAACACTCATGCAGTTTCTACGCAACGATCGACCAATAAGAAAACGACTATAAAGGTCAGCTTAATCTATTAGCATAATGAGCACCGCCCCCAAAACCTAATGATCCAAGGCGTTCGAGTATCCTCAGTTAGTTTGCATATAATAGTGGCCGCGTGAGGTCGTTGTTTGAGCTCCGATTACTGCTGCGCTGTACGTACGGACGGGTAACGATGAACGCCTTGACCAAGGCTATGCAGACCATGAAATAAAATACTATGGACAGTAGCAGCGACAATAGCCTTACACCTAAAACCTCATAAACCCTCATAAACCCTCATAAACCCTCCAACGTATCTGGTACACACATCAAGTTGCGCAATTTAACATCTTTAAAAATTAATGCTGTTTCGTTTTGTAGAATAATGCATTTACGATATGACCAAGTAGAATAGCTTTTGGGTCTTATTATATCCAATCTCGTTTATACATTTCTCTCAGTAATAGAAACTATTTGAATACAGATCAGTTGATTCTGCTGAGGAAGAAGTAGAAAGGCCAACCATGCACGAGTTGTATATTATTCACAGAGGCAATTTCGCCGTTTACATCGCTGGTTAATACAAATTAGTAACTGACAGTCTTTATTTAACACAAATCACTGTGATAATTATTCAAGCCGAGTGATTCATATACACTTTTCAAATACCTGGCTTCGTCTTCGTCTTTGGCTTAAGGCGATGTTAGATTCCCAACTGCGAGATCTTCAGCCACATTCTGATGCCTGTTGTGCTTCAGAAACATTCACTCGATTGATTCTCAGTGATTCGGAATTCGGAGGCAAAGCCAAAGCCGGAGATGAAGTAAAGATTTCGAAAAACCCTCAAGGAGGTCTCTCAATCTCGATGCCAGTAGAAACTCCAACAGACAGAACAAGTCCCTCTAGAATAACATGATCCATTAGAATGACTACATCCCTCTAGCATACCAACGGATAGTACTGTATATAGTTTGCAGTTTACCGTAAGAAATTGTTATCACTTTGACAACTGCCCAGAACGTTTTTGTCTGCCTCAGGAATATTACAACTGCACCTGCATCGAAGACTACTGCGATTCAGATAACCTGCAGGCGACCAGGTCGGCCGAGAGTGGTGATGGCGGCCAACTCTCGGTACTGCGTGGCTGGGATTACTCCGCCGCCCCAACCCCTACTGCACCGATGCTAGCGCCCGAGGCAACCACGGGGCTGTGCGAATCTCAGTGCTCCAAGCTTTGGTTGTTCTTTGCTCTGCTGTTACTTGTGGTTTTTGTCTCCTCGATGGAGCAGATGCCGGCTCTCATGACCCTCCTAAGGTAGGTGAATGGAGAGATCTTTGCATCCACCCATTCCTTATGATTCAAGCAATTACCAACAATGTACGGTATTCTACCTTTACATCCACCCATTTCTGATGATTCAAGCAATTACCAATGGTGTATCCTACCTTTACATCCACCCATTTCTGATAATTCAAGCAATTATCAATAGTGTATCCTACCTTTACATTTACCCATTCCTGATTATTCAAGCAATTACCAATAGTGTATCCTACCTTTACATCCACCCATTCCTGATGATTTAAGCAATTACCAATGGTGTATCCTACCTTTACATGTGACCAGTCTAGGTAATTCAAACAATTGCCAATGGTGTATTCTACTTTTACATCCGCCCATTCCCGATGATTCAAGCAATTACCAATGGTGTATCCTACCTTTATATCCACCCATTTCTGATAATGCAAGGAATTACCAATGGTGTATCCTACCTTTACATCCACCCATTCCTGATAGTTCAAGCAATTACCAATGGTGTTTCCTACCTTTACATCCCCCATTCCTGATAAATAAAGCAATCACTAATTTTGTATCCCACCTTTACATCCACTCATTCCTGATAAATAAAGCAATCACTAATTTTGTATCCTACCTTTACATCCACTCATTCCTGAAAATTCAACCAATTGCTAATGGTGTATCCTACCTTTAAAAAGAAGCTCTTTCAACTATAACAAACATTTTAAAATAATTTCTAGAACTATTTTGGTAAACAATACAAATAAAATAACTTGTGGGTATACTGTATAACAAATTACACAATTAGGAAAGTGAATATAATACAATTAAATATAATACCTGCAAAACGCTACGGCTGTTTACGGTTGTGCATAATTGCATGTGTATACGCACTCGATCCCACTCCGTGTTAATATATATAAAACAGTGTTATAATGCATGGTGTACTGCAGATAGCTGCAAACAAGGATAGGCTTGTTTGAATTATCATGAATGGGTGAATTTGGGTGGTTCTATTCTATAGTAAATATCGTCTAACTAACCTGGCCGAAGTTTTACAATCATGGATGCTGAGAAAAGCAAGAAGAACGGCGTTCGTTTTTAACCGGCGTTGGGCAGTTATTCTTATGTTGTTCTTGTTTTTTTTTCGCGATCTCCGGACGACGATCACATATTAGTAACCCTAAATTAGCCATATATTGAGCCAATCTGTGAAAAAAATTTAAAAGAAACTAATTTCAACTGATTTTGGTGGGTATGGGTATGGACAACTACCAAAAAAAAGGAAGGAGGAATAGGGGTTGGGGAACTTTTTTTATTAGAGGAACTTTGGGGAACTTTTTTTATTAGAGGTCAAAGGTCATTGACCCCTGCCTAAATCACTACAAATTATATTTCAGCAACAAAATATGGTATATAGATGATCTTGGTGTCAAAATGCACAGAATTACCAAAGAAGATGACATCAAATAATTATTGACCCTTGGGACCAAATCCTGACCTCCGAAAATACACAAACGAAGACCTAGCCCTTCCTCAACGGGGCGAGCCTTCCGCGGACTCTAAGCGTGAAAAAATAAATAAATAAACACACCACAATACCCCACTGGTGTTCGTCCTACCATACTACCCACGAGTCGCGCACCCAGCTCTCAAACGGGCTCTCCTCAAACACTGGCACTGGATTAGTGAAAACGAATACCTAAATACATGTAGGCTATTTGATACCCAACCCTTGGCATACAAACGGCACAAAAACATAAAATGTGAACTTGTTCGATCTAGGACTAAAGCATCTCCACAATCCAACCAAGAAGAAAACAACCTGGATGAGGAGAATGTGCAAATCCTATTGGAACTATTGGAAGAACAAAACAATGATCTAAGAAATGGCTCTCAAGACTAAAATAAAATAAATAAGTCAAGATGCCTTCCTTTCGATCAATACCCCCCAAAAGCCGGTATTTGTCCTTGCAATCTGTCATATAAACCGACACACAAATAAAAACAAAGAAAAAAGTAAACTGAAAGAATGGTGACTGATGAAGTGCATAATATAGCACCACAAATATGCCCTGCTCCCCTTCCAAAAAAGGGGAGAAAAAGGGGACGGCATATTATTACCGGTAATAATCAATCACTGAGTGAACTAAAAACAAAGGACCACTGTTGCAATACAAAAACCACAAACCAAAAAAATAAAAAAAAAGAGTTAAGAATTACGCTCCGGAGAGGCCAGTCAAACAACCACTCTCTGGCATACCGTGCATACTCACTAGATAACGTACAATTACAGATTTAACTCTGCCAGTCACAAATATAAATGTAAGTTTCACCCCAGATGTGCATGTTCACCTGTTTTTGCATTTGTTCAAATTCACAGCTCAGCCCAGACAACCTCAAAAAAAAAACCGTCAAAGGCTCCCAAATAACAAATATTATCCTTAATTACCAGTTTAAACAAGACAAAACATTGAGTGGGAGTAAAATAGAAAATCAAACACCATAAGAGGACAGAACTTAGGACACATGCCAACTGGGGTAAAGGGAAACAGTAATCATTTTGTAAATAATGTTATACTTAGCTAAACTTCAATAATATGACTTAAAAGATTGTTTTTTCAATAAAAACCTGAAAATCAGTGTTAAATATAGACACTATTTATCTATATTTGGTTTTATTTTCATTTTTACCTATGCTGAGAACAAAGGCGGCCATTTTTAAATGCCCCCGGGCGCCGCCATTTTTAAATGCCCCCTGGCGCTGCCATTTTTAAATGCCCAACGTGCGAAAGGACAAGCTTACAAAAAAAGAAGGGCGCAGTGTAGATCACAGAGATTTCATTTGTATTATTCTGCACAAAATCTGTACAGAAAGGGTCAATTAGACCCAAAACTAAGTTACAGTTTCACAGTGACTGACTGGAAAAGTATTGAAAGTGAACATAATTACTGCAAAAGGTTTTAAAAATACTGATAGAAAACCTCATCTTCGAACACTACACCATGGCCTCCATTTTGTTGATGTTTACTTAATTGTACTACTCGTAGTAAAACCCTCAACCATTGGTTGTAAGTTTCACCCCAGATGTGCATGTTCACCTGTTTTTGCATTTGTTCAAATTCACAGCTCAGCCCAGACAACCTCAATAAAAAAAAACGTCAAAGGCTCCCAAATAACAAATATTATCCTTAATTACCAGTTTAAACAAGAAAAAACATTGAGTGGGAGTAAAATAGAAAATCAAACACCATAAGAGGACAGAACTTAGGACACATGCCAACTGGGGTAAAGGGAAACAGTAATCATTTTGTAAATAATGTTATACTTAGCTAAACTTCAATAATATGACTTAAAAGATTGTTTTTTCAATAAAAACCTGAAAATCAGTATTAAATATAGACACTATTATCTATATTTGGTTTTATTTTCATTTTTACCTATGCTGAGAACAAAGGCGGCCATTTTTAAATGCCCCCGGGCGCCGTCATTTTTAAATGCCCCCGGGCGCCGCCATTTTGAGACTATAGGTTGCGCACATCCAAATAAAGTCCCATAGACAACAATGATAAATACCCCAACTTCAAAAAATTGGGGAAAATACTCACAACTCTCCAAGGTGACTAAACTATACACCAAAATTAAGCTTATTTCACCATCTTTCATTTTCTTTTCAATTTGTGTGGGGTCATCTGATCACTTTTGGGTGATATTTCCCTCCAAAGGAGAACACCCCTAAAACTAGTTTTAAAGTCCAATCTGGGGTAAAGGGAAACAGTAATCATTTTGTAAATAATGTTATACTTAGCTAAACTTCAATAATATGACTTAAAAGATTGTTTTTTCAATAAAAACCTGAAAATCAGTGTTAAATATAGACACTATTTATCTATATTTGGTTTTATTTTCATTTTTACCTATGCTGAGAACAAAGGTGATACTTGTCAGCAGAACCGCGTCTCAAGAAAATAACGAAAAACACGGAGGGGTTCTCTTGAAACTTGTACACGTAACCCCCCCCCCCCCCCCCCCCCCCTCCTCCTACCGACTGCAATCTCGCAGACAAAATGTGGCCAGAACTGACTTCCCAGAAGCGTATATCACTAAGACAAAAATTACATTAAGAATTACGCTCTGGGCAATATAGTTACGCAACCACACTGCTGGCATACCAGCAAATCATAAATATACAGATTTATCTCTGCAGACCAGCAACAAACATACAATCCCATGATACTTCACGCAGCAGAACTGTTGCAGCATCTCCAAAACAATAATGAAAACGATGAGAAATAGTTCTGACTTGTGACAACTTCCATAAACACCCTCCCCTTCCCATAGTAGAATGAGTTCTGATTCACTGCAGCTAACTCTTGGATTGATCGAACAAACAACAACAAATAAACTGATCATTCCTTGAAGTATGCCTGCATAAACAGGTTTCCCTTTGCTATTTTCTTGCAAAAGCACTTCATCTTTAACTAAAAAAACGAATAGTCTCACAGAAAAAGAAACAAATTCCACATAACCCAGCGTTAGACGTCCTTCAATTTAATGTCCTTCCCATGTGACCGAGAATCGTTTTAATAATACAAAAACGTAGGCTGAATGTATGATTACGCTCCTTCCCAATAAACACCAAACATGATTATAAATGCACATATACTTTACATACACAAACTGTTTGACACTAATGAACTTTAACCCCCCCCCCCCCCCCCCCCCCCGCCCAATTGCTCATTTTGACCTTTAACCTCGTATTTTGGTGGTGAAGAATCCATTTCATATTGTGTTTGTCTCCTAGTATAATTCTGTGCATTTGGACACCAAGATCATCTAGGCCTATGAAAAACATACTGCTGCTGAGATACAATTTATAATGTTTTAGTGCAGGGTCAAAGACCTTTGACCCTCAGAAAGGGAATTTCCCCCTCCTTCTTTGCTCTTGGAATAAATAATAACCCCCATACCCGCCACAATAAGTTGAAATTAGCCTCTTAGATTTTTTTTGTTCATGGTAATTTTCCTGTTATTTTACTAATATGACATTTTAGTAATACGTCTATTTTTGACCTTTGACCTCTTTTCTAAGGGTCAGTAGTTATTATATGTCATCTTCTTTCATAATCATGTGCATTTTGACACCAAGATCATCTATATACCATATTTTGTTGCTATAAATATGACATTTTAGTAATAAAATTGTTTTGTGACCTTTGACCTCATTTTCGGAGGTCAGGATTTGGTCCCAAGGGTCAATAATTATTTGATGTCATCTTCTATTGTAATTTTGTGCATTTTGACACCAAGATCATCTATATACCATATTTTGTTGCTGAAATATATTTTTTAGGGATTTGGGCAGGGGTCAATGACCTTTGACCTCTAATAAAAAAAATTCCCCAACCCCTATCCCTCCTTCCTTTTTTTTGGTAGTTGTCCATACCCATACCTACCCAAATCAGTTGAAATTAGCTTCTTTTAAACAATTTCACAGATGAACCTTAAGTTAGGGATACTAACACTCAATATTTGATCTTATATTTGATTTGATTTGCGCAGGTGCGTGAAGAAGGAGGAAAGGCCGTTTGCGCTCGGTCTACAGTTCGTCATTTTACGACTTATTGGTGAGAAGACGGTTTTCGTCGATCTTATTGCACCTAATGGTGTAATTGTTTGTTAAGATATTGTATGACTAAAGCTACCAGTGCTGCTGTAGTAATAATAATAATCAATAATAATAATCAATAATAATACTGCCAATGCTTATATACTCTGGTAAATGGCCCCATGGAACATTGCACAGACCATCTCAGCTCTCTGGGGAGTATACAGTTCGATGTTGCCATTTCGGCACACATGGCAGCTAAATTAACAACAATAACCATATTAGCCCTCACTGGTACCCATTTACTCCTGTGTGGGGTGAAGCAACGTACCTTGCCAAAGGGCACATGTACCTTAATCCCAGGCAAGACTCAAACACAGAACATGCAGCTTTACCGACAGACCACAACATTCAAAGCTGAGAAAAGTTGGGAAAAATAACTTATTACAACGAGTTGCTTTAAGTTTATTCTTATTCACCCTTCAGGATTCATCCCCTCCCCGATCTACTACGGGGCTGTCATCGACAGCACCTGCATTATGTGGCAGAAAGAGTGTGGCGGTGGCGACGGGGCCTGCTTACAGTACGACAACTTCGGGCTGTACTACCGCTACCGACACACAAATAAAAACAAAGAAAAAAGTAAACTGAAAGAATGGTGACTGATGAAGTGCATAATATAGCACCACAAATATGCCCTGCTCCCCTTCCAAAAAAGGGGAGAAAAAGGGGACGGCATATTATTACCGGTAATAATCAATCACTGAGTGAACTAAAAACAAAGGACCACTGTTGCAATACAAAAACCACAAACCAAAAAAATAAAAAAAAAGAGTTAAGAATTACGCTCCGGAGAGGCCAGTCAAACAACCACTCTCTGGCATACCGTGCATACTCACTAGATAACGTACAATTACAGATTTAACTCTGCCAGTCACAAATATAAATGTAAGTTTCACCCCAGATGTGCATGTTCACCTGTTTTTGCATTTGTTCAAATTCACAGCTCAGCCCAGACAACCTCAAAAAAAAAACCGTCAAAGGCTCCCAAATAACAAATATTATCCTTAATTACCAGTTTAAACAAGACAAAACATTGAGTGGGAGTAAAATAGAAAATCAAACACCATAAGAGGACAGAACTTAGGACACATGCCAACTGGGGTAAAGGGAAACAGTAATCATTTTGTAAATAATGTTATACTTAGCTAAACTTCAATAATATGACTTAAAAGATTGTTTTTTCAATAAAAACCTGAAAATCAGTGTTAAATATAGACACTATTTATCTATATTTGGTTTTATTTTCATTTTTACCTATGCTGAGAACAAAGGCGGCCATTTTTAAATGCCCCCGGGCGCCGCCATTTTTAAATGCCCCCTGGCGCTGCCATTTTTAAATGCCCAACGTGCGAAAGGACAAGCTTACAAAAAAAGAAGGGCGCAGTGTAGATCACAGAGATTTCATTTGTATTATTCTGCACAAAATCTGTACAGAAAGGGTCAATTAGACCCAAAACTAAGTTACAGTTTCACAGTGACTGACTGGAAAAGTATTGAAAGTGAACATAATTACTGCAAAAGGTTTTAAAAATACTGATAGAAAACCTCATCTTCGAACACTACACCATGGCCTCCATTTTGTTGATGTTTACTTAATTGTACTACTCGTAGTAAAACCCTTGGGAAAAATAACTTATTACAACGAGTTGCTTTAAGTTTATTCTTATTCACCCTTCAGGATTCATCCCCTCCCCGATCTACTACGGGGCTGTCATCGACAGCACCTGCATTATGTGGCAGAAAGAGTGTGGCGGTGGCGACGGGGCCTGCTTACAGTACGACAACTTCGGGCTGTACTACCGCTACCTGGGCATGTCCACCCTGATCAAGTCCGTCTCGGTCGTGATGGCCGTGCTGATCTGGCTCAAGGTTTGGATGATGCACCGCCGAGGCTGGGCTGTCATGACTCGCCTTCCCTCGCCACCCTCTTCGCCTTCGGTCCTGCCATCGGAAGACTCGGGTGTCGGAGCCAACGATTCGGTGGAGAGTCGAAGGCACGATCGGCTGTCAAATGAGATCTCGGCCCAAAGTGCCAACCGCTATACCGAGGGAACTCCCGAAAAATAATGACAAATAGACAAAGATGTATACGAACACCAAAAAGGACAAATATAATGGAGGGAATTTATACCAAGATAGGGTCTTGATGTAAAACTACTGGATCAAATTGCAATTTCTTGGTATCAATTCTTTAAGAAGGATTCTCCATCCATTAGTATTGGTAGTTTTGGGGGGTGGAGGTGTGCTTGTCTAGAAAGAATCTCCATCCATTGATATACGAGGTTTTGGCTTCGGGTGGTGGGTGTGCTTGTCTAGAAGGATTCTCCATCCATTGGTATATGTAGTTTTGGATTTGGGTGGTGGAGGTGTGCTTGTCTAGAAGGATTATACATACATTGGTATGTGTAGTTTCAGCTTAGGGTGGTGGAAGCGTGCTTGTCTAGAAGAATTATCTATCCATTGGTATGAGAGGTTTTGGATTTGGTGGTGGATGTGTGCTTGTCTAGAAGGATTCTCCATCCATTGGTATAAGAGGTTTTGGCTTTGGGTGGTGGAGGTGTGCTTTTCTAGAAGGATTCTCCATTCAATAGTTTTGGCTTTGGGTGGTGGAGTTGTGTTTGTCTAGAAGGCTTATTTATCTATTGGAATGGGTAGTTTTAGATTTGGGTGGTGGAGGCGTGCTTGTCTAGAAGGCTTATTTATCCAATGGAATGGGTAGTTTTAGATTTGGGTGGTGGAAGCGTGCTTGTCTAGAGGAATTCTCCATCCATTGGTATAAGAGGTTTTTGCTTTGGTGGTGGATGTGTGCTTGTCTATAAGGATTCTCCATCCATTGGTATAAGAGGTTTTGGCTTTGGGTGGTGGAGGTGAGCTTGTGTAGAAGGAATCTCCATCCATTGATATAAGAGGTTTTGGCTTTGGGTGGTGGAGTTGTGCTTGTCTATAAGGATTCTCCATCCATTGGTATAAGAGGTTTTGGCTTTGGGTGATGGAGGTGAGCTTGTTTAGAAGGATTCTTCATTCATTGGTATAGGTAGTTTTGGCTTTGGGTGGTGGAGGCGTGCTTGTCTAGAAGGATTCTCCATCCATTGGTATAAGAGGTTTTGGCTTTGGGTGGTGGATGTGTGCTTGCCCGGCTTTTTGGGGCCACCCTGTAAAGTATTTAACATATTATATGCGACTTGTAAAAATTACTTTTGATGGGTATGATTGGCGTTAAAATAATATTACACAAACACAGATCGATACGAATATTGGAACGTTCTGTGTAGCTTTTTATATGTTTTTATTGCGAGGTAAAATGTAATTGGCTGAAGAGTCAGAGATAATAAAATTTGTCATGCAGGTATTTTTGTATACCAATGATAAACCTGCATTTATTATGCAGGTTTAATGCAGGTAGTTTTCATGATGGGACCAGCCTTTTAAAAGCCACCCCGAGCAGTACTGTATCTCACTCCCTTTGGAAAACATCTTTTTGGTAGAGAGGGCCTTTTGGGGTAATTATGACCCGCATTCTAGAACTAGAGAGAGTATAGGCGTTTCAAAGTGATTAAAGAAATCGGCAAGGCGGGACTTGAATCTGCGACCTTCGGAATACCGGACCGGTGGTCTACCAACTGAGCTATCTTGCCGTATGTTGACAGTCTCCCACAATATGTCAGTATCTTTGTTCGAGGGCGCTAGTCAGAAGTCATAAACACCATAATTCCGTCTGGCCAGGGATCACGCCCGATGTTACAATACAACCTGGGAAGCGACATCGTGGGGACCACTCAGGGAGGATACAACTTTGTATCTTATACACAAATAAATCACAAGGGAAACTGACTAGATGAATTTGCAAATATTTCAAAGTGAACAAAGAAATCGGCAAGGCGGGACTTCAATCTACGACCTCCGGAATACCATACCGGCGGTCTACCAACTGAGCTATCTTGCCCTATGTTGGCGGTCTCCCAAATTGTCCATATCTTTATTCGAGGGCGCCAGTCAGAAGTCACAAACATAGATTATAGAAAGGTGGAAAGTGGTCCTGCCTGAGAGCTTCAAATGAGCAAATATGTTAAAATAATGTGAGTCGGGTGCAAACTAGCAGCGTGGTGCTTTCTGTAAAAAAAAATGCCAATAGATCAAAATGATCAAAATATATAAGACAAAATAGGCTCATAATGTCCCAGAATGTACCTCAGAGCTTGTACTTTAAACAAATTTGTTTGGGGGTGGGGAGCCTTCACCCCCGCCCATGGCTAGGACCCAACATTCATAAATGCCTGCATTCGCCCCTGTGAGTGATGTTACTTTCTGAACTGTGAAAATTGTTAACTAAACAGCCGAGAACTATCTTTACTTTAGATTTTTTTTTTGACTGCGTGGACCACTAATTGGTGGATGTTTTTAGATTAGGGGCCAGCATGGAGCTTTCCCACTATCTTTTACAGCCCCATGGGGAGAGCATTCTTAGAGAAAGTGTGTTTACTCAAAGACTCTCCACAGAGGTTCCAAAGGATGTATCAAAAACTGTCATCATTTTTGTTAAGGACTGGGTTCGTAATGTTAAGTGTTTCTTGGCTAACAACTGAAAATGATTCATGCTGAAAATGATTTTGCGTAACTGGTAGCGCAGTGTTTATTTTGTTATGTAGGCCTATTTTGGTCATTTAAAAATGACGCTTTTTAACTTATTGTAGAAGATACACAGACTTATGAAATATGAAGAAAAGCAGCTTGCAGTGAATGTTATGATTACACAAATTGTATTTTAAAAAGTTGTATTCTTTATTTTTTATATATATATATATATATATATATAGGATTTTTGTATTCCTTAAATAACAATTATACTAATATAATAGACCGATTGCGCCCTCTAAGTCACGTGACCTATAGTGGGTATCAAACATCAACAAACATGGCGTACTCCATAGCAAAGTGCCGCTGTTGCAAAGTACATGATGATTGTTGCATTTGTTTCTTCGATCGAGGCTTTTTTCCCTTAAAATCGCTAGTGCTAGTGCTAGCTAGTGCCAGTCCCAACGTTCCATGTCAGTACCACATCGTGAGCATAACGTTCCTTGTATAATTTCCAATTAAAGCTTAAAGAATTAAAGCTTACTGGCTTTATTCAGCCATTCCGTTAAGATCTCGGGTACAAACTCCGGAGTATTCTTCAGAGATTTCGAGAAAGAAAAGCCTTGATCGAAGAAACAGTTACAACAACCATCATGTACTTTGCAACATTGGCACTTTGCTACGGAGGACGCCATGTTTGTTGATGTTTAATACCCACTATAGGTCACGGGACTTAGAGGGCGCAATCGGTCTATTGAGGAGCAATCAGTTAATGTGTCCGTTTGTTTGTGTGTTCCGCCATAATTCTAGAACCACTGTATGTAAGTTGAACATTGGCAGGTGTGTTGCTCAGGACCCAAGTTAGAAGTTGTTTGGATGAGCGGTTCTCAAACAAGAATGGTTCTCGAACCTCGTGTCCCTCCAACTTTTGCGATTATCCTATTTTACAAATGACAGTTTGACCTATGTCACAACATATTTCAGGGCATATGTCACGACCATCAAATGAGGGTTACAGTATTGACCCAAGTTTGATTGAAATTGGACCTCAAGTTTTCGAATGAGACACGTTTTACATTTTGAGCGGTTCTCAAACAAGGATGGTTATCGAACCACGTGTCTCGCTTGCTTTTGCGATTATTAGCTGTTTCGGCAATTCAGCCGAAACAGCTTTTGTTTTCGTTAAAGTTTTTTTTTTTTTTTTAGCTGTTTCGGTTTTTCACCGAAACAGCTTTTGTTTTCGTTAAAGTTTTTTTTAGCTGTTTCGGTTTTTCACCGAAACAGCTTTTGTTTTCGTTCTGGTTTTTTTTCCCCATAGGATTTGTACATGTTTGTTCAGACAATACACTTTGACACTTTGGGGAATCCGATCGACTTGAGACTTGGCATACACTTAGACCACCACCCACAGATGATCCTAGAAGAAATTTGTCACGATTACGTCATTCGTGGTCACGTGACGTCACGTTAAAGGTGCAATTTTTTCCCATAGGATTTGTACACGTTTTTATTCAGAATATTAAATTTGACACTTCTGTAAATCCAATTGACTTGAGACTTAGCACAGACCTCGAACACCATCCCCAGTAGGGCCAAGAGGAAAATCGTCATGATTACGTCATCGGGGGTCATGTGACGTCACGTTAAAGGTGCAGTTTTTAGGACCCTCTATCTCTGGAAGTACATGTCTGATTGGGGTCAAATTTGGTTTGCAAATACACTTTGGCACTTTGGTAAATCCAATCGACTTGAAACTTGGTATACACTTAGAACTCCACCCACAGATGGTCCTAGAAGAAATTTGGCTCGATTGTGTCATTCAAGGTCACGTGACGTCACGTTAAAGGTTTAATTTTCCCCATAGGTTTTGTACACGTTTTTCTTCAGACTATTGACTTTGGCACTTCGGTAAATCCGACCGACTTGAAACTTGCCATACACTTAGAACACCATCCCCAGATGTTTCTGAAAGAAAATCGGCACGATTGCGTCATTCAAGGTCACGTGACGTCACATTAAAGGTTCACATTTTTCTCCCATTGGTTTTGTACACGTTTTTCTTTAGACTATTGACTTTGACACTTTAGTAAATCCGATCGACTTGAGACTTGGCATACCTTTAGAACATCATTCATATATGGTTCTGGAAGAAATTCGGCACGATTGCGTTATTCAAGGTCATGTGACGTCACGTTAAAGGGTCAATTTGTCCCCCATAGGTTTTGTACACGTTTTTCTTTAGACTATTGACTTTGACACTTTTGTAAATTTGATCGACTTGAGACTTGGCACACACATAGACCACCACACACAAATATTGAAAATAATGTAAGACACTCGAAACAGCTCTGTGTTTGTCCACAAACACATGTCTAGTTTTTAGCTGTTTCGGCAATTCAGCCGAAACAGCTATTGTTTTCGTTAAATTTTTTTTTTTTCTTTTTTTTTTTTTTTCCTCTGTTTCAGACTCCTCTCCATAGGGTTTGTACACATGTTTTCTTCAGCCAGTACACTTTGGCACTTTGGTAAATCCGATTGACTTGAGACTTGGCATACATTTAGACCACCACCCACAGATGGTCCTAGAAGAAATTCGTCACGATTGCGTCATTCAAGGTCACGTGACGTCACTTTAAAGGTACAATTTTTCCCCATAGGTTTTGTACACGTTTTTCTTCAGACTATTGAATTTGACAATTTGGTAAATCCGATCGACTTGAGACTTAAGACACACCTCGACCACCATCCCCAGAGGGGCCAAAAGAAAAATCGTCATGATGACGTCATCGTGGGTCATTTGACGTCACATTAAAGGTGCAGTTTATAAGACCCTCTATCTCTGTAAGTACAGGCCCGATTGGGGACAAACTTGATATGCAAGTATCCTGGGATGTGTTATAGACGATAATTAAGATGGAATTACGATGACGTCATCGGGTGTCATATGACGTCACATTAAAGGGGCAGTTTTCCCTATAGGTTTTGTACACGTTTTTCGTCAGACTATTGAATATGACACTTTGGTAAATCCAATCGACTCGAGACTTAGTACACACCTCGACCATCATCTCTAGGAGGGCCACAAGGATAATCGTCATGATGACGTCATATTGGGTCATGTGACGTCACTTTAAAGGTGTAGTTTTTAAGACCCTCTATCTCTGGAATTAAAGGTCTGATTGGGGTCAAACTTGGTATGCAAGTATTCCAGGAAGTGTTATAGACGAAAATTAAGATGACGTCATGACGACTTCATCACGGACCATGTGACGTCACATTAAAGGTTCAGTTTTCCCTATAGGTTTTGTACACGTTTTTCGTCAGACTATTGACTTTGACACTTTGGTAAATCCAATCGACTCGAGACTTAGTACACACCTCGACCACCATCTCTAGGAGGGCCACAAGGATAATCGTCATGATGACGTCATCGTGGGTCATGTGACGTCACTTTAAAGGTGTAGTTTTTAAGACCCTCTATCTCTGTAAGTAAAGGTCTGATTGGGGTCAAACTTGGTATGCAAGTATTCCAGGATGTGTTATAGACGAAAATTAAGATGACATCATGATGACATCATCAGGTGTCATGTGACGTCACATTAAAGGTTCAGTTTTTCCCATAGGATTTGTACACGTATTTTTCAACTTATATATCTTGGGAAAATTGGCAAATCCAATCGATTTCAGACTTGGCACACACACAATGAAAGTCATTTTAGACATCCGAAACAGCTCTGTGTTTGTCCACAAACACATGTCTAGTTTCCTTTTTTTCTTCTGTTTCAGACTCCTCTCCATAGGGTTTGTACACGTTTTTTCTTCAGCCAATACACTTTGACACTTTGGTAAATCTTGAGACTTGGCATACATTTAGACAACCACCCAAGGACGGTCCTAGAAGAAATTCGTCGCGATTACGTCATTCGTGGTCACGTGACGTCACGTTAAAGGTGCAATTTTTCCCCATAGGATTTGTACACGTTTTTCTTCAGACTGTTGAATTTGACACTTCTGTAAATTCGATCGACTTGAGACTTAGCACAGACCTCGACCACCATCCTTAGGAGGGCCAAGAAAAAAATAATCAAGATGACGTCATCGCGGGTCATGTGACGTCACATTAAAGGTGTAGTTTTTAAGACCCTCTAACTCTGAAAGTACAAGTCCGGTTGGGGTCAAACTTGGTTTGCAAGT
Organism: Crossaster papposus; assembly: GCA_037893245.1. Taxonomy (NCBI): domain Eukaryota; kingdom Metazoa; phylum Echinodermata; class Asteroidea; order Velatida; family Solasteridae; genus Crossaster; species Crossaster papposus. The sequence goes on along the minus strand of JBAIAA010000032.1, from coordinate 339,815 downwards.
ATTCGAGGATGTGTTATAGACGAAAATTAAGATGACGTAATTATGACATCATCGGGTGTCATGTGACGTCACATTAAAGGTTCAATTTTCCCCATTGGTTTTGTACACGTTTTTATTCAGACTATTGAATTTGACACTTTGGTCAATCTGATCGCCTCGAGACTTAGTACACACCTCGACCACCATCCCCAGGATGGCCAAGGGGAACTTCGTCAGGATGACGTCATCGTTGGACATGTGACGTCACATTAAAGGTTCAGTTGATAAGACCCTCTATCTCTAGAAGTACAGGTCCGATTGGGGTCATACTTGGTATGCAAGTAATCGAGTATGTGTTATAGACGAAAATTAAGATGAAGTAATTATGACGTCATCGTGGGTCACGGAACGTCATATTAAAGGTGTAGTTTTCCCCAAAGGATTTGTACACGGTTTTTTTTCAACCAATATATCTTTGGCACTTGGGTAAATCAGATTGACTTCAGATTTGCGACACACTTAGACCACCACCCACTTATTACAAAACAAATTAGGCATCCGAAACAGCTCTGTGTTTGTCCACAAACACATTTCTAGTATTATTTTAAAACTTGACCTAAAATAACCTTTGACCTCAGTATTGGACCTTTAACACAACCACAATATGAAGGTTACACTATTGCATCAATGGCCCAAGTTTGATTGGAATTGGACTTCCACTTTGCATATAAGACACATTTTGAAAACCAAAATTACACATACATACTGTACATGCACGAGACATATTGTATAGAATACCGTAAAATGGGGTAACTTTGGCGGCGCCCAAAACGCACAACCGCAACGGCACGACGCCGTATCGTGTTAATAAAGAGGTGCCTAGAAAAATGTTTTGTTTCAACCCCTATGGGTGTACTTATTGAAGGCATATATAGTTACTTGCAGCTATTTAAAACATTATACTAAAAGTTATCAAGGAAAACATCTCGTCAAATTTGAACAATGGACACAATTGGCCCAAAACGCTTTTTGTACTATTTGAAGCCATGTTTAAACTAATCGACCACGTCTTCTCAAATTCACAGAATACATAGCCAACAGCGCTTTTTTTATTAAGTATATAACAGCTTAAAGATAGTATACACCATTTTCAAATATCGAAAATATTTACTACCAAATTATTAAGAAACATCTTACTCATTTGAAAGTAAATAATGATTCTAGGCATCTAGCAAAAAACAAAGATAACATAAGAATAATTGCTCGAGGCCGGTTGAAAACAAACGCTGTTTTTCGTGCTTTTCTCGGCATCCGTGATTGTAAAACTTCGAACAGGTCAGTTAAACAATATTTACTATAAAATACAACCCCCAAAATCCACCTATACATGATAATTCAAGAAATTACCAATGGTGTATCCTACCTTTAAATATCAACAAAGTACACTTATTGAAATACTACAATGAGAAAATGAAGATTTGTTCCATTTTATCATTATTTTCTGTATTTTATAATTCTCCAAAGAAGAACTCAAAATGTTCACATAATGTTAAGAAATATTATACAAATATTGACTGTTTTGAGTAGTAGAGTAAAACTAGCCTCCCGAGGTGATCCATGGAGCATTCTATTTTCCCGAGGCGAAGCCGAGGGAAAATAGAATGCTCCATGGATCACCGAGGGAGGCTAGTTTTACTATACCGCAAAATAAAGCAGTCAATATTTGTTTTATAACACCTCACTCACAGATTCTGCACAATTTAAGCTCCTGGGGAGTATAGAAATGACAAAAAATCTCCGAATTATACGTCTCTCGATCATACGTGTACTTTGTTGCCTTGATGAACGGGTGCGAAGGTGATAGAGCTATGTTTACGCAATGCACCGAAACACACGTCTGGGTTTCAGTCACGCTTTCGTTGCTATGCGCATATTTGTGTGTTGCTATGCGCATAGTCCTTTTTGCGTGGTATAGTCTTTTTGGATAGCGCAAGTAAAAAATAGTAAAAATAGCAAGTGACACGTGCCGCGCTCTCGGCCAAACAAGACACAGAATCTGTGAGTGAGGTGTTATAAAACTGTCTATAAATCCTGCGGGTTTCAGGTCATTTGCTTTTGTTTCTCTATAAATATCATTGTTTGTATTGACATTGCATGTTTTTGTCACTTTTATTGGCGCTGTATTAAACAGAGATATTCTTCGTAAAAAAACACACCAGTAATGGTATTTTTGTTGCGATTCGTTCTTTTTTCAGAGAGACTTTTTCAACTTAAACAGTAACAATTACAGTTATAACATTTCCTCCACCCTTTTTTTATATTTTGCTGGAAAAGCTTTCATATGCATTCCCTTAAACATTATTTTGTTTATTACTGTCTTACTTGCCATTATGTACAATTAAGCCCTCCCTCCATCCAACATTTTAGTATAGTACATGTACAGGTACGTGCTCTACGTGGTCAAACATGGTGATTTACTCATCTAGAAAGAGATCTTCATCTTTGTTGCCGACAGAATATTATTTTATTCATGCGAGTGCAGTGACCCGCTTTTTTCTCTGTCAACAGAGGGCGCTGTTTGAGTTACCGCTATTTTCTAGCATTTTACATGTTACATGTACATTTTGACACGCCACGTTTATTACGAAATTGTTCCATTTTAAAGCTCAAAATTTAGCCTTTAGCTGCGACAAACCCTTGGTCAGCTCAGCAAAGTGAGTGATTATAGTTTGTTTAGATTTGTATACTGCATATTAGTAGTAGTTTTAGAGTGATTTGAAGCCATAAATCGTGGATTTTCTGAGTGAAAGTTTGCTTGTAATAAGTTGTAAGCCACATACGTTTACATGTACATGTATGTGCACAATCTATGCCATTATCATTGTAACTTGCTCAAGATCTTTACGTGCTAGGGCTGTTGAGTTATTGTTAAGAATTTATTAGTCTTGCATAAGTATACATGTAGTTTGATATGATTAGTGTGACATTAGGTACATGTCAGTGCATGTATTTACATTTAGAAGTTTTATATTTTCCTTTATATTTAGTCGAACCACCAAAGCGACACCAAGTGATACCACCAAAGTGACACAAGATAAGAGACACCATTGCGACACGCCATTGTGAATTCACCACTAGAATTCACCACCAGTTTTGACACCATAATTGCCACCTAACTTTACCACAACTTTTCGTCACACTACTCAGTAATCGTCACCCCTACTCTGTCTATTAACCTATCGTCAATATTGACAAGTCATCTGTCAAGTATCACAGTCGGAACTCTGTCATCAAATTCTTTAAGTCACGTCATTCAGATTGTTTGTTTATACGTTTCATTAAATAACATTTCTACACGTTCATTGGTGCGTCTCATACGCTGAGTTTTTTATTGATAACACAAAAGCGACGATTTGTAGCATTACAGGCTACAATCTTAATAGCGGAATGTGTCCATCACATCATCTTCAGACGCTTTAGAATTGCCACTGTTTGTACTTTTTAGACACGTCTGTACATGTAAGCTCAACAATATAAGACAGGAGCATCGGCCCTTTCAAGTACGTTCCCTTGCTGCCAAGTCTAACGCTTTGCACTAGGCCGTAACATATTTTACGTGAACAAATCAACTCGGACCATGCGACGATTGTGACATGGGCGACGCCATGATTGTTTTGGTTCACAATGACACAACCTATGACCTGGGTTTTGATTAAAAAATTCGGATCACGTGGTGCCGGAGCGCAGTGATTTTAACCTAATTGTAACGCAAGTTAGTGCAAATTTTCGTCGGAAATTACTCAGTTTCTTTCGGAACTTTTTCGGAATCATAATCTCCAGACAAAACTATGTCCAACACCAAAGAGTTATCATAGAACTAAGGGAATCAAAACGGTATGAACTGCATAATTTGTAACCCGTAGGCCTACGTCGTAAATTGAAGTGGCGTCGCCTGTTAAAAAGGAGAAGCGACGTGTCGTAAATAGTACACCATACGCATGTGCTCACGTAAACAAATTGGTTCGGTGAGCTAGCCGCAGGGTATAAAGTTTATTGTTCAGGCTGACGGGCCACAAAGTTGACCCGTAAAACGCCCACTGCTACTAGGCAAGTAGACTTTGAAAGCAGTGTTTCACAGAACTAGATTCGGCAGTAAACCGGCTATTTCCACATTTCATCGACGGTCGACCCACCAATATGAAGGTAGCACTAGCAGTACTGGCTGTAGTCTGTGTTGTTGCGTGCTTTAGCATTCATGCACGTGCAATATCGCCGTACGGTAAGTTAAAACGTCACTATAGCTCACTACATTTTACATGCAGTTACACAAACTATAGTCAACAGGAACGAATGTACTATAAAGGGTTTAAGTTGGTAGTTTTGAACGCTGTCAGTGTTGTTGTATCCTGACAGTCTAATCGTGGATGTGGTAGCACTAGTGATTTCAAAACGAGATCATTATCCTTGCAAAGTTTGGCTGTTTGGAGCAGTGATGGGGCTTATGCTACGTTCCAATCGCGTCGTGATTATCGTGTTCACCGTGAATTTCTCCATGTTCACGAGTAGGTTGGAGGACAAAAATCTACCTCGAGTTCACCACTGGTGAACACGAGTTGCCAGGCGAATAGAACACCATTTAGTCTAGTAGTTAGATAGGGGTACTATGCACCCCCCGGAAATCAAAATTTAATCGGTGTCTCTAGATTGTAAAAAATGCGTAGAGAATGATTAGCTATGTTAACAAGTCGGCAAAATGTCCCACGTACCCTTAATATGCAAATTAGTGCCGCCATTGCCGAAAAATCAGTTTTTTGCAATATCTCCGTCAATAATGATGATAACTGAACAAATAAGGTGTCTACACCCATGTTATGAGGGGCAGAGATGATGAAAAGAACATTCATAAAGCGACTACTCAACTCATTGTCATATTATTATGCAAATATTGTCAAAAAAAGAAAGAAATAGTATGATTTTAGCTATATTGTCACGGGATAATTTGGAGAAGTTGAGGGTTTGTTTGTGGATATTTCAGTGATTTATTTCTACAATAATGTATTATCTCTAGGTTATGGTGGTAGATAATATTAACAGTACTTGTAAACATTAACAGTGGTGGTGGACATTAATAGTGGTGGCGGAAACCTGACAGGAGCGGAGACCATGCAGCCAATAACCCGATCCATCTACATGAGTATTCATATCATAGACTTGTACTAATAATATCTTATCTTTCCAGGCACACAGTTGTGGTAGAAATAGTGAAATAACGGTGGTGGTATAATTAACACTTCTGATTGAATTAATAGTGGTGGCGGACTTTAATCATGCCTAAGCGCAAACCTGACAGGAGCGGAGACCATGCAGCCAATAAACACCCCACACCTATATGCATTATTCGCGTGTTTTCAATTGCTGATCATGGTCACTTTACACCCCTGAGTGAAATCAAGGGAACTGCAGATGACAAACTACAGCAGCTTCATCAGATCCGGGACCGTCGTCTGTGCCTAGCACAAGATTCGCCATATCGAATGCAATCGGTATGTGATCAGATCCCTACAACTCTCCCAGATGACCTGAAAATTGTTGGATATCACAGACAGTGCTACCAACGATTCTGTGCCAATCTCAATCGTCTGCCGGATCATGTCGAAGCAGGCGAGGCAGGTCCCTTCCATTGGCATCACTCCCCTCGTAAAGTGTGTTCTACAGGCTCTGCAGTACCAATCTTCACACCAGAATGCATTTTCTGTGACAAAGTGGAGATCAAGGATTCTGATCGCAAAACTGAGAGAGCAGAAGTCTTCCCATCTTGGAAGAACAAAGAAAACGGATGGGAGCAAATTGAATCAAGGGCTGAGAAAATGGGTTTAGATCGACTTCATAGACGGGTTCAAAACAAAGATCTCTTTGCTGTTGAAGCCAAACACCATATTTCGTGCCTCAGATCTTTCCGCACAGCATTTGCTAACTACGAGCGTGGGATTGGTAGAGCCGAAGGAAGAAGTGATACTGAGCATGCTCGCGTGTCAGCCGCCCATGAAAAGGCGCTCATATCGGTACTAGAGCACATTCAGACTCATATTGTCCAGCAGAATAAAGTCCTGCGGTTATCATCATTGCGCTTGATCTATGTTGAAGAACTGAAACAGAATGGGTACGATAACTCCAACCAGTGCCTTTAAAGGGAAGGGGAAGGTGGGGCCACTGAAGAAATTGGAGAAGAACCCAAGGTTCCACAAGGCGTTCAGGCAACTCGGGGACGCCTGGAACGTCACGCCGCAGTTGCAGAAGGAGTTGGAACAGTTCACCTGTCTGATGTATGGACAGAGTCGCCAGTCGTCAGTAGACGTCGTCCGCGCCATACTATTGCGCAAGATGGTGGGAGAGGATGAGAAACTCAGTGTCAAGTCTAAGGTAGACTTAACTCGTCTCCCTCCTTGTCGCTCTGCTCTGAAGCCACACATCCAGCGTGTAAACCACCGCGCAGCCTTGTACAAACGTGCGCAGGAACCCATTGTGGAGAAGCCGAAACCCTACGATGAAAGACAGGGATGGATGAGGACGGCCGAAGGAGTCTTGGAACTATGGTCATACGGTGCGGTACTACCAGACTCGCTGGTTGATCTCCTGGACACCGATGACACTGAAGATGATGAGCCAGAGGATGAGGGAACAGATGATGAGGAAGAGTTAAGCTTTAATGTATTCATTGATAGCGATGTTGAGTGATATTTGATAGCAGAGAACACATCCATACGTCACAATGTTTAATGTGATTTTGTTCGTTTTGCCTTTACTTTCTTCATGTACATTATAATTGTCTTAATACTAATATACTGATATTTAGAGGCAATGGAAATTAATGTATAAAACACATTTGAAATAAACACATACAATGTAAAACATTATTTAACCTAAGATTGCAAACATACAATACCACAATTATTTTAATGTCTGATAATAGAGCTAAAATTGTTAACGGCGAATGTAATTTACATGCTAACACGTCAAACACCCAATTAGTGACTGCCGAAATGGTATTTAATGTTATTTTCGTCATCTCTGCCCCTCATAACATGGGTGTAGACACCTTATTTGTTCAGTTATCATCATTATTGACGGAGATATTGCAAAAAAATGATTTTTCGGTAATGGCGGCACTAATTTGCATATTAAGGGTACGTGGGACATTTTGCCGACTTGTTAACATAGCTAATCATTCTCTACGCATTTTTTACAATCTGGAGACACCGATTAAATTTTGATTTCCGGGGGGTGCATAGTACCCCTATCTAACTACCCAACTAATTATACGACTCATGAACTCGTGAACACGATAAACACGACGCTATCATTGGAACGCAGCACAATAGGCTGTTCAGTGCGTTGTGTAATGTGTTGTAAGAGGATATTTGTATAGCCCACCACACAATGGGCATTGTTATACCAAGGTCACGCAACCGCTAAATCAAACTAAAACCAGTGATTTAATAGGATTTCTTTTTAGGTTTTTAGGAGGGTAACAATAGTCTAGAGAGTGTATCAGGTATGGGGTACTAAGGGGGGAGTCCGTCGGTCCCATATCTTGCTGGGTATAAGCCAGACTTCACGATAACAGTTTTCAGTAGAGTGTTTGGAATGTAATGGACACAGCTATCCATGACTATTGGGATTAGGCTTTCACATGGATCAGTCTGTACTGAGCTAGGAGGAGTGTTAGATTTATGGAAAAAATTTGAAATTCACCAGTTTCTTGAAAGATGAGAACGATTTTTGCGATGTTTAAATGACCTTTTTGGGAGCTAGCCACTTATCTATACCCTATCAATACCACGTCTATAGGGGAGGAACGAGGATAGTTTAGTATTTCGGATCAAGAGGAAAAGAAACATGGAGGTTCTTATACGAGTTGTAAACGTTGCAACGTAAATCCAAGAAGATGCTTGTTATTATATTGACCTCTGAACTTCAACCTTTGACATCTTGCAAGGTAAATTGTTAACAGAGGGCGCTATACAGATGATACAGATAGCTGCATACTTGAAATGGGAACGTAAGGCGTAAGGGGTTAACGCTCTTTGAAAGACGAAGAACGGGGAGAGACGTGTCTTTGAGAAAATTAACCTCCGTTAATTGAGTGCGTATAAAAAAAGGTAATCAAAAATAAAGGGGTTAATACACCAAGGTTGTTTAGTTCAACAATCTACAAGTAGTTTGCCAATTACAAGTAGGATACATCTTTTGCAGATATTTTAAAAGAAATACTACAGAATTATTAGGAAATATCTTACTTATTTAAAATAAACTAACGACTGTAGGCTTCCAGCAAATCGATTGCGCTAGATATCCTGTAATTGTTACAACAACAATGAATGTTATGAAAAAAACTAAAAAATCACGATAGCCAGACGGCGATCGCAAAAACCAAGAACAACTTAAGAACAACTGCCCGACGCCGGTTGAAAACGAACGCTGTTTTTCTTGCTTTTCTCAGCATCCGTGATTGTAAAACTTCGGACAGGTTAACCAGTTCGCGCCGGGATTATTTATTATCACCAAGCCGAGGCGCGGAATTATTTTTAACGAAACTCGATCCGAGGCGGGTTCAGGCCGATGGTATATACTGGGTAGCACACCCACACATTTTGGGTCTCGCTCGCTGCTGACAGACATTTCCGGCCTTGCTTGATCGTTACGTGTTCATGCGTCATCCGTTTTAAATCTGGAGAAAACTTTGTGTCTATATACGTCCTCCGGTGTTTAAAATAAAATACAACCCCCCGAATCCACCTATTCCTGATAATTAAAGCAATTACCAATGGTGTATCCTACCTTTACATCCATCCATTCCTGATAAATCAAGCAATTACCAATTGTGTATCGTACCCTGAAAAGAAGCTCTTCACCTTTCATGCATCACTGGTGTCAAACAATATTTTCTTAGGAATTTTTGGACTTTATTCAAACAAGTTTTCGTATAACCTTGGCCTTTTATACACCCTCGTCTTCATTGTCCACCTCCCCTTTCATATTGTTCACCTCTTCTGTCAATATAAAACTCACAGTGACTGAGCAAATAAGTATAATCATTCCTCAGTACATCTCGTCTGTGTATCACTAAAGTTGGTAAACGTAAGATGTGAAGTTATCCATTGCTAATTATTGCACCGATTACCCTGATTTGCACCGATTACCCAAACTTGGACAAGTGCGATTTCAACTTGTCATTTTCAACAAAAGATGTACTCAGTCATGTGTGACAGTAAAAATGCAAGAAAGGTATCGAGCGATTCACAATATCTAGAAGCTGCAGTTGGAGGCGCAAATCTTGCTATACCCGCAGTGCATCATGGGGAAAAGTCGGCATCGGTTTGAAAAACGGTATTAATTTTGCATGAACTCATCATTTTTTACGTCTTTTTGGACGCGCACAATTAAAGTTCCAATTTCTTTCTGCAAATAACAATGTTTTAATCAACGACGCTTCCGGATACATGTATGTGTGTGTTGTACCTCGCGTGAACAATGAAGAATATATATTTTCACTACAGTATGATATACGGAAGAAGTCGACCGTAAAGTTTAAAAGTGGCTCTTTTGAGTCAAACGCTTGGTGGCGCACTGCATTGTGAATCGCCCGAAAAGCTACATAACTCCTATTTAATGGTAACTCACATATAGACTGTCAAACTAAATAACTTTGGCGTGTTATTCCCCTGAATTTGGATTACCTTTTTTAAACACCCTGCAGAACAAGCACCGATGTATACTTGAAATGAGAATATCAGGGCAAAAGCTCTAAACATAAGACTAAACCTTACTCTCAAACATTATGCTATTTTTGCAATTGAATTACAAAGATAGATATCGGACTTTGCACTTGTTCTTGTTGTTTAATTGACGTTTAGGATTGAGAGGGTCGCAGTTTCACAAGAAACGATTGTGGAACAGTGTCGACGTTAATGACCTCTACAAGTATGACCTTGACGACGACCCCCAGGCCTACTCGGGTTACCTGACCCAACCCATGGACCACTTCGACCCTCTGATCGACAAGCATTTCAACCAACTGTACTGGGTGGTTGACAAGTACTGGGCATCAACGAGCCACCCGGTTTTCCTGTACGAGGGGGAAGAGGCACCTTTGATGTTGGAAGAGGTCGCAAATGGTAAGATCAAAATGACCAGATATTTATTAAGCACACGTACCCACCAATACTGGCGCTCGCGGCGCTATAATTATTACCCCCGCTCACTTGGCCCACGAAACATTTCAAATGCCATCTCAACTCCCTGGGAAGTATATAGCTCGATGCTGTCATTTCGGCGCAAAACAGCTAATGATATCGACCATCTCTTCCCTAACCGTGGTACCCATTTACTCCTGGGTGAAGAAAAGCAATGAGTGACAAATTGCCTTGCCCAAGGGCACATGCATCCATAGTCCCCTGTCGGACTCGAACCCACAACCTTTAGCTTTACCTGCAGACGGCAAATTCAATGCTCTAGACTACGAGGCCACGGCACTTCAGAAGCATCACTTTGACGCAAGCTAATGAACAGCCATTACCGCCACCTTTGTATCCATTGACCATAGATAGGCAAAGTCGTTGGAAAACACAACGCAAGAACAAATAGTGGTATATATTTAGAGATCATATGGGGATCATTTCAAGATTGGGTTTTACCCTTTACTGACATGTTTTGTCAACACCATGGCACTGTGTATACCCAGTGTTTTCCTTAAAGATTGTAAAATCTACAAACTAACCGAGATAAACTCAATATAAATTGATATAGAAGCACGTCGTTTGAACAAAAAGTGGATCGCGACATATATCTGTCTTTTTGAGTACAACTCACAGATCAAAATGTCTCAGTTCTGGTATAGAGCACGTAGTTCATCACGGTACCAGCAACGCAATAAATGTAGCCAGGTATTGCCGAGTCCTTATACGGGGTGCAAAAAGACACAAGCTAGGTCCTGGAGCTGGAACTACTGCACTGAATCGGGATCATATTCCCCTTAGAAGGATTCTCCATCCATTGATATGGGTAGTTTTGCCTCAGGGTACACAGATAATAAATGGTGCGTCAACAGACTAATTTAGGTGAGTCAATGGTTTGTCCGTGTATTGCACACTGTTGAACTTTAGATGAGTCTCGTGTTTCTGGCTGGAATAATATTAAGGTATATTGACTCACTTTGTTGCATGTAACTGAGACACCATATTGTCCGTGTATAGTGGCACACTGCCATAATTCAATTGAGTCAAATTACTCCGAATGCAATACAGACGAGTCTTGTGACTAACCAAATGTATTTTAACCGAGTCAACCATACTTGTATTCAACTCAATTCATTCTAGCATTGAATTGAATTCAAAAACAAAATAAAACACAAGAGTAAAACAAGCTCTAAGGTATAGTGAATAGTTTATTTGACCAATAATATATCAGAACAAAAACTCCGGCCGGCTCCCGCTGCGCGACTGCAATTGCAAGATGGCGGACGCTTGAGGTGTACGGGTTTTTCATGCGTCCTCGCAAGGGCGCGCGAAATTGACACTGTGCTGAGTAAACATACTCATTTGTGGGTCACCGATAAACAATCTACGCAAAACAATCCATATTGACTCAGTAAGTAAATTGCAGTGAATTTTGTGCGACGCATATTGTTTCATGTTTGAGTAAATTTTAATATGACTCATGAAAATTGTCAAAAAAGGAGTCAAGTGACACACTATTTGTTTTGTGTGATAGTGGAAGTATGCGTGTCCAGTTTTTGTGGGAACCCCTTTAGAATTAGAATAAACACACAATGTCAGAACGGATCCGACAGTGTAAACTTTGTTTATACAAAAGCGCCTAATTTCCCTTGACATCAGGTCATCATGCGGAAATTGCTAAAGCACATGGCGCCCTCATCCTTGGGCTTGAGCACCGTTTCTATGGCAACAGCACCACCAAGGAAGGACTGTTATTGAGCGAATTGCAGTACCTCTCCAGCCAACAACAGTGAGTGACATGACTTCGAAACTTTCAATTTTTCTTCCAGGGATGTCTCTTTCGAGAGTATACTGCTGTTTGGCTGTGGTATTTACGAATACAAACTAGGAGCAAGTTCGGTCGCGAACTATAGTCAACCATTAGTCAGTCTCTGCTTTACCAATGCGCATGCTCAAATGCAGTTCGCTCGAACGTCTCTAATCAAACTATTGTTTAAAAAGATGGCAACCGCTTTGTTTACATTTGCGACATGAATGGGATGGGTATTGGCACTATTCTCCCACGCATAATAAGTAGGATATGTCATAACGTTAGTCATGTTAGTCCAAAAACAAGTACAAATTAATGTATATAGGCCTGCCAGATTTCCACTTAACGTTACTGCCTTTCCCTCCGTCCGACTACTGTCATCACCTTTTTCCAAGTCACTGGTTCTCTCTATGTTTCCCTATAGAATGAGGTTATTGTCAACCAGCGGCAACCGTGCCTCGGGGTCTGGTTCCAAATAGTCGACTAGATAGTCCAACCATCCTGCGTTCGAGTGGCGTTAGTCGAACTATATTTAACTATAGTTCGTGCCCGAACTTGCTCTAGGATTTGCTTTTACTACCAATGTTCAAGCATGGCGAAATTAAAACAAATTAATTACTGGAAAACATTTGAAAACAAACCCACGTGTTTACCTTTTGCTTTCTATAATTTACTAGAATAATTAACATGTGCTTCATTTGGTATAAATAAAAAGAGTTAATGCTTGAGATTTTGAGTATTTATACTACAGTGTAGTATTTTGTCACGGCAAAGCGACTTTGAAAAAAAGTTCGGCGGCACGTCGTAGTGAGGTTTTCAGGGTTGTAGTCGAGTCCCTGCAAGTCCTTTCACAAGTCCTTTCGTGAAGCCAGTCACAAGTCCCTTCATAAAGGCAGTCATAAATAACTAGATGAACAATGACAAAGGAATGCCTTTGTCAAAGCTGATTTGAATAGCTTGTGATTTGAATTGCAACTGAAGGACTTGTGATGGACTTGCAGGGACTTACAGGGACTTGCAGGGACTTGTGATGGACTCGACTACATCCCTGGAGGTGTTTAGGTGGTGCATTAGGGTACAATAGTCTAGACAGTGTATAGGTATGGAGGAATAACGGGGGAGTCCCTCGGACTCTCATATCGTGCTGGGTATCATATCCCGTGTCATAATAGACTTACCTTATGTGGACAACTTCTTGATTTGCGTTCATTGCAGACTGGCTGACCTGTCGGTGTTTCGCGACTTCGCAAATAAGAAGTTAGGAATGTCCGGCACCAACACTTGGATTGTTTTTGGCGGATCTTACGCAGGCGCCTTGTCAGCTTGGTTTAGACTCAAGGTCTTGTCAGCTTGGTTTAGACTCAAGGTATTATGCTTAGGCCATTTCCTTTTAGTTTTGAGACACCTCCCCTCCACCACTGCCGCGGCCGCGGGTAGCAAAACAACGTTGGGTCAACGTTGGGCTTACGTTGTCTGGCAATAATACTCCAATAGGTCTAACCTACACTACACACTATAACTTGTAGTGGTTTAGCTTTATATTCAGCAAGTCCCGCCGTGCTGGTGAAGTCAAAGTTTCAGCCACGGTTTCACCATGATTCATTTCAACATATAAATACGAGGAGAACTTTCATGCGATTGTTTACTTATGTTTGCAAAAATCCAAATTGTATCATGGATATGTTAGAAACATTTCGGGCAAGAAAGTGCATTTTTGAACAAATATCACATTTTAACAAATTTTAACAAATTTCGTGATTTCTGATTGCACATTTTAGCGCAGTGAAATCCGACGTTGCTCCAACGTTGGACCAAAACGTGTTTCAGCGTTCAACGAGATTTGAGTTTCCAACGTTGGATCAACGTTGGCTTGCTGGTCTTCGCCATCTGTTGTATTGTCAGTACCCAGCTTTCGATTCGGGACGGGAGACAAAGAAGACGGTAATCCGAGCGAATAACATCAATCCGCGCATGCGCGAAACCGAACATGTCTCCGTCTTGTTGAGTTTGGGAACCCAAAACAACTTTGTTATGACCTCTGATCTCCTTAGGACGTTTTATAGGGCAGACGCAGGTGCAACAAAGTATAAGCAATACGTTGGACAGTGACCAGTTAGCTTGGTAAAACCATGGTAAAACACTTAAAAATGTAGTTACCTAAGCCCAACTAGATACAACAGGACAGAGCCATGTTGGGTTTCGCGCATGCGCAGATCAATTTTAATCGCTCGGCTTAAATACCGTCCTCTTTGTCTCCCGTTCCGTCATTTCTGTCGTTACTTTAGCCTTTTCTCATCTGATTTTTCATCTACTTTTCCAAAACAGTATCCGCACCTGGTGTATGGCTCTGTGGCCTCGTCAGCTCCCGTGCGCGCTCAGGCGAACTTCGAAGGGTACAACGAAGTGGTAACTTCCAGCTTTGGTGACCCGATCGTATTCGGTTCGGAAATGGTAATTCAGATCATTTTATGAAGCGTTATTCCTCAGGTTTTTCCTGACATTTTGGTTTCTTTGTTCTTTTACTTTCTTTCTTTATGACCCTCTCTTTTGTTTTCAATAATTAGGGCCGCAGGGCGTACTTGTGAGTTAAGTTTAAAGATGGACTACAACGGAATAATGATAAAGGCTGTGTTGCTGATTTTTGTTCGAGAAATGTATAATGATTACTAATATATCATTAGTATTCAATAAATCTTGTTCCTTCATGCAAAAAAACAACAAAATTGATCGGCGTTCTACGACCCAGAAAAACTCAGTTTCAGCAAAAGCCCTTAACTCATGAATAATTCATACTTTGTGTGTGACGTACTACCCATGAAAACGCATACATATGGTGGCCCTGAAGGGACTCCGCAGATCGCGAATATTGACGTCAAATTTGACGTCAATATTCGCGACTTTTGGAGAAAGTCGTGAATATCGACGTCAAATTTGACGTCAATATTCGCGACTTTTTTGGAAAGTCGTGAATATTGACGTCAAATTTGACGTCGATATTCGTGATCTGCGGAGTCCCTTCAGGGCCACCATGTATGCGTTTTCATGGGTAGTACGTCATCACTTTTCGCTGGTTTACAAGTCCGCTGGTACTATATCGTGGATTTCATTGTGGTTTTCAGTGGATCTTTGCCGGGAACCAGTACAGGGTGGGAAATTTCAAAATCGAAGAATCGAAGTCTAATTTTGTCGGTCAAAATTACCTGAACACAACATAAACAAGGTCCGATAATAAATTTAATGTGTGAGTTTTCGTTGTAGTCCATCTTTAAAAGTAGAATACACCATTTGCAGATATCGAAACAATTTACTACCGAATTATTAAAAAATATCTTACTTATTTAATAATAATAATAATAATAATATATAACAACATTTATAAAGCGCCTTTTCCTAGGGTTACAAAGCGCTTAGAGAATGACCAAGAAAATACAACAATGACAAGTATAATAACGTAAAACCAAATGGAAAGACCACTGCCAGACCCAGCCCGCAGCACTCAACAAGAGAGCCCAGCGATAGCAACTCAAGAGAAACGATCACTGGTGAGATCAGGGAATGAAGGGCTCTCTAATAAGACGAGCACGCGGAAGTCAGGTCTGACAGTGAAGTTACAGATTAAACAAATATGTCTTTAATGACCCTTTAAACTTGGCCACGGAGCTAGAATTTTTGATGGAGTGTGGAATGGAATTCCATATCCTGGGGCCTGCGATTGAAAATGCCCTGTCTCCTGATTTTCTGGTGGTTCGTGGAATATAGACGTTACCCTGGGTAATTTGAAAGTAAATAATGAATGTAGGCAAAATGATTGCGCTGGATATCCCATAATTGTTTTGAAAAATTAAATTATATTAAATTAAACTACTGATCGACGCCGGTTGAAAACGAACGACGTTTTTCTTGCTTTCCTCGGCAGCCATGATTGTAAAACTTCGAACAGGTCAGTTAAACGATATTACTACTACAGCAATTACCAATGTTGTATCTTATTCCTATCTTCAATATTAAGACCAGTTGACTTAGTTCTTCTGATGATTTCGATCATCTGCCAAGTAGCAGTGTCGTGCAACTGGGAATTGTTGGTCTTTTTTAAACCAGCCTGCTTTGATGCTTTCTTAATGACTAACTCATCGATTGATTTGACTGGCTAATTGACTGACTGACCGTCACTATGGATTAAACTTGGTTAAGCCTCATCTTGGGCCAAACATTTAATCACATGACTACCGGGATCCCTTATATATTATTGGTCTGGTATCAGCTTCACTAGACCTGCCAGGTCTTGCTTAACTTTGGGAGGCTAACCTCTGGATTTTCTTTCTCTTGTTGCGGTGTAGTGCGTCGCCAGCATTAGACAAGCCTTCAGCAAAGTCGAGCAAATGAAGCAAGATGGCCAACTCGCCCAAATCGTGAAGGACTTTAACACCTGCCAGGACATGACTGCCCCCAACGACTTCAAGACCTTTGCCGCAGGTCTCCAAGGCAGATTTATGAGTGCTGCTCAGTACAATCATGTCGAAGGAAATGTCTCGAGCATCGGGGAAATGTGCCAGCAGATGATGGTTCCAAATCTGTATCAAGCTCAAAATGTTTCGAGTAAAGATTCTTCATCATTGTCTCTCTGTTTGTTTGTTATGCTTAGGACCTGTAGATATGCCGTGGGTGTTTTGGAAAATGAAAAAGGGGAATGTCTACCTAATAAGTGTTACAAATGCGACCCAGTGTTGTAGTCGAGACCGAGACCGAGACGAAGACCGAGACAAGGGTTTCGAGACCGAGACCAAGGCTTTCCAGACCGAGACCGAGACCAAGGCTTTCCAGACCGAGACCGAGACCAAGGCTTTCCAGACCGAGACCGAGACCAAGGCTTTCCAGACCTAGACCAAGTCCAAGTCCAAGGCTTTCAGGACCGAGACCGAGACCAAGGCTTTCCAGACCGAGACCAAGGCTTTCCAGACCGAGACCAAGGCTTTCCAGACCGAGACCAAGGCTTTCCAGACCGAGACCAAGGCTTTCCAGACCGAGACCGAGACGAAGGCTTTCCAGACCGAGACCGAGACCAATGCTTTCAGGACCGAGACCAACACCAAGGCTTTTCAGACCGAGACCAAGACAAAGGCTTTCCAGACCGAGACCAAGGCTTTCCAGACCGAGACCAAGTCCAAGGCTTTCAGGACCGAGACCGAGACCAAGGCTTTCAGGACCGAGACCAACAACAAGGCTTTCCAGACCGAGACCAAGGCTTTCCAGACTGAAAACAACACTTCCGAGACCGAAACTTTTGCAGTCCGAGACAGAGACCGAGACCGAGACCACAACCGATACCAAGACCAGAACTTCCGAGACCGAGATCAAAAATAAATGTATGGTGTATCATTACCAAATGTATCATTACCAAATCTAATTACCGGAACCAGTCTATGGCCGACATTATAGTGTAACAGGCCGACTTCATAAAAACAAACAT
Source organism: Crossaster papposus (assembly GCA_037893245.1). NCBI lineage: Eukaryota > Metazoa > Echinodermata > Asteroidea > Velatida > Solasteridae > Crossaster > Crossaster papposus. The sequence goes on along the minus strand of JBAIAA010000032.1, from coordinate 322,324 downwards.
CGAGATTTTAAAAAAGATCTTGATACGGTCTCCAGACCGAGAACATGTCTCGAGACCTTCATCACTGATGCAAACTATCAATTTGTAATTTTTATCAAATCTCCTTTTTTTTTTCAGATGGGGACCTGTCTTGATGTATCATTTAAAGACTTTCTCAAACTGCTGACCAATGTCACTTTTAATACTGGATCAATGTCTCGACAGTGGTTCTATCAGACGTGCACTCAGTTCGGATACTGTAAGTATTGTCAATATCTTCCTTCGAGTTTGTTTCAAAACAACATCTAACTCTAAGCTTGCTTTAAAGTAACGTTTACATATAGCCGGTTTTGCCACGCGCACACACGCGATTATACACGAATTTTGAACCGTGTCCTTTCTTCTTGATTCGCCAGACGGGCGAAACATTTCAAACATGTTAAAACAATTTATTGTTGACTCGCGTGGGATTCGTCTCCCTATTTCGACCGTGTTGGTATCGCCATCATCCGCGTTGGAGCTGATTGGGTCGCGAGGGGCTCGTGCTGCCATTCGTCTTAAATCGTCTCTATTCGCTGCTATTGCGATGCCCAGACGATGCCCAGACGATGTCCAGACGATGCGCAGACGATCTGCAGACGATTTGTATAAATTAGAAATTGGACTTTATTCGCGTTTGATCGCCCCAGGTCTTTTGGAATTCTAAAAGTTATGGCGCGATCAAACGCGAACAGAGACGAACTTCTCATTTATAAAAATCGCCTGCAGATCGTCTGGGCATCGGCTATGTGGAAACGTTGCTTTAGTGTTTAGATACCAAAGGTATCAAATAAATGACGTCATTGTTAAAGGAGACACCAAAGTAAGACATATAGTTGAAATCCTTAAACTTAATCGGCAAAAGTGGTTTAGGTTTTGTAATGTCGCATAAAACATAAGTTGTCATTTTATTGTTTTGTTTACATGCACATGTACATGTATTCGCGTTTTTGTATCACTTTGAAGACATGGCTTTGTTCTCGTGTACATAATGGTTAGAAAGTCGAGCACGTTTTTCAAAATGCTTCCATTTTAACCACAATTATTTTCCCTGGTTTAAATTTCGACCCAATATACCCTATACTATACCCTAACCCAAACACTAACCCTAACCCACATTCTAACCCTAGTTTTTGAGTAATTTAAGTACAATCCAAAAATCGAATTCGTAAAATTCCTAATGGAGACCTATTTATCTATATAAATTACCCTTTGGAGACCTTTTCACTCCCATTGTTCCCATTGTGTTCAAGTCTCCAGAGGGTACCGTATTTCGCACCATGCACATGTATATATTTTGTATAGTATTGTTACCTTTGTGCTATTCTTTCTTGCAGATCAGACTTGTGACAAGAATACAACGTGCATGTTTCTACCAGAAGTCGATCTGGAATACTACTTTGCCTGGTGTAGGGGTGGATACAACATTCCAGCCTCTGAGGTGCTGGAACAAGTGAATTTCACCAACGGGTACTATGGAGCGAACAACCCAAGCGGAAGCAGGGTGGTCTTTGTCGATGGTAACGCCTATCAACCTTTTAGCCTAACAGTATGTTGGTTTAATTTTCTCAGTCAGTTGTATTGATAGGTAAGGTGGTTAGGAGAGATCGACCAACAACTTGTAACTAAAGCTTTGGAAAAAACTGCGGTCACGGTAGTCAAAACGCAGTTTAACTCTTTTTAATTTTTTAATTCATTATTTCAAGAAAAAACAAATGACGTCATTTTGATAATATCAGATATCTCGAAGTTTTTCTTTTCCCAATTTTCGGTTTAAAGGAAAAAAACATATCGAACAGGCTTATTTTTCTGTCGTGCGTCATTTCCATATTCTTAGCCAACGTGTGTTCATTATATCAGTATAGCTTCAAGGTATTATAATGACTGACATACAGATCCTTGTCATTTGATTAGTTGAACTCGCATCACGTGACATTCATTGCTACTCTTAATTACACCGCGGCTCAACAAATTCCATTCGCCCATGAATGAATGGGATTTACTATTCAACAGTTAGGATCATCCTCGTTCACACGGCTGTTGAACGGTCGACCATCACTCCGAAACCCGGGAAAGAAGGTTGTGATCGGATTTGTTATGCTCACACACAATCGTGGCGGCCGTTACAAAAGGCTACATCGACAGATGAGCCGAACGTTCGCGGATCTGTATGTCAGTTAAATAAAACAAATATTGCATGGTTTTAAATTGTGATAGGCCTATGTGAGAAATTACGCTCGGTAAATCCTGGACTTTTCTATTTCACTCGGCTTCGGCTTTGCCTAGTGAAATGGAGATATTATTTCTCCCATTCCACCCTGAGCCACTCAATATTTGTATTGGTTACATTTCTGGTTAACACAAATAAACAAATAGTATATACAAGGACCAAAGAATCATTCTAAAGTAGATAGTTGACAAAATAGGTTGACATGTAATGTGTTCAGTCAAACCTCGTTATTACGAGCTCGGATTAAACGAGCTTCTGATTAAGACGAGCTTTTTCGTCAGTTCCGCCTTAAGTGTGCTCATTTCTATGTTTTACATTTTCGTCAAAGTTTGATATCAAAAAATGAAAGGTACAATAACAGTCGACACTCGTTATTACGAGCTTGGATAGGACGAGATTCCGGTTAAGACGAGCTTTTTCGTTAGTCCCGACTTAAGTGTGCACATGTTTTACTTTTTCTTCAGGTACCATTGATCCGTGGCACGCCCTCAGCGTCTTGAAAGATCTGCCTGAAGGTCTCCAATCCGTATTCATGAATGGCACATCCCACTGCGCGGACATGTCGCCCTATAACCCTAACGATCCTCCTGCACTCAAAGCAGGAAGACTGGTAAGAACTCCTGAAATACTGCCTTTGCTTTGATATGAGACACCCTTTATTTTGTCATAACAAATTCATTTTATGAATTGTCATACGGTTTGTGTTATACAACACCTGACAAAAATCTCCGTCATCCGATTGGTGGATCGTTATTTACGTGTCAATGCACGGCGCGGCCGGCTGCACCGAAACAAATAGTTGTGTTCAACGGTGAATAGAACTTCTCTTGCGCGGGAGCGCTCTGACCAATCAGATGACAAGGATTTTTTCAGGTGTTGTATATAACAATTGATGAGTATTTCACGTCCGTGCGGTCGAAATAATAATGACGATTTGACCCGGAATCTGGGTCTTGTGGAGTCTGATAATATTTCCGGGTCGGATTGACACTTTTTCTAATCAAAATTACCTGGCGAAGGAGTCCAAAAAGTGTCACTCTGGCCACGGTATCCGGATTCGGGGTCAGTCTGACCCAGGACTTTTTATACTATAGTCTGCCATGAAATGGCGCCCCAATTTTGGTAGTCTTGGTTGCAAGACGTTCTAGTCGCGGTATGCAGCGCGCGTAGGCCGCCATGGCGTGCGCCCTCTAACGTACGAAGTAGACCACTCCATGGCCTTCGAATAGGTTGTCTTGGCTAACTCACATAATCGCTCGAAATATTCCGAGCTGAATTGTGTAGCATTGTGACGTTGCGTGAATAATCGCAATAACATGCATCGTCGCCGACTCATTGGTCAAGTTCATGTTACGTCACGTAATTATGCAAGCAACGTCACACACGAATGCAAATGTACAACACCCCCGCCGCGCCACCGGCTACGGTTTGTACTAATGTACTAATGGATGTTGTTTATTATTGTTTTTCTTGTCTGTTGTAGGCAATTGAGAAGATCGTCAGTGACTGGCTGATGCAGGCGGAAATCGAAAAGCGACACAAATAGACGTCTTCGTTTCAGAAATGAAAAGAATTTTGAAAAAAAACAAGTTTTTTCACTGTAGCCTATAATTGTCAGGTTGATTTAGCAAAATAAATAAGAGTTCATTTAAAATCAGCTCATATCCACGACATATTGGGCCGTCGAAAGTACAAGCAAATATAAAAGTATTTACTTTGAAGTACAAGCATTCATACTAATTCGTACTAATAAACGTTAAGTTTTACTGTGGGGCATTTGTGACCCGCTCCATCGAAATCAGGAATAAGTCTCGAAATGACTTTTTGAGGAATGCACATGGTGAGAAAGGGAATTTCATAAGCTTTCTAAAGATATCCATCACAAGTGTGTATCTTCTTAGTTTAACGAGTTATGGTCTGATGAATATGACAGGTGTATCATACGGACAGCGCACACAAATCCTCTTCATTATCATCTTTATTGATCGTTTTTACATACAAGACAATAATGACAATAATCTGTGATAACTACACTTCCTAAAAATACAATGTTCATCAAAACGGCCGATTGCGTAAAACGGCCCCAGCGACTTATTCCTGATTACGATGGAGCGGGTCACATTTGCTAACTGAAATGGTGTAGTAAATGCTTCATAATAGCTTTTGATATTACTTAACCTGTATTGCTGTAATTCAACTTATTGTAAACACTAAAACCTAGATCCGCCACTGTCCACCTAGCGCGGCCATTGTGCACGAGCAGCAGGTATGCTAGCAAATTCTTAGGAGCAAAACAAATATGTGCAAGTACATTAATAATTTGTACTTTCTTTTTTCTTTCTTTTTTACTACAAATTTGTAATGTCACCGGTAGGGAAGTATAGATTTAGCCGTTTCCCCGGTAATGTTGTCAACATTAATAATTAAACGTTCCCCCAAAGGAGAGGCATACTGCCATACAAATTAACACTGTAACACTGATAAATTAGAATAAGAACCTCCTCAATTTTGACTTAAAGGTAAGATACACCATTGGTAATTAATTGAGGGGGGGGGGGGGTTCCAACACTTAAGTTCCGCGATCAGCGTGAAGCGCGCCCTCAACAAACGGTCCGATCGCAACTCGCATATTACGCGTTTGAGCCCGTTGCGGGGTTGGATCGGATGGTGAGTTTTGATAGCTATTTTGTTCCATTTATACGGTTTTGACATATAATTATGATGATTAATATACCGGCATAATTGCAGAATACCCCGCCACACGTCTATGCACTTCGTATTCATACCTTTGTTTTTGTATGGTTATCCTAGATATTTAAGTAATTTGTGTTACCTTATTGATTATGGTCACGATCGTCCAGGTGTCGGAAATAGACGGACATGTTTATGTTCTGGTCCCGTAACGTTAACCCTTTAATTTCTCACTAAAGACTGGTTCGAATTTATATCTTCATACTTGTTTCTTGCATTATCACAGACCAAATCGGCTAATTCCCAATCCATGCAAGGTTCACCCATAATCCATGCCAGGCTCACCCCAGCAATATGCATAGGATATCAAGTCAGAGGGAAATAAAAGATGCACGTTTGAACAGGCAACCCGAATATTGTTCGCTCAATATATTCTACATGTATACAGGGCCCAATTTATTGGCTCTGCTTACAGTTAGCGACAAATTCCTGCTTACTATAGCAGAAAGTTCGGTGCTTATGGTAAAAGTATTTCACGCGTTAGCGAGGAATTTTGGTCTTTGAGCATGCGTACATCCCGTAACTAAGGATTCTGTGCTTACAGGGTTAGCGCAACATTTTTCTGCTAGCGCGGTTAGCGGAAAATGGTGACCGTAAGCGCGGAATTCTGTGGTTAGCAGAGCCAAGAAATTGGGCCCAGGCCGTATACAAAATAACGCAACAAAATATAACAGAATACCACACGTAGATTGTATAACTAACATCGATAATATAGATATGGTTTCAAAGATACTGGTTTCCACTCTAAAATTAGACATCAAACGTCCAAATCTGACAATGTTTGACAGAGTTATGAATAATATTCAAAGAGGGATCAAATTGGCCATGGGATCAAGTGTAGACTTGAAATCCAGTCGCCACCGAAATGAACCAGCGCTTAGCTACCATGCTCGCTGCTGTCGATAAGCTCTGGTTCATTTCAGTGGCGCCTGCACGGACAAAGACAAAAGTGTCTAACGACTTGATTTCAATAAAAAAAAATGAGTTCTTTACATCATCTTAAACTTGAGATCATCCTCTTTCTAATGCTTTTTCAATCAGGTCTCTAGGACCTCTACATCAAAAGTTACGTTAAATTGAACGTCGATTATTGGCGATGCGAAGTTCTGAGAAAACAGCGTTTAACGATAGGGTACCAGAATAGCAATGAAAAATCATTATTACAAAAAAAATTAAAACAATTATGGGACTTGCAACTTTGCGACATCCGACGGGTTCTCACAGATCGCATCACATTTGCACAGTATCCAAACAAAATCGAAAAACTTGGTGTCATGGTCAATTTGACCACTTTTGGAAAACATTTTCAGATTTGGACCTTTGATGTCTCAGTTTAAAGTGGAAACCAGCATCTTTGAAAACATATCTATATTATCATTGTTAGTTATACATTCCACGTGTGGTATTCCGTTATATTTTGTTGCATTTTGCAACACCCTGTATATTAGCGCTTTGTGTGCAAGGTTTCTGATGAAAGCCTCAAAGGTCGGAAGAAATGTACAGTCTCTCCTCCATTATATTCGTTTTTTTTCTCTTCAATATTATCCACGTGGCTGAGATAACCAAAACAAATAATTCCATATTCTAAACTGAAAAAGACAAAAAGGTCTCTCATTATACAATCCGGATACGGAAGTCATTTTTGGGGATGGACTTTTATCTCTCTGTGGTTCGCAAATGCATCAAAGGATGTACAGGAGAAGTAGGGCTTGATCCGAGTCTTTAACGGTAGGATACACCATTAGCAGATTTCGAAAATATTTACTACCGAATTATTAGGAAATATTTTACTTATTTGAAAGAAAATAATGATTCAAGGCATCTAGCAAAATAATTGCGCTAGATATCCTTTAATTATTCCGAAAAAATTAAATGTTATAAAGAAAGATTTGCGATCGCCGGGCGGCGAGCGCGAAAAAAAAAAGATAACATAAGAATAACTGCTCGACGCCGGTTGAAAACAATCGCTGTTTTTCGTGCTTTTCTCGGCATTCATGGTTGTAAAACTCCGGAAAGGTCAGTCAAACTATATTTACTATAAGATACAACCCCCCAAATCCACCCATTCATGATACTTCAAGAAATTACCAATGGTGTATCCTACATTTAAACCCTGCGACGTGCCGCCGAACTTTTTTTCAAAGTCGCTTCGCGGTTAAAAAACAATTACTATTTCATCCTGCGTTTAAAACATCTCATATTACATGCATTCCTAGTTCAAAGCAAGCCGAATAAAATGGTAAGTGCCGCTTGGATTCTGGTTGAACCGGTGACCCAGCTTTTTGCAAAGCAAAGGATGCCCCGCGAGTATCCCATTACATTGTGTACATAAAGGGTATTTGAGGTGTGGATTTTACCGCCAGACCTTCCCAAGCAATCAATCATGCCATTGCTGCCTTGCCTTATTCAACAACATCAGCTGGTCTCTGGGTGTCTGGCCTGTGGGAAAGGGCTGTGTTGACATATAAAGCCATAAAACCGAACAGCACGGGGGTATTACACGAAATACAAGCGTTCGTGTAAAACAAAAGGTCGCACGTCACAAGGTTAAGTAACTTGTCGATGTGGACCGCGCTCAGCCTGTCATGCACATCCGAGAGACCTCGGAGGGGAGTCAAGTTCCCCAAGATCAACCCAGCATCGTACGGCAATCTTTGTTTGCATCATTCATTGGAACTCAAAAATAACTACAATTCCGACAACACAGGCCGCCGCCTGACGGGGAGTTAGGTTGGCGTAGCGGTTCATTCCTCCCCTTCCACCGCTATGGCCCGAGTTCGAACCCCGCCTGGGCCAATATGTGGATTGGGTTATCAGTCCCTGCCTGATTCCGTGGGGGTTTTTCCTAGGATATTCTGTTGGTGTTTTTCTCCCACCTCTAAAACTGTACCTTCTTCTTATTGTCTTCTCTCTACAGGTTTTCTCTGGCTTGCGAGCTACAGTGCCTAGAGTGCTTTTGAGGGATCTTTGGTTCCATTACCAGAAAGAATTAATAATAATCCCCGTCACCTCTCCGTTTGCAACGAGCAACGAACTTATTATTATTACGATATTCTCTTACGATTTGGATGGAAGTTCGTCGGTCTGTATTTCCAGTTGAAAACCTACGGGGTTCACGGAGCACAAAACCTAGCTGCTTCAACATGCAGAAAAGCATGACATATCGAAGCCTGCATCGAGGCCTACTGCGTATTTGGCTACGGCTCAATGGTATCCACCTTCTGCAACCTAATGTTATCCTAGCCTGCTGCTACTACGTCTTCAAGGCTCGCAAGGTGCCCAGCAACTACAACGGAATGCTTTACCCGCAGAGGCAGACGAGGTAAGTTTAGATCTTACTGTCTGCTCTAACACTTCTCATAATCTCCTATCTGTTTCTCAATATGATCACAATTTTGACATGGTACTTTTGCACCTGTGCGCACGTCTTTTTTTTCTCTTTTTGTTAACGTAGGAAGGCGCTGGATTATGTAATAACAATTATATAGGTACACTACACTAATTGGTACGAGAGTTTCTGCGCGAGCTCATTAGCATGAAAAGTGCACCACAACTTTTGTTTGAAAACGGAGACCGTTTGGCTTAACAAGGGTAGGATTGTGTAAATTTATATAGCCGAGGATCAACACCCTGGTTTGGGGCTTCAATCTAAGGGCAAACCTGATAACATTACGCTTGAAATATGGGTCTTATTTACCAGAAAAACGTGGGGGAATGCCATTAGGCCTAGTAAAATGTCTGCAAACAGGTTTGGGAAGTATCTCTTTTTGGGAGGTGAGTTTGTTTGGTGTGAATATTTAAAATGTAATTGGCTACTCCACCCAAATTGGAAAATAAATGAAAAGGTGAAGGGTCAGACAATAATTTAGTATTTGTTTAAGAAACCCCAGTGATGTCGGCTTGCATGTTATTTGGCCCTGAACTTTGTTGATTTTACACTGTTTTCAATAGGGCTTGAATTAGTGCAGTGCAGCCATGTAAAGCACACACAGAACACATTTTCCGAACAAGTTAGGGAGTTCAACCTTAGCCCATTGTAAATGGTAATCATTTGGTAGTATGGGCTTTGTGCACAAGTACCACCTCGATGGCAAGAAAGCCACAATCGACGCCATCTTGCCCGACTGCAATGGTTTTGGAGATCACGATGATTGACGCCGTCTCTATCATTCAGAAGCAAAACGTTATTATCATACCTCCAAATAGGCACTTGGGGAGACAATCCCATAGAGATGTACACAAACTTAAAACAGTCCTAACTTGTTTACCCTAACCCTATTCTCTACGATCTTCGAGATTTATGCTATTTAGACCAAAATTTGTCGTTCTAGGACAAAAATAACTCCCAAATATTGTTTTTTTAGGGTAGCTAGACACTTAGGGAGACACTGGAATGTCTCTCTAAGTGCCACTGTCTCCTTATTACCTAAACACTTACGCTAATTTGTCTCCCCAAGTGCCTTTTTGGAAGAATTAGGGGAGTCCTCGAGCAGACTGTTCAATTCCCTGGTATCCGTATATCTCATAAACGTGGAACGGCGTGTGTGAAACCATTGGAACTGTACATGTATGTTACCCTCCCATGGAAGTCGTTGCTATAACACTGTAAAAAAAAATCAGAAGCAAAACGTTATTACCATACCTCCAAATAGGCACTTGGGGAGACAATCTCATAGAGATGTACACAAACTTAAAACAGTCCTAACTTGTTTACCTTAACCCTTTTCTCTAAGATCTTCGAGATTTATGCTATTTAGACCAAAATCTGTCGTTCTAGGACAAAAATAACTCCAGAGTCCTCGAGCAGACTGTTTAATTCCCTGGTATCCATATATCACATAAACGTGGAACGGCGTGTGTGAAACTATTGGAATTGTACATGTATGTTACCCTCTCATGGGAGTCGTTGCTATAACACTGTAAAAAAATAAGCGTAAAATAACGGGGTTTTCCACCTGTATAAAAAAATTAACATGTATGTTACCCTCTCATGGAAGTCGTTGCTATAACACTGTAAAAAATTACCGTAAAATAACGGGTTTGTCCACCTGTAAACAACAATTACAAGTATGTTACCCTCTCATGGAAGTTGTTGCTATAACACTGTAAAAAATAACCATAAAATAACGGGGTTTTCCACCTGTAATTTTTGTTTTACATGTATGTTACCCTCCCATGGAAGTCTTTGCTATAACACTGTACAAAATAACCGTAAAATAACGGGGTTTTCCACCTGTAAAAAAACCCACAATCCCCGTATTTTTATTGTAACTGATTTTCGGCGTAAAATTATGGTAGTGTGCCTTGAAAATATCACGCGGACGTTAATTTATGCAAAGATTATATAATTTTACAAGAACACTTTGTCAAAATACAACATATTCGTGTACATATACAGCAACACCAACAAAGTGTGGTTTATTTACAACAATTCTACTGTTATCAAACATGAATCTTATCACGCAGCAACTGACCAATCAGAGCCCACGAAATTTGTCATGTTAAACTGTGGTGTTTTGTCCCAAAAGACACTTTCTTGAACAAAATGTATAATTTTTGATCTAACGAATCTATGATAAAGTTTAGATTTGTTGCAAACATAAGTAAACAAAATCGCATGAAATTTCTTTTCGTATTTAAATATTTATATATTTATTGTGAAATATTTATCGTGACTTTATCGTGGCACGAACAGATGAATATAAAAGTAAACCATAACCAGTATAGTGTTAAGTAATTATCCAAAATGACAACCTCGTGACCCTATAAATGTGCGCACATTACACTGTCTCCAAATATCACCAAGTAGTCAGTATTGGTGAGCTTCAAATTCACCAAGTTGCTTACTGGCACAGTTATCATATTAAAACCTTATGGAAAATCATATAAACAATGATAACATTGTGATATTTAGCCCAGCAAACAACAACTGGGGAAAATGGTGTGTCTATAAATTGGGCGAAGAAGTAGTTAAAGGTAAGCCTAACATGGGATACTTGAACAAGTTCAAGGAAATCCCCAAAATACATTTTAACGTAGATATGATTATTGTAAGCAACAAAAATCGTTAATTTGGGGGGTTTCCTTGAACTTGTTCAAGTCTCTCACCTTAGGCAACCCTTCATCTGCTTTTTAGCCCAATTTATGGACATACCATTTTTCCCCAGTTTTTGTTTGCTGGGCTAAATATTATAATGATATCATTGTTCATATGATTTTTCATAAGGTTTTAATAGAATAACTGTGCCAGTAAGCAACTTGGTGAATTTGAAGCTCGTCAATACTGACTACTTGATAATATCTGGAGACAAGGTAAATGCGTGCAAATTATAGGGTATTATTGTAGTCATTTTGGACCATTACTATATTTTCATAATTATTTAGTCACTTACATGCTTTAGAAAATGTTATCGAAGTAAGGGTGTGTAAGTAGAATCACCTAAATAAACTTTTCACACAACAAATATATTTATACCCAAATATGGGAATAAACATTTTACACGGCAGGGATTATCGATTTATTATAATTATACATATTACCGCCACTTGGATTTTATAGACTTTTAAGACTGAGTTGCTCTAAAAATCAAAGAAGTGGTGGCAGATTTTTTTTTATGGATTTCGTTTATTCTTTGCACATGTGAAGGCCTTCATCCAAAGTGTAAAAAGAAAGTATATTTATTGCATCCACACATTGGTTGCCATGGTAACGAGTGAAAATAGAAAATTACCATATTTCACCTAATTTAGCTCTTTTTATAAGTAAAAATGACCGAAGGTTGTGAGCTTCACTGTATAAAGACCAAATATTTTGCTTACCTCTCAGCTAAACATGGTAAAGATACATCCTTAATCTTTCCAAAAATGCACTTGATACAAGTACAGTTAATTGTGAATGGAAGATTCCATTATTCCATATAGGGGTGTTTTGAGCAAAAGTCAATTTGGAAAATAGAGGTGGTTGCTAAAATTGTCAGAAGTCCGAAAGTGGCATATTTAGGAAAGTTTTGCTTTCAAGATTGAAAGATAAGATGCTGGTCTGTAAGAATAAGGAAACAAAAGTTTTGGTATTGTTTGTACGGGGGAGCAGTGTTGCCAGAAACTTCCTGCTTTATTTATTTTTAAATGTATATTTTCAGATTTTATATATGGAAAAAAATGCTCTTAAATGACTTTCTACATGCTGACTGACAAAATACCAGGACCAAATATAGTAAAGCAGCATACAAGTATAAAAACAAAACTCTAAATTGTATAAACATGCATCGCAAAGACAGTGTTGCCAGAAAAGTAGCATTAAAAGACCGAAACTCGTAAAAAACAACTCAATTTACATAGTTGTGTAACAAAGTTGGCAGTGACATTGTTAGTAGTGACACAATTGGCAATGATGCAGTTGGTAACATACATGTAGTTGGTGATGACATAATTGGCGGTGACATAATTGGCAATGACATAATTGGCAGCAACAAATGTTGAACAAGTCTTTCAAAAAGGCTTTAGCCATACATATACAATGACCTTCAAGTTCAATAGTGCATCTGTTCATATGCAGTTTATACACTAGATTGTGCATAACAAGTATACATTGCATGATAACATTTGGACATGCTGGAAAAGCATCGCATTTGGTGACTCTTAGGAAGATGCAATAATGCCAAAACATCTTTGAAGTTTCATTCACAGATAAAGTGTTTAAAATAAATGGCCTCATTTTCCCCATAAAACAGCTCAAAACACTGTATGTAAAGTTTACCCTCGTGTTGTGGACATCCGTTACTTGCCTTGGCACAGAGTAGAGTATGCACAAAGTCTATACATAAAGATACTTCCATATCCGAAATAGTACATATAGATAATTTCCATATCAGTATCTCAGATAGTACATATAAAGTGTATGATTTGAACAGTGGATCATTTTGATTTCAGAGTATCGTCTCTGTATACAAGATCACACAGCAGACTTCAATAAAGTTGTAGGTATCAGACCTTAGTTACACTTTTTTCAGCATTCTCCAACATTAAAAAGTATTATGAATATTTTGAGATAAAATACAACTGTTCTCCTTGCTAGAAAGTCCAATACGTTGCCTGTTCCTAGCAGTTGAACTTGATCTCTATGTAAAGCAGTAAAGCTACAGGATTAATACCACTTTAGTTCTTGTAGTATAGTAGCAAGTTTGTTATTACCAGTATGCACGTGTTGAGGACAATGAGGGGTGGTCACTATAGCCCAAGGTGCAAGCATGTATAGTGGGGATCTAATGTAAACAGATATCTGGGCCAGGAGATATAATAATCCTATATAATAATACGCTACTCTCTGTCTGTCTGTGTGTCTGTGCGCGCTTTTTCGTCCCCTTCCCGGGGTCGTGCGGCGTTCAAACTCGGTGGGTGGGTCCGGCTCGGTCCCCGCAAGAACCAGTTTGCATTCGCTAGGGCGTGCGAGGTCAAAGGTCATCTAGGGGTCACCTTTTTGAAGTTGGTCGGATCGTGCTTAAACTCGGTGATCGCAATGCTCGATGCGAGGTGAGCGTGGCAAAATAAAACGGGTTAGCGTTTTTCGGGTCTTCCGGGGTCAAAGGTCGTCTAAGGGTCGAATTTTCAAAGTTTGTCCTATCGGGCTTAAACTCGGGGACGGGAAGCCCGAATGCAAGTTGAGCGTGGAAAAAAAAGCGTTTGTCGGGTCAAAGGTCATCTAGGGGTCAACTTTTTGAAGTTGGTCCGATCGGGCTTAAATCTATATAATAATACGCTACTCTCTGTCTGTCTGTCTGTCTGTGTGTCTGTGTGTCTGTCTGTGCGCGCTTTTTCGTCCCCTTCCCGGGGTCGTGCGGCGTTCAAACTCGGTGGGTGGGTCCGGCTCGGTCCCCATGCACGTTGAACCAGCTACGCGGGTCCGGCCTAGTATAAAATATACACATATTTGTGAGCTACGTGAACATTATCTTACACTAATTGCAACGAAAACAATTTGATAAACTTTTTAATTCTCTGGATATCATTTTTCATAATTTATTAATAAATACTCGTTAGTTTGTATGGACTATTGGGAAAAGTCATCACATTTGAATTGTTGCAGCATCTAAAAATAGCTACGCTGCCTGCAATGTGTCGTGATCTATTTTTGTTGCCGGGGTAACCTGAACTACAATTTAGACATCTGGGCATAACACTTGTGTAAACATAATACTCTCTGAGTCAGTGGTCAGCTTCTTTGGGCAGACGGTCAATTCATTGAGCAATTGTATTTAGTTCAAAGAACATAAACTACTACATTTAAACCCTCTATAGGTGCCTGTGTAAGGAATGCTAAACAATGTAAACAATAAGATATACATTAATTTTGTTTAAAAAATGCCAAATGAAAAAAATAATATTTAAAAACATGTATGTTTCATTCCTGAAATGTCAATGCTTCATACCGCATGCTTGATATAATGCCAACCTTTTGATGGAATATAGGGCTATAATGTGGATTACACTAGATGTTACAACCAAACTAGGCTTAAAGACGGGTTACATGCAACAGTGTTGCAACTTTGTTTTATTTTGTATCCATGTATACTGTTATATTTTTAAATACTGTAGTCCAGGTCCAAAAGAAAATGTTTGACATAAAAAGTCACCTACCAATTCCATGTTTCTTAACTATTATATGCCTATATATCAAGGTTCAAATTTAAAAATCATGTCTCTGGCAACACTGACTGCCTTTAATGCCATTTAAGTATTTTTTCTCTTCATATCAACATTCATTTTATGTATTCTATCATAAATATGACCTATTTGTTATATAATTTGGCAATTAGGGCTTTCTTTAATGTATAATTTGTGGCCATTTATTGCGGGTTTTTTCCAGCCAAAGTGCTAACTTTCCGGCAACACTGTTTTCGCGTAATTGAAATACCAAAACATTTTATTCCATGTTTATGTAGGTTGGTATCTTATCTACCAACTATGAAAGTGGCATTATCTACAAAGTGCCATTTTCGGCTTTATGGCCCAATTCAATACTTCATTTTTCGCTATGAGAAAATATGATGACAACACCCCTATTTAAAATAATGGTTTGACCCAAAGTGGAACGCACACATTACATTTTAAAATCTTTTTCTGAAAGAGTAAACATGGTTGTGCAATATGTGTAAAAGACAAACTTCTACTCTTTCCCCTTTAGATGTACCAGTGCTTCTAATTTACCTATATTTCATTACTTAAATAAGTGTAAAAACTTGAAAAAATTGTTGGAAATCTTATTTTGGCGGTTACCATGGCAACAAACATCTAATATCATTTTTTTCTCCTATTTTTGTAATTCATGTACCTGTATCTACTCATACATGGAGTATTGCCAAAATTATTTGTTTGAAGTCTGCCACCTTTTTAAAAATATCTTTGATTTTTACAGCAACCCAGTCTTAATATGTCATTCTAGGGACCTTATAGAAGTGCACTGTGGTGAAAACCAATTTGTTGCAATTTGTTTGAGGTCAACCAAACAAAATTTGGCCTGGACTAAAATTCCAGCAACGTACTGTATTTTTGTATACCCTGTATTTTTACAGGATTAGCAAGGTACATTAACGGGGACATCAATCTATTTCTGTGACGTCATACTATTGTTGAAACTGTAGATTATTTTTAAGAATGTACAGTCAGAGTCTTTATCAACTTAATGTACAGCCAAGAGTAGATTAAGTTACGAATCTACTCTTGGCTGTACAATTAAGTTAACAGAGACTGCATATTAAGTTAACAAAGACTACAGATTAAGTTAACAGAGACTACAGATTAAGTTAACAGAGACTGCAGATTAAGTTAACAGAGACTGCAGATTAAGTTAACAAAGACTCTGAATATACGTACTTTAATTCACAAAGCACTAGGTTTGATAACAATACGGTCTACACTTAATCAAAAACCTTGCAATCGGGTAACGCCAGGGCTCATTTGAATAAACCTTTGTTGTTAAAACAAATTAGATTAAGTCAGAGAATAGACTCGAAACTGTAGATTCGTGCAAAGAATGTGCACGAATCTACAGTCTGCGTCCATTCTCCTTAACGTAATGTAAACCGACAGCATTCAAAGGCCGTTAAAGACAGCCCGTCCCCCGTTAACATTTCTTACCGTTTTTTGTTTACAGGAAAGTCCTGGCGTCCAAACTGCTAGGAATTTCCTGTAAAATTGCGATATTATTTTATACAGATGTATAGGTAAAATGCGCCATCGTTTGTTGGCGCATTGGGCATATATGTGGCTTTTTTGCATCATGTTTCCTAACATCCTGTCTCCCATTAACAGATCAGCAACGAAACACCCAAAACAAACATATTCCTCTAGATTCTGTTGACTGTATTTTGCAGGCCATCTTGGGGGGGGGGGGGGGGGGGGGGAGGGGGGTATTATTATTTATTTCTGGTAATGAAACCAAGGATCCCTCAAAAGCACTCTAGGCACTGTAGCTCGCAAGCCTTAAAAAAAAATGTAGAGAGAAGACAATGAGAAGAAGGTACAGTTTTAGAGGTGGGAGGAAAACCCCGGAAGAATATCGTGGGGGGAACCCACGAAATTAAGCAGGGACTGAAAACCCGAACTACATAATTGGCCCAGGCGGGGTTTAAAACCGGACTCCCCCTGAACAGAACAACTGTCAACTGTGTTATGATCGATCTTGTCGCTGTCAAATACAAGTTTATTATTTGATCAAAGTCCGTTTAATGTTACATTCAACTCTCTCTCTTTATCTCTCATTACATTTGCAGTGATTGTGGACGTTTATAGCCTCAAGGTAAGAACTCTCGCACCTTTCGCCACGAAAAGACCCACAGTGTTTTGATCGATCTTGACTATATAGTGCCAATGTGGTGTTCAATTTCCAGTTTCTTTAATTTAATTTGTGGATTTCCTGTCGTTTCAAAAAATACCGTAAGTTGGAACCCTCCCAATCAAATCACAAACTAACGCTTGAGTAGGCCTAACCGTGGTATGGTTCTCTGTGGAATACAAGTTGATTTGATTGATACCCGTTTAATTTCATTGTAATTAATTATTACGTTCTAAATGTGTTGCCTATTTTTAACTCTCGCGCCGCGACCACCGTTACAAGCTCAACTCGCTGTGACTTATATTGTCTCTTTTAAAAGTGTGGTTCTGCTCCTAACGCACACTATTGCACATGCTGCCATTCAATGCCCGTAAGCAGGGGGGTGCGTACGCGTCCGTGATTGTAAAACTTCGGAGTACAGGTCAGTTAAAGATGGACTACAACGAAAACTCACACATTAAATTTATTATCGGACCTTGTTTATGTTGTGTTCAGGTAACACTTTATTGTTACGGTCATGTTTTTCTCTAAATAATTTTGTTGCAATTTGACCGACAAAATTAGACCTCGATTCTTCGATTTTGAAATTTCCCGCCCTGTACTGGTTCCCGGCAAAGGTGGCCCTAAAGGGACTACGCAGATCGTGAATATTGACGTCAATATTCACGACAAATTTCACGACTTTCCTCAAAGTCGCGAATATTGACGTCAAATTTGACGTCAATATTCACGACTTTCCAAAAAAGTCGCGAATATTGACGTCAAATTTGACGTCGATATTCACGACTTTCCCCAAAAGTCGCGAAAATTGACGTCAAATTTGACGTCAATATTCGCGATGTGCGGAGTCCCTTCAGGGCCACCATAATATGTATGCGTTTTCATGGGTAGTACGTCACACACAAAGTATGAATTATTCATGATTAAGGGCTTTTGCTGAAACTGAGTTTTTCTGGGTCGTAGAACGCCGATCAATTTTTGGTTTTTTTTGCATGAAGGAACAAGATTTATTGAATACTAATGATATATTAGTAATCATTATACATTTCTCGAACAAAAACAGCAACACAGCCTTTATCATTATTCCGTTGTAGTCCATCTTTAAACGATATTTACTATAAAATACAACCCCCCAAACCCACCCATTCATGATAATTCAAGCAATTACCAATGGTGTATCCAACCTTTAAAACTGTTCATCCTGTGGAATAGCAACATTTCATTGATATCAGGCAAGGCTGTGTGCAGTGTTGTATCACTAAACGTACACTGCAATAGACCGATCCGGCCTGTCAATCAAACAGCGCGCATTGACAAATGTGACTCGCTCTGCGAAAATGAGTCTGATGTCGGAAAATACATTTTTACGTAAAGGGCCGTTCATTGTCTCGGAGGTTAATTTTTCTTGCAACAAATAATATTTTTGTTTTAAGGTATTTTGGTTTTTCAGACACCTATATTTTCAGATCTGATAGATTGAAAAGATTGTTTTGATCCCTAAATTAAATTTAATACAGGTTTTGTCATTCTCTTTCCATAGCATATAATGAGGCACTACAATTGTAAATCTTCATTTCTTTTCAAAGACATTTTGAATATAACTGAGAAAAATTTCCTAAAATTGTAAAAGACCAATGTATTTTTACACTACAGAGTTGGGCCATCAAATGAAAGCTTATTTCCTGCTTTTTCTGACCAACTGTAAAATTGAAAAACAAATATGTTTTTAGCACATCAGACTCATTTTTGCAGAGTGGGTCACAAATATGATTACGAGTTTTGTTGATACAACTCGATCACATGCGCTTAGATTTAGAAAAGTGTACACAAACAAATGGCTTTGCTACGAACAAAACACCTTTTTTGTCAATCAAGATGCGGCTGTGGGGAGTTTAAGAAATGGTCAAAAATATGCAGTCATGAAATATGTAAATAACACACCCGGTATTCGGATCACGGCATCATGTTTCCCGTTAAAAACCGAAACAAATCTCGAAAATGAAAATTACCGTTGAACTCGTGTGACGTGAACGGCGGCCCTATTCAGATCGCGGGAATGTAAACAAGATAAACACGTACAGGATTTACAGTTAATATGTTTAAAGTGCTGTACATGAATAGCAGTGTATTAATTAGGCTATGGTGTAATCCTGTTGTGGCAACATACGTGATTTATTCCAGTACTTACCCAGCAACAAATACAGCTACATGTGTAAATTCTGCAACGACACCGTCCTTTTATTTATTTATTCCATTTCTTTACCCAGGGTGTGCCCAAACAGTTTAAAACTGGTTTTCATTGGGGCCCTGCATACATCGTTAAATAAAATAACAGTACATGTAAATACCACATTTACAGAAAGTTACAAACATAATATTTACAGACGTACAAGGATATTTACAGGAATCCAAAACATTGATATCAATTCTGATTTACGAGATAGGCGAAAACCGTCAAAAAAAACCTTTGGGGGGAAAAAGAGAAGGGGAAATTCCCATCTGGCTCCACATTAGTGGCAACCAAGTTATAACTCCGTAGATCAGCGCAATTGACATAATATCTAACGGTTGACATGTCGGAGCTCCGATTTAAATGTGCTTAATGAGTCCAATGTTCGCAATTGTTCGGGCAGATTATTCCAAATATTTTCACCACTCACAGCGAAACTTGTGGCGTAGCATTCTTTTTTGGCGACAGGAACTTTCAGTGCCGTGTGGGTTGATTGCCTTGTTTCGCGAATAACTGTAGGTGGTTTCGAAACATATCTTTCTTCTTTCATTCTTCATTTTTCAAAACTGCAACTTGACCATCCTTTATGTTATAGTCAGGTTTCTTTAAAATGTATTTTCGTTCACTTTTTGTGTAGATTTGCTAAACTAAACATTTTTGGAAACGTTAGGATATAATTAACAGGAAAACCAATGTTTACATTAATTTTAAGGTTCTTTATGGCGGCCATCTTGGAATGTTTTAATCGCATTTTGATAGCGTCATAATGACATCACACATTGTTCACAATTGTCTGCATAATGTCTATGACCCAATAAACATATTACAAAAAGAATTTAACATTTTTTAGGTTCTGTTGATGAGATATGGCTTTAAGGTCCAACAATGAAACAAAATAATACAAATCACACTAAGACGTCATCGTGATGTCACTTCAAAGTATACCTATAACACATTCTGCCATACCTGCATACCAAGTTTGAACCCAATCGGACTTATACTTCCAGAGATATAGGGCATTTGAAAATAAATTGATCTTTAATGTGACACCCAATGATATTTCATGTGTCACGTCACATTAAAGGTCATTTTTTTCTCAAAAGAACCTGAAAACAAATGTAAACAAGTGTTCTGGTTTCATAACATCTTAGCATGGGTATTAGTGCTAGTTTTGCAACGTGTCATTATTATATATAAGGATATATCTCTATATATGTTTATTTTACCATTAAATATATATATTTAGCTTGCTTAAATAAATAATAGGCATATAAGTTTGATGGGGCAAGTCCGCCCATCACCATGAGGCGAGTCCGCCACAGGGCGAACCTGCCCCACTCTAAACCGGGCGAATGTGCCCCAAGAGCTCATCTTGTGTTTTACCACGTCGTATAAGACATTAACACAGTAAACCGAGTTTATAATTGCATAGTTATTTTGGCAAGTCTATTATCTTCTAAATGACAGCCACTATAAAACCATATTTGTTTATGTCTCGGGGTTTATACAATATTATTGATGCAAGAAATGTGTACTTACATGATATGTAAACAGTGTTTTGATGATAACTTTATGATGCCTGTTGAGCCTGCTCGTGCAGCTATTAAAGGAGGTTTATCGTGTCCTAGGTAATCGAATTACATCAACAAAACTTCCTCCACGTCTGTAGTGGTGGAAAATCACGTGGTGGGCGGACTCGCCCTTAGGGCGGACTAGCCCCGCTCTCCCCTACATTATGAACCTGACTTTACTGTACACACCCCTCCATGGTCATTCTTTATAGTTCGCCCGCTTGCTAATAGTAATGTTGTTCCACCTAAAAAGTCGATCGTATTTGTCGCCATATTGCTGCGTACGTGTTCTACGCCTAGCCTATACGTACACGTACATGCATTCACGTGTGCACGCAACCGAGGTGATGGCGTCGCCATGCTGTTGCTAAGGTGGGCGGAGCTTAATGTCAAATCCAGATCGGTTTATTGCCAACTCGTGACGGCGACAACTTGTGACGCTGCACGCTCTGATGGTGAACACAAAGCTTCCAATAATATGACCTGGCTCTATCAGCTCAATACTTAATATACTATTATTGATCAGTTGATATTATCTCCAGAAATTCCTACAGCTTTCAAACTCGCTCCTTCAAAGCACAAGGATCTTCTTATAAAGCTGACAGTGAAGATTTGTGTTCACTTTACGCATTCAACGTTTCCTACATTCAACTTTTCTCCGACCGGGATTTCATCAGAGGGAACCCCCAAAATGGTCTTCTTGACACTTTGTCTTTTGTTTCTGATGGATGTACGGACATCGGATGGTGGTAACATACCAGACGCAGCCCATGTTAGCCTGACTAGGTCTGGAGATGTCATCCTTGGGGCATCGTTACCAATACATCGATGGTCTTCTGGGCCTCCATGTAGCGGCTCCATCGGTCTTTGGGGCAACGAGCTAGTTGCCGTGTTTATATTTGCCATCGAAGAGATCAACAATCGCACCGATTTCTTGCCCAATATCACCATCGGCTACGACATTCGCGATAACTGCTTCTCCGAGACCCTGTCGATGTGGACCGCGCTCAGCCTGTCGAGCACATCCGAGAGTCCTCAGGAAGATGTCGAGTTCCCCAAGATCCACCCAGCAGAGTACGGCAATCTCTTCTGCATCATAGGAACTCAATCGAGTGCAACTACAATTCCGACGGCACAGGCCGCCAGCCTGTATCACATCCCCGTCATCTCTCCGTTCGCAACGAGCAACGAACTCAGTGACAAGCGCCGGTTCCCCTATTTCCTTCGCACGGTTCCCCCAGACAGCCTCCAGGCAAACGCCATCGGTGATATTCTCTTACGATTTGGATGGATGTACGTCGGTCTCTATTTCCAGTTGAATACCTACGGAATTCACGGTGCTCAGGCATTGCTAGAATTCGCAGAAGTGCACGGCATATGCGTTGCCTTGTCTGTTCCCGTTCAGTCTCCGGCTACAAAGGCAGAGCTCTACGACGCCGTCAGCCGACTGTCTACTTTCCCCAAAGTGCGAGTTGTGGTCATTATAACGGAGATCGAAGCTGGAAGCGCCATCGTCAATACAATCGACGAACTTTTCGGTCTACCTCACAATATCACATTTGTTGGCAGCGATGCCTGGACACATCCGACTTCCCTGCAGGCTGACTATGGCGTCAATCTGCGGGGATTGCAAGGTAGCATTTCTGTGCAACTTAAATTCAATCCAATTCCTGGTTTTGAAGAATACTACCGCTATTTACAGGCAAGAGACGAACCTTTCTCTTTGTGGTTTAAGGATTTGAAGGATAAATGGATGGAAGACAATCAGTGTTCCGATCTCGCTCTTTGCCCGTTAAGAATTTACGGCAATGACAACTCTTTGGTCGATGCCGTTTATGCATTCGCGTACGGCCTCCAAGCGTTGTTGCGCGATCGATGTGACAACACTACCGACTGTAACTCCACAATTCAGGCTATAAGGGGACACGATTTTCTATCCTACGTTTTGGAACTCACATTCGAGGGACTCGCCGGGAACTACGTTTTCGATGTAAATGGTAATCCCAGCGGAAAGTACAAAATACTTAACTATCAGTACCAAGACGATGTCCCTCAAGTGGTAATCATTGGCGAATGGGATGCCTTAAAGGACAGCCGACTTGACTTGAAGTTATCGGCTATCCAGTGGGTCGGGGAGTCACCAGATCCACCTGCCTCGCTCTGCCGAGAAATCTGTACACTAGGTCAAGTTGAGGTGCCACTAGAAGAAAAATGCTGTTTCGGTTGTCAGCGATGTCCTAATAACGCCATTGCTCATAACAATCTTTGTAAACAATGCCCAGTGGATGAGTGGCCGGATGTTAGCTTTCAAGTTTGCCGTTTGATTGCCCCAACGCCTCCAAGTTGGAGCGAGCCCGCGGTCATCGTCATCCTGATTCTATCTGGTCTCGGTCTGGTCCTGTCCCTTCTTGCAGCGATGGGACTCTTCCATTACCGACACCACGTGCTGATCAAAGCCGCCAGCCGTGAGTTAAGCAGCATCAACATCTTGGGGCTCACTCTCGCCTTTCTCGTTCCCTTTCCACTTCTGGTTCCACCCACGGCTGTCTCGTGTCGTGTCTCGGAGATCATGGTGACTTTGTGTTTCAGCATGACGTACACACCGACTCTGCTGAAGGTAAACCGCATCTACAGGATCTTCGACGCTGGTAAGAAGTCTAACAAGCGCCCTCGTTTCATTGGACCTCGTATTCAGCTAACGATTGCACTGGGGGTCATAACAGCAATGGTAAGTCTTGTTGGTGATGAACAATTTCAATATTCTTTTGACGATATGTTACATTGTTCCGTTTTTTATGCGACTAGCCTTATAATTTATTTATGACAGCGACAGCTTACAGCTTGGTGAGTTTGGCAAAGAATTTAGTACCTTTTCGTATGGCCTCACAGTCAGCTGAAGAACTAATATAATTAATAGGTGTGGGTCGAACTTGGTCGAATCCCGTGTGCGCGTGGCTTGTTCAGGCATAGCGCATATTACAAGCACGAGCTAACAGCACGACTGCAAATCGAGGCTGGAAATATTTACATAATTGATTTTTTTCGCTCGGCAAAGTAACGAGTTGTGGAAAGGCAAAGGAGTGAAAGGTGGCAGCTGGGTGTCATTGGCATAATAGTTTTTCTGGTGTTTCTATAACTTGAGTTAAAGGAATTGATAATTGTTCCCAAAACTGTCAAGGAGTACCTCTTCAAGGGCTGCCATACGTTCTTGGAATGTAGTGGCGGCATGATTTAAACTGTTCTATTGTGCAACGTTGCTCTTTGATCAGTGTTGTAGTCGGGACCAAGACCGAGACCAAGGCTTTCCATACCGAGACCAAGGCTTTCCAGACCAAGACCGAGACCATGGCTTTTGAGACCGAGATCATGGCTTTTGAGACTGGGACCATGGCTTTCGAGACTGAGACCATGGCTTTCGAGACCGAGACCGAGGCTTTTGAGAACGAGACAAAGACCAAGGCTTTTGAGATTGAGAACAAGGCTTTTGAGATCAAGACCGAGACCAAGGCTTTTGAGACCGAGACCAAGACTTTCGAGACCGAGACCAACACTTCCGAGACCGAGATTTTTGCAGACCGAGTCCGAGACTAAGACCACAATTTCCGAGACCCAAAATGAATAAAAATGTATGGTGTTGAATCATTACCAAATCTAAATACCAGAATCAGTCTATGACCAATTTATAGTGTCACATGCCGACTTCATAAAAACAAACATCGTTGGAGATAACCGTTTTGAGTTAAATAAAAAAAGTCTCGATAGGATCTCGAGACCAGGTCTTAAGACCTTCATCACTGTCTTTGATCCAGGTTGTGATCGCTGTGGCTGGCACGCTAGCAAGTCCTACGCTGCCAGCTAAGCTGTTTTTCTACCCTTCGGCCGACTACATCGAAGCCTTCTGCGAGTTTGGCAACGGTTTCCTGGCTTCTCTGGTTTGCAATCTTCTCATAGTTCTAGCCTGCTGCTACTACGCATTCAAGGCTCGCAAGGTGCCCAGCAACTACAACGAGTCCAAGTTCATCGCAATCAGCGTCTATTCCACGCTAGTCTTTGGCATGGCGGCTGTACCTGTCTACATCACGGCAGCTGCAGTGCTGCAGAAGGTGGCTACGCTGTGCGTGGCTGTACTCCTCAATTCGTTCCTGACGCTGTTCTGCGTCTACCTGCCCAAGTTGTACGCCATTCAACTGGCTAGGGACATTCAGGTAAGCGAATGGAAGACCAACGGCGAGGGGTCATCGAGTGGCTCTGGAAAGGCTTCTATCAACGTACGGCCAGCTCCTGTGATGTCGTAAGAAGAAAGTCAAGTTTATAACGTACTCTTGGATTTTAAATTAAACGCGATACCATGAAAATAAAATAAAATAATGTTATTCTCGAGCTGAAGGCGGTGGATCATGGGTTTTAAACCTACGTTTAACACCGGCAAATTATATTTATTCCCATTCATAATTACCTTTCGTGTAAAACACGTCAACACCAATATGTTTCGGTTACGATTACGATTTGGTTAAACAATTATACTACATATTTTAGCTACGTTTATGATATGTTCCTAGGATATCCTCGCTTGCACGATAAGTCCTCCGTGACGTGATCAGTCCTTTTATGGATATTGGCGCGCGCGTCCCGCGTACTGCGCGATGTTACGCAGACTACGGATATGCATTTGTTTGTGGTATTACGAGTGCATTGTGAGGTTTCAACAATCAGCAAGTTCGGGTGCTGTTGAACTAGTTCCTTTTGTCGATTTCTGATTTAACTTCACGTATGCGTGGTCCGATTTTCACTCGAACGCGTCTAGTCGATCGATGACGTCAAATCTAGTTTGTGAGCAGACGACAGGCCTTCACGTTGTTAACGAAGCAAAATGTTGGCACGTAATTTGTATTTGTTAAAAAAATTATTTATAATATTTTCTTCAGTTAATTTAATGCAATAAATAATTATCTTATTGCAAATAGTTATCATCATTGGATGCATTTAACGTAAACTTTTGCAAAGCTTGTCCCAGTTTACTTTTCCGCCATCTTGAAACCGTGACGTATCTCGCGAGTGACTAGAGAAACCATGGTCCAGGGCTCGGTTGATCTAGTTAAGCTATCTAGTCAAAGTGACAACTAGATTGACTAATGGTTAAGTCTAGTCGATCTAGTTGCCCAACCGAACTTGCCTAATATAAAAAGGTTTACTACACCTCATAAATATTCATGAGCAAATTTAGTGAATATTTATGAGGTGTAGTAAAATAAATACAGGATGGTTTATTTTCAAAAAAAACGTGGGAATTACTGGTTCCTTGGTGTAGGTCAGCTCGACTACCTCCCTCCGCTTCGCGTCGGGAGGTAGTCAAACTGACCTACACCTCAGGACCAGTAATTCCCACTACTTTCCCTCAAACCATGCTGTATTCGTATAATACAGCGACCAGATATCACGGGGGTCCAAATGTTATGTCACATAGAAAAAAGTGTTTAAAACTGACCCGGTGTGTTGTCGGTCGTTTAAAACTGCCCACGTGATTGGCTCTCAACCAATAAGAAGGGGTAAATAATTATTTATGTATTTATTTATGAATATAAAATATGAATCCCCTTATCCGGCCCTCCCACTTTATAACATTACAGCAAAAGCAAATGGTGTATTGTTTTGCACCCTTTAGATTTTAAAGAACAAAACATTGCACACACAAAAACGATCATAGTGTACCTACACACACAAAAAACGATCATAGTGTACCTACAAAGATTTGTTTTCAGAGTGATTTATTTTTACGGACGACCATGATGTTCCGAATACATGTGACCCACTCTGCAAAAATGACTCTGATGTGTTAAAAACATTTTTTTTCTTCAATTTAACAGTTGGTCAGAAAAAGCAGGAAATATGCTTTCATTTGATGGCCCAACTCTGTAGTGTAATGCATTGGTCTTTTACAATTTTGGGAAATTATTCTCAGTTATATTCCAAATGTCTTTGAAAAGAAATGAAGATTTACAATTACAGTGCTTCATCAGATGCTATGGTAAGAGAATGACAAAACCTGTATTAAATTTAATTTAGGGATCAAAACAATATTTTCAATCGATCAGATCTGAAAATATAGGTGTCTGAAAAACCAAAATACCTTAAAACAAAAATATTATTTGTTGCAAGAAAAGTCACCTCCGAGACAATAAACAGCCCTTTACGTAAAAATGTATTTTCCGACATCAGACTCATTTTTGCAGAGCGGGTCACATATTGTATACATGCAAGTACCGACTGAAGTGAACATGACTTGATTACGAGCACCTTTAAGGTCACCTTTAGAATGTGATCGTGTCTTTCCATGATCGAAATCAATTTACCTCCGAGACCTAACATAAACAACCGACTATAGCAAATGCTACCAATTTGTAGATGGTTGAATTTGTTTTGAACGTGTTTTAGGGGCCAACAGTGGCCCATCCTGCCTGCAATTGCTTTCGACTTCCAACCTTTCACTACAACCGTTAACATTCTGAGCGAGTCCTAATTTGTTGAGAGAGAAACAAAGAAAAAGTCTTCAATTCATGCAATAGCTAGCACTGGCTGCCTGTGTTTCGTTGCTTATTTGGGATTCGTCTGTAGGACGGCTCATGCCCACTTTGGGACTTTGGCAAGCTGAAGAGGCGGGTTCGAAGTCTAATTTCAGAGTTGTTAGTCTTAAGTGTTTATGGTTTGCCTAACCCGTAAAAGGTTTTATCAACAGGAATGACTTTCAATATACATCATTGGATATATTTATCTATATACTATATATATATATATCTATATACAGAAGATGTAAACTATTCACCAATACCTTGTTGTGTTGACGCTAATATACCGTGTATTATTTTTATAACCAGTACAAGTATGGTGTCAGAGTTGTGTACAATTGCCTAAATAATTGTAATTTTTTTAAAAATATTTACCATCACTCTGAAAATGTATAAAAGGTCACCGTAAAATCACGATGCATGTAAAACAAATTAACGAATTAAGTGTTTGTAAATCACCATGTGTTTAGTTTTATCTCAAAGCTACTTTAATACAGCTTGTTTCAAAGTTCGGTCTAAAAGAATAAGCGTATTTCTTTCGTAAGTGCAAACTATAAGGGACTGATTTGTAACTGTAACTTATAGCACTTAATTATGGCGTTACACTTGTTTGAAGTGTTGTAAGTGTCGAATCAGCCTTGAATCCGTGGGCGCGTGCGCGTTCCTGCACTAAACCCTGGCCGCCAGGAAGGCGTTAACGGCGTTGACTGGCTATTTAGTGCGTACTGCGCGCGTATTTCGTAAACCGCACGCCCTAAATGTAATGCACGCGCGTGTTTCTGAACGCACGTCACGTACGAACTTTTTTTTTAGTCTGCCCCTTACCTGTACAATATGATTTTGGTAGCCTCGTTTTTTCCCCAAAAAACCGTTTCTAACGTTATAGATGGACAACAGAGGTACGTACATTTAATATAACCTTGTTAAATACCGCGAGGTCAAAATATTATGTTTGAAAGGATTGATTCTGCAAACTAACAATTACAAAATGTTAAATGTTGGGTCGCGCGTTAAACGCATTGACTGTAGCCCTAATTTAAATGTGCCAATATATAGCACATTTAAATTAGACAATTCCAGGTGTTAAGATTGCGGTAGGCATTGTGGGAAAACATGGCGCAGCAAGATCGTAGCCATGGTAACGAGGTTGGTGTCGAATAGACGGACGCGCGTGTGTAAACGAATATAATATGTACGCGATATGTTCCGCGACTTTTCAAACTATTACTAGCGCGAAAGGTGCACGATTTTGTCGCGTAATGCAAACGCGTTCGTTTGGGAAAACGACTAACTGAACACGTCCGCCACTGTGGAGTCAAACCATTGATCTCCATATATATAGACTGGATATAACACCGCGTGTGTGTTTGTTCACGAACGCGTGATCCGAAACAATGGCGGTGCGCTTCCTGCAGTAGGGTAAACACGGCATGTGTATTCACTCTAGAAACTCGAGTAGTTATCAAGATTATCGGATTTTTATTCGTATGGGGGTATGAGGAATTTGAGCGCTCTGCCAATAAAATCATTAAAAAAACTAAAAATTAACTAACGAATAACCATAGGGAGTCATGCAGTCCTAACACAATCAGCTTTTTCACTCTTTCTTGATATGTAGGCCTACTATTTTTTTTCCTACGTAATGTAGCCTACATTTTTGAATGAATATAATTTTCCTTCCCTGAAATTGGTTTCCAGTATACTGCTTTTTCATTTTATCATCCCTGTAGGTCATTTAATAGTTCAGTTAGAGACAGACACAGAGTGAATTTAATGGTCGTATTGAATTTCTAAAATGACATGGAACACTCATACTCATAGTGCCTATAACCATGGAAGAACGAAATTGAACCGCACAAGAACAATTTTTAAATGCAAAACTAATTTATTACAATTTATTTGTTTTTGTATTCGTGTACGTTGTTCTCTTCGTCAAACCAGCTTGTATATCAATAGACAATAACACATTTGTATATATATATAAGAAATGTGAATAAGTATAACCTCCGATATACATGAGTCAAAAAGAAATTATTTCTGAAAATATTTTGGAAAGAAACATGAAAGTGCATCTATCGTTGGTCCACATGAGAACAAAATGACACCATTTCAAAATCCAATTTCAAATTACTTTCTGTGGACAGCTGCAGAAAAAAAAGTAGGGCCACAAATGATGTAACTTTGGAACTAATTTGAAATGGAATTATTTTTGTCCAATTTGAATTACAATGTTTGTCATTTCATAATTATTTCTTATGTATTTATTTATTGAACAAATCTTTAAACTGGATAAAAAGATCAGCTCAAGCTGTTTTACATCAATGCCTGTACAAATGTTATAAAAAGTAGGATAATTTAAACAGCAATACAAAAAGCAAGCATTTAAATCATTTAAAGTAGAGTTTCTTATTAACATTTAAAATTATAAAACGATGACGACAACTGATTAATGAAGAAATGTTATTCAAAACATTTGCACCAGCATACTTATACGACTGCTTAAATAAATCAATATTGGGTTTAGAGAAAACGACATTTAAAGAATCAGCATTTCTGGTATTAAAGCCATGTCTATCGAAATACATTTCAATGTCATTACATAATCCAATTGGAGCAATCCTTTCTAGGGTTTGCCAAGATAATTGTTGAATAATGTCTTCGCCATGATAATTAACATAGTCAACATTATTAGAGACAATCCGAGCAGCTCATTTTTTTGCAATCTGAGAAAAGCCTTTCTACTGGTAAAGAAACAATTTCCCCACACGGAACAAGCATAGTCAAAACATGGTTGAATGGTTGTTTTATAAAGAGTGTCAAGTAACTGACTATTATTAATATTATGTCTAAGTCTGGATAATGAATATACTTTGTAAGCAATTGGTTAAACAAAATCCCTCTCAATTTAGTAATACAAGGGGTCATCCAGGGACAGTAAACTCAGCCCTGTCCCTCGATTCGATTAAGGTTCGTCTTCTTTATGCCGTACCACGAGCCTACAGCATTCTGACTCCAAATGGTTTGAGGCTTTGAGCACACTAACCGCAGCCAGCTGCAGCTCGGTGGCAAAACGAATTGGACGTCTTACAGTTACACGCACAAGTCACCGCTTTATAGCCGTTTTTCCTGAGGAAATTAGAGGAAAATAACTCAAAATTAATAAAACAAATATAGGCCTATACGCATATTGGTTATTTACTTATTAAGTATAGGCCTATCGTTTTAGGCCTAAATAACAGGCTAGTTTTACAAAGGGTGCAACTCGAATGTATTTACAAAAATGTTTTTCAACGGACTCTCTGCAATTTAAACAACTTAAACCTCGATTTGTCGCCGTACTCTGAAGCTACGGGAAATAATAAAGCGTCCGTGAGTGTGTATACACTAGACCTAACATTTACATAACATCATACACGCATAGCCGTAGCATCAAGAACGACTTACTTGTAAAATAAAATTCCATTTTCCCGACTCAATTGGACATCCTTCTTCGAGCACTTCACTGCTGCGCAGACCATAACCATTGTTCTTATCTATGGTAATAATAACCATTCAGTTGCAAAATCCTATATTTTCAAACAAAATGACGAATTAAAGAAAATAAGTCTTCCACTTAAAAAAAACCTCCTTATGATCGTACACAAACGTGGTCGCGTCACGTTCGTTCTTTACCCTTTCAAAAAAACACGCGCGCGTACGCCATTTAATAAAAATAATAATAATTACATTTATATAGCGCGCATTCCATAAAAATATGTTCATGTGCGCTGTACATTATACATAAAACAAATTTAGACGCGACGGCCTATCCAGTCTATTTATAATGGAGATCAATGAGTCAAACATTTGGTTCTACAAAATGACGGGCCGTTATTTGTCACTAAATAAAACAAAAACGCAATTTGGAAAAAAAAGGTTATATGAATCTGTATATTCTATTAAAAAATATATATATCCTTTTCATTTGTATAACTGAAACCTCCCAATATAAAGCAATGTGCCACTTTATAGGTTGAGATGAGGCGAATGATTTGTCTGTGAAGTGATGTAAGAAAGCGTTATTTTGGCGAATGTTTAGTTTTAGAGAAAAGTCTAAATATTGGTCTGGTGTTTCTGTATTATATCATTCAAACAAATCGTAGAATCACGTTTGGTGTGCTGTTGGTTGGGAATATATTTAATCCTGCGACATGTTTCAAAGTTACATTCGATTTCTTATGTTGTATCCATAATATGTTTTTGTTATATCAACCAAGACTTAAAATATATTGAGTTGTAAAATATAATAAGCCGCATATATTTTAGTGGAACTCTCTGAGTGATAGTCTAAAAACAGCTAATAGTGTCCAAGCTTTTAAAAAGAAACTTAAATCATAGCTTCTGGACAAATATTGCCAAGATTGAATAATGCCATTTGTATTTACATGTACTTGTTGTGTAAATCTTTGTAATTATCACTCTGGATCAATTGCCAGCCTTCTCATGTTGTCTTGTCGTGTTCTTCCCTTTTTTCGTCACATTTGACGTGGTGATCTTTACCGAAATCCCCATAGTAACTAAATTAAATATTAACTGCATTTGTTCCTAGTTCAATAAAGCTAAAAGCCACTTATGAAACAAACTATGCCTTTTGTCTATTTGACAAGCATGAACTTTCTTCCTTTGCAAAAATAGGGTTACGAACCAAACTTTCAGATGCTATATATTGTTTGTGACTGGTATTAAGCATGTTATTGCTTCAGCATGAACAAGCACACGACGTTTTGGGTGGTAACCGGATTCAGGCTTAGCAGCTCTAAAATACAAATAAATTATCGATACTAAATTCAATGCACAATTGAGAAATCGTACGCTTATGTTTTACGACCGAATGCACCTTCATTGACAAAGAATTACCAACAATTGTTAATTAGAAACGGGATTGGGAACGTTTATATCCTTGCGCACGAAAACGAATGCATCTTTTACAAATTAATGTGCGCATTTTCCGATATCGTCCGGGAAAACCTGTAATATAAGTAGGCCTACCACTTCAAATCACCCACCCACCAATCATCTCGGGGTTAACGACGGCCTTGAGCCAATTCTCCAGGTTACTTTCAGTAGTGTGAATGCTCGCCGGTTTGTTTCAAGTTAAACCCGGGTCCGTTCGTTGAGTTTTATAAGCGCAGCCAGCCTTGCGCGTGCGTGCTGCGAAAGTCAAACAATTACGTACTCTAAATGCAAGGCACCAGAATTAACACATATAACGTGTTAGACAGGGCCTAGACCAGGAAAAACTAAGGGTTTCTCAACGGTTTCATCATCCTGAACCTCAACCATTTGATATTAGCTTGGGGGCCACCCTGATTTTTGCCCCTAATTCAAAATGGCCGCCAAAATCCAAAATGGCCGCTAAAATTACATACATTACATATATACTGCTAATTACGTTTAATATCAACGTTGTTTTTTTAGTGATTCTCTCATCTTGAATGTACACCCATTGAATTTAGCTCCAGAGCCACCCAGAATTTGGCCTCGAATTCAAGATGGCCGCCAAAATCTAAAATGGCTGCCAAAATTACATAAAATACATATACTGCTAATTACGTTTAATATCAACGATTTTTGTTTGATTCTGTCATCTTAAATGTATACCCATTGAATTTAGCTCCAGAGCCACCCAGAATTCGGCTTCAAATCCAAGATGGCCGCCAAAATCTAAAATGGCTGCCAAAATTACATAAAATATACTGCTAATTACGTTTCATATCAACGGTTTTTGTGTGATTCTGTCATCTTGAATGTACACCCATTGAATTTAGCTCCAGAGCCACCCAGAATTTGGCCTCAAATCCAAGATGGCCGCCAAAATCTAAAATGGCTGTCAAAATTACCCTAATCAGGTTTATACTGCTTCTTGTTTTTCTCTTTCAGAGTTGTTTTCAGTGATTCCGTCATTCTAAGCCCAAGGCCTTTAGGATTAGTCTGGGAAATACCCAGGATTTATCGTCTAATCCAAGATGGCCGCCAAAATCTAAAATGGCTGCCAAAATTACATAAAATATACTGCTAATTACCACTGACCTCTACACCTGGACGGATCATTGTCCATATTCTGCTGTGCTAACACTTGAAGTCGGCGCGAACTGGAAGTGCAACATGGCGGACCCGAGACGTCACTGCTGTGAGCCAATGAAATGTCCAGGTGTAGAGGTTAGTGGATTTACTCTGTACGTTTTGTATTTATAAACATTACGTAATACGTATCGTACCAACACCTAGACATTTCATTGGCTCACAGAGTGACGTCGTGGGTCCGCCATGTTGCACTTCTCCGCATGCCGACTTCAAAATAGAACAATGATGATCTGTCCATGTATAGAGGTCAGTGCTAATTACGTTTAATATCAACGGTTTTGTGTGATTCTGTCATCTTGAATGTACACCCATTAAATTTAGCTCCAGAGCCACCCAGAAATTGGCCTCAAATCCAAGATGGCCGCCAAAATCTAAAATGGCTGTCAAAATTACCCTAATCAGGTTTATACTGCTTCTTGTTTTTTTCTGTCAGAGTTGTTTTCAGTGATTCCGTCATTCTAAGCCCAAGGCCTTTAGGATTAGTCTGGGAAATACTCAGGATTTATCGTCTAATCTAAGATGGCTGTCAAAATGGCTGTCAAAATGGCTGCCAAAATAGCCATCAAAAGCATCTTACTTAAATTTAAAGTACATCTTCATTTTGTCCTGTTAAAGCTCACTAAAGTTGGTTTCATTGTGGCGTCCTGAACCTAAGCCTTTTGAAATTAACTTGTGGCTACCCAAGATTTGTCCGCCCACATCCAAAATGGCTACCAAAATGACCTTAATCAGATTTAAACGGTCTCTTATTTATCCCCCATAATTTAGTAAAAGACCTGGCTCACCCATGTATGCACATTATTTAGGAGAGGATAACTCAACTGTTCTAGGCTGATATGACCCCAAGGAACAACTTGGGATGTGTTCCAAATTCTCTATCCGGGGCGAACAGCCCGGGAATGACCACGCCCTTTTTTAAATGACCATGGAACTCCATTAACTGTCTTAGACACATAATTACGTTCTGTATAACATTAATATATAACAACAAAGATTGTTTATCTAAGCCAAAACTTGTTTATCTAAGCCAAAGTCGGATCGCTCAGTATGACTTAAGACGCGCATAGACCACAAACACCATGCACTTATTCTCTGTGACTGTGACCAAATTAACAAACTAAGAGGACATGAAGTTGATTTGTGATCCGAATATTAATGCACAGTTAACAGCAAATGATACGTTTGTTTCCAGTTGTATCTGTCCACCTGTCTTGCTAGTTTCGTACGGACCAGTTGGCCAGTTGCTCTCGTTATTTTGACAAACCAATAAATGAGCTTTATATTAACAAACGCGGTGACTGTGAATGTAAAGCAGCCGTGCATAACGCTTTATATAAAATTCGATAAATTTAATTATTTAGGTGGCCTGCCCGTCTTTTTTCACTCCTTTCCCTTCTTTCCCTGTTCAAGTTGAGTATTTAACAAACCTTTGTGAAAATGAACTGGGGTAGAGCCTGAAAGTTGACTGGTGGCGTGCTTCCAGACCCCTCAAATAAAATATTGATTTTAACATTTTTTTTGGTACAATGATTTCCTTATAAAATCACCCCTGGAAAATTGCTGCTAGCGCTATTATGCAGGGTTGTAGTCGAGTCCCTGCAAGTCCTTTCACAAGTCCTTTCGTGAAGCAAGTCACAAGTCCCTTCATAAAGCCAGTCACAAGTAACTGGATGAACAATGACAAAGGAATGCCTTTGTCAAAGCTGATTTGAATAGCTTGTGATTTGAATTGGAACCGAAGGACTTGTGATGGACTTGCAGGGACTTGCAGGGACTTGCAGGGACTTGTGATGGACTCGACTACATCCCTGCTATTATGTGACCGAATCCCTCGAAGGAGTCTCAATGACAGGTTTTTAGGTATTTGCTCTATCACTCAGGTTGACACCTTATAATGTACAGTTGTTATTTGGCTGAAAGGGTTGACTGCTTCCCTTAATTTCTCTAGTGTATGACACTGTTAAAAGGTGTATTTAATCAAAAGTAATTCTGGCGACTGTGGTTGGGCCAAATATGGAAACTAAACAATTGCGCGACGCGGAAGAAAAATATCGCGCCAAAACTTGACCTATCAATTTCAAAAAATCTAAAATACATGTGAAATCGAAGCACTCGTACAAAGAGGAACATTTATTAAATAATTTTGTGGCGATCATTGGATAAAAACTTATCCCGTCTTTTGGGACACAATATTTCTTTCTCATAATCTTGAAGGACTTATTTTCATTTACAAACGAATCTAAAACGACCGTTGATTGTTGAAAGAGTGCAAGCGCGGATCCACGAATTTTTTAGACGGGGGGCACACCCAAAACTGTAAAATGCGAGCGCGAAGCTCGCATGTTACAGTAAACAAACAAACAGTTTTGTCCCCATTTCTTGTATTATTTGAAAGTAAAGAATGATTGTAGGCATCCAGCAAAATGATTGCGCTAGATATCCTGTATTTGTTCCGAAAAAATACATTTCATAATTCCGGACGGCGATCGCGAAGAAAAAAACCAGAACATTATAAATAAGAGCCACTGCCGACGCCAGTTGAAAAATAAATTACAACCAGAGTCAGAGTTTTGTACAATTGCCTAAATAATTGTAATTAAAAAAAAAAATATTCACCATCACTCTGAAAATGTATAAAAGGTCACCGTGAAATCGCGATGCATATAAACAATTTAACGAATTAGGTGTTTGTAAGTCGCCGTGTATTTAGTTTTATCACAAAGCTACTTTAATACAGCTTGTTTCAAAGCTCGGTCTAAAAGAATAAGGGTATTTCTTTCGTGAGTGCAAACTATAAGGGACTGGATTTGTAACTGTAACTTATAGCACATAAGTATGGCGTTACACTATTTTCAAGTGTTGTAAGTGTCGAACATCAATTATTTTCGTACATTGCGTTATGGGGGCAATCCATAGGATTTGTGTGCTAAGAGAAATCTCTCTAAACTCAAACTCAGAACATTCTAAAATTGTTTAAAAGGTTCAAAATCACCCTAATTTGTCTTCTTCTACATTTTCTTTCATTAGGCCAAAAAAAAAAAAAAAACATGTTTAGCGTCACCGCCCGCTTCCTTTTGGGGGCCGCCTCCTTTTTTCTTTTCTTTTTCTTTTTGAAAAAAATGATAAATTTGTACATTTTGGTAAAAAAAAAAAAAAAAAAAATTAAAAATTAAAAAAAATCGTATTTTAGACTTTAGAATCATGTGTGTACATGCTCTGGAAATATTGTGTTTCTAATAGGAGGGCTAGGGTGTGACGTGTAGTCGTGTACGGTGCATACATGATCAACCCACATGAATTTTGATTTTTAATCGTGGGTGAACCATGTTTTAATTTTAAATTGCAAGATAGGGTGTGACATATTCACTACATGACTCGAATTAAAATGTGTCAGGCGGCCATTTTGAAAAAAAAAATTAAAAAAGGGCATCCTCCTTCCTTTAAAAAAAAAAGGCATGACGCTAAACATGTTTCTTTTGTTTTGGCCTAACCCAATGTTACCTCTAAACCTCTTTACTGAAGACCCGACGCGTTATGGGAACTCGAGACTGTCCCCACTACTCGGTCTGTTTTGGTTTTTTTCAAACAAAAGAACCTGTCCCCACAACTAGGTTATAGAGGCTAGAACACGCGGACGCGCGTTTGTAAACGAACAGAATAGTACGCGATATGTTGCGCGACTTTTCAAACTATTACTAACGCGATAGGTGCACGACGTTAATTGAGTTATGCTGCGACTGGAAAAACGACTAGCTTAACACGTCCGCCACTTTGTGGAGTCAAACATTAAAGGTTGTACAAAATGACAGGCCGTTATTTGTCACTAAATAAAAAAAAACGCAATTTGAAAAAAGTATATCTGAAACTCCCAATATAAAGCAATGTGCCACTTTAAAGCAATTGTGCCACATTAACGTGGCGATCATTACCGAAATCCCCATAGTAACTAAATTAAATATTACCTGTATTTGTTCCTAGTTCAATCAAGCTAAAAGCCACTTATGAAACGAACTTTGCCTTTTGTCTCTTTGACAAGCTGAACAATTTCCGCTTCGTTTGGGTTCCAAGTTGTGAATATTGTAGTATCAATCAGTCACCCAAATGACATTTAAGCTCTCGGTATTGAGGCAGGGGGCTTTGTTGACAAATTATTAAAAGAACAATAGTGATCGTTTATAATATAGGTTTTCCCGGGCGATATCGGAAAATTCGCAATTAATTTGTAAAAGATTCGCGCTGATTATTATAACGACGTATATCCGGGTTTTATTTGTGCAAAATCTAGCATTCGGTTTCATTTTGTTTCATTCAAATAACATGAATGTGCACAACGTTTTATTTCAGCGGTTACAACTACGTGATGAAGCTTTCGGTTTGACGGATGAGTAGCCGATTATTAAGAATGTGCAATCTATTTTGCAGCAAATCAAATTGTCATTGTGTCACGGTCTGAATTAAATATTCTTTTTCATTTTTTATAATTCAAATTCGCACATTCTGCATACAGTTTGGTTATGTAGTGCATGCTGTGGGAGGTTTCAACCAATGAAAGGGTCGTGGACCAAACTTTATATAGAGTCCAACATTTATTTGACACAAAAAAAAAATTAAAATAAAAAAATAAAATACCGGCTATGCCATGTTTTATCGGCTGTTTATAAAATAGGAATTTAGACCAAAAAATAGTCGAACAATAGGAAACTGTCTCTGATATTTATAAATTGTATTGTAATGTCTCTTCTCTCTCATTTTCAACACATTGGGGATGTACACACATGTCTGTACCATGCATGCAGTGCGTTTCGCAGGT
Source organism: Crossaster papposus (assembly GCA_037893245.1). Classification (NCBI taxonomy): domain Eukaryota; kingdom Metazoa; phylum Echinodermata; class Asteroidea; order Velatida; family Solasteridae; genus Crossaster; species Crossaster papposus. The sequence goes on along the minus strand of JBAIAA010000032.1, from coordinate 284,198 downwards.
GTCACCTTCTCAATTTTTCAAAAGAATAGACCACCTTGCGCCATTTTCATGGAGCCCCCAAAAGTTTCTTAGCATGAACGTTCTTCTTTTGCAAAAACAGGGTTACTAAACAAACTTTCAAGTGCTATATATTGTTTGTGACTGATATTAAGCATGTTATTGCTTCAGCATGAAAACGACGTTTTGGGTGGTAACCGGATTTAGGCTTAGCAGCTCTTAAAATAAATGGTCCCTGGTTCGGTTCCCCATGTTACTTTGGTTAACACATAAATGAATTATAATACTTGACAGACACACATTTTGTTTAATGCGCAGGAAAACGGCTTCACAATTTTAGCAAAATCGATTGTTTATAAATTTAAAGAAACACATGATGGCGGGTGTGCATTCGAATTTTAGCTTTTATTCATTTTTATTCATCAAAATCCACATTTCTTTGAATGAAACCTGCAACTGTAGGTTTTCAAGATGTCATTCAAGACAAATGAAAATCACAAAAATTTTGCCCCCTCAACGTTGAGCAGGTTATTACATGATAATGCACAACTGTGGAGCCAGTCACAATATAATACTTCCAATATCCAGAAACCTATAAACCATAATAATAGGTATGGCTAGAAAATTGTGTTAGAAAGAAGATTATACCAATAACTTTCGATTCGATTATGTAGCTTTGATTCCAGTGCCATTTCTGTGAACAAAGGTCAGAGGTTAAAGGTCGTGGGATAATCCTAGTTCAACAAAATGGCGCTGGAATCAAAACTACTAAACCGAATCGGGAGCTCTTGTTATCATTTTCACGCCTGTTATCCCACAAGCGTTTCAATCGCGTCGTGTGTATCGTGTTCACCGTGAATTTCTCCACGTTCACGAGTGGATTGCATTCCAAACGCTACCCACCAAGACGCACGCGCACAGTCGAGTTAGAGGGCATTCTTTATCGCGCGAGAACTCGTACGTGAACGAACACACATGCGCGAGTATTGTATTCGTTTATGAAGTCGTGAACATGGAGAGAAAACAAATCCACCTCGAGTTTACCACTGGTGAACACGAGTTACCAGTGGATTAGAACGCCATTATACGACTCGTGAACTCGTTAACACGATAAACACGACGCGATTGGAACGCAGCATTTGACAAGCACCTTCTTTATACATGGTGGTCTATACAAAAGGTTCACTAACCTGGTGCCAAAAATACCTATATCAATGGATGGAGAATCTTTTCAGAAAAATTGATACCAAGATGTCTCGATTTGAGCTTGTAGTTTTAGCTCGAGACCATAATTTGTGAAGCACAGTCGGGGATCCTTTTGCATTGAGAAGTGCATTAGTTATTTTGTCGGTGCAAAAAGACCACTGACTTAATTCACTTTACAAAATACGGTCTATAGAACTAAAACTACTAGCTCAAATCGAGATATCTTGGTGTCGTAGTTCTTCTAGTAATATTCTCCATCCATTGGTATTGGTAGTTTGGGCCTCGGGGTAGTGGAGGTATGTTTGTTTGTTTGTTGAGATATTCTTATCCGTATGGGTTTTTGAGCACGTGTGTTGCTTCAAACGATAAAAATGGCACAACTGCCAAATCGTCCATTGCCCTAAAACAGAACTGCAGATAGGCTTCGATTACCAACAATTTATAATATAGTTGGATACAAATATGATAATTCTTCCAAATAGGCACTTGGGGAGACAAATTAGCGTAAGTTTTTAGGTAATAAGGAGACAGTGGCACTTTAGAGAGACATTTCAGTGTCTCCCAAAGTCTCTAGCTACCCTATAAAACGATATTTGGGAGTTATTTTTTTCCTAAAACGACAGATTTTGTTCTAAATAGCATAAATCTCGAAGATCTTAGGGAAAAGGGTTAGGGTAAACAAGTTAGGACTGTTTTAAGTTACATCTCTATGGGATTGTCTCCCCAAGTGCCTATTTAGAGGTATATTAATATATTTAATATAATTAGTATTTTATTAAAATTAAAGAAATATTATGTTAGTATTTTCTTTACGAATTTGTTTAAACAGAAAAGCTATAAAATCTGTTTGTTTTACTTACTTTAATAATTCTAGCAGCAAAAACGTTTTTAGAGCATCTTCTACATTTTAAAAGTACATGTAATTGACAAATTGGCATTATAAATTGCATCGGCTTTTTCCTGTTCAATATCACTGCGTGTTGAGTACACAGATTTATACCAAATTACCTCAATGTTTAAAATCATGCAGTGATTGATCCAACCTATACGTACGTGAGAAATCATGTTACAGTTTATGTACAGAAATATATATCGACCAATACATCAATGTGTATCTGACGTTAACACAGCGCCCTGTGTGTGGGTGAGTTTGTTTTTGATTGAAATAGGGGACGTATGACAAAGGGAACAATGGGGTCCCCTATTCCGCAAAGGTCCCCGATTCAGACTCGTGTGCAAATCCTATGGCGATCATCCGAAAACGTTAGAGTACAAACAAAAGAGGGAAGACGGTCGGACAATGCCCCGTCCCCTATTGACGGCATTTACCCACTTGTGTGCGTTTGTTCCGGCACCACATAACGACCGAGGGGCGAGACACAAAGGAGAACAAAGGAAACAAAAGCCCCTCAGTCGGCGGTATGAATGGACAAATTCGGTCCTCGATCGACGGTGCAAGCGCAAAGCAATGGGGATTGGGTATAACGTATAGGAATAAAGAAAAACACAATATCGAGCCTCGATCGTTATGTGGTTCACGACTGCATGTATTGACCGGCAATCGTGGTCGTCGGACAAAAGAATTGGGAGGCAAACAATGGGTCCACGATTGACACAACGTCCACGATCTCAACTCGTGTACAAATCCTATGGCGATCATCCGAAAACGTTAGAGTACAAACAAAAAAGGAAAGACGGTCGGACAATGTCTCGTCCACGATTGCCGGTCTATACATGACGTCGTGTGTGGGGGGCGGGGGTGCACAAACGTGACTCCCGGTTATTTGCCCGGTTAACGTTCAATCTCGATGACGGATTGAATCCAGTTCACAAAGTTCTCGATGCGCACGTACACGCCGTACTTGCCTTCGTCTCCGCAGCCCTCGCCCCAGGACACCATGCCGTATAGGAAGTAGCGGCCGGTGGTGACGTACGGCAATATCAGCGGCCCGCCAGTGTCTGCACTGCATGCGTCTTTTCCACCTGGAAGAAGAAAATACTTCTTGCTAGTTTGTAAATAATTAATACTCGAGAGGAGGCCGACCTCGACCATCTCTGACGACAAACGTTAATCCCGAGTGTATAATGCGTTTCTGGCCTTAATCGTGGCCCTTCGTCGAGGTCTTTGTTGTACAACGGAGGCAAGACATGTGTCATCAGAATTAGAATACAAACCTCGCTTCCTTCGACTTAACGAAGACATTCGATGCAGTCAATGGGTCTATAAAGGTCTCCAAATAGAAAGTACTCAACAGAGTTTGCGCTACTAAGATTGAAGCCAAGACTCGTTTTGTCTTGAGGGTCATACCATGTATCCACCTGATCAGAGCTAAAGGTTCCACGATAGAGTAACCACGGTCGGTCGTTGCAGAGGTACACACAACCTTGTGGAGTGCCGTGGCCTCTCGTGGTTTGGAGCATTGAATAAGTGGTCTGCAGGGCAACCTTAAGATAGTGGGTTCGAGTCCAGCCTGGAGTTATAGTGCGTGTACCCCTGAGTAAGGTACTGTGTCAATCTTTGCTTTTCTCTGCCCTGGAGTAAAGTTATGGCAGTCACTGTGGTTGATTTAACTGATTTGCATTGTATATGTATGGCCCCGTGGAGCTGATATGGTATTTGGAATGTTTCATTAGCCCAATGAGCAGGGTAATGATGTATGGCGCCTTGAGCACCTGGGTCGATATTCATAAAAGCCTGCTAAGCCAAGTTGGCTGCTTTGGCCCCTAGTTGACAGCTAAGCCTAGTTGGAAGCTAAGTTAGCTGCTATAACCTTAGAGTTGATCTATAAGGTGTATCTAAGTCACTAGTTGGCAACTAAATTATTTGTTACGGGATATTTTACATCAGATTTGTGTTTTGAAAGCTGTAGGTCTCCCGATGTTCTATTTGTTGTAGGGAACCTAGCCCTATACCCCTCTCGACGTCGGGAGTTGAAATGATTACACGGCAAGACGGGAACCGGTCTTGTGCAGATCGTGTGGACGTCAGAGAAGGACGGGCTAGTCGTTAGGAGATCGTTAGCAGGTCGGGAACAGGTAGCGAAAGGATGTCGGCAGGGCAGGGATATACGTTAATAGGTCCGTTGGTTGAAAGAAGTCGGGGAAAGAGTAAGGTCGTTAGCAAGGCGGCATAGGTCGCGTATCTAGACGGTTTTAAGACTACATTGGAGCGTGAATAAGTCGGGAATAGTCATTAAAAGGTCAGGCGGTCCCGTCTTCCCCAGACTAAAACCAGGTCGGCAATGGTTGCTAACTTTGAGATCAAGGGATGACGGGACATCTAGACGGCTAAGTGTGACCGACGCTTTAGGCATGCAAACCTTTCCGACGATTTTGTTAGATGGATTAGAGGCATCGATTCTTACCTTCACGAGGCCCAGCGCACACCGTATTCGGCGTTACGTTTCCCTCCATAGCCTCGTTGCACTCATCCCTGGGCACGTTCACGGCGACATGCACTTCCCGCAGCCTGTCGGAGGTCGGCCTGTGCTCGCCCGTACTGCCCCAGCCGGTGACAACGCCGAAGTCCTCCCTATAGACGTTTTGGATGTGCACGGTCGAGCCGTCGTCCCGACCGGGCTGCCGGTTCTGTTCGGGCAGGCATATCGGGCGGATGTAGTCGGTGAACTGAACGGACCGGTTGAGGTGGAGCAAGGCCACGTTCGAGTCTAAGGTCGACGGATCGTACTCGGGGTGTTTGATAACTTCCAGCACGGAAGTCTGCAAGAAATTCAGATATATTGTATGCTCCCTTTAGAAAACAGCGCTATAGCGTTAATTTGTGTATTAAGATGTGTATTAGGTGAGAAAAGATAATGTGAAGATGTTAGTAATCCCCAGAAGAATATTCTGTGGAAAATCAACGGAATCAGGCAGGGAATGAAAGCCCAATCCACATATTGGCCCAGGCGGGATTCAAACTCAGGTCAGAGCGGTGGGAGGCGAGGAAAGAGCAGCATGACCCGTTTGATACCGACCAACCCCCCAGGGTGATGACCTAATGATTGTAGAATCGTAGAATACTCACATACAAGTTTTCCGGTGTGTGTTGTCGACGGTTGTGGACGCCTAAGTACACCTCCAGGGCGCCTGTAGGCACAAGCTTCCCGAAGGAGCGGGGCCGGTCCTCGTTCGAGCCAGTCACGCAGCTAGCCGCCGTCAGCACCCACTCCTCATTCAGCAGTGAACCGCCGCAGAAGCTCTCATATAAGCCGTGGCTGGGAGCGTAGACATTAACTAGGGTTTGCCAGGGCCAGGAGCCCACTATGGCCTCTCGACCGCCCACGATGCGCTGCTGCCATCCGTATTCCAGGGGTGCGAACGAGCTCTCACCACAAACTGCAATTACGCCAACATACAGATGCTTTTAAAAAGGTTCGCATTGGATGGCGTGTATACACGTAAAGTGTTTCCGGAATAAAAAACGGATGACGGGTAAACACGTCACGAATATGAATTAAAGTAGTTTTTTTTCAGACAGAGTTCTTACGTTTTTCAACATATAATTCGTGTTTGATAAAACCAATGTTCTTGAATTGACCCGATATCTTGATAGTATCAACTTTTTTCAAACCAAATCGAAAATATGGTATATGAAGATTTTCTCTTGTTTTTTTTTCTAAAAAAAATAATCACTAAACTATTAGAAACCAAACCTACTAGGCACGCATGTGGGACTCTGAAAGGACCACGTGGCGTTGGCTTGGCATTCCCTGAAGCTCATACCGCGTATCTCGTAGAAGTCATTGCACTCGTAGCCGATTGAGTTGGTGTAGCTAAAATTGCTTCCGGACTCGAACAGGATTCGACCGTTGCTGATTGGCGGAGGGGGGTCACATGTTATGACTTAAACAATGAGAAAACAAAATAACTAAGCTATTGCATTCTTTCAATAAATTCAGGCAAAAATGACAACATACCACAGTTAAGCTGACATTATAGTGCAAACAATCATATTGTTCACCACAGTAAGTAACTGTATAAACTAGCAAGAATATGTATCAATAAAGCATATTCGTGACTTGAAACTATTGTAACGGATGCTAATGGTGTATTAATATGTATAATGCAAGTAATCTTATCACTGTTTTACAACATTATATGTGGAGTGCCATGGCCTCGTGGTCTGGAGCATTGAATGTGTAATCTGTAGATTAAACTACAGGTTGTGGGTTTGAGTCCGGCCTGGGACTGCGGTACGTGTGCCATAAGGCAAGGCACTTTGTCTCTCATTGCTTCTCTCCACCCAGGAGTAAATGGGTACCTGTGAGGGCAGAGATGGTTGATAATATTAACTCTCTTGCGCCGAATTGGAAGCATCGAGCTGTATACTCCCCAGGGAGTTGAGATGACATTTGCAATTTTGGTATGAAAATGTGCGCACGTCGGAGGCGTACTGCGTGGGCACCCACAACTCACTCTGGCAGAGAGGTTGAGTACCAGACCATGTACCGTCGCCTTGGCACGTTCTGGAAGAAGATCCGTTGACAATGTATCCCGTCTGGCAACGGAAGAATACGGATTGCTTGAAGGTGAAATTACTGCCTATCACTGAGCCGTGTGCCGGAGCAGAAAGGGGTGAGCACGGGCGGCCTGAATCAAACACAACGGTAAAAATAAGCTGTGTGAATGAAATAGGCTTTGCTTCCAAATCCTAAGAAATGAACAATAAAGTCGAACAAACAAAACCAACCTATCAATAAACACAACCCGTCACTTAATTAAGATTTTAACAATTCAGTACTGGGGATGATGATTTGTAATTGTTGGTAAATGTGCTGTCATTCATGGAAAGAGTAATTTTTTGGCCGCCTATTTTTTTACAAACACATCTATCCCTATTAACACAGTGCTAATTTCAGTATGCATTTCAGTATGCCTTTCACGTGGGGTGTCGTGGCCGAGTGGATAAGAACACCGAGCTCAAGCTCTGGTGTTTCTGTTCAGCAGAGTGTGGGTTCGAGTCCCGGTCGTGACACTTGTGTCGCTGAGCAAGGCACTTAACTATAATTGCTTCTCTCCACCCAGGGGTAAAACGGGTACCTGCGAGGGCAGAGATGGTTATTGTGATTGATTTAGCCTAGTAGCGCATATATTGCAGCACAGGCTGTATACTCCCCAGGGAGCTGAGATGATTTAAGGATTGAAAATGGCCCAGTGACCAGGGGTAATAATGTTAGAAGCGCTTTGAGATGCCCTTCGGGTGTGAAAAGCGCTATATAAATCCAAGATATTATTATTATTTTTAATTATGTATTGTTTGTTCAGTCATCCATGGAAATGACATTAATTAAACTTATAATTATCATTGGGCAGAGGACATTCTACCTTTTCCACAGACATTTAGTTATTTTTTCTGAAATATTCAGTAGTTTTGCGATAATATTAATTTTAAATGGTATACTTTTAGAGTTGGCTCTATTCACACTCATATGACATGAACTATCGTAACACAAAAGGGGTAAACTGTACGCATAGGTCTACCCCTCAAATACATCTTACCAATGTGGCGTTCAATCTCGATGACGGATTGGATCCAGTTCACAAAGTTCTCGATGCGCACGTAGACGCCGTACTTGCCTTCGTCTCCGCAGCCCTCGCCGAAGGACACCATGCCGTATGGGAAGTAGCGGCCGGTGGTGGCGTGCCGCAACATCAGCGGCCCGCCAGCGTCTCCGGTGCATGAGTCTCTTCCACCTGGAAGAAGAAAATACTTCTTGCTAGTTTGTGATTAATTAATACTCGAGAGGAGGCCGACCTCGAACATCTCTGACGACAAACGTTAATCCCGAGTGTATAATGCGTTGTTAGCCTTAATCGTGGCCCTTCGTCGAGGACTTTGTTGTACAACGGAGGCACTTCATGTGTCATCAGGATTAGAATACAAACCTCGCTTCATTCGACCTAACGAAGACATTCAACGCAGTAAATAGGTCTATAAAGGTCTCCAAATAGAAAGTACTCAACAGAGTTTGCGCTACTAAGATTGAAGCCAAGACTCGTTTTGTCTTGAGGGTCCTACCATGCATCCATCTGATCAGAGCCAAAAGTTCCACGATAGAGTAACCAGGGTCGGTCGATGCAGAGGTACAAACAACCTTGTTGAGTGCCGTGGCCTCTCATGGTCTGGAGCATTGAATAAGTGGTCTGCAGGGCAACCTTAAGATTGTGGGTTTGAGTCCAGCCTGGAGTTATAGTGCATGTACCCCTGAGTAATGTACTGTGTCAATCTTTGCTTTTCTCTGCCCAGGAGTAAAGTTATGGCAGTCATTGTGGTTGATTTAACTGTTTTGCATTGTGTATGTATGGCCCCATGGAGCTGATATGGTATTTGGAATGTTTCATTGGCCCAATGAGCAGGGTAATGATGTATGGCTACTTGAGCACCTGGGTCGATATTCATAAAAGCCTGCTAAGCCAAGTTGGCTGCTGTGGCCCCTAGTTGACAGCTTAGCCTAGTTGGAAGCTAAGTTGGCTGCTATAACGTTAGAGTTGATCTATAAGGTGCATCTAAGTCACTAGTTGGCAACTACATTATTTGTTACGGGATATTTTACATCAGATTTGTGTTTTGAGAGCTTAATGTTGTAGGTCTATCGATGTTCTAATTGTAGTAGGGAACCTAGCCCTATATACCTCTCGACGTCGGGAGTTAAAATGATTATACGGCAAGACGGGAGCCGGTCTTGTAAAGATCGTGTGGACGTCAGAGTATGACGGGCTAGTCGTTAGGAGATCGTTAGCAGGTCGGGAACAGGTATCAAAAAGATGTTGACAGGGCAGGGATATACGTTAATAGGTCCGTTAGTTGCAAGAAGTCGGGCGGTCCCGTCTTCTCCAGACTAAAATCAGGTTGACAGTGGTCGGTAACTTTCAGATCGAGGGATGGCGGGACCTTAAGACGGCTAAGTGTGACCGACGCTTTAGGCAGGCAAACCTTTCCGAGGATGTTGTTAGAGGAATCATAGGCATCGATTCTTACCTTCACGGGGCCCGGCGCAAACCATATTCCTTGTGACGTATCTGTACTCCATAGCCTCGTTGCACTCATCCCTAGGCACGTTTACGCCGACGTACACTTCGCGCAGCCTCTCGGCGGTCGGCCTGTGCTCGTCCCTCTTGCCCCACCCGATGACAACGCCAATGTCATTCCCGTCGGCCACGTTTTGGATGTGCACGGTCGAGCCGTCGTCCCGGCCGGGCCGCCGGTTCTGTTCGGGAAGGCAGATCGGGCGGATGTAGTCGGTGAACTGAACGGACCGGTTGAGGTGGAGCAAGGCCACGTCCGAGTCTAAGGTCGACGGATTGTACTCGGGGTGTTTGATAACTTCCAGCACGGAATTCTGCAAGAAAATCAAATATATTGTATGCTCCCTTTAGAAAACAGCGCTATAGCGTTAATTTGTGTATTAAGATGTGCATTAGGTGAGAACGGATAATGTGAAGATGTTACTGATCCCCACAAGAACATTCTGGGGAAAATCAACGGAATCAGGCAGAGACAAAAAGCCCAATCCACATATAGGCCCAGGCGGGATTCAAACTCAGGTCATAGCGGTGGGAGGCGAGGAAAGAGCAGCATGACCCGTTTGATACCGACCAACCCCCCAGGGTGATGACCTAATGATCGTAGAATCGTAGAACACTCACATACAAGGTTTCCGGTGTGTGTTGTCGACGGTTGTGGACGCCTAAGTACACCTCCAGGGCGCCTGTAGGCACAAGCTTCCCGAAGAAGCGGGGCCGGTCCTCGTTCCTCCCGGTCACGCATCTAGCCGTCGTCAGCACCCACTCCTCATTCAGCAGTGAACCGCTACAGAAGCTATCCGCGGTCACAATGTCGTGGCTAGGAGCGTAAACAGTAAGCAGGGCCTGCCAGGGCCAGGAGCTTGGGGCGGCCTCTCGACCGCCCACGATGCGCGGCTGCCATCCGTATCCCCGGGGTGCAAACGAGCTCTCACCACAAACTGCAATTACGCCAACATATAGATGCTTTAAAAAGGTTCGCATTGGATGGCGTGTATAATAATAATAATAACAGGCATTTATACTGCGCTTTTCCAAAACATGATCAAAGCGCTTAACAAAAGGATAAATTGAAACAAACTAGAACAAAACTTAAATCTACTATTTAGGAAAAAGATAAGTTTTAAGTTTACTCTTAAATGTAACAACACAAGTAGAATCACGGACATTAATTGGGAGACTGTCCCAAAGTTCAGCAGCAGAGTTTGAGAAGGCGTGTTTGCCATAAGATAAACTTGAGTTGTGAGTATTAAGCCGAGTTCTATCGGAAGAAGAACGGAGTCCTTGACGATTGCTTCGGTGAAGATGAAACATATCAGAGAGATAAGGTGGAGCAATGTCCTTCAATCATTTAAAAACATATAGAAGAGTTTGGAATTGGATGCGTTTCACCGTGGGTAGCCAGTGTAGTTTAGCGAGTAAGGGGGATCCATGAGCTCTCCAACAGTTAACAGTGTGAACAAGTTTGGCAGCTCTGTATTGAATACTGGTGAGGTGTTTAAGATGTGCTTTGGTGATTCCAGATAACACGTGAAGTATTTCCAGAATTCAAAACGGATGACGGATAAACACCTCACGAATATGAATTAAATTATTTTTTTTCAGACAGAGTTCTTACGTTTTTCAACATATAATTCGTGTTTGATAAAACCAATGTTCTTGAATTGACCCGATACCTTGATAGTATCACCTTTTCTCTTGTTTTTTCTTTCTAAAAATATTAATCACTAAACTATTAGAAACCAAACCTACTAGGCACGCATGTGGGACTCTGAAAGGACCACGTGGCGTTGGCTTGGCATTCCCTGAAGCTCACACCGCGCATCTCGTAGAAGTCATTGCACTCGTAGCCGATTGAGTTGGTGTAGCTGAAATTGCTTCCTGAATAGAACAGGATTCGGCCGTTGCTGATTGGCAGAGGGGTGTCACATGTTATGACTTAAACAATGAGAAAACAAAATAACCAAGCTATTGCATTCTTTCAATATACTCAGGCAACAATGACTACATACCACAGTTAAGCTGACATTCTGGTGCAAACAATCATATTGTTCACCACAGTAATAACTGTATAAACTAGCAAGAATATGTATCAATAAAGCACGTTCGTGACTTGAAACTACTGTAACGGATGCTAATGGTGTATTAATATGTATAATGCAAGTAATCTTATCACTGTTCTACAACATCATCGTTGGCGCCATTATAACGGTCCAAAGTGAATCACGTATGAAAATGTGCGCAAGTCAGAGGCGTACTGTGTGGGCACCCACAACTCACTCTGGCAGAGAGGTTGGGTACCAGACCATGTACCGTCGCCTTGGCACGTTCTGGAAGAGGATCCGTTGACAATGTATCCCGTCTGGCAACGGAATGATACGGATTGCTCGAAGGTGAAATTACTGCCTATCACTGAGCCGTGTGCTGGAGCAGAGAGGGGTGAGCACGGGCGGCCTGAATCAAACACAACGGTAATAAGAAGTTGTATGAATGAAATAGGTTTTGCTTCCAAATCCTAAGAAATGAACAATAAAGTCGAACAAACAAACACAACCTATCAATAAACACAATTAACCTGTCACTAAATTAAAATTTTAAATATTCATTACTGGAGATGATAATTTGTAAATTTTGGTAAATTTGCTGTCATTCATGGAAAGAGTAATTTTATGGCCGCCTATTTTTTTTACAAACACACCTATTTCAGTATGCCTTTCATAACTGTCTTGTTTTTTCAGTCATCTTTGGCAATGACATTAATTAACCTTATAATTACCATTGGGCAATGGGCATTCTACCCTTTCCACAGACATTTAGTTCGAACAGGATTCGGCCGTTGCTGATTGGCGGAGGGGTGTCACATGCAATGACTTAAACAATGATAAAACAAAATAACTAATCTGTTGCATTCTTTCAATAAATTCAGGCAAAAATGACTACATACCACCTTATAATTATCATTGAGCAGAGGACATTCTACCCTTTCCACAGACATTCAGTTCTTTTCTGGAATATTTGGTAGTGTTGCGATAATATGAATTTTAAATGGTTTACTTTTAGAGTTGCCTGTATGCACACTTATAATATGACATGAACTATCGTAACACATAAGGTGTAAACTGTACGCATAGGTCTACCCCTAAAAAACATCTTACCAATGTGGCGTTCAATCTCGATGACGGATTGGATCCAGTTTACAAAGTTCTCGATGCGCACGTAGACGCCGTACTTGCCTTCGTCTCCGCAGCCCTCGCCGAAGGACACCATGCCGTATGGGAAGTAGCGGCCGGTGGTGGCGTGCCGCAACATCAGCGGCCCGCCAGCGTCTCCGGTGCATGAGTCTCTTCCACCTGGAAGAAGAAAATACTTCTTGCTAGTTTGTGATTAATTAATACTCGAGAGGAGGCCGACCTCGAACATCTCTGGCGACAAACGTTAATCCCGAGTGTATAATGCGTTTTGGGCCCTAATCGTGGCATTGTCGTCTAGGTCTTTGTTGTACAACGGAGGCAAGACATGTGTCATCAGGATTAGAATACAAACCTCGCTTCATTCGACCTAACGAAGACATTCGACGCAGTCAATAGGTCTATAAAGGTCTCCAAATAGAAAGTACTCAACAGAGTTTGCGCTACTAAGACTGAAGCCAAGATTCGTTTTGTCTTGAGGGTCATACCATGTATCCACCTGATCAGAGCTAAACGTTCCACGATAGAGTAACCACGGTCGGTTGTTGCAGAGGTACGAACAACCTTGTGGAGTGCCGTGGCCTCTCGTGGTCTGGAGCATTGAATAAGTGGTCTGCAGGGCAACCTTAAGATTGTGGGTTCCAGTCCAGCCTGGAGTTATAATGCGTGTACCCTTGAGTTAGGTACTGTGTCAATCTTTGCTTTTCTCTGCCCAGGTGTAAAGGTATGGCAGTCATTGTGGTTTATTTAACTGCTTTGCATTGTATATGTATGGCCCCATGCAGCTGATATGGTATTTGGAATGTTTCATTAGCCCAATGAGCAGGGTAATGATGTCGCTCCTTGAGCACCTGGGTCGATATTCATAAAAGCCTGCTAAGCCAAATTGGCTGCTGTGGCCCCTAGTTGACAGCTTAGCCTAGTTGGAAGCTAAGTTGGCTGCTATAACGTTACATGTAGAGTATCTAAGTCACTAGTTGGCAAATAAATTATTTGTTATGAGATATTTATAATATATCAGATTTGTGTTTTGAGAGCTTATGTTGTAGGTCTCCCGATGTTCTATTGATTGTAGGGAACCTAGCCCTGAACCCCCCTCGACGTTGGGAGTTGAAATGATTATACGGCAAGACGGGAACCGGTCTTGTACAGATCGTGTGGACGTCAGAGGAGGACGGACTAGTCGTTAGGAGATCGTTAGCAGGTCGGGAACAGGTAGCAAAAGGATGTCGGCAGGGCAGGGATATACGTTAATAGGTCCGTTGGTTGAAAGAAGTCGGGAAAAGAGTAAGGTCGTTAGCAAGGCGGCATGGGTCGCGTATCTAGACGGTTTTAAGACTACATTGGAGCGTGAATAAGTCGGGAATAGTCATTAAAAGGTCAGGCGGTCCCGTCTTCCCCAGACTAAAACCAGGTCGGCAATGGTTGCTAACTTTGAGATCAAGGGATGACGGGACATCTAGACGGCTAAGTGTGACCGACGCTTTAGGCATGCAAACCTTTCTGACGATTTTGTTAGAGGGATTAGAGGCATCGATTCTTACCTTCACGGGGCCCGGCGCACACCATATTCCTTGTGACGTATCCGAACTCCATAGCCTCGTTGCACTCATCCCTGGGCACGTTCACGCCGACATGCACTTCGCGCAGCCTGTCGGAGGTCGGCCTAGCGCTCGCCCGTACTGCCCTAGCCGATGACAACGCCGATGTCCTCCCTATCGGACACGTTTTGGATGTGCACGGTCGAGCCGTTGTCCCGACCGGGCTGCCGGTTCTGTTCGGGAAGGCAGATCGGGCGGATGTAGTCGGTGAACTGAACAGACCGGTTGAGGTGAAGCAAGGTCACGTTCGAGTCCCAAGTCGACGGGTCGTACTCGGGGTGTCTGATAACTTCCAGCACAGAAGTCTGCAAGAAATTCAGATATATTGTATGCTCCCTTTAGAAAACAGCGCTATAGCGTTAATTTGTGTATTAAGATGTGCATTAGGTGAGAAAAGATAATGTGAAGATGTTACTAATCCCCACAAGAATATTCTGGGAAAATCAACGGAATCAGGCAGGGACTAAAAGCCCAATCCGCATATAGGCCCAGGCGGGATTCAAACCCAGGTCATAGCGGTGGGAGGCGAGGAAAGAGCAGCATGACCCGTTTGATACCGACCAACCCCCCAGGGTGATGACCTAATGATCGTAGAATCGTAGAACACTCACATACAAGGTTTCCGGTGTGTGTTGTCGACGGTTGTGGACGCCTAAGTTCACCTCCAGGGTGTCTGTAGGCACAAGCTTCCCGAAGAAGCGGGGCAGGTTCTTGTCCCAGCCGGTCACGCAGCTAGCCGCCGTCAGCACCCACTCCTCATTCAGCAGTGAACCGCCACAGAAACTCGCCGCGGTCACAATGTCGTGGCTAGGAGCGTAAACAGTAAGCAGGGCCTGCCAGGGCCAGGAGCCCATTCTGGCCTCTCGACCACCCACGATGCGCGGCTGCCATCCGTATCCCCGTGGTGCAAACGAGCTCTCACCACAAACTGCAATTACGCCAATATACAGATGCTTTAAAAAGGTTCGCATTGGATGGCGTGTATACACGTGAAGTGTTTCCGGAATTCAAAACGAATGACGGATAAACACGTCACGAATATGAATTAAACTAGACATGTGTTTGTGGACAAACACAGAGCTGTTTCGGATGTCTAAGATAACTTTCATTATGTGTGTGCCAAGTCTGAAATCGATTGGATTTGTCAATTTTCCCAAGATATATAAGTTGAAAAATACGTGTACAAATCCTATGGGAAAAACTGCACCTTTAAAGTGACGTCACATGACACCCGATGATGTCATCATGATGTCATCTTAATTTTCGTCTATTACACATTCTGGAATACTTGCATACCAAGTTTGGCCCCAATCAGACATGTACTTCCAGAGATAGAGGGTCCTAAAATCTGCCCCTTTAATGTGACGTCATATGACCCACGATGACGTCATCCTGACGATTTCCCCCTTGGCCCTCCTGGGTATGGTGGTCGAGGTGTGTGCCAAGTCCGAAGTCGATCGGATTTACCAAATTGTCAAATTCAATAGTCTGAAGAAAAACGTGTACAAAACCTATGGAGAAAATTGAACCTTTAATGTGACGTCACATGACACCCGATGATGTCATAATTACGTCATCTTAATTTTCGTCTATAACACATCCTCGAATACTTGCAAACCAAATTTGACCCCAATCGGACGTGTACTTCCAGAGATAGAGGGTCTTAAAAACTGCACCTTTTGTGTAATGTCACATGACCCACGATGACGTCATCATGACGATTTTTCTCCTGGACCTCCTGGGGATGGTGGTTGAGGTGTGTGCTAAGTTTCAAGTCAATCGGATTCACCAAACTGTCAAATTAAATAGTCTGAAGAAAAACGTGTACAAAACCTATGGGGGAAAATTGCACCTTTAACGTGACGTCACGTGACCTTGAATGACGGAATCGCGACGAATTTCTTCTAGGACTGTCCTTGGGTGGTTGTCTAAGTGTATGCCAAGTTTCAGGTCGATCGGATTCACCAAAGTGTCAAAGTGTATTGGCAGAAAAAACGTGTACAAATCCTATGGGAAAATGTGACAAAAAAAAAAAAAAAAAAAAGAAAAAAAAAAAAGAAAAAAAAAAAAAAAAAAAAAAAAACTTTAACGAAAACAAAAGCTGTTTCGGCTGAAAGGCCGAAACAGCTAATAAATATTTCCAGACAGAGTTCTTACGTTTTTCAACATATAATTCGTGTTTGATTGTTCTTGAATTGACCAGATACCTTGATAGTATCACCTTTTTAAAATCAAATGGAAAATATAGTATTTGAAGATTTTCTCTTGTTTTAAAAATAAAATAAAAAATCACTAAGCTGTTAGAAACCAAACCTACTAGGCATGCATGTGGGACTCTGAAAGGACCACGTGGCGTTGGCTTGGCATTCCCTGAAGCTCATCCCGCGCATCTCGTAGAAGTCATTGCACTCGTAGCCAATTGAGTTGGTGTAGCTGAAATTGCTTCCAGGCTCGAACAGGATTCGGCCGTTGCTGATTGGCGGAGGGGGGTCACATGTTATGACTTAAACAATGATAAAACAAAATAACCAAGCTATTGTATTCTTTCAATAAATTCAGGCAAAAATGACTACATACCACAGTTAAGCTGACATTATAGTGCAAACAATCATATTGTTCACCACAGTAAGTAACTGTATAAACTAGCAAGAATATGTATCAATAAAGCACGTTCGTGACTTGAAACTATTGTAACGGATGCTAATGGTGTATTTATATGTATAATGCAAGTAATCTTATCACTGTTTTACAACATTATATGTGGAGTGCCATGGCCTCGTGGTCTGGAGCATTGAATGTGTAATCTGTAGATTAAACTACAGGTTGTGGGTTTGAGTCCGGCCTGGGACTGCGGTACGTGTGCCATAAGGCAAGGCACTTTGTCTCTCATTGCTTCTCTCCACCCAGGAGTAAATGGGTACCTGTGAGGGCAGAGATGGTTGATAATATTAACTCTCTTGCGCCGAATTGGAAGCATCGAGCTGTATACTCCACAGGGAGTTGAGATGACATTTGCAATTTTGGTATGAAAATGTGCGCACGTCGGAGGCGTACTGCGTGGGCACCCACAACTCACTCTGGCAGAGAGGTTGAGTACCAGACCATGTACCGTCGCCTTGGCACGTTCTGGAAGAAGATCCGTTGACAATGTATCCCGTCTGGCAACGGAAGAATACGGATTGCTTGAAGGTGAAATTACTGCCTATCACTGAGCCGTGTGCCGGAGCAGAAAGGGGTGAGCACGGGCGGCCTGAATCAAACACAACGGTAAAAATAAGCTGTGTGAATGAAATAGGCTTTGCTTCCAAATCCTAAGAAATAAACAATAAAGTCGAACAAACAAAACCAACCTATCAATAAACACAACCCGTCACTTAATTAAGATTTTAACAATTCAGTACTGGGGATGATGATTTGTAATTGTTGGTAAATGTGCTGTCATTCATGGAAAGAGTAATTTTTTGGCCGCCTATTTTTTTACAAACACATCTATCCCTATTAACACAGTGCTAATTTCAGTATGCATTTCAGTATGCCTTTCACGTGGGGTGTCGTGGCCGAGTGGATAAGAACACCGAGCTCAAGCTCTGGTGTTTCTGTTCAGCAGAGTGTGGGTTCGAGTCCCGGTCGTGACACTTGTGTCGCTGAGCAAGGCACTTAACTATAATTGCTTCTCTCCACCCAGGGGTAAAACGGGTACCTGCGAGGGCAGAGATGGTTATTGTGATTGATTTAGCCTAGTAGCGCATATATTGCAGCACAGGCTGTATACTCCCCAGGGAGCTGAGATGATTTAAGGATTGAAAATGGCCCAGTGACCAGGGGTAATAATGTTGGAAGCGCTTTAAGGTGCCCTTCGGGTGTGAAAAGCGCTATATAAATCCAAGTTATTATTATTTATAACTGTATTGTTTGTTCAGTCATCCATGGCAATTCAATTAAATTAACCTTATAATTATCTTTAGGCAGAGGACATTCTACCCTTTCCACAGACATTTATTTTTTTTCTGGAATATTCAGTAGTTTTGCGATAATATGAATTTTAAATTGAATACTTTTATAGTTGCTTGTGTGCACACTCATAATATGACATGAACTATAGTTCGTGAATTGCCATTACGACCGAGGATTCCCTATTGTGGTTTCCTTTAATCCTTTACTGAAACCTAACCCCATTGCTTTACGCTTATCTTGCCGATCGAGGACAAAGAAACCGTCCTTCGAGGATCTTTTGTTCCCATTGTTTTTTTTTGTTTTTTGATCCTCGATCGCAAAAGGAAACAAGCACTATCACAACACAAACGGGGTAAACTTTACGCATAGGTCTACCCCTCGATCGAATACGTCTTACCAATGTGGCGTTCAATCCAGTCGGTATATGTCGAAAGTCTTGTGTAAATGCCGTATCGACCCTCGACGGCGCACCCCTCACCCCAGCTGACGATGCCTATCTGGACCCATCGTTTGCTGCCGTCTGCTAAAGTCCCCCTCCTCATAACGGGCCCCCCTGAATCCCCCTTACACGCATCGAGGCCTCCCTCTGGTTCTCCCGCACAAAACGCCATGTTAGGTTTGTAAGAGGCCACAGTTGCACACCTGTAGTGGTTTTTAAAACTGTTCCTGCATTCTTTGTGAGTGCGCACGGGGACCCCAACGTGTCTGAGGCGAGACGAGGTAGCCCTGTATCCGTCTAAATAGCACAGATTCCCTAAATCATAGGGTCGGGTATGGCCCCATCCGGCCACAAACGGTGGTTTTCCACGCGTTGAATAAAGCGCTCTTTCTAATTTAGGAAAAGAGACAATTGCATCCATTAAATAAACAAATATGACGAAACCTCACTGATATGGCACTGACTTTATAGCATCTCATAAAAAAACAAATACAATGATTACGGTTCATTTATTAGTGTATGTCCTACTTATTGTCGGGTTATGAGTCTGAACGAGTCAATTATGAATTAACATTAACATTGCCATACCTGTTTAAAGTCGTCATCCCACGTCCAAATAAGTCAACAGATTAACAACTGTTCAACTATTTCACCTCTTGTTTTGAAGAACACCCCTTTAGCTATAATGGAATATGCCTCAAGTGCCCTTGTGCGGCGATTGTCGTGCAAGTTCCACCTGTTGCTCGATATGGCGTGATGTGTGTGTTGCAAAGTGCATTAACCAGTTGGCGCCGGGATTATTTTAACATCACCGAGCCGAGGGGCGGGATTATTGTTAACGAAACTCGATTCGAAGCGTGTTTAGGCCGATAGTGCCGGGAAGCACGCCCAAGCATTTCCGGCCTTGCTCGCTGCTGACAGAGATTTCCGAACTTGAACTTGGCGTGTTTATGCGTCATCCGTTTTGATTTTGGGGAAAACTTTGCGTTTATATATGTCATCCGGCGCGAACTGGTTAATACCTTTAATATACGATCATGTGTGGGGCTCTCGATCAAAACGAATGGCTAACCCATATCAGACATGTTGTGAATGTTGATTTAAATAAGCCTAACAAATTTTACTATCATGGACTCGACGCCAACTAAGCCTTTCGCTAGAGAAAAAGAAATCCCCCAATCGCTTATTAGTTAAAAATTGTGACGTCTCGCGCATGCATCATTGATTCTATAAAAAAAAGTACCCTCCAACAACAAGGCTGTAATTTAGAGTGTGTTAAGTGTTTTGTCAAATATTGTCTATATTATACAACTGCAGCTTTTTCTCTTTACAATGATACCAACATTTTCCCTTCGACGTGCCACCGTACTATTTCTGATAGTCGGAAGGTCAGATTTCAAAAAAATCTCATGTTACATGTATTCCTAGTTCAAAGCATGCCGAATAATGTGTGAACATATAAAGCCGTAAAACCAAAACAGCTTGGGGGTATACACAAGATACGAGCGACTATCGAAAATAGTACGTAGTATTGTGTGTATAAACAATATGGCGGCATGTCGTCGCAGCTTTTTGAGGTCTGAATTTTCCTTCCAAACAATCAATTGGGATATTGTTGTCTTGCCTTATTCAACAACACCAGCTGGTTTCTGGGTCTCTGACCTTTGATAAAAGGCTGTGTGAACATATAAAGCCAAACAAAAAATGGGGTATACAAGCGACTATCAAAAATAGTACGGACGCGCGTTCGTGTATACAAAAACGTACGCACGTCGAAGGGTTAAGTAAATCGACTAATATCTCATTAAATGACAGACCATTCAAAAAGGCACCCACGAATTGTCAGTATACAGGAGTAGACCTATGCCTTCAGAATAGAATGCGTGCCGATATTGTTCATATCTTAAGTCAGTTGTCATTGATTACAGCGTGCTACATGTCTGATGAGACTTGGCGTAGCACATACCTAATAATTTTGATCTGGGTTTCATTTCACATCTGACTGTTTTGAGTAGCACACATCAGCCATGCCCCTAGTCTTGGTGCAAGACGTCCCTGTTTTGTATTTCCACAAATTTCCGCTAATAGAGGGCGCTATCACTCCACCAACCACAGGAACGTCTTGGGAATCTTGTGAATTCTGCTCGGGAAATTCCGAGCAGAATTCAGCGTGCGTACGCATACATTATGACGTAGCTTGTATAACCGATGAGCGCGTGCGATGAATCATTCAAGTCATGAGTCTAGTACCTGCACGTCTGCATGATTTAGTTCACGTTGTATGCGTAGACTTCAGCGGAACGGTACCATTCTGTACAGCTTATTACCAATGCACTTATTGCTGTTAGTGCGCGTGCGCTAATATTTTATTGCCGTTTGTTGAATTATGCATTTATTGTTTAGTAAGACCATGCCCTCTTTCACCACAAGATTCCCAAGACGTTCCTGTGATAGCGGTTCGTGGGTGATAGCAGTTGGTGGAGTGATAGCAGGGACGTCTTGCACCAAGACTACCATGCCCCAGTAATAACGACTGACCAAAGAACTCTTGTTGTTGGCGAATGGATAAGGACAGGCAGCCCTCGGGAGGTTCCAGCAAATTTTGCCCTTTATTTTGTGTTATTGTTGACTTGTGCCAGCCATTTTGGGATGCCTCCGCAAATTGGCTGCTGTTTTTTAATTAGCAGAACATATCGATAATGTTTTGTTTTGTTTAAAAGGAGAGACGTTTCCCATTGCTGTGATATATAAAACTTGACTATAGCCCTATTACTTTCGAAATTATGACCATGTGTACTGTTTTAGACTCGCCCTGTATAGCTGTTCAAGCAACTGGTGCCCGTAAACATTACATATTGATGACGTTCTCACCTTTCACAACGGTGTTTGGCATGCAGAGTGGCCTTATTATGGAGTTCAGCATAACATCACGGCTCAACCGTAACAGGGCAATGTCATTATCAAGATTCCAATCATTAAACGACTCGTGCCTTATGAGGGCGTCGTGACCATCCAGGGCATACACCAGGGCTGGGTCGAACTGTCTCAGAGAAGACCTGGATTTATCGAGAATACCTGAAATACAACAAAAACACCATAGGACAACAGAACAAGACAAGACTTGAGACTAAGAACAAATTATGTGCAGAACAAAAAGATATAACAACAATAAAAACAGATTACACAAACAAATATCATCTTCTCTGTCGAATGCTCCGTGGATGTAACTTCTCTAACCGCAAATCTTCGCAAGTGCCTACATGGTATCTCTCCTCTTTATGTGTGTGACTTACTCATGTCGTATCAACCAGGCAGGGCTGGACTAAGATCTTCCAACTTCTTATTTACGATTTAGTAATAATTCAGGGTTTTATTGTTATGTTAATGAATGCACTGCTTTCGAACTACGGGATCTGATCGGTCTTTGATTGCATCGTCACGTTGAATAGCATTTGCAAATTGTACGAAGCTGATTGGACATTCTGAAATGCGACAATTCAGGAGTATGATGCAAACCAACAGTGTCGGTGATCTGTGATTGGCCATTGAGAAATAGACCTAAATTGATGTAATAATTTGCATACGCACTCTTCCCCCCTTCCCCCTCACCCCTCATTCGCCTTGGATTCGCGAACCATAGAAAAGAAAAACATAAAACCAGAAAATATCAAATCATCAAGGCTGTGAACAAAACTTAAACTGATTAGACTCCACATGGGTGGCCACGTACAGTACACACAATGTACAATGTACAGTATGACAATGCAGCCCACACTGATCACATGTAAATACGTTGCAGATACAGCACAGCCTTTCATTCGATGCTAACTGGGCACACACGTGACACAAATAAGCTGTTGTTTCCACAAGGCACTGTCAAAGTGATTGATTGCCAACCTTAGCCGTACACAAATGATAACATTTGTACACAAGTCAATGAGGTATAGTCAGACCGTCTCTTGTCTTAGTGGCATGTTTGCAAGACTACCTAATCGTGAACGCATGGGTGAAAATCGTGACCAAGTCGATTTTCTGAGAATTGTATTTTTAGGAAGTGTAGTTATCACAGATTATTGTCATTAATGTCTTGTATGTAAAAACGATCAATAAAGATGAAAACGAAGAGGATTTGTGTGCGCTGTCCATATGATTTTGGTCATTTTTGTTTATTTCAAAGCTGTTTTTCTCGGAATGTGGTTTCGGCAAATAAATATACACCTGTCATCTTCATCAGACCATAACTCGTTAACCTAAAACAGATACACACTTGTAATGGGTATCATTAGAAAGCTTATGAAATTCCCTTTCTCACCATGTGCATATCTCAACGTATTCCTGATTTTGATGGAGCGGGTCACATTATACCAAGTCAAACTAGGCATATCGATTGTAGAATACATAAAGTGTCATCCATTATTGGCCGAAACTAAATTTAGTGAACAAAAACAACAACTTATTTAAAATTAAAAGAAAATTGTCACGCTGTTACAGTCCGTTGGTAGTTCCGAGGGTAAAGATAGATCGCCAAAATCCATACCTGTATACACTCTGATATCAGACCACGAGCAATTGAAACAATGTGCAGCAGACAGAACCCAGTTACGAGCGATGAGACTACCACCACAGAAAAAGCTGGGCTGGAAAAAAAACCAAGCAATGCGATCCAGTTAGCAACATAGGGAACCACATTTTTGGATAAGAGAGTACCCAGTTATATTCATTTGTAATTAACACAAAAAAGTCAAAGGACGACTATAATCTGCTGCTAAATTAAAAGTAGTAGACATAATTTTGTTGTTTCTGTTATTCTTCAAAATGGATGGGTTATGGGGTTCAAATTTGTAGTAACACTTGGCTGTTTTAAACGTGTTGTGCTCGCTAGAAAAACCAACAATGTTAATGCTGCTTTTATAGTCTTGTTCCTTGACTTCACTTAGACCAAACTAGTTGGCTGGCACCCATTCACGGATGTTTAACAGTATTGCAAATAAAATGTGGGTTGACCAAATTTAACAAATTGGGGACAGTGTTTGAAAATAGTCAGGTTTTTCCAAAGATTGCCGGCCAGCAATCGTTCAAAATTGATACACAATTCTACTTTTCTTGAAAATCACAGCACACCAGATGCTGTGATTTCACAGGATGCTTGAGACTGTTATTAAGTAACAGTCAAGTAGGTATTTAATAATAATTAAGTAGTTTTAATTTTATATGTTTGCAAATGGTGTATAATACCTTTAAGACAAACATTATAATGTCCGGAGTTTAATATGTTGTGACTACTGACAGCCTTATTAATATGTATTGGTGATTAGGCCTACAGGGATTATTATTATTATTATTATTATTATTATTTATTCGGCCAAGAATTACAACGGACAATAACAAAAATAATATATGACAATGTAACTCTGCATGAGACAAGCAGTACAAGCATAACAAATAAGGTGAACAACCCAAACAAGTGTAACTGTAAGCACAAGCAAGGAGGTAAGAATAAAGATGAATAAGATTAAAATTGCTGCAAACTGCTTACTGGCCGGAATGACCTGAAATATACAAATCAAATAAGTTAAGAGGGCCTAATATTTCGATCTTAACAAGATCTTCTTCAGAGACATAATGACTGTGTACACGAAACAAACATATATATGGCAACATACAGCATGATGCACATCATAGCTGACGGGAGAAACACAAAAGAAAAAGACTGTACAGAGTTTTGTGGAACAACAAAAGGAGGATTAGACTGAAGGGTTAAAGGGAAAGGTCGGGGTGGGTAGGATCAAAGAAAGAACTAACAAAGAAGTGTTAATAGGAGAAGTATGGGGGGGGGGGGGGACAATAGACAAGGGAAAACCAGAGGAGTGAGAACAACTAAGAACAAACTGCTGGCAAGGATGAAATCTTAAACAGATGACAAATGGGAGAAAACAATAGAAGTTAATCATGTCCTAGTTGGATGTTGAGCCCACGTGGTTGAATAGTCCGAAGACAATTCAGAATAGAGGCAGGTAAGAATAAAGGCAGCAATAATTAAAGAGACAATGTAATATAATACAAAAACAAAAACAAGACGATACCCAAATTAAGATGGCCAAGATTAATAAAAGTGAACTTAATCACTGTGACTCGGAAGCCTATTAATCCAATCTTGAAATGGAACATTGAGATAAATTTTATAAAATCTATGGAAGAGCAAAAATAAAAACAGCACATATTCAAAAACAAATAAGAAACATGAATAACAAAAGGCAGGTGTAATGGCAAAAAAACACCAAACAAACAAACAAACAAACGTAGAAATAAAACATAATAATAATAGGATCGCAATTCTGGGCAACCAAATGTATGTATTACGTAATACTGGACTGACTGTAGCGTTTTAATCACACAAGTGATTTCACAAAAATTGGCGGGTAAATGAATTCTTCTGTGATATCACTAAAGGCCTACTATAACATGTTGACACCTTCATAACAATTTACACTAATCATTATGCATAAATAAACAATAAACAACAGCATTTAAATCCTCCACGTACCTCGCATCTTGTACAGTTCCGTTGACAGAAGAGCGCCACCTGCCAGGGCCACTGGCCTGCCGCAGCATCAGTGCCGCCGGAAATCCTACCAGAATGCCTTCGTGTTGAATATTCACTGTACCCACAGACTGCGTAGTAATCTTAAACAAAAAAAGGAAAACAAAGATCAGGAAGAGTTAACCGGATGACGTGTATATACGGATGACGTGTATACACGCATTTTGTTTTCACCGGAATTATAAACAAATTACGGATAAGAACGTCACGAGCAAAGCCGGTAATATGTGTGAGCGATATGCTCGCAGCGAGCGAGGCCGGAAATATCAGGGTGTGCTAACCACAGATGCCGGCCTAAACCCGTCTTGGATCGAGATTTGAAAAAAACAAAAACCGGGATATACTCTGTTCCTATGTGTGGCACCAAGTGGTACTGGCACAGTTCGGTTTTTCCATCATCGGGTCAGATCGGTTTCGGTTTTGCGTGAAAAGCTATGTTGTGAAAAACCAAAATAAACCAAAAATAATCGGGAAAAAATCCACGTGGTGTATTTTGTATATGTTTTTTTTATACCCAGCACGATATGAGACCGAGGGACTCCCCCTTAGTCCCTCATACAATACCCCCTCCCTAAAAACCTAAACATAATTCTTCAAGCACAACATTTCTCAAGCTACAATGACCATCACAAAAAGGGGTAGGGGGGGGGTTTCCTTTGTCTTGCTTCATTAGCACTTTTGTACAGCTTCAGATCACAGCCAAATTTACATGTTGGTAGCGGCACATACAATGAAAACAAGAACATTATTCACGAAACGCGCGCACAAAAGATACATTGTAATTCTTTACATGCCACGGGCCGGGATGGTAAGTTAAACAGGCGGACGTTGCTTGTTTGACCCAGCATGATATCACTACTACGAATACAGTTCGCCATGCTTTAATTTGTAGTAACTTTGTTTTATTGTTCATTTCTTGTAAATACCGCAAATTGTTACATCTTAGAACTTGTACGCACGCGCACCATGTATAGCGGCGCGCATTCTTTTTAGTCTGGATTCCAGACGACTTTGTACGTGTTGGGTACAGGAAAAAGTACTCTGATTGTTATAGTCTACGTTTTTCGCAGTGCACAGTCGGTTTTCGGAAACGATAGACACGAACTGATTGTGATAATGTCTGCTCTTTTCTTCAGTTTTTTCGAGGGGATTACGACAACATTTACAATTCGTCGTCCTTCTAAATACTGACAGTTTTATTGTGAGTATTCGGTTTGTGCTCGCCGATGATTTGGTCTGTTTTGAACTGTTTTTCCGTGGAACTTTAGAACTGACTTTTTTGGACCACATGTGCAGGAGTTGCACATGTTGAAGCTTTTATTCACGTAGCGTACATGCGCCGAAGAAATTTCGACGGTGGCCTTGAAAGGGCATCGCAAATCGGTTCTCCATGGAATTTAGCCTCGCCCTCGGTGCGCCGTGCCTGCTGAAGAAATGGATTCGGAGTCCGCACATTTAAAGACACAGATACCGTTGGTAAGTGGTTATTGATTTTGACGTTGTCCTTTAAAGCGTTTTAAATGAAGGTTAATTCATGCAAAAATGTCCAGGAAAATATCAATTTTGACCCCAAAACGTGTCAAGTCAAAATAGTCCCGGGTTTCGGAGTCAAATCCGACCTTTGACTTCCAGAGTTTCCCTCGTAAGGGTTCGGTGCAAATGTGACCCAGAATGGGAACCACTGTGTTACAAACTGATATTCATAAATACGAGGAGAGTTGATAGCTTTTGGTTGGTTGAGACTCGATCACGTGGAGGGCACTATTTTGTAGTAATGGCCGGGTTCTCGCCATGTTATGCCCTAATTGTTATACCTTTGTCTTGGATACTGTTTTTTCATTGGTTTAGAACAATCACGTGTCCAATGTATAATTAGGGCATAACAGGTAAGGACCCGGTCATTTTTTACTGTGTGATAACAGACCGGGTTGGGGGATTACCAATGGTAATGGACCGAGCCGAAGTGGAGGTCCATCACCAGCGGTCATCTTCCGACCCGGTATGTTATTACGCAGTAAATGACCAGGTTATCACCCTGTTATTCCCTTTAATATTTTTTTATTTTTATTTAGGGAATAAACAGTGAATTTACTCCAAACTTTGAAAGCCGGTGCCGGCCATTACTTAGGTAATAACAGTGCGAGGACCCGGTTATTACTGCGTGATAATGACTGGTTGGGGGATGACCGCTGGTAAATGATTGAGCCGAAGGCGAGGTCCATTCCTAGCGGTCATCCCCCAATCCGGTCATTATCACGCAGTAATAACCGGGTTCTCGCACTGTTATTACCTTTATTAAATACCTTTTTAACGAGAAAAACGGTAACAATGCTCAAAATTTCGTGACTTTTCCTTCGGCGATATTTCCAGTGGTTTGTTTTCATGTTCAGAAGCCATATTTTAGCTTATGCATGGTACCTTGTCTCTTCAATATGTGTTGTTGTTATTACCCATACTTTGTAACAAGTTACCGTAGAACTCAAGTGTTGCACTCGGCCAATCATTGGCTTACATGATACTTGAATAATGCTGGTTCAGGGGACAATTATTCGCTTCTTCTTGAAAGCCGGGTTATTTATTACTACATGGTAATGCCCTCCACGTGATCGAGTATCGACCAATCAGAAGCCATCAACTCTCCTAGGTATTTTTTCATAACGGATAACGTAATAACAACTGACTGATGGTGTATTACATTTTTACTACATCATCAGTCAATGCTTGTTACATTATAAGTTAGTGTTACATAGTATGGGTCAATTTGTGTGACATTATCGGTTGGTGATGCATTAAATATTCGGTGGTTTACATTATTAGTTGTAACACATGGTGCTTAACTAGTTCGCGCCGGGATTAATTTAACATTGCCGAGCCGAGGCGCGGGATTATTTTTAACAAAACTTGTTCCGAGGCGGGTTCAGGCTGGTGGTACCGGAAAGCACACCCACGCATTTCCGGCCTTGCTCACTGCTGACATACATTTCCGGCCATGCTCGTGACGTGTTTATGCGTCATCCGTTTTGAATATGGGAAAAACTGTGTGTGTATATACGTCATCCGGTGTGAACTGGTTAAAGTACAGAATCAAAGTCGCTGTCTTTAATGTTTTCACAACACAAGTGGATTGAAATGTTTGGTTTTGGTTTAGGCAATGGCTATATACGTACCGCTATTTGGCTGGCGAGTTGGACGCTCTGTCGGTAAATTCTGGCTATTCCAACTTTCTGTAGTAATTTCCATCATGGTTGTATTGGGTTCTTGCAAAAGTGGATCTATGTTGCAACAGTAAATACAGTACGTTAAATATAGAGCAAGAACATTTAGGTATAATTAAATTACCGAAAATGGCAATGTCTTTGGTGGTAATATTTGGAAAATTTACCTCGGGGTATTCCAATTGGCTATTCTTAAGTTTAGGAGCAGTAATGCAAATGTAGTTAGAAAAATAGGAGAATTCCATATCCGGACATCATCCGATTTTCTGCATACACATATCATGGGGAACGACAGAAAAAAAAGTAGTGTCGAGAAAAAAAATGAGTTTTTATCATTCATATAAACAGTGTTAACCAATTTCTAATTTAGGCGTCTTTTGTGGTAAAAGCTAGGAGATCCTCAGTATAACAGACTTTCTGATATCCAAATATATAATTATTTGTTTGTCCCATGTTAATAACCCTAACCCTCCAGGGTATTTTGGCTAGAAACCCTGCCAGACGCAATAGATTACATACTTTGTCACATTTACTTGTGTGCAGAGTCCAGCAAGGTCAAGCAGTCACCACAGATGCACTGTGCTGGATCTGGCAGGGTTATGGGTAAATTAAGGGTTTAAATATTCACCATCAAAACTATATTATCCCTCGGGACTAATGAGTATAGGGCAGTAAAATACGTCAACGAGGGGCGAACATCTAACATTGAAAGCTGGGAACACATAAACGACCTATAGATACAAACGAGTCGACAAAAAAAGTTGTTGGTTGTCGAAGCCGGATCGTTAAAAAACATGGTAAAATTCCTTCGCCGTGTCCCAACACTATGACACACCTTGCCGTCCATAAATGCAACTCACTGCCAGCGCCCGGCACTTTTTGGGGGGCAAAGTTTAAAGTGATGTAACTTTTATTACAATTCTTTTTTTCTTTTCTTTTTAATTGTCTTTGTCTTATCGTAAGCTTTAATTTGACGCATGTATTAGTATAGTTTGCATACATTTTAAATGTTACGAACAGTGTACACGTAGCTACAATCCCGGCCAAATCTGCAGAACCAGAGCGTTTCAATAGTATACAACATCCGAACAGCCGAATTAGGTACATGTACACTGAACAAAAATATATACGCCCACAAACATATAAACGCCCACAAAAAAATATAACGCCCACACAAAATATAAACGCCCACAAAAAAATATAAACGCCCACAAACAAATATAAACGCCCACAAAAATATAAACGTTCCAAAAATGATTATTTGTCTTGATTTGTAAACAACATTTGTGACCGTACACGACAAAAGGGCCGTAAAGTAGGCATTTTGACGTTTTTGAGATATTTAGAGAAATAAAATCTACAAGAAATAAGCTTTAAAATTATGTATTGCAAGACATAGTTAGTATTTATGGTTAGCTACAACAAGTAACTGTGCATATGAAAATGTATTGTTTTTTATTGTGTTTCACATTTTTAATGGTCTTTTTCTCAAAATAAGCTCTGGCGACTTTACGGCCCTTTTGTCGTGGACGGTCACATTTGTGTCCATCTCTGTCCGTGAGAAATTGCTCAGTGATGCAGTGATTCCACCCACAAATCAAGACAAATAACCATTTTTGGGGCGTTTATATTTCTGTGGGCGTTTATATTTTTGTGGGCGTTTATATTTTCGTGGGCGTTTATATTTTTGTTCAGTGTAGATGTATTACGTAATACTGGACTGACTGTAGAGTTTTAATCACACAAGTGATTTCACAAAACATTTTCGAGTAAACGAATTCTGCTGTGACATCACTAAAGGCCTACTAGGCCTATAACATGTTGACATCTTCATACCATTTACACTAATCATTATGCATAAATAAACAATCAACAACAGCATTTAAATCCTCCACTTAGTCTATTAGACATACAAACCACAACTCTGAAGATCACACGTTGACGCATTAAAGGCGCCCTATGGTCTTTACTCATATTAAATTGTAAGTAAGATAACCTTTTTTATTTTTATTTGTTATTAGTCTTTTGTATTTTTGTATTTTTATTTTTTTTCGGGAGGGGGGAACTTGCGGATAGAAATGACCTAATGTAACTCGCTCGTTTTGAATAGTGTGCCTCATATGAAATTATTAGGTTTAAACATACAACAGGATTCAAAGTGTAACTTGCACGTTACTCACATTGTCTCGAGAGCCTATCGTACACTATATAATTTGTGTATTATTTACAAGGCTACAGTTCCTGTAGTTAACTAGTCTTGTTTACAAGACCACCTTATCGCGGTATGCAGCGCACATAGGCCGTCGATGCGGTCGCCCTCAAACGTACACTATACCACGCCATGACCTTCGATAAAATCGTCTTGTATATCTGCTATAATCGCTCGGAAAATTCCGAGCGGAACTCTATCGCTTTTGCATACGCCTGTGACGTTGCTTGCATAATTACGTGACGTAACATAAACTTGACCAACGAGTCAGCGATTATGCTTGTTACGTCACGAAATTATACACGCAACGTCAGTACGTCACACGCGGATGCAAATGCGACACAGTTCTGCTCGATTGGTTTTTTTTACGATTAGAGCAGAAAAAGACAATGTGCCCTCTGACGTCACGTGTTTACATCTGTATTCAAATGTGCCCGTCGATATGCGCACACATCGTGTTTTGCATAACATTTGGAGTAGTGACGCCACAGATCAGACCACCTTTGAATTCTGTGACCTCTGATGTCGCCTCTTAACTAAATTTATGTAAAACACGATGCGTGCGCATTTTGACGGGCACATTTGAATATAATGTAAACAGAGGGCATATGGTCTATAAAAGACGATTTTATTGAAAGGTCATGGCGTGGTCTACGGCGTACGTAAGAGGGCGCCTGCATCGGCGGCCTACGCGCGCTGCATACCGCGATTAGGTCGTCTTGCAAACAAGACTAGTAGTTGACATGCTATCTGTCTTTAATTAGTGTATCAGACCGATTTTGGAGTATGCTAGCCAAGTTTGGCACACATCAATTAGCATTCAACAAAGCGAATCCATCGAACGTGTTCAAAAGCGTGTCTGCCGTATCATATTAGGAAGCGAATATGCCACGTATTCCCTTGCTCTTTCGATTAGAGCTATCATTCAACCAATCGAAACGTTTATTTCCAAACTTTTCACAAGCAAGTCAGGTTAGATTTGTAGATAAACAAAAAGAAATCTTACTGTTAGCAAGAATTTTGTTTCTTGATTATACCTTAATGCTTTTGAAACAAAATATTGTTGTCCATGGGAAAACAGTTTTATTTCACTTTTAAATCTTAGTTTTCAAATAATTATTCGCCCCAAAGTAACAACTTATATAAATATGATAAATATTCTGGAGAGCGCCACGAATATTTTGAGTACATTACTTAATTTTCTTGACAAAATAATGAAGGCAACATTTCTCAAATATCTCGAAATGCTCAAGCTTTCGAAGCGGTCATCATCCAGATTCTGATAGTACAAGATTTACAGAGCAGGAATCTGCTATGTAAATAACGTTTGTATCTTCCACTGCAAGGTTGGGGTAAAACAATTAATTTTGGGGTGCCGGACTACTGTCTTCCAGAGATGTAGTCGAGTCCATCACAAGTCCCTGCAAGTCCCTGTAAGTCCCTGCAAGTCCGATACAAGTCCTTCAGTTCCAATTCAAATCACAAGCTATTCAAATCAGCTTTGACAAAAGCATTCCTTTATTATTGTTCATCCAGTTACTTGTGACTGCCTTTATGAAGGGACTTGTGACTGGCTTCACGAAAGGACTTGTGAACGGACTTACATGGACTCGACTACAACCCTGCAGTGTCTTCAATAAATACAATTTGTGAATAAACCTACCCTATTATATAAGCCACATTAAAAACATGTATTAAAAGTGAGCCTAAAATGCAAACAT
The DNA here is from genome assembly GCA_037893245.1 of Crossaster papposus. Classification (NCBI taxonomy): domain Eukaryota; kingdom Metazoa; phylum Echinodermata; class Asteroidea; order Velatida; family Solasteridae; genus Crossaster; species Crossaster papposus. Next base: position 252,042 of record JBAIAA010000032.1, on the reverse strand, counting down.
ATTCGGGTACCATCCTAGTCAACAGTTCATAATGTATGTACTACACTCGGGGAACACGACCAATAGCTTCCTTGTTAATAAGGCCAATACCTGTACCCAATGGATAATATTTAAAAATGATTCGACTGTTGTTTACAGCACCTCCAGGCCCACCAGCGACTTGTTTAAAGTCGTACCACTAACGAGCTCATTTTTCAGTATTCCATATATAATTATGCTGGAAGGCACTCTATTCGCGATGATATCATTATTAAAACCACACAACTGAACGAGACGTTGTTGTAATGCAGTGGATAATGCGCAGGATTATTAATCCGGAGGCGCGAGATCGAATCCCATGAAAACCCTTTGAAATTGTGGGTTGTTAGGTTGTATTTTTGTTAAGGTTTGTTATTCATTTGCAACATTTTCTTTTTACAAATGTGTGGTTTGGAAGATTTTTTTTTCCAAGGCAAATAAAGTCCGAGAACCTGACTTGCCTCCCACATGCGCTTAAGTATATGTGGCCTGCTCCCACAAAACCAGACATAAGTGTGTTTTTTGAAAAGTAAGATAATTGTTATTTACCTCATTTGATTCCCATAGAATCGCGTGTACACGCAGTCTTAAAATCCTCTTAAAATTGGAAGTATGTATGGTATAAAGGTGGTTTTGGTACCAAATGAAAGCTAAAGATGGGTACTAAATGGAAATAACAATATCTCACTTTTAAAAAAAAAAAATTATGTCTGGTTTTGTAGGAGCAGGTCACACAATGCGACCCCAACTCGTTTAAGGGTACGGGGAAAACAAATTCGTAAACTTCCCCGGACTATTCACGAAACGGTTTAGTTCAGTTCAGCTTCATTTTATTGCTCGACACCGATGCCCGGCTCCAATCGCTTGAGCACAGGAAAGAGAAACATCACGATACAGCAGATGAAGTAAATTCCCGCCTGTACGTAGAATATTGTCTCATAGCTCTCGGTAATATCAAACAGCCAACCTATAACAGAGAAAATAAGAATTCAAAATTGGCAAAATAAAAGCGGAAGTCACTATAAACTATCTCGTGTAGCGGTTCTTGTTGTATTTTTTAAGGCACTTAGGTAACCTAACCTGGCTTTCCCCCTGCCTATTATTAAAATAATCCACAAAAACAATTGGAAAAGTAAAACGTTCACGATAGCCGGATTCGAACCACAGACCTTTCGATCCATAGACCTTTCGATCCATAGCTCACTTCTCTACCAACTAGGCTATTCGCAAGTTGGTGGAGAACAGCCGTTCTTTACAGTTATTTAATTTGGTAACAGGTGCACGACAATTAAGTTTGTCCGCCATATTTGTTTCCGATGACATTTGGAAGAAAATAAAATTCAAAGGAAATCCCCAAGCCACTTACGCAGCAAGAGAAAGGATCTAGAAATCATGTTTCACAACAACTGTGAGATACAAAAACTAGAAGGTCTATGCCTGAACGTGTGCAGCTTGTATGCGCGCTTCCCGGCATTGCATTAAAGTTAGGGCGCCCGCGACCTAGTCTCGGTTGCAAGACGTCTTAATGTTGGTATGCAGCGAGCGCAGTTCGTCGATCTGGGCGCCCTCTAGCGTACACCGTAGACCCACAGACATTATAAACATAATGGTTTATATGTATGTGCGAAGACCACGCCATGACATTCGAATAGGACGTCTTGGCTAACTACATAATCGCTCGAAAAATTCCGAGCAGAATGTTGTCGGATTTGCATGCGCATGTGACGTTGCGTGCATAATTATGTGACGTAACAAATATTTGACCAATGCGTTCGCGACACGTCACGCGATTATACTTGTAACGTCACACCCACATGCAAATGCGACAGAATTCTGCTTGGAATTTACCGAGCGATCATGTCAGTTAGCCAATACGTCCTATTCAAGGCCATGACGTGGTCTACAGCGTACGTTAGAGGGCGCCCGCATCGGCGGCCTACGCGCGCTGCATACTGCGATTAGGACGTCTCGCAACCAAGACTATTCGCGACCCCTATTTTTTGTCTCGAATATTGCTGCCATGCTAGTCTTGGGCGGCCTGTCGGCTCCCTACAAAATGTAAAACAAATTGTTGTGTATTCACTTTTCGCGTCCGTTTGTGTCTTTTTACTGGGTTGCACCCTGAGGGCGACACATTATAACAAAGCTTTCCGCGGTGAGGGCGCTCTGATCTGTATCAATAAGAAAATGTAACTTTTGACCTGCAAGTAGTGGTCCAACCAAACTGCCGACGCCAAGACAGAAGTAGTAGAAGCCGACGCAAACCGGGAATTGTTTGGCGCCAACGTAGCGCCGGATCAGGACAAGAAAAACGGAAAACAACACACCGGTGGAAAAGCCCAGGAGGAGAGAACCGACCGACAAACAAGCGTAGTTATCAGCGTTGAGAAGGAGCAAGGAGGCAGCGGCCACAGCCGTACAGATTGAGCAGACGATCTCAGCAGACAGTTTGTAACTAATGAGCAGTCCGCTGACAATTCGACCTACTAAGGCACCAATGCCGTTTATACTGAGCAAAAAGGAGGCGCTTGAGGGCGCCACGCCGATACTCTCCGCACGGGGAATGATGAAGACTGTGGTGCCAAAGTAAGAAATGCTGGCCGTGAGTGCAAGGGGACACAGCAGGCTGTAGCGGTAGCTTTGGCGAAAAACCTTCAGTCCCAGCTCTGACGACACTTTCCTGATGAAACTGACTTTCGGTTTGGACTCATCACCGGGGCCAGTTTGAGGAAACTCGGATCTACCTGGTTTCCTGTCTTCATTCAACTTCGACGAGGAATCCAACGTGAGATCCAGATCACCTAACAAATTAGCCTTAGTTGCCGATTCCATCTCAACTACGTCATCATGTCTGTTTTCGGATCGAAGCTGCCTTCTCGACAAATCTTCATCCGTTTCTTCGGTGAGGTTACCATTTCTACTGGTGCCCGCCAGTTCGGATTTCTTGTGCTGCTGGCGAGGCGGCCGGAAAAGTGTGGCAAACAACACGATGTTCGCCGCAATGGCAGAGACAACCAGCATCGCCCCTCTCCAGCCGTAACTGATCAAGAGGAGTTGGATGAGGGGTGGCATCGCCATTTTCCCAGTGCCACCGCCGGCGTAAGCTAATGCGATGCCAGTCTTGTATCCTTTCCTGAAGTGTACCGTGACGGCAACAAGGGCGGTGTTCACAGTTAGTCCAATACCAGCACCTGCATTGAAAGCAAAAACACACTCCAGATGTTTGGGATTCCATAAAATGTGGGGGCCAATGAATTGCGGTGTCCCTCATTACATTGTGAGATGTGATTGCCTAGTATTACAACAGTGAAACATATACATGTACATGTACATCTGATTTTAGTTGCTTAAATTATACTTGTACCTTAATATCTGGCAGTACAGCAAAGAATAACACATCTTTCGCTCGTGCCCACCACCCATACCCACCACCCGATGCAGCTTCACAGATTTATGTGAAGGAAACGCACGGCATTCTGAGTATAGCCTACCATGACCTTTCAAAGTGCAAGCAGCGCAGCTGAGCCGCGGAACTGGTGACCTCCACTGTTTACATAATTCTATCCAATCAGAGCTAAAAGCACATAAGCGCTTCCCAGCGCCCAGTATGGGCGGTGGGCACAAGCGAAGAAACATCTGAAGAAACACCAGTGTGGTGTCCTAAATAGTTTACGGTTTCACGTGTAAGGGAAACCAAAAAACTGCAGTTGAAATTTGTCGTTTGGTTCGTATACGGTATGTAATGTGTTGCATTGCCAATATATACTGAAACGCAAACGAAACTTACCACCTTTTAAACCTTTAAATAGCAACAATAACACTGCTTGTAGTAATATGTGAACTTATTTGTGGACAATTAGTGTCCTCACTGTCATACCAAACGGTGTCTGAAGTTCACTTGAACCTTAAATGGTCACTTCATGGCCCAGCTGTTGAACAGCTGTTTTGACTGTCAGTGATTAGCCAAGAGGGTATGGGATGATTTTAATGAGCTGCACGTGATGTCTTGATGTTGGCTTTAAAAAGGCCAGTGCAAAATGGGCATTTTAAGCAACATGCCACGATTGTCGGGGATCAACGGCATCGTGCCCTGGGCATGCTGCAAGGTGGACTGAGCTACCGTAAGGTGGAACGTCGTCTTGGCTGTTCACACCAGACAATATCGGCCCTGGTTGACAGAGAAATCCCTCCACAACTCTGCAGATGACAGACCTCAATCGGGGAAGCCAAGAGTCACCACTGCAAGGCAGGACAGGCAGACGGCCCTAAGTCACCTACGAGATCGATTCCGTCTAGCATCCCACACTGCAGCAGAAGCTCCGGGGCGTGCAAACCCACAAATCTCCAACGAAGACGACTGCATGACTATGGTCTGATTGCCAGAAGACCATACAGAGGCGCCGTGTTGACGGCTGTCCATCGCCGCAACCGACAGAGATGGTGCCAGCAGCATCAGCGGTGGACCTTAATTGGCGCACTGGAACAAGGTCGCTTTCAGCGACGAGTCAAGGTTCTGTGTGGATCATCCTAATGGGCGTGAGCATGACGTCTGGAAAAGAACTGGCGAGCGATATGCCGATTGTTGCGTGCGGCAAACCAACAGGTGGGGTGGACCAAGTGTGATGGTGTGGGCCGCCATATCAGGCCGCGCCGGTACAGGACGCCACTGATGGTTGTGGATGGGAATCTTAACGCCCAGCAGTATGTGGATAACATCCTGCGACCTCTGCTGCCATTCTTGCTACACCACCCAGAACTGAGAACCTTTCAGCATGACAACGCTCGTCCCCATGCTGCTCGCTGTACCACTGCATTTCTCCAAGGCGAGAACGTGAACACCATGCAGTGGCATTCGCTCTCCCCTGACCTGCATTCTATAGAGCACCTATATGATGAGCTTGGGAGACGCATAGTTGACAGGGCCAGGACACGGGCAGAGCTGCTTCAGACATTAAGAACTGAGTGGGGAAGAATCCAGCAGCAATCCATCCAAAGACTGGTAGGCAGTATGCGCCGGCGATGCACTGCATGTGTCCAAATCAATGGTGGCCGCACACGCTATGGAAAGGGGACTGACATTGCACCCTCTTATGTTTTTTACTGTAGAAAAAACTGATGAGATGGTGTATCTTGGTCAAAGACTTGACATGTCATCAATAAAATGCCAATGTTTCAATTAGCAATTGTTGTTTTTTATTTTGAAGTGTTACAATTTCGTTACATTTTTGTAAAGTGGTAAGTTTTTTTTGCGTTTCAGTATATAAACATTACATGTAAGTTGAGGTACCTGCTATTAATGCCGTGACGTACAACTGAGATATGTTGCGCACCCAGACGCCACCAAAGGTACCAGCGGTCGTCAGGCACCCCCCGACTACTCCAGTTATTTTGCAGCCGAAGCGTTTGTTCAAAACGCCGCCTATTAGGTCTATAATAAGACAAAAAAGTGCAGAAGAAGAGAAACAGAAAATAAAACCGAACTCAATCGATGTGGGCTACATGCACTGGCGTAAATAAGGGATGTTTACGAAGCTGTAGTGTAACAGAGACATAGTGGAAATAATTATAATCATAATGTATATCGTGCGCACGGTTTGTACGTCGTCATGACAATTAAGTTTATCCGCCATCTTTGTATATGGCTATTGCTGACAGTTTAGTGGAAGATAATATTAAAATGAGATGACTTGCCTTATACTTTGCTCAGACTAAACCTTATCTTTAGTTTTCAGGCGTTTGTTTTTCACTTTAGGTCGTACGTACGAGTTATTAGTCGTACGAGTTACAAGTCGTATGTACGAGTTACAAATCATAAGTCGTACGTATGAGATGTAAGTCGTACGTACGAGTTACAATTCATAAGTCGTGCGTACGAAAAATGTGTCGTGATACCTCGTACGTACGACATACAGGTCGTACGTAATAAAGGGAGAGATAGCCTTTTGTTTACCATGTCTCTAATAATAGCTTCGTAGATGTTCAAAGAGTAAATCTAATAAGGAATAACATTTGTAAACTAGTGACTTACAAGCATAATTTGTTATTGCCATTGAATGAAGCAATCGTATTTGTGTACTAGATGTGTGACAATATACAATCAAGCTTGAACCATTTCGGTCAGAAATTCAGTTATACATTATGTACTTGTTATTGAATAATCGTTGTTACACCTGCTAGCTAGTGCTACGTGTATTTGTAAGTAAGGGAAACCATTTCATATTATCCATGTCACTATATCACTTTGTCCTTTGTGCCACTTTATCGTTGTAATTACCCTTCTTTGGTTGTTGTTTTTACAGTTTACCGTATACGCACAGTCAATGAATACATCTAGTTGAATGTACATTGGTGTCATTGTGCTGGTTAACTAACTGAATACTTAGAGTCGTCCCACACTCGTACTTCCCGAGGCTAGAATATCTTGGATATAAAGGTCGAGAATACACCATTGGTAATTGCTTGAATTATCATGAATGGGCGGATTTAGTGGGTTGTATTTTATACTCGTTTAAATGACATGTCCGAAGTTTTACAATCAGGGATGCAGAGAAAAGCAAGAAAAACGGCATTCGTTTTCAACCGGCGTCGAGCAGTGGTTCTTATGTTGTTCTCGTTTTTTCGCGATCGCGATCGCCGTCCAATGTTTTAAAATAAAATTTCATTTTTCGGAACAATTACAGGATATCTAGCGCAATTATTTTGCTAGATGCCTACAATCTTAATTTACTTTCAAATAAGTAAGATATTTCCCAATAATTCGGTAGTAAAAGTTTTCGATATCTGCTAATGGTGTATATCCTACCTTTTCAAATGCAAATTCACATCCAGCGGATGTAAATTTGGACTTCAACGACCTTATCCAATATGTGGACTGCTACTATACTGACAGTGTCCGCTTGGAATGCAAAATCACATCGTACCCATTCCTAGTGTTATTCGAAGAAGAGTTACTCTTTTGTACACGGCACAACAAACTTTAAATTTTACTAGAAAACAGCCAAACCTGCACCCAGGTATCAATTCCATGGAGCTGCTCAGCACAAACATTTGCTCAGCAGAAAAAAAGGCTTGCTCATTAAAAACGTTACCTTTCATGCTAAGCAAAAACCAGCTGCATACATGTATCAGTCACAAACAATATTCATCACCTGAAGATTTGGTCTGTAAACATGTTTTTGCTAAGGAAGAATTATCATGCTAAGCAATGGTTGTGTGCTTAGCTCCATGAATTGGCCCCGGGTACCCTAACTGTATGTAGTCAGCTATAGGTGCAAGCTTGACTTGTTTCCGTGTCGAAGGTGTTTCTATTATAACGTATACACTTACTACTGAAATTGGCAGCACACATGATGATACTTTGCACGGCCGCAGTCTCCTTCGCGTTCGAGTCGAACTCGTCTCTCCAGCTCAGAAAAAAGACATCGCAACTCCGACCACCGCATTCCTGAATGGCCAGGTTTAAATGAGCAGCAATAATGACGATAATCCCCCATCTGTTAGTCTCCTCTGGTCCACGGCATTTCGCTAATGCCTCTTTCCTTCTTGCCATTCCGATTATTTCTGGCATTCAGGGGAATAGACAAACGCATTTGTATTATGTTTGTCAGAGTTGTAATTGACTCAAGTTGCCTCGACTGGAGTCCGACTCGAGTTACATTTGTTGGCGATATGTAAATTACACGACTCGACACGAGTCCTTCATCAGGATGACTCGACTCGGCTCGAGTGAAGACTAATAATAGTAATACTCGAGTCCCCAAAATAAGAGCAAAACATAAGAACGAATTTGCAATGAATTACATGTACGACGGTGTCGGTTTATGTTAACGAATATTATAAACGTACATACGGGATACAAAATGTATACATGTACAGACAGCGGTCGTCTGTTTTTCTTCCTCCGTGATACATGTACAACAAACACATACATCGTGTCATGGCCTTCCAGTCACCGTGTGGTTCTGTAGCATGTGTTCATATAATATTGTATAGTGTTCAATACTCGACTGGACTCGACTACACACTGTGACTCGACTCGACTCGACTCAGTTCGATTCAACTCGACCTCTTGACCTAATGATTCTGCCGGACTCGAGTCACTTCTTTAAAATGACTCGACGCTGTAAATTAACAAAATTATTAAATTTATTATTAAATATTTTGTTTTTGCACACGTGCGTGTAGCAGGTCTGTGTCTTATGTTGGCTGGTTGTTTGTGTTAGAGTATACATGTACTTACCCGTTCTGTTTGAAAAGTGGTTCGATGTCACTAGCGATGTGCGCGTCTAGCTGTCCTCTGATAACAATCAATTTGCAATAGCAATCGGTTTGTCGAGCCGGTGTTTTTAACCACAGCAATGCACTATTATACAACAAACGCAATGCATATGACACAACTAAACCTAAACTATAATCATAAAAACAATACGATCATAGGTCAGTCTAGTTGAATATATTGTTGTATCACGTAGACTATAGCGTGGTTTTTGTACACACGTTGACCCTTGGATCAAAAATATGCAAACAACAGATACAGCAGAACGCCGTTATAATGAGCATCACGGGATACACAGATTTTGTTCGGTATATCGATCGTTTGTAGAGCGAATTTCAGCCGCCGGCCCACCATTAGTCAACCGTCACTCCCTAGCATAAATCATCGGCCGTATGGCAATAATAATAATAATAATAATAATAATAATGTATTCTTAATATAGCGTTTTACATAAAAATCTCAAAACGCTTTATAAAATATAAAAAATTACATTAGTTAAATTAATTAATTACCAATTAGTTTAAAAGTGGATTTAAAAAGTAGTTCGGTTATCAATAATTCCTTTTAAAAGATAAGTCTTAAGATGCGATTTAAAAATCGTAAATTTAAAACGGCCCAACGTCAATTCCAACGCGCAATACATGTTGGCGCGGCCGGATATGGCATGATTCCAGACTCTGTGAAATACGGACTCATTGGTACAGTAGTATTGCGCATGCGTGGCAATCGTGATGAGGCCAAATAAAAAAAAAAACATGTTTAGCGTCACCGCCCGCTTCCTTTTTGGGGGCCGCCTCCTTCTTTCTTTTTTTTCTTTTTGAAAAAAATGATAAATTTGACCATTTTGGTAAAAAAACAAATATATATATATATATATTTTCTTTTAAGATAATAACATTTTAAGATCGTAATTTAGGCTTTAGCATCACTGTGTACATGCTCTGGAAATATTTGTTTCTAATACTATTAGTAATAGGAAGTCTAGGGTGTGACGTGTAGTCATGTACGGTGCATACATGATCGACCCACATGAATTTTGATTTTAAATCGTGGGTGAACCATGTTTTAATTTTAAATTGGAAGATAGGGTGTGACATGTTCACTACATGACTCGAATTAACATGTGTCGGACGGCCATTTTGAAAAAGAGGGAAAAAAGGGAAAAAAGGGCCTCCTCCTTTCTTTGTTTAGAAAGGCATGACGCTAAACATGTTTTTTTTTATATTTGGCCTAACTAGGAGAGTGGCCGGTCACGTGAGAGGATTTAACAAAATAGAGAAAATGGATCAGATTGTTTACAGGTAACTGATTTTCATACGAAACCGGCATGGGCCGTCCAAACTGTAATTACATTGACTTTCGCGCCAGAAACGCGTTTCTAAACTTTCTAAACCACGGCCATCAAAACAGACGTGGTTAGTATTACTAGATTATTTCCTATTGCTCAAAAAGACACATTCGCTCATGATGAATGGGATTCACTATTTAATAGTTAGGATCATTTGTCCAAACTGAAATTACGCATTGACGTTCGAGGGTAACGCGTTTCTAAACTTTCTAAACCACGGCCATCAAAACAGACGTGGGTAGTATTACTGGATTAATTCCTATTGCTCAAAAAGACACATTCGCTCACGGTGAATGGGATTCACTATTCAATAGTTATAGGATCATCCTTGTTCCCACGGCTGTTGAACAGTCGACCCTCACTCAAAAACACGGCAAGGAGGTTGGGACATGCGTGTGCTGCACTGCGACCACACTCAATGGCGACTAATTACGACGTCAACAGAAGAGCCAAGGTTACGGTTCTATATACGATGTGCCTCTGTTTACATCTGTATTCAAATGTGCCCGTCAATATGCGCACGCGTCATGTTTGACATACATTTTGGTTAAGAGATGACATCAGAGGTCACATAATTCAAAGGCGATCTGACCTGCGACGTCACTCTTTAAGCAAATGTTATGTAAAATACGATGGGTGCGCATCACTGCCCGGCACATTTGAATGCAGATGTAAACACGTGACGTCAGAGGGCACATCTTCTATTGAATAGCTTTAAATTGTAGCTAGAGCCATTGATTAGATCGCCTATGCGTGCGCATCATGATTGTTTATTTTTGAATGGCTGTTCAAGCGCGCGGCGACAGTCATTGAACACGTACGCGATCATCAAGAAAGTCACACTTGTCTTACCACCAAAAGTCAACAAAATCATTATAGCAAAATATCATTGCAGCGGTAGCAGCGTTTTGCGTGTTATATCAACTTTTTTATTTAAATGGCCGCCAAAATGCTTGTTATCACATATAATTGATTCGGTAACAAGCATTATTGGCGGCCATTTTGGAAAAAGGAATTGAACCCCAATGATAACTAAAAAGCTGCGTCACCGCCCACGCTACAATGCTATTCACACATTTTCCAACTCTATAGACCATGGGACGAAGTCACAATATCCCTTCAGAAAGACATTTTCGTGATCCCCAACTTGGTACATAATAAAACTTCCACAAATTGATCTTGAGGGCATACCTAACAACATTTGGGGTGTTCATTTTTGCAAAAGTGGCACTTTGGAGAGTTATTTCATGTTAAAAATTTGATGGGGCGAAAATAACATGGGGCGAGTTGGTTTTTCTCGCCTTGTTTTCATAACACATTCGCCCCAAAGCCAGTTCGCCCCATACTTTTGTTCACCTAATATTGTATTGACTCAAGCCAACTCGCCTCATGAAGCATGTACATGTACATGACAGGAAAAAGTTGCTGGTGACAAATATGAACTATTTGTAAATCACTCTCTTTGGGTTGATGGGTGCCCAGATTGATCCATTTAAGTGTGTTATTAGATAATTGATTGATAAATAAAATGGCTTATATTCAATTTCAATCTGCAATATTTTGTATCTATTTAGGGGGGGGGGGGTCAATCAGCTCAGTGTTTTGTTTAAAGGGAAATTTTAATAGGATTTCATGCAAGGCGAGCTTGTAATGAAATACATAATAATGAAATACATCAAAAGATAAGATCCACACAATATCTATTGTTTGTCATTTTATTCTTGTCAGCACTAGTACATAAACTTCTGTACTCACTCATTTTTTTTGCAAAATTGTGATTAAAGTCAATGTTGTAATAACATTTGAAATTACAGAAATGGTGAATTGTATGCACCATTTGCAAATAATAATTACATTTAAATTTGTGTAAATGCCTATTTGAGTACATGTACCATCTTTTCTCAGTAAGAGGGATATTCATACTCCATAATGGATGTTTCACTAATAAGTTTCAACTAGGTTACACTTTTCAATTAGAAAAAGCCTTGAAAATAGTTGCCCTCATTGGAACAGGGATAGTGGAAGTTAACTGCGTGAAAAGAATGAAAAGTGTCAGAAAAATGCTTCTGACTTGTCTTAAATGTTTAGTCATTTAGTAAACAAAAACCAGTTCGAGCATAATTCTCTCAGCTTTTCCCTCTAAAATTAAGAATTATAACAGTCACAAAATCACTGAAGTGAGCACATTAATGTTGCAATATTCACAACCCATGCGATTTTTGGCAGATAATGCACATAGCCGGTAGGTCATTCTTCTAACGTTGGGGCTTAGATGGTAGGATGGCATTGGATCTGAGTAAACAAGTCTTCTTTAGAGGTCTGTCATCATCACTGCTCGTCTCCTGATTAGCAACTGCATATAAGGTTAAGTCTAGAGAGAAAACAGAAGGGAAAAATACAATCAATGATGGAATTTGGAAATGACTTGTTACAAGAAAAGAAATTTAGTTTGTCCCTTGTCCTTATTTTTCTTTCTTTTTAAAATGTTCTACACAAAAATATGGAGCCAAAGTTGCACACGCTTCACACCTAATGTTTTCTCAAACACCCCCCCCCCCCCTTGATAAAAAAGGAGATAAAAGATAGGTGTATACATGTACTTAGCCAGAGCTGGCTAAATTTAAGTACACGTAATTTGACATAAACGAGATTTGACGAGCTACATGTATGTGTAGCTAAGTTGTCGTGAATCCAACAATTTAATTTATTAAATTAGCACGCGAAGTTGCTGTAGGCTGTGTCCGGATTACTTGGCTGCGGCTTGAAATTATGCACGAGTCTATGGTAGCAGCTACAACCACATCTGATAGACTCGTGCATAATGTCAAACTTCAGCCAGAAGGCAAAATAGCGGCCAACGTTCATGCTGGATGTAGAAAAAAATTTGGCGTGAAAAAAGATATCCATTTTAAAAATTAATTGCAACCTCGAGTTGAATGACAATCTTTTGAATTTTTGTATTGTATTATTATAGTTCTCTTCCTCTTTGGTCACTATCAAATGTTTTTGATGTGTTGTCGGTGCTGTGCGTGTTGTCGGTTATTAGTATGACCCCCGACAACATGCACAGCACCGACAACACATTCATTCCATAACATATTCTACATTGACAAATGACAAAAGAAAGAGGTACAATGTACAGAACTATAATAACATAAAGCGTGTTCGAATGTGTGGCCCCGTATATAAGGTCAATATCATAGTTAAGAGAATATGGCCTGTTATCGTAAATGTCATTTAAAAGCATCAAAATCTTTTTCGGAACCACAAACAAACACTGAGTTGTTATATCGCCCTGATTGAAGTCTAAAGTGCTAAAGTGGAGGCAGGATCATGCGCATTCATTCGACAACAGACAACAAATATCATGGGCTAAGCCTGAACGTTACTGCAACACCTACCGGTTCCAAAGATTTCCCTTTGTCGTTTCTCTTGGACAGCATGACTTGCTCTATCTTATTGTAGCAAGGTTTCGGTGGTCCGCCTGCCGATGCTAACCCATCCGCTCTCTGCAACGCGGAGTCATGTTTGGCCAGAAATTATCTCGCTATATCTGACTTTTTTCCCTTCAAACTCTTCCATTTGTCAGCAAACTCGAGGAAGCGAGACCAGCTTTGAATAGAAAAAGGTGAAACCCTGCCTTTGGCTCTAGATTACGGTGCAAAATGCACGTAAATAAAGGCTCGGCGTCGTCTTTAGAAGCCGCCATGTTGGATTGCTGTACACCGGGTCAGAAACTGTGCGTAACGATAGCGCTGATTGGATGCCGACAGAAACTCATAACACAGTATTTCCGACTGGTCACAATTTAGGTTTAGTCACGTGAGTGCCGTTTTGTTAAATGAAACTGTGTTTCAGTTTTGGCTTCAGTTATGCAGTTTGGCAATTACGCTGGAGCCAAATACGGGCCAAAGCCTAGGTTCAAGTAACGGCAAGTTTAAAAAAAAAAAAAAAAATCGGTCCATATTTTCGCCAAAAATACACCAAAAGTGCCACTTTTGCAAAAATGAACAGTCATTTTTGTATTTAGCAACAACAACTTGAATGAACTTCGATGTTTTCATTTTGTACCAAAATGGGGATCACGAACGAACACAATAATCGCACTCCCATGGTCTACTAGATGTGTAACCTCACCAAACAAAATTCCTATTAGCATTACTTATCTTGATCATTTGATCATTTGATCACTTCTCTTTATCATATTTTTGAAATTGTGTGGTAACGAACTGGTTCAAATTTAATAATACATGTAAGCACAACAATTTGCTTAGCACAAAAATAGTTTTGCTCAGTAAAAACCGCTTACCAGCCAAAAATCTGTGTGCTTTTCATGCTAAGCGAAAAACCAGCTGAATATCAGTCAGAAACGATAAACATCACCTGAATATTATAATTTATTTGTAACCTTGGGGGGTTTTTTTCAAGGAAGATTTATTTATGCTAAGCAAATTGTTGTGCTTACACGTTTTATAAAATTGGCCCCTGATGTGCTTTGATGTTTTTCGACGGACATCAATTTTCTTTAAAGACCAGACTCGGGGGCCAATGTCATAAAACCTGTAAGCATTGTGCTTAGCAAGAACATTCTTCCTTGGGAGGTGGGGGTGGTATGGGAACAAGGTTACAAATCAAATATTCAGGTGATGTTTATCGTTTGTGACTGATATTCAGCTGGTTTTTGCTTAGCATGAAAAGCACATGGAGTTTTAGCTGGTATACCTGTTTTTACTTAGCAAACTCTATTGTTGTGCTAAGCAAATGTTTGTGCTTTACATGTTTTATTAAAATTATTCCCAGATCAGGGGCGGATCCATGATTTTGGTAAAGGGGGTCCACATAAATACTTGACAATATTTAGGGATGCAGACACTGCGAGCGCGAAGCCCATACGGCGTGGGGTCCGGGGCCCGCTTAAGGGCCCCGAGAAATGTTGGACTCTAGATGCTCTGTGGTGCAATCTGAGGCATTTCCTGGCCACTTTCCCCTGACTTTTTGAGCCGAAAATGCGTGCTCAGGAAACGTTTCTGACGCTGCCACTAGGGCAGTCAATGGTACTCACGGCCAAACACGAGACAATTTTAATGCAGCGAATAAACCTAGCAGTATAATGTACCAACTAAATAGCCATAATGTATACACATTATGTACATAGTTTGTACATGTACATGTACAATGTACAGTGTGTGTGCACGTGCCTGTTTATATGAATGGGAAATGTATCAAATTGCATGTACATGTGTATACACAAATGTATTAACAATTTACAAAGTATTAACAATGTATTAACAATGGCCAAAAGTGTGTCCACAGAACCGATGATTCACTCTCTATCTTCAACCATAACTTGTAGTTACATGTAAACTTCTTTTTTTTGGACCCCCCCCCCCCCCCTCCCCCTGTATCCACCCATGCAGATCCTAGCAAACAGTCGAATGTTTTATTGCGTTAAAGTCAACCTTACCTGCTTGGCAAGTCGCTACAATGAAAAACACCGGCCAAAAGGACAGCATCGACGCCATTGCTGAAGAATATTTAAGCTATAATTCCATATATTTCCGATTGCGTGTAAACACCTTCTTGGAACTTCTACACTTAATAGGCGCGACTTGTAGAGGACCTACAGATTGACATTTTGATCTCGCGATGTGGGGGAGAGAAAGTAACTGGTATACGTGGGCGGCACATTGGGTCCCTGTCGCGAGGGTGTACAAATACATCAAATTAAAGGTTGGATACAGCAAATTAAAGGTTGGATACACCATTGGCAGATATCAAAACAATTTACTACCGAATTATTACGAAATATCTTACTTATTTGAAAGTAAATAATGATCCATCCAGCAAAATAATTGCGCTAGATATCCTGTAATTGTTCTGAAAATTGAATTTTATAAAACAAAAAATCACGATCGCCGTACGGCGATTAGGAAAAAACTAAAAACAACATAAAAACAACTGTCCGACGCCGGTTAAAAACAAACGCCGGTTGTTGTTTTGTGTGTGTTTTTTGTGTGTTTTGTTTTTGTTTTTTTGAGGGGGCATTCATGATTGTAAGACTTCGGAGAGGTCAGTTAAACGATATTTACTGTAAAATACCCCCCCCCCCCCCCCAGAAAAAAAAATCAACCATTTCCTGATAATTTAAGCAATTACCAATAGTGTATCCCACCTTTAAACGCCACACGGCACTCATGTAAACTCGGTCTGTGTGGAAAGCCACCTGTTTTTGTAATCGTGAGTCGAGTTTAAATTAAAGGTAGTATAAACACCATTTGCTTTTGTTGTAGTTTTCAAAAAATGGTTGGGTTTAAGGGGGGGGGGGGGCATTTTTTTTATTTATTTTTTATTAAACTCTACTCTAGAGGAAAACAAGCTTGTAGAAAAAACTACAGCTAGAGTTCATACATTGTGAGCAGGTGGCCAATATTCTTAAAAGATTGGCTAGATATTGCAACAACAGCAGATGAAGAAGGAAGCAAGTTTTAAAGTCTAGCATAAGTTGCTGTGAAGGACCTCTGATGTTGTGAGGAACCTCTGATGTTGTGAGGTTCGTGACTTTGGAAGAACAACTGTATATTGGTGGGATGCAGATGACTGCCTTGTAGAGCGACGTGCTGTGAGTTGAGGTACTTTGAGACTGTCAAGAGACTGTTGTGCTAACATTACAAAACCGAGCCCATATCGATTAGGCTAACATTACAAAACCGAGCCCAATCGAATGCATTATTTGGGTTATTAGCGCCTGTGTTTGTTTAAACCCCAGATATCCATTACATTAACAGGCTTACCCCAATTGTCACTTCACCACATCTATTGTTATGCCAAGAAAGCATTATGTCTTGAGAATCTACAGTTACGTAATGCCTTGGAGTTAGGTGGACCCCTCCCCACGTCGAACCTCAGAAACTGAGGTTCAAAAAAATGCATGAGATTGGGTTTGGTTCTGTAATGAAGCTAACAACAGCAAATATGTTTGTTTTACTATAAGCAAGTTTTTGTTTGTGCTTAAGCAATTATAAAATTAGCCTCTGACCTCCAATTGGTATAACAATTTTAACTAAATTAACGCTGTGTTATCAGTTTTTGTAGTTGTGTATGTTCTATAATAGGTATCAATCAGTGTGTGTGGAATTCTGAATTCATGGACAATTAATGTCTTACATGTGATCATCATAATTATGGGGCTTTTTGTTTGGTTATTTACTATTTTCTATGAAAATGGCACCCTACCCGCGTGTCTTATAATTCATAGACGACATAATCTCAGTTTTTTGTTTCTTTTTCAGGAAAGGCTTTTTTGCAATTAAAACATTGTTGATAAAGGAATACCTACTGCCGCCAAGACAGTGTTGACACTTACCATGGTAGCCTAAGCAGAATCATAAAACCAAAACGAGAAGAAAACAAATTATGTCGAAAACAAACAATGATAGGTGGAGTGGCCAATTGGTTTACGAAAATGAACGTGTATTAAAGGTAGGATACACCATTGGTAATTGCTTGAATTATTATGAATTGGGTAGATTTAGGGAGTTGTAATTTATAGTAAATAGTGTTTAACTCACCTGTCCGAAGTATTACAATCATAAATGTCGAGAAAAGCGAGAAAAACAGCGTTCGTTTTCAACCAGCGACGGGCAGTGTTTCTTATGTTGTTCTTGGTTTTCTTTCGCTATCGCTATCCGGCGATCATGAATTGTTTTCTTTTCAATTAGATTTGTTGAAACATTTAGTGGATATCTAGCGCAATCATTTTTGTTGAATGCCTCGAATTGTTATTTACTTTCAAATAAGTAAGATATTTCTTAATAATTTTGTAGTATTTTGTTTTCGATATCTGCAAATTAGTGTATCATACCTTTAAATCGTTAAACGTTTCAAGGGTACATAAACAAAACTTGACAAAAACCATCAACACCCACCCATGTGTTTAAACACCTTCCATTGTGGATACCCTATTGTTCCTCCCATATGTTCGGCACACAAAATTCAATTGTGGACTTTCTGTCAATCGTGGACCCCATTGTCTTATAGTGTTCCCCGTCCACTATTTACAAACTAGCACCCATCCACGTTTCTACTGTAATTTGCCCGTGCAATTTATGCCCACAATGTATAGGTGTCGTACGAAAATCAGACTCCTGTAAACATTGGACTCCTTTTTCCCAATTGGTTAAACCCTTTCACGTGACCGGTCACTCTCCTAATTATCATTAGCCTCTGTCATGAAATGACGAAAATCAACCGAAGAGGGCGTTTTGCGGAAATTTGTCAATATGGCTTCTGAGCTCTCGCGTAAGACCATGGAGGAATAAGAGCTCTTATTCCTCCATGGTCTTACGCGAGAGCTCAGAAGCCATATTGACAAATTTCCGCAAAACGCCCTCTTCGGTTGATTTTCGTCATTTCATGACAGAGGCTAATGATAATTAGGAGAGTGACCGGTCACGTGAAAGGGTTTAACCAATTGGGAAAAAGGAGTCCAATGTTTACAGGAGTCTGATTTTCGTACGACACCTATGTGGGGGAGAGAAAGTAACTGGTATACGTGGGCGGCACATTGGGTCCCTGTCGCGAGGGTGTACAAATACATCAAATTAAAGGTTGGATACAGCAAATTAAAGGTTGGATACACCATTGGCAGATATCAAAACAATTTACTACCGAATTATTACGAAATATCTTACTTATTTGAAAGTAAATAATGATCCATCCAGCAAAATAATTGCGCTAGATATCCTGTAATTGTTCTGAAAATTGAATTTTATAAAACAAAAAATCACGATCGCCGTACGGCGATTAGGAAAAAACTAAAAACAACATAAAAACAACTGTCCGACGCCGGTTAAAAACAAACGCCGGTTGTTGTTTTGTGTGTGTTTTTTGTGTGTTTTGTTTTTGTTTTTTTGAGGGGGCATTCATGATTGTAAGACTTCGGAGAGGTCAGTTAAACGATATTTACTGTAAAATACCCCCCCCCCCCCCCAGAAAAAAAAATCAACCATTTCCTGATAATTTAAGCAATTACCAATAGTGTATCCCACCTTTAAACGCCACACGGCACTCATGTAAACTCGGTCTGTGTGGAAAGCCACCTGTTTTTGTAATCGTGAGTCGAGTTTAAATTAAAGGTAGTATAAACACCATTTGCTTTTGTTGTAGTTTTCAAAAAATGGTTGGGTTTAAGGGGGGGGGGGCATTTTTTTTATTTATTTTTTATTAAACTCTACTCTAGAGGAAAACAAGCTTGTAGAAAAAACTACAGATAGAGTTCATACATTGTGAGCAGGTGGCCAATATTCTTAAAAGATTGGCTAGATATTGCAACAACAGCAGATGAAGAAGGAAGCAAGTTTTAAAGTCTAGCATAAGTTGCTGTGAAGGACCTCTGATGTTGTGAGGAACCTCTGATGTTGTGAGGTTCGTGACTTTGGAAGAACAACTGTATATTGGTGGGATGCAGATGACTGCCTTGTAGAGCGACGTGCTGTGAGTTGAGGTACTTTGAGACTGTCAAGAGACTGTTGTGCTAACATTACAAAACCGAGCCCATATCGATTAGGCTAACATTACAAAACCGAGCCCAATCGAATGCATTATTTGGGTTATTAGCGCCTGTGTTTGTTTAAACCCCAGATATCCATTACATTAACAGGCTTACCCCAATTGTCACTTCACCACATCTATTGTTATGCCAAGAAAGCATTATGTCTTGAGAATCTACAGTTACGTAATGCCTTGGAGTTAGGTGGACCCCTCCCCACGTCGAACCTCAGAAACTGAGGTTCAAAAAAATGCATGAGATTGGGTTTGGTTCTGTAATGAAGCTAACAACAGCAAATATGTTTGTTTTACTATAAGCAAGTTTTTGTTTGTGCTTAAGCAATTATAAAATTAGCCTCTGACCTCCAATTGGTATAACAATTTTAACTAAATTAACGCTGTGTTATCAGTTTTTGTAGTTGTGTATGTTCTATAATAGGTATCAATCAGTGTGTGTGGAATTCTGAATTCATGGACAATTAATGTCTTACATGTGATCATCATAATTATGGGGCTTTTTGTTTGGTTATTTACTATTTTCTATGAAAATGGCACCCTACCCGCGTGTCTTATAATTCATAGACGACATAATCTCAGTTTTTTGTTTCTTTTTCAGGAAAGGCTTTTTTGCAATTAAAACATTGTTGATAAAGGAATACCTACTGCCGCCAAGACAGTGTTGACACTTACCATGGTAGCCTAAGCAGAATCATAAAACCAAAACGAGAAGAAAACAAATTATGTCGAAAACAAACAATGATAGGTGGAGTGGCCAATTGGTTTACGAAAATGAACGTGTATTAAAGGTAGGATACACCATTGGTAATTGCTTGAATTATTATGAATTGGGTAGATTTAGGGAGTTGTAATTTATAGTAAATAGTGTTTAACTCACCTGTCCGAAGTATTACAATCATAAATGTCGAGAAAAGCGAGAAAAACAGCGTTCGTTTTCAACCAGCGACGGGCAGTGTTTCGTATGTTGTTCTTGTTTTGTTCGCTATCGCCGTCAGGCGATCATGATTTTTTTCTTTTCAATTAGATTTTTTGAAAACAAATAGTGGATATCTAGCGCAATCATTTTGTTGAATGCCTCGAATCATTATTTACTTTCAAATAAGTAAGATATTTCTTAATTATTTGGTAGTATTTTGTTTTCGATATCTGCAAATAGTGTATCATACCTTTAAACCGTTAAACGTTTCAACGGTACATAAACAAAACAAAAACCATCAACACCCACCTACGACCCATAATCCTTCATTTGGTATGAATACAAATGAGTCAATGGGCCGTATGCATAAAAGGTAGTACACTGCAAAAACTGTGGTGTTAAATTGTACACCAATGGTGTAAAATTTGATTATTTCCTGGTGTTTATTTTGGGCAAGGATTTGGGTGTTGAATAACACCAGTTTGGGAATTAAATTATTTGAACACCAATTTTAGTGTACACCCTGATAGCAAAATTGCACGTGGATATCACGTCATTTGCTCGTAATTCTAGCGAAAAGATATACTATTTTAAAACTATAATTTTGTACATATTAACTGCACGTACAAATTACGTAATGAAATAATACCAAGAACTAACTTATTACACATTACACATCCATACAATAATAATATACCCAGCACGATATGTGGCAGAGGAGTACCCCCTATTATCCCTATACTTTATATGCACTCAACACTATTGTAACCTAACCCACCCCCCCTTGAAACCTAAAAGGAATTCCTGAGATCCCGGGAACACAATGGTCAACACAAAAGAGGGGGGGGGGGGGGGGGGTTTCTGCCACATATCGTGCTTCATATGAATAATAACCTATTCTATTACCTACTGAATACGTACTGCTAACACAGCCATTGCCGTTAGTTAGTTTTATACTGCGCTTTTTTGTCCACGACGAAGTCACAGCTGCTAGTTTTTATGAATGTCAAAATTTGAAAACGAATAAAATGTAACGCGAATTTTTAACTGTTTGCACACAAATCGTGTCAATCGTGGACCCCATTGTTTTCTAGTGTTCTCCGTCCACTATTTGAATGCAGATACAAACTAGCACCCATCCACGGTTCTAATTTTCCCGTGCAATTTATGCCCACAATGTATTGGTGTCGTACGAAACTCCCGTAAACATTGCACTACTTTTTCCAATTGGTTAAACCCTCTCACGTGACCAGTCACTCTCCTGATTATCATGACCAACAATTAAACAAGCATTCACAATACTACCAGTGAGTCCGTTTTTCAGTCTGAAATTTGTGACCTGCTCCCACAAAAACAGACATAAGTGCTTTTTTGTTATTGTGAGATATTGTTATTTCCATTTAGTACACATCGTCATTTTTCATTTGGTACCAAAACCACCTTTATGCCATACATACTTCAAATTTTATGAGGATTTTATTTCGATGTATTTGGGAGATAAATTACCACTTTTAGGACACAGTTTGTCTCAATACATGCATAATTGTTGTACTTTCTCATCAATAAAGTTGATTTTGTTTAACCTAACTGAGGGTTAAAGTATACATATTAAAAAATAACAAAATAACAAAAAAACAAAAATCGATGTCCGCCAGATTTTTCACCCCATTTCAACTTTAATGAGCTGTATCTCGAAATAGCCTGTGCGACTTATGTCGGGTTTCGTAAGAACGGGTCACATTTATGCCACACCTGCGTTACGTGTACATCTCCATAAAAGAGTCGTCGGGTTACTTATTACGGCTCACTGCTCTTTGGGCGTAATGGCACGTCTCACCGAACAGTTGTATTTCTGCGGGTCTGCGTACTAATAATTATCAAGAGAAGCCTAATCACATGCGAAAACATATACAAAGGTGTATTTGTGACGTACAACATTCTTGTATTTTATTCTATTTAAAGGGAATATACAACATTTGCAAACATAACAAATAAAAACTAACAAATTATTATGAAATACCTTCCCGGACTGTTGGTGAATGATAGTCTAAAGCATCCTGTAAAATTATGGCACCTGGTGTGGCGTCATTTTTCAATAAAAGTGAACATAAATTTCCAACGCTAGTCGGCCGACCAGCGTTGGAAAACAAAAGTTAGCTTCTTTCAAATACTACGCCGAATTTATCATTTAGTCAGTCCACATTTTGTTGTTTACGGGTACAAGCCAGCTAGACTGGTTTCCCGACCGTACAATTCCCCGATGTTTATAAATTGCTCCGTTTTATCTTAAAGGTAGTATACACCAATTGCAGAAATCGAAAAAAATTACTACCGAATTATTAAGAAATATCTTACTCATCTGAAAGTAAATAATGATTGTAGGCATCCAGCAAAATAATTGCGCTAGATATCCTGTAATTATTCCGAAAAATGAAATTTTATAAAGAAAAAATCGCGATCGCCGTCCGGAGAGCGCTATAAAAACCAAAGGTAACATAATAACTGCTCGACGCCGGTTGAAAACAAACTCTGTTTTTCGTGCTTTTCTCGGCATTCATGATTGTAAAACTTCGGACAGGTTAGTTAAACGATATTTACTATAAAATACAACCCCCCAAATCCACCCATTCATGGTAATTCAAGCAATTACTAATGGTGTATACTACCTTTAACTGGGGGTCAGGGAACCAGACTACAAGAATATGATTGTTTTTCTTGGATTTTTCCCCCAGCATCTACGAACACAAACCGTTAAACAAGTCAGTATAACAATATCTCTGCTATACATACTAACCCCCCAAGGTCCATCCATTTCTGAAAATTACAGCAAAAGCAAATGCTGTATATTCTCTTTAAATTTTGCAATGTTTCTTTGACCTCTTTCAGACACCGTATTATCTTGTTTATTGACAGCATTGTACATTGTTTTAGCTACGGCCAAGGTCCCCATTAAATTGGATTCATAAATACCTGGGACAGTTTAGGCATTCCTATTGGTCGAGAGCCCGTCACGTGGCCGGTATTAAACGGACGATAAAGACATGGCTGGAAGTGTTTAAACATAGCTGGAATCACCATTCCGTCCCCAGGGCTCACTTTATTTCCAATCCTGAACCGTACCTCGTCTCCAATAATAAGAGCGGGTATTGTTGAGGGCGTACAGCTCGACACCTTGGGAACGAGGTTGCCAATGGCAGTAATAGTCTGGTTCACAGTAAATACGCTTTATTGCATGTATTGTGTAGAGAGCGACAGAGGCGGAAACATGTCATTTGACACACACAGAATGGCGAAACACCGGATTTTCCGGGCTTTTTGGGCTGAATTTTACAAAAAAGGTATTTATGAATGGGAATAAATGTGTGTTCGGTCGGTATTAATCACTCTGTTTAATACCTCTTGGAGTCTGGGTGCTGATAATTACCCTCGCCTTCGGCTCGGGTAATTATCAGCACCCAGACTCCAATCGGTATTAAACAGAGTGATTAAAACCGACCGAACACACATTCCCTTATTGAAGGGCCTTTCCATCAAGAATAAACTGTGTCAGAGAATCAGCCAATCACAACAGGTTTTACATAGAGTAATCAAGCCACGTGATGACCATCAAGCCACATGATGACCATCAACCCTGTCCAAGCTACCAGTAAGTTTCTTCAGTTCAACTGTGATTTGTTCGTTTTCACACTCAGCGTGCAATGAATTACAACCAAAGATTGTCACCATCAAACTAAGTATTATTAATTCCTTTGCATTTCCCAGCCGTTCAGAACAAGACATTTATGTTGATGCCGAGATAATCGTTTGTGGAATTTGTTTTAACTTGTGGACAAAGAACAGCCCCTTTGTCGTGTTAACGATTAGAAGTCAAACTGACGTAAGTATTAATTTCATTCCGTTTTGTTTTTACTTTATTTTTTGAAAAACAAATTGACGCCATTTTATTGTGATGGTTGTATTTTTAAATACTTGTAAAAAATAAACAAAAACAATCGACAATCTCTGACCATTATTAAATTGAAGCATACCCCCTACAAACAGATTGGTTGAATATAACTAGTTGATTGGTAGAGGTGTCCATGCAATAACATTGGTAAATTTTAACCAAAATATTGGTTATTTTGCCAATAGTTTAGTTAAAATAAACCAATCAGTTGGTTATTTCAACCAATCTGTTTTAGAGTGTAACAGAGTTTGTTATTATGTTAACGTGCGCTTTTGTTTATACCACTGAAAGAAAAAAATATCATTATAAGCAACAAAATAAAGTGATTTGTTGTTTCATTGTCAATCGGATTTAACAATATACTCTTGATGAGAAGCGCAACGCATTCACGGACTAAAATCTTAAACGCATGGTTTTTTTTCTCACAAGTTTGGATTTAAATTCTTGCTTAGTGCCTTGATTTTTCCTTCGAATTTTCCTACAATAAGTGATACCCTGGAAAAAGGCAATTTCTAGTACATTACACACTTTAATTTAAACTTAGGGCAAAACTCGGCGCGAAAGCGACTGCGAACGCGATTTTCTGACACCATGGGGAGTTTTTTGCGCATGTACACAACAAGATTTGACTATTTTTTCTTCGAGAAAACAGTTCATCGTATGCGTGTAAAAGCATGGCGGTACCAGCAAATGTAATGCGATTGCAGTGCTCTGAAGTAAGGCCGTGTTAGAATTGCTGGCTTTGGCTGTGACTTCGGAAGTTGCTATGATGTTAATATGTGCTCGAAACGATTCGCTAGGTTTATATATAAAAACAAATTACAGCGTACAAGCAGCAAAGTCGAGTCGAGTCGAGTCGAGTCGAGTCGAGTCGAGTCGAGTCGAGTCGAGTCGAGTCGAGTCGAGTCGAGTCGAGTCGAGTCGAGTCGAGTCGAGTCGAGTCGAGTCGAGTCGAGTCGAGTCGAGTCGAGTCGAGTCGAGTCGAGTCGAGTCGAGTCGAGTCGAGTCGAGTCGAGTCGACTCGAGTCGACTCGACTCGAGTCGAGTCGAGTCGAGTCGACTCGACTCGAGTCGAGTCGAGTCGAGTCGAGTCGAGTCGACTCGACTCGACTCGACTCGACTCGACTCGACTCGAGTCGAGTCGAGTCGAGTCATTTTAAAAAAAGTGACTCGATCGAGTCCAGTCAAATGATTAGGTAAAGAAGGTCGAGTTCAGTCGAATGAGGTCACAGTGAGTAGTCGAGTCGAGTCAAGTAGTTAGCTCGCGTCAATTCGAGTCACAAATATTTTATCGCTACACAATAAATGAACACAAGCTACAATAACACTAGGTGGAAGTCCACGATACGGTGTATGTTTGTTGTACATGTACATGTATTATAGAGGAAGAAAAACAGACGACCGCTGTATATGTATACATGCGTCTGTTTATGGTGTAAATGGAGGACACATACCTGGCGACACGAAGGTGAATTGGGGTTAGGGTTAGAATCGAGGACGACCTCGATTGAAATTCGTGTACAAAACCAATGAGAGCCGCGGAAAAAGTTAGTAGTACAAACAAAGGAAATTTTCGAGAGGAACAAAAGAAACTCCTCGATTTACACCATGAAACAAACGTGTATGTACATGTATGTACGTATGTATTTACTTATTGGTGAACATAGACGTGAGGTGAACATCTCTCTGGTCAGGCCACATTTAGAATATTGCTCAACAATCATCAAACCCCCATCAATCAAGTATAAGCCATCCAGAGGAGAGCAGCTAGATTTGTGCAGAACATCTATCAGCGCAATGAAAGTTTTACTGCAATGCTACAGAATATGCAGGGGCCTAATTCACTTCAAGCTAGATAGGAAGCAGCCACAGACATTATGATGTACACAATTCCCCACGAGCTCATTGCCATCAACAGGGATCCTGTACCTGACCCCAATGACAGATACAAGGACATCCGTGCCTACAGCTGTCCGGCAATTAATATTGCATCTTCTTGGCAAACTCAATGTTGATTATGGCATTCACATCCTAAGTTTTTAAGCAAACTGATTCTAAAATGGAGGCCATTTTGAAATTTAAGACTTTTCATCCTAATACCCCTGTCAGACCGGTGTGCGATCCCACGGCGACCTTACTGCGATGCAGTTTTCATCAAAAACGCAGTGGGGTCGCCGAAAACTGGCAAAAAATCCTGAAACCTATGAGGTAGGTAGCTCACAGTATGCTCTTGACTCGCTCACTGCGCTCTCACTACACTCTCACTGCGACATATGCGTTCCCAGTTTGATCATCGCCGCGCTCTCACTGCGCTCCTACTACGCTCTACGCGATTTTGCTGCGACCAAGGCAACCTCGCTACGACCTCGCTACGACCTTACGACGCTCTCACTACGTCCCTACTACGTTCTGTGCGTTTGTACCGCGTTCGTGCGGCGACTATAAATACAGCGAGCTCGATGTTGCTGGATATTTGCTATCTGTTGTACAATGTTTATGTTCTGCCTCTCTACAGCCATGGTGAAGAGGAGATGCACATTAGTATGTTGTGTGGAGGATATAGGCTGTATTTATACCATTTACGCATGTCAAAGTCAGAACGTACTATACACGCAGTATAATCGCAGTATAATCACACTGTGATCGTACAGGAAGCTCCATAACATCGCCATGGACGCATTGGGGGGGGGGGGGGGGGCATAGTCGTAATGGCAGCCCCGTGTGGACGCAGTATGAGCGTGAAGAAGCCCTATAAGACGTAGTAGAAGTGCAGTATGAGCGCGGTAAGAGCGTAGCTATGGAATAACTTGCCTCAGTGCATCCGTCACGCCACATCACTAACAA
Source organism: Crossaster papposus (assembly GCA_037893245.1). Lineage (NCBI taxonomy): Eukaryota > Metazoa > Echinodermata > Asteroidea > Velatida > Solasteridae > Crossaster > Crossaster papposus. The sequence goes on along the minus strand of JBAIAA010000032.1, from coordinate 225,131 downwards.
AGTTCAAGAAAGATCTTAAGACTTTTCTATTTTAATTGGTTTAGTTTTTGTTCCTTGTATTTTGTTAAGCGCTCTGATACCAGTTTCTTCTGTGTTTGAGCGCTATATAAATGCTCACATTTCTTATTATTATTGTAGTGAGAGCCTGACAAGCGTACAGTTGTCGTACTTCAGACGTACTTCAGTCGCAGATTAGGCAGACGGCGATACCAACTCGCTCTTGTTACGATCATGCCACGCCCAGGTAGACTTCACTACGTCCCAAGTACGTTCTTTGATATCCCACTATGCTCTCACTGCGCTCCCGTTGCGTTTTGGACCAGATCGCCGAGGTTTGGCGACCATGGAGACCCTCCCACGACCTAGGTAGACTATACTACGTTCTCATTACGCTCTTGGCAATCCTACTGCGCTTCTACTGCGTTTTGCAACTTTTTTAGTCGCCGTGGGAGCGCAACGGCAGCGTAGCTCCGGTGTGACAGGGGTATATTAGAGATATATTAGCAAGTCAATAGTATGTTTTTAAACTCCTTAGCATAATACATGTGGGTATTGACACCAAGATGGAGATCATACGAAATTCCAATCCTGGGTTAAAAAACATTGTCCTAAAGATGCGGTCATTTTGAAATTCAAGATGGCTATCAACCAGTGAGATGGTATCAATCAATACTAATTGTCACTGTAACTCCTTGGCCTAATAAATTGAAGTAATTGTCAGTATAATGAACTTCGCATAGCATTAATACTTTGATTTATTAAACATTTGGTTAACAAATGGCGGCCATTTTGAAATCCAAGATGGCGGCCATACGGTTAATGGAAAAAAATGTTACCAATACTTTTCTGAAACCTGGATGTCTACTCTTTCCAATGAAACAAAAAAAAGCATCCTTAGCAAAAAAAAATGCACAACTTTGAAATCCTACATAACAGCCTACACTAGGAGTTTTCCGCAACGCGACATTGCGGTTTAGCATGATACCTGTCCAAATGGGAATACGCATATCGTTTGGGAATACGCGGTTCTAGATTTCGAATCCAAGTTGGCAAATCACGGGCCGAATACGCGGCAAATTAAAAATTGTAAACAGTATTCAGCCTGATATTTGCCCACTCTGGTTCGAAATCTAGAACCGCGTATTCCCAAACGTGTCCTTAAACAATATGCGAGACTTATTTACACGGGTATCATACTAGGCCGCAATGTCGCGTTGCAGAAAACTCCGTTAAAGATGGAAAAAACTAAATATTCAAACCTAGTTTTGTTTATCACTTGCTGGGTTTGCTCTTTCGAAAACACATGAATTAAAGAGATCACAATCTGCTTTTTTATACAAACCATTTTTTGAGTTTGGAAAAACTCACCTTCACTGTCAAATTTGTCCCGAAAACCATTCTTTCCTTAAGGACTAACGAAACGGAGCGTCTGTATTTAAGTTTAAATTTTGCGCTTGTCATTCCAATTTTGTTTGGTTTTGGGGGTTTATTAAATTACGGATATTCATATGAATGAACTCATCAAAATAAAAAAGCCCCTAATGTCAGTATTCATCGGTAATTTTCGTTTTTTTATCGTCCCTCTGTTGCGGGTCACCGCTCATGAATAATGCATTTTATTTAATCTAGATTTGAAAATGACACATGCGCACAACTGTATGTCGCTTAAGAAACGGCGGTGTGACAGGTGCAACCAGGTTATTTAAATGACAATAAGTCAAAGAATAACTTGAGTGCAAGTAGCAAGCTTGAATGCGTTTGTGCCACTCACGCTGTTTGCATACTGTTAGGACATACATGTACTACATTTCGCGCTGTACTATAACGTGCGACCGATACGGAAGAAAATCATCCGAGTACTGCGACAGGCCACGCCTCGGCCGGGAGAACCCAACCAGCGTTCTTTTACCTGCTTGACTCCTTTAAGAACTATTTGGACGATAAACTGAACACTCTCAAGAAACAGATAACGGATTCAAGAACCGGCTGCACAAGATATATGCAACCTTTGCCAAAGAAACAGAAACAGAAACATGGGGATCCCATAAACAAGAAACAGTGGATATCCAATAAGGAGATTTCTGACAAGGTAGAGAAAGCACAAAGCCTATTCTCGATCTCTAAAGCAAAGTACGGGGAAGCCAGGCAAGCACAAATACACAAGCTTATACGCTTAGCAGATAAGAGAGAGGCAGGGTGGGCGCAGTTGAGGAATACGAGTCTGACGAACTTGCATCCGATTATAGCGACGATAACAAGAAGATACTATCACATCAGCCCAAGCAAGAGCCTTGCGTAAGAAGCGATAACTTCGTCAAAAAACAACCGCGTCGCGAAAACACTCAGACAGAAGGGTCTTTTGGCCACACCCAAGCCACCACATGATGACATCTGCTTCGGCTATAGACTACGGCCGTTCCGGTCATTGGAGACGCTTCTGCCCGCTCGGACGTCCAACCTGCGGGCCGTCTGCACTCTTGCAGACAAGCACCAGTAAGCGCTGAGACCCCAACAGCAAGCAAGGAAGAAAAGTTACAGGTTGGTTTAGATACATTGCTTGTAGGCATTCAGAATTGGCTGTGTCGTGCTGGAATTAGTAGATCAGTAAAGAGTACGGAGAAAGTAGTATAATAGTGGCAATTGAGTCAAATAGGCGGGTAGATAATGATATGTGACCCGCTCCAGGAAAAGGTAACATAAGTCGTAAAAATAGAGTTATGTACATGATTGAAAAGTCCAGAATATAAGCTTTCATTTGGTACATAGTACAGCTCCATAGCCCCTCCCGTTCCGGTGATATGACGTTTTTGCTTAATAATGGTTCCATGGAATTCAAAATACACAACTGAGAAAACGGGCTTCGAAACGCAACAAAACTAAGACAATACATTGGAACCATGCACTCTTAAAAGGTTTCGTTTCACTTTATTTATCGAATTCCATCTTTTAAAAAATTAAATCTTAAACTTTGGATATTAAAGATTTCATTTAAGAAAAAAAATGAAAATCAAATGTTGACAACAATATTTACCCTATTAACTTTAACAGGCCATTACTCATAAATGCATAGCGCGACTTATGTCACCTTTTCCTGGAGCGGGTCACATATATGCCTAACAAGGTTGCAATGCGAATTGTTGGTTCATTCAACTTATTTCATAGTTCGTGATCAACCAGAAATACCCCGGTGAATTACTCAACGAATCCGTTGTTGCCACTTTGCAAGGCGGGTCTTTGCATATTAAACTCCACATGCTGAGCGTCAACATCTTTAAGTTTTGCGAAGAGAACGGCATTTTCCTAATGCCTCAGTGGATCCCTAGAAATGTTAATTAAACCACCGACGAAATTTGCAGAATTACATTAATCGATTTCGACGACTGGTGCGTCTCCCATTTATTCTTAAAATTCATCGATTACATATTCGGTCCCCGTACCATTGACATGTTTGCCGATAATGCGCCGTATTTTTTTCCGCATGAGGGCGCTGTAAGACGCCATTTTCTGGGTACCCAACACAGGCAAAATTATTTTATTGAACTTAGTTTTAGTAACTTTACCTTTATTTAAAAATTGAATATTAGAACAAATATATGTTTTGGAGCTGTAAGAATATTTAAACTGACGTGAATTATCTCCTAGTCGCTTTTAATTACACCCCCAAATACCGTGAGCACAGCGCCCTCTACGTTCAATAATACGGCCTATTTAAATGCTAACATAGCTAAATTTAATCCCAAATACTGGTGCGAATAAGACAATAACATGACTCCCTCGGTCTCATATCGTGCTGGGTATACATCTTTTATTCCTTTGATCTAATCCTCCTTTTGTTGGTTGTTTCACTCATATAAAGCAAAATATGGGACGTAGAGAACCCACCCTCCTTTGTAGAGATCATTGTGGGCTGCGGAATATTGTAGTTTGTTTGAGGTTTGTAGGGAAATTCGTTAGGTAACAATAGTTCAGGGAGTGTATAGGTATGGTGGACTAAGGGGGGAGTCGGGAGTCGGTCCCATGTCTTGCTGGGTACAGTTCCACTATGACTGAGGCTATAAGCCAGGCACTCCGTGCATGACGTCACTTGCTCACATCCATGCCCACATTCGAATTATAGGTGCCTTGTAAATTAGACTCTGCTCCAGCCGTTCCAGTATTATCAACATTATAAACAAAAAGAACATATGAAATATGCGATAGTCTGGTGGATAATGTACCTGTCTCAATATCCACAGGTTGTGGGTTCGAATCCTAGTGTTGCTTTCTATTTGTTTGTTTGTTTTAAAGTTAATTTTAGTGAATTATACACCTAAATAATCTCATCTAGATAAGGTCTTATAGAAAAAGGTATAAAAGTCGTGCATACGAACAACTAGGGACTGTATCCATTTATTTTGTACATGTGGTACGCCCACGTGTGTTTAGTGTTCTTATCTGGGCGTCTGTAATTGGGTTTTCGATGCAGCCAGTTCTACGTTGTAACGTCATGCACGGAGTGCCTGGCTTATAGCCTCAGTCTTCCACTATGTTACTTCTCTTTTGTTTCTTCTCTTAATCATGTTGCGCATCATGTTGCGCATCATGCTTGCATGCCCTCCCCCTTATGTTTGTTGCATGTACACATCCATTTTGTCTCTGAAGATCTTGTTAACTTGCAAATCAGTTCGCTAGCTGGCTCAAATATAGGTGTGGGTTTTTTTCCAGAATAGTTTCACTTACGACAAATCAATGAAAATGAATCCGTGAACGAGTAGAACTGGTAGAGCTAGAAGAGGGCGGGGAGTAGCCGCTTGGTGTAATATGGAATATTGAACCCCATAAAAAGCGTCTTTTCTCCACACCTAAAACCGCGACATGTCATTATAGTATTACAGCTCGTGGGTAATTAGGAGTTCAATATGAGTAAAACAATCAAATTAGCATCGTAATTTACGATCAATTAATCTTGATTCTCAAGTTCATATCCGATAAAATGAAAACAATATTGAATAGGTCGTTAGTTTGTGTGAACTATACTTTATTCTTTAACTCAATAATATTGTTCAATTATATTTTTCATCAAGTTAGATTGCACACTATATAAAACGTTATTTAATTTGAACTTTTTAATTTTTTCACATGTTTAGTCAATTTTTGTCACATGTTTAGTCTATGTTTTGTGGGGTTTATTTTCTTCGATTTAATGCACAATATGAAAAAAAACCAATTAAAACCATCATTCGATATCTTATACAAAAATCAAGTCTGTATTTTAAAGTTGTGTTTTTATTCTGGGATGGTAACAAGAGTGATTGAGCCATTCCAGTTCAACAATTTTAGTCTTTATTATCTACTTTGTTTTTACTCTTTATATACTTGATGTAGAAACAGGATTTAGTCGTGTGTAACCCAAGACATGCAATATATTCAAAGATGTTAAAACAAAAATGGTTACAGGGACATTTAATAAACTGCTACAAAAGCTCTAAACATAGTGGGTTTTGGGGTTGGGTTTTGTTTTGTTTGTTTTTGTTGGGGGTGGGGCTGCTATCTTGCTAACCTGTTTAGCTGGTACCAGAAGTCTGACAAGACTTCTAGCACATTAATTTACAAATGCTTAGCACATTAACCAACCGTTAAACTACTCGCTCTATTTAGAAAACTGTTGATCATTTTTTTAAATATACACTTAACTGTATATTTTATTTAAGAATGCACAGTTAAATTTACATTCTTAAAAAATAGATTTGCCGCAACCTGGGATATCGCCAAAATAATAGAAATCAAGTAAAATGAAACACCACCTGCAACAATATTGGATGTACGTCTAAAACATTCCAACATAAAATGGCCTATTATTACGACGAAGAAAACAAAGGGGTGAACATTTTTTTAAAGCAAGATCGAAACGATGGATTGTGATTTAAAATATTTACATGTTTGTCATAGTAATTTATGTCATGTAAATCTCATTGGAGATAGTCCATAGTTATAGGTCATAGTTCGAAGGTCCTAAAAAGTACTCGACTACGCAAAGTGTTAAAGGCAGAACTAGTAGTATACACCATTTACTTTTGCTGCAATTTTGGAAAATGGATGAGTTAGGAGATTAATATTTTATAGTAAATAGTAAATATTGTGTTGCCGACTTGTTTAAAGTATGTTGTTCAACAAAAACAAGAAAAAAGTGCTGTTCGTGCAGTCTGGTTTCTTGACTTCCTTCAGACGATTTCAATAAATTGGGAACGGTTTTAAAAATAGTCAGATTTTTACAACGATTACCGGCCGGCAAATCGTTTAAAATTGATACAAAATTCTACAGATTTCACAGAATGCTTGAGACTGTTTGCACTTAAAGTCAATAATAAAGATTTCATAATAGTTCAGTAGTTTTGTTTTGTTGATGTTTGCAAATGGTGTATACTACCTTTAACTTCAATTCATAAGTTTATTAATTCCTTGTCTAATACAGTATTAACTTCTAGGAACGATCTTTCAGTTTAACATCGTCAGTCAATCAGACATCCTCGTATAATATTAACACCACAATTCATACCGTTGAGGATTCCCTGTTGGACTTGGGTCGCCGATACACCTTCCTTACTACTTCCTCCTCTTCCACGTGCCACGCCCCCCTCACGAACACCCGGTGGGTGGTCTTTACCTACAAAGACAACATTTCAAATTATATGGTGTTCTAAAACGGAAAGGCAAGCGTCGTAGTTCAACTTTCAAACATCGTGGGTCAAATTTTGCAAACGTCGTATTTGTAAACGTCGTGGTTCAACATTTGTAAACGTCGGGGTTCAATTATTTGTAAACGTCGTGGTTCAATATTTTGTAAACGTCGGGGTTCAATGTTGTGTAAACGTCGTGGTTCAATAATTGTAAACGTCGTGGTTCAATAATATTTGTAAACGTCGTGGGTCGTGGTTCAATAATATATTTGTAAACGTCGTGGTTCAATAATATATTTGTAAACGTCGTGGTTCAATAATATATTTGTAAACGTCGTGGTTCAATAATATATTTGTAAACGTCGTGGTTCAATAATATTTGTAAGCGTCGTGGTTCAATAATATTTGTAAACGTCGTGGTTCAATAATATTTGTAAACGTCGTGGTTCAATAATATTTGTAAACGTCGTGGTTCAATAATATTTGTAAACGTCGTGGTTCAATAATATTTGTAAACGTCGTGGTTCAATAATATTTGTAAACGTCGTGGTTCAATAATTGTGTAAACGTCGTGGTTCAATAATTGTGTAAACGTCGTGGTTCAATAATTGTGTAAACGTCGTGGTTCAATAATTGTGTAAACGTCGTGGTTCAATAATTGTAAACGTCGTGGTTCAATAATAATTGTAAACGTCGTGGTTCAATAATATTTGTAAACGTCGTGGTTCAATAATATTTGTAAACGTCGTGGTTCAATAATATATTTGTAAACGTCGTGGGTCGTGGTTCAATAATATATTTGTAAACGTCGTGGGTCGTGGTTCAATAATATATTTGTAAACCGTGGTTCAATAATTGTGTAAACGTCGTGGTTCAATTATTGTGTAAATATCGATGTTCAATTATTTGTAAATGTCGTGGTTTAATATTTGTAAACGTACTTCAACTTTCAAAACGGGACCGAAGTTTCTGTGTTTAAAAACGACTACCTTTCTTCAACTCACCTCTCTAACGAGTTTAGACTCGTCCATTAACACCATACCAGGGAGGAGTTGCAGATCCAGCTCAGACATCCGGGAATCCTGCCAGAAAATGTTGTAACTGAGTGAAAGAATGTAATTGGTTTCGTTTTGTCGCAACAGTTTCCCTTCTTGCATTTGTTATAGAGCCTGAAAGTACGCCATTTTGTCTTTGCGCTTCTTGACCCCTCCGTGACCTCTCTATAGGCTATTTACATGAGGCAAAGTCCTGCTGTAATTGTTGACTGAGTGATTTTTAAGCGTACTAAATTGTACTTATGACCTTCACATCCTGTTTTTCGTACCCGGTCTCCTTGTTCGATCACATCTGTTTTCCTATCGCGTACTTGCGTGAGAACGAAAATAAAACCGATGTAAACCTTTACCAACCTACATCAGATGGATTCTAGATTTTTTACAGACTTGTTTGGATCATTCTTTCAACAATTCTTATCAACAGTCATTTTAGATTTGTCTCTAAATAAAAACAAGTCCTTCAAGTTTATTTAAAACAATAATAATAATAATCCAGAAATTGTACTTCCGTTAGACCAAATTGTTCTTCTTCTGAGTAATTCGACAAAAAGTCGCATTAGGCTTCTATATACTTTTTTTTCAAAGAAATAGTGCATTGTGGTTAATAAGAAACTCAATGTAACTTATTTTTAAAACAAACTACAATAAACTTTAAAATTAGAAAAGGGAAATAACTTCGACGTTTTCATTGAAACTAAACAAAACTCGTAATTAATGTTAGACTTTTGTCTTTTTGTGTGTGTAATTGTCGGATGTCATTTTGATATGTATCTTTCACTGTGCGCTGTGAGTAGAACTATTATGAATTATAATTATTTTCGCTCGGCGGGCAAAAATGTCGACGATATTTAAGTACTCGACGTGGGGACGATTTCATAAAACCTGTAAGCACAACAATTCGTTAAGCAAAAACAGCTTTGCTTAGTAAAAACAGGTTACCAGCCAAAACTCCATGTGCTTTTATGCTAAGCAAATTCCAGCCGAGTACCAGTCAAAAACAATATACATCACCTTAAAATTAGATTTGAAACCCTGTTTCCCCACGCCCCCTGATTTCAAGTCTACACTTGCACAGTGTCAAACAAAATCGAAAAACTTGGTCCCATGGTCAATTTGACCCCTCTTGGATAATTATTAATAACTCTGTCAAACATTGTCAGATTTGGACGTTTGATGTCTCATTTTAAAGTGGAAACCGGTATCTTTGTAACCAATGTATTTCATCGATGTTAGTTATACATTCTACATGTGGTATTCGGTTATATTTTGTTGCAATTATGTTTTAGACACCCTGTATATAGATATTTTATAATATATATTATAGATACTCACGGGTCGCAACGTACGATGGGGAGTTGGTGTCCTAGGTGCTAATGCCCGCAGGGTGATCTCCCCAAAACCTAACAATCATTGACATCGTTAGAGCAAAAAAATTCCCCAACATACATGTAATTCCATAAATCACAAAAACGTGATTATACACCACATTAGCCTCTGTCATGAAATGACGAAAATCAACCGAAGAGGGCGTTTTGCGGAAATTTGTCAATATGGCTTTCGAGCTCGCGCGTAAGACTAACGTAAGTAGCTATACCATGGAGGAAAGACAACAGATAGTTAATGAATTGCGGGGAAATACTTAATAAAAAATGGCCAATCATAAAACTAGATTTTCTTTCCTGCACTTGAAAAGACCCGCCGTGTATTTATGCTCCTTAGAAAACCGGTTAGGCCAAATTAACATTTAAACAAAACAAAAAATTCAGTGGCACTGAACTGAAGCTTTATTTGAAAGCCATATTTGAATGCCATACAGTAAACAAACAACTTGATACATGTACAAGCAATATTATTTTTGTATTTTTAATAATTTTTTGACATCAAATATAAATTTGGGGCTTTACACACAAGCACTTGGTTCACATAATTACTATATGGACGTTAAACCTCAAATTTCCTGATCCTGCAATGTTAATTTAAAAACCAGTTTTAAATACTGTCACATTAAATGTACAGACGCCTGTGAAATCTAGTAATATTTTATCCTTTTATTGACTGAAACCTGACATTAAAAGAAGTTCGTAAATATTAAACTTGGATTTTTCAAAAATTATTCAATTGCGCCACGACCAATTAGGGAGCACTCGGTCGATTGTGTGCACAATTTCTGGACGCCACCGTTTTGGTTTTTTTCGGACCAAGCTTACACCTAAATTGTTAACAGAGGGTAAATAGCAAGCATTAATAACATTAACATGGTAAAGGTACAATGAATTTGCAGTTTGTCAACAAAGAAGTATGGCAACATTGCATGAGGAAAGTCGGCCCAACACTAACTGTTTATAAACAATGTAAACGTCGAAGTACAGCTATAGCTCTCCCAAAGGTCGAGTTGTCTCAACGGGCGAGTTGTCTCAACGGGCGAGTTGTCTCAACGGGCGAGTTGTCTCAACGGTCGACTTGTCCCGAGTCGAGTTGTCTCAACGGTCGACTTGTCTGACATCCGCTAGCTACGCACGTACGTATATAGCGCAGCACGCTTTCACAAACTGACCATTTTTTCAGTCGCTGTTTCTTTTTCTTTCGTAATTTTACGGTTTTGGATGACATTTAGCCTTATGCCTACGGTTTATCCTTTCGAAATAACCACAGCCTTCAGAGCTCCGTCGTAAGCCATGAAGTTCTGACATCGACGACACACGTGTTTCTGTTGGTAAGCGCCGCCATTTTGACAATTTTCCTCGCGTTGACCTTTTAGAAAGGTCATGACAGAGGCTAATGGGCTTAAATCGGTGAGCAATTGACGCCCTTGATACACGAACATCTTCATTTAATTTCGTGCAGTTGGTGACAAGCAGAAAGTGGCTGTGTTGGGATATAGATTAAAAGCAATAACAATAAGAACGCTGGTTGAAAACGAACGCCGTTTTTACTTGCTTTTCTCGGAATTCATGATTGTAAAACAGGTCAGATAAACTATATTTACTATAAAATACAACCACCCAAATCCACATATTCATGATAATTCAAGCAATTACCAATGTATCCTACCTTTACATCCACCCATTTATGATAATTCAAGCAATTACCAACGGTGTATCCTATTTATGCTGACGTCTGGACATTACTTACCACCAGGGTTGTAGTCGAGTCCCTGCAAGTCCTTTCACAAGTCCTTTCGTGGAACCAGTCACAAGTCCCTTCATAAAGGCAGTCACAAGTAACTGGATGAACAATGACAAAGGAATGCCTTTGTCAAAGCTGATTTGAATAGCTTGTGATTTGAATTGAAACTGAAGGACTTGTGATGGACTTGCAGGGACTTGCAGGGACTTGCAGGGACTTGCAGGGACTTGCAGGGACTTGCAGGGACTTGCAGGGACTTGTGATGGACTCGACTACATCCCTGCTTACCACTCGTGTACTGCTAACTAGCTAGTGCTGCATGAGATTGGCCGCCCTTGTGTTCATTGCAAGCATTTTATAAATACAAAATACACCTAAGCCTTGATGTATAAGCTGTAGTTGTGGGTAGACATATACATACTTTCGAAGCCGTCATTGTCAGCGGGCCTGGCGAGGGAATCTGGGCGGTGATTGGACGCTCCGGGCCCCGGGACCACAGGAGTGAAATCCACATCGATGTATGAAGGTCCACGGTCCTTGGGAATCCTTTCAGCTAAAGATGAATCCTGTTGTCGGAAATGTACGTCTTAAATTTTTACTTTAGGGTAGGGTAGCCTAAGGGTTTAGGTTATAGGTTTTGGGTATACATGAGGTTATATATGAGTTTGCGTTAGAGTTAGGTTATAGGGTTAGGACAATAAACCACCGATATAAACCGTTTAACCTTCGGTTAGTTAGTTGGTTTTTTGGATTGTTTCTGTGCAGCTATCCTTCTCTATGGACGGCGCTTGGTGATTGTGGTTGTTCCATATCTATCGGCAATCATAAATGCCCCACTAAAACAGAAAGTGGCGCAAAGCCCTTGGTTCTTTCGTGCATGAAATTATTAACTGCTCATTAGTCAACTGAAGACATGAAGATTTGATCAAAGTGTCATTTGAAAGAGAAGATCCGAACCCATCGTAAGAAATGTCCCATATACGCACAGGTTGGCCCCCGAAAGGTAATGAGGCAAAAACTACCAATACCAATGGATGGAGAATCTTTCAAGAACAACAATTATACCAAGATATCTTGATTTAGGCTAATAGTTTTAGCTGCAGACTCGATTTTGTGAAGTTAAGTCAGTGGTCCTTTCGCACCGACCAATAACTATAGGCTAAACCGCGTCATGTTAAATTTGCAGGCGCGGTTCAGTTATTTCTCGGTGTGAAAGAACCCGACTGTGCTTTACAAAACGGGACCTAGAGTTAAAACTACTAGCCCAAATTGAAAAAATCTCGGTATCATTTGTCTTCTAGAAGGATTTTCAATCCTTTAGTTTCGTTTTTCCTGACCCACCCTGTACAATCCTGGATCTTCCCATCATACTCGTTCAAAGGCACGGCGAATAGAGCATGCGCAGTAGTTTATATGCGCAGTATCTCGTTTGCGCACTGCGGTCGCAGAAATCGGTGGACAATATTCGTTTGTTTGAGGTTACAAAATGATGTTTGCGACAATTAAACCGTCAGTATATTCAGAGGAAGAAGCTATTAATAAATCCCTCGAAGACACCGAGGGGCTCACTCGTGAGGCAAGTTTTGATATTTGTGTGTATAACTAAACAAAAAATAGGCCAATTGCGCTGAAATGTTTTTGAAACTATCCTTGTACCTCACCCATAGACTGTAAATGCATGTTTGACACAGAGTTCGTTCACCTTTCAATCCAGCCCTCAGAATTGTTTTGTTGGTATAACTTTGACATCTTTGGGTTAATTCCGCTGATTTGTTTCTTCTAACTATCCTTGTACTCCACCCCTATAGGCTGTAAAAGCATATTTGAAACAAAGTTCGTTCACCCTTCAATTCAGCCCTGTGAACTCAATTCTATACATATTACACATAATGCCTTCTGCATGAGCATCTAAGTTCAACCGTGGGGTGTTGAATTGTTTATATGCTAGAATGCTTCAATATTTGGTGTGTGTGTCCAGGGAAGGTCTATTATAATATTATCATACTATTATACAAACAATTGTGACCCCTAAACACACTTCTATACATTTTCCACACATGCCTCTGTGGGGTTTTGTTTGGGTCGGTGTCTCCGAGGATTTTAAAGGATACACCCTACAATTACTTTGTTTGTATACATTTACCTTACGTGCAGACAGGTGGTTAGTGCGTTTCTTGTTCTGACCAACTATGCTGGCAAGAGCTGTCCGAACCTAAACCCAAACAATTACGCAAAAGTAGTACTCCTGGCCAAACAAATTCAACTATTTTAATCGTCTGATATTGTTTTACAAGGTCACCCTGTGTGTGATAATTATATGGTGTACTAATTGATTTTGTTGAATGGTCGTCAACAATAAACACATTTGCATAAAACCAATTATAAATGTCTTGTGTAATATAGATAACATTGTATTAACCTTTGAGTTAGTGAAGCAGCACGTTGAAAACACACATGGTCCGAGAAGTGAGTTGACCACAACGAAGAGCCATTCGGCCGCTGTTACTTTACCAGTGGGTGCAGCTAATGTTAGCGGCATCAAGACTATCGATGCCGTTGCCAGAACAGCCGTTAGTGCAAATCTTTGAAGATCATGTCTATTGGGAGAGGGGGGGGGGGGCGACAAAGGCTTGAAACTGAATCCGACTTAAACACGCTGATTGCAACAAACGAAAGATAAAAAAACAAAACAAAAACGAAAGGATGATAATTTATAATTGTACTTACTTTATTTCACTGGTATTCTGCTCGGACGTTCCACTCATTAGTGCGCACTTAGCAGCAACGAGCAAGAGACAGAAAACCAGCTAACACGAACAATGAGAGACAAACAACTATTTTAAAAATTAATACACCATTGGTAATTGCTTTAATTATTATGAATGGGTGGTTGGGGGGGGGGGGGGGGGTATTTTAAAGTAAATATCGTTTAACTGACCTGCCCGAAGTTTTACAATCATGAATGCTGAGAAAAGCAAGAAAAAAGGCGTTCGTTTTTAACCGTTGTCGGGCAGTTATTTGTTCGTGATCGCCGTCCGGCGATCTTGATTGTTATTTTTGTTTAATTTAATTTTTCTGAACAATTACATAATATCTAGCGCAATCATTTTGCTGGATGCCTACAATCATTATTTACTTTAAAATAAGTAAAATATTTCTTAATAATTCGGTAATAAATACGCCGATATCTGCAAATGGTGTATCCTACCTTTAAACCAAATAGGTTTTTATTGGTCGTCAAAGATTTACATATGGCACACAGGGCACAACGAATGCCAAAGGTGCCATCCAAACAACAATAAACATGCTACATGTAGTAATGTTTAATGGTTTCTGTTTTCAAATGATTTTTGACAAATAAGTAAGATATTTTTTAATAATTCAGTAGTAAAATAATTCGATATCTGCAAATGGGGTATCCTACCTTTAAACCAAATAGGCTTTTATTAGTCGTCAAAGATTTACATATGGCACACAGGGCACAACGAATGCCAAAGGTGCCATCCAAACAACAATTAACATGCTACATGTAGTAATGTTTAATGGTTTCTAATGATTTTTCACAAATAAGATATTTTTTAATAATTCAGTAGTAAAATAATTCGATATCTGCAAATGGGGTATCCTACCTTTAATTACAATTTGCAGTTTTGTAATTATTTTTTTGTTACTTGCTACTGTGAGCTCCAACACACACAAACAAACATTTACAACAGTTACGCCCACAGCTACAATTAATGTTCAATTACTTACGCTCAAGATTACAACAGCCGGCAACAGAAACGCCAAGAAAAGAACCTCAAAGTCGGCCAGACATCTGTATATCCAAAAGAATCCTGAAACTTAGTTTAGGAACAATTTCGTAAGTGTGACCACTCGTTATTTTCATTTCTTTAAAGATCAGCATCCAAAATCTTTCAAGATCTTTCAAGCCTATGTAAATCAGTACACAACCTAGTGTAAACTCAATCAATGTAAATGTACATGTACATTCACATATACTTTTACATATAATCTGTCAAGATCTTGAAAGATCTTTCAAGCAGTGGCAACACTGAATTGTGTAGACAGTCACAGTATGGTTCCCGCCAGAACAGCAGCTATTTTTGATGAATCTTGGGTAAGGTCTGGTAACCGCCAATGTCCCGTTCAATACCAAAACAGTAGGAATTTTTCCCGTTTCCGAAAAAGTCCGAAGTTTGCCGAACACGTTCTAATAATAATAATAATAATAATACATTCTTTTATAGCGCATTTCTGAACTTGGAGAACACTCAATGCGCTTTACACATGTTATACACAAATTAAAGATTACAAGATTACAATGACTTCCTTTACAATAAATAATAATACATGTAGCTTAACAAAATTTAATACGATTACGTATAAGCTGCTCGGAACAGGTGTGTTTTTAGTTGTTTCTTGAAAAGTTCAGGGCTTGTTAGGGAACGAATAACACAGGGAAGAGAATTCCACACAGTGGGTCCACTGTAAGCGAACATTCTTTCGCCATAGCTCTTCGTTCTCCGTGAAGGTACTTGCAGAAAATGTTGGGTGGACGATCTGAGCGTTCTACTCGGTACGTACGGGGAAACCAGTTCAGAGATGTATGGTGGGGAAAGACCGTGAATAGCATCGAACGTGAGAAGTAAGATCTTGTACTTGATGCGCGATCTGATGGGCAGCCAGTGTAGTTCTTTGAGAACAGGTGTGATGTGATTGTGTTTTTTAGATCTGGAAACAAGACGTGCGGCAGAGTTCTGCAGTCTTTGGAGCTTGGCTATATCCTTGTCGGAAGATCCAAACAGAAGACCGTTGCAGTTATCCAGTAGGGATGACACAAAAGCATGTACTAGAATTCCAGTAGTCTTCTTGTTCAAGTAGGGGCGAATCTTGCCAATACGCCTCAGAGCGAAGGAAGCATTACGGCAGACTGTATTGATATGTTTGCGCATGCAGAAATTTTTGTCGATTATGACACCTAGGTTACGCACGCAAGGGGATGGCCGGACCTGGCCACTATGTGTTGAGAAAGGGGCGAGTTCTTGACGTGGCCTGAAGAGAGAGGAAACGTGAAGCACCTCCATCTTACTGTCATTGAGAACGAGGTGGTTGACGGCCATCCAGTGTCTGACTTCCTGCAGGCATATCTCCAGCCTCTTGGTTATCTGGACTCTGTCTGAGGACTTCAAGGAGACATATATCTGTGTATCATCTGCATACATCATGGTGGAAAATCCATGTGCATGGATGATGTCCTGGACTGGCGTTGTGTAGCAGATGAAGAGAAGTGGACCAACGACCGATCCTTGAGGAACACCCCGTAGCAACGGTGATGGTTCTGACGTCCCAGCAAACACAAAACGTTTAAAAAACGTTTTTTAAACGTTTAAGTAGGTCCGCTAGGTCTTCGTCCTAAATAAACGTTTAAAAAACGTTATTTAAACGTTTAATTAGGCCCGCTAGGTCTTCGTCCTAAATAAACGTTTAAAAAACGTTTTTTAAACGTCCGCTACGTCTTGATTTTTAACAAACGTTTAAAAAACGTTTGGAGAACATCTAATTTTGACCTAATATTTGCCCCAAAGCAAAGGTTTTTTTAAAACGTTTACAAAACGTTTACGAAACGTTTGAAAAAGACGATTGTTTTTCTGGACGTTTAAAAAACGTTTTCTTTACGTCCAAGTCAAATAAAAACTAATTGTAATTAATTATTGTTTTTTAATATTATGATTTAATATGATTATTATTTTGATGATTAAATTGAGTAGCCTAATGATGGTGATTATGATGATGATTATGATTATGATGATCGATGATGATTATGATTATGATGATGATCATGATCGTCATCCTCATCGTGTGGCCCATATGGTCGTCGTCGACGTCGTTGATGTACGTAATTGTTATATTTTGTGACATCGATATCATGCGGTGCGCCGGCGCGGCCTGGCTGGCCGCCTACGTACAGCGTGCATGCCATCGTTTATATTCAAACGCTATGTTGGATGTTCTTGAAAGGTTTTCTGAACGTTCTGAATAGGTTTTCTGAACGTTCTTAAAAGGTTTTCTAGACGTTCTTAAAAGGTTTTCTGAACGTTCTTAAAAGGTTTTTTGAACGTTTTTAAAAGGTTTTCTAGACGTTCTTAAAAGGTTTTTTAAACGTCTAAAGGTTTTCTAGACGTCCTAAAAAGGCACTGCAAAAACTGTGGTGTTAAAATTTTAACACCAATGTTTTTTTAATCTTTTGGAATGAACATTGGTGTTAAAATGAAGTAAAATGATTCTTGAAGTATTAGTTTCAAATCAAGTACTGGTGTTACGTACTTTTGGTGTTAAATTTGACCTAGTGCGCATGCGTGTGTGAAATAAAGCCCTCTGATTGGTCGATAAGGAATTATGGTATATGTTAACAATAGTCGATGTTAAATTGTTGTATTTAGTCCAAAAACCCATTTATTTTACCATAATATGTAATTATTTAAACGATTCCATGATTGAATTTTGATTTTTGTGCAAACATAGTTAAAAATTCGCGTTACATTTTATTCGTTTTCAAATTTTGACATTATTCATAAAAACTAGCTGCGACTTCGTCGTGGACAAAAAAGCGTAGTATAAAACTAACAACGGCAATGGCTATGTGTGTAGTACGTATTCAGTAGGAATAGATTATTATTGTATATATGGATGTGTAATGTGTAATAAGTCAGTTCTTTGTAATATTTCATTACGTAATTTGTCCATGCAGTTAATATGTACAAAATTATAGTGTTAAAACGGTATGATCTTCAAACTGGTGTTATTCAACACCCAAATTTTTTGCAGTGTAGACGTTCTTAAAGGGTTTTCTAAACGTTCTTAAAAGGTTTTCTAAACGTTCTTAAAAGGTTTTCTAAACGTTCTTAAAAGGTTTTCTAAACGTCTAAATGTTTTCTGGAGAGCTGGTCTGGAAAACGAATACGAGACAAGGTTTGAAATTGGTTTTTTAAACGTTTTAAATTGGTTTTTTAAACGTTCAATAAAAACGTTTTTTAAACGTCCAAAACCTACCACAAAAAAACGTTTACAAAACGTTTTTTTTTAACGTTTAAAAAACCAATTTAAAACGTTAAAAAAACGTTCAGAAAACGTCCGATTGTTAGCTGGGGTAACGCCTTGAATGTTGACTCTCTGTTCTCTTCCTGAGAGATAGGAAGAAAACCAGGCCGATGCTACACCAGTCACCCCAAATCTGTCCCTCAGTCTGGAGAGCAGAATCTGATGATTGACAGTATCAAAGGCAGCCGTTAGGTCAAGAAGAATCAGAACAGCTTCATTCCCGTCATCCAAAGACTGAAGAAGATCGTTGTTTACTCACAGCAGTGCAGTTTCTACACTGTAGTGTTGTCGGTAGGCTGACTGCTTAGAGGCAAGTAAAGAGTTCGTAGTCAGGTAAGACATTAGTTGCTGGCAAACTACACGTTCCATAACTTTTCCAAGGAATGGGAGAGTGGATATGGGACGAAAGTTCTTGAAGTTCTGGATCTAGACTAGGCTTTTTCAGCAATGGTGTGATAAGAGCTGATTTCAGTGAGGTAGGAAAGAGGCCCAATTCAAGAGACTGATTGGACATGTCCGTAATGGCTGGAATTAGGGTATCAAGGCATCTACTCAGCACGCTAGCAGGAACAGGGTCCAATGCACATGCTTTTATCTTCTTTGATTTGATGATCTTGCATACATCGGCCTCGGCCTCGGAAAATTCAGCCAAGAAGAGGGTTGCGTTGCGACCTCTGGCAGGTGGTCTGTAAATAACAACCATGGTTACCGAGTCATGACCAGACGAACTTGCCGTCACTTCTAAGCACTCAAATGATTCAAACTAGTGAGCTATTTTCTTGGTAATGTAATTGCTCTGTAGAATGATACATAGTCCTCCTCCTTTCTTTCCCGTCCGCGGGAGTGTGAGTAGGCGATAATTTCTGAGAGTATTTTGAAGATCCGCTAATGCAGGACCATCACGTCTATCCCCTTTAAGCCATGCTTCAGTAACAGCCATTATGTCAAGTCTCTTTGTCAGAATGAAATCACAAAGTTCTGTTGTCTTGTTCATCATTGAATGTGCGTTCCAGAAACCGATTTTCGTAGAAGTGGAAGTGGCCACGCCATCACCATTTCCTGCCACTGGTACGATCTTAAAGGCGGGAGGTCGAGACGATTTTAGGTCTTGCTTGGCAGACTTAGTAACTGTCACAGGAATATTCCTCTGCTGTTTAGCCCATGATCTTCTGCCTCTTCTGGTAGGTTTAATGGAATAGATTCCCAGATTCTTCACATTTTGGTAAACGTCAGGGGGAAGTCGGGTCCTTCTTATGGCTGCATCGATCCTAAACATATCATCTTGACTGTATTGACCAGTTTGCTGTATGTGTGTAGTTGCCATTGTGTGTGTGGCCGCCATTGCCAAGAAGATCATACAAGTACAATGAAAAACAAAGCTCCCCATTGGTAATTGCAATTCAGTCACAACTATTCAGAAACCTCATCAGTCATGCCCAACATGAAGAAAAGCTCACTAGCAGCAAGCACAGGGGTAATTCATCTCGAACAATAGACTCCTGGATCACCACACAATGGGAGACTGATCAACCATGCATACATGCAGTAACATGGAGGACAACATGGGCTGCAGTCTATCCTTCTAGATGAAGAAAAGTTTCCCTCAGTATATTTGCTCAACCTGATACCCCAATGTCTTCAGAATGATCTAGCAGGATCCTGAAGACTTTACAAACACACTGGTAGCAAAATGAAAGTGTGACTCGTAGCAAAAGTTGTCAAAATGGTTATAAACTTTAGAGCCAAGTTTTGAGTGCAACCTGCAGGCGCTACATCAACTGGTTCTACTGGCATTCGGGTACAGTAATTAATGATCGCGATAGTCAAACGACAGAATGTCCGTTGATCCAACATGTTTTTAGGTTTGGATTTAAATCGAAACTAGTACTAGTACAAAAATTATCAAGAGAAATGCCCAATATCACTTTTTTAAGTCATTGTTGTATTGTGAATTTTGCCGGGTAAGTCTGATTCTTGAAATGTTGCAATATCTAAAATTAGCTGCGTTGCCTACAGTGCGTCATGGTCTATTTTTGTCGGTGGAGGTAAATTTACCTGACCTTAAGGTCAGAGAATTGTCAGGTCTGGGAACCAGACCTATATTGTATAGTTTATTCCATATTTAATCTTCGAATTATTCGGAAGCACCAATTGACAATTATAATGATTAATACATGTACTACGAAAAATGTATAGCCGCACATAAATTACCCAACCTCGTTCGCAGGGTGTCGAGCAGCGCCCTCATCGACAAAAGCTGCGCTCTTACGTGGTTGAAAATATAGTAAGCCCTGAGAACGAGGTTGTAAATTACCCAACTTCGGGCGTGTACTGGGAAACTGAGGTAGCGCCTGAAATGACGACGACCCCCGAGGGGATGCCTAGTCCAATCAGAAGGCCGATACGTCGACTCTGAAGCGACTCTGTGGCGATATGTAACGGCTTGTGTGATTGGCGGAGGAGTAAGAAACCACGAACAAACATCCATGCACAAATGGACAGGTAGGAAAAGTGGAAGGTGATGGTATTAGCTGTGCAGAAAATCTGATGGATAAAAAAGGTGGAAAATATTGCCCGAAAAGACCAAATTATGAGAGAATCAGATCAACTTAAGAAACAAACATTTCTTTGCAAAAATTGTATTTCCGCAAAGTAAACATGGAGGTAGCCGAAAAATAACCCCCCAAATAACGTTTAATCTCGAAATAATGTTTAGTAGTCCTGGGCAAGTAGTGATTTTTTTCCACTCGGGTACTCGCGAACAAATTACTCGTGAGTAATCGAGTACTCTCGGGCAATTGTCACAATTTTCACAAGGGGTAAAATGACGGTCACACGCGTGTTTACCACCATGTGTTCTTATTCAAAACACAACGGTAATTTCACAGCGACTTTTGCATCGATTTGGTCTCCTTTATCGCTCAAGTGGTGATTCCTCCAAGGTAGAATTGAAAATCAATTAAAATCATTATCATTATTGTAAAAACATCGCAATTGTCATTAGTGTAGTAGTAGAGTCCGACCGTGTTGCGGTATGAACAACCAGCTCCGTGGAACAATGCACCGACACCGAGAAACTCCCGCCATCTTGTTTATCCCCCCCCCCCCCCCCAAAAAAAAAGGTTTAAAACTTACCTTACTCTTAATGTCCTGCACAGACATTAAAAGACACATGTCAGTCGTTGCTATAGTAACTAGAAACATGGTGCGTAAACAATCATGGTCTTCCTTCCATAAACATCTTAACAGACAAACAAAATATATTTTTTTTTAAAAGTAAACATTGTTTGAGACATTTCAACGCACGACACCGTGAACAAATAAATGAGTAAATATCTTTATTATGTCATACTATACGATTGCGGGTCAAATTCCATGCTTTTATCATTTGATTGAAGACTTTTGTTATCAACCTGCCCGACTAATATGTGACGGGGAACTTGATGTGAGATAACCATTATGTAACCTGCTCCCACGAAATCAGTGAAGTTGACATTTTGATATTTTGAGATATTGATATTTTCAGATATAATTCAGATTCCTTGAATTCTTAGCTTTAAAATGATATAGAATTTATTGGGTAGGGTATTTAAAAAATATATAATATTGACGTTACACGTCCTTCAATTTAATGTCCTTCCCACTTTTTAAAAAGTAAGCTGCATGTATGATTACGCCCCTTTCCAATAAACACAATACTTGGTAGTTGGAAAGAAATATATGTGGGAATTGTATCATGCCAAAACAAAGAAATTGGCAAGGCGACACTTGAACCAGCTCGGAAGTCGCAGGTTCAAGTCCCGTCTTTGCTCACTTTGTTCACAAATTTCTTGTTCATTTTGAAATGTATGCAATTTTACCTAGTTAGTTTCCCTTGTGGTTTATTTGTGTCAATAAGATATTGATATTTATAAGTTATTTTAAAAAAAAAGTTACCGTGCATATCCAAGGATAGCTACAGCAGCGGTAATGGCGATGAATGACAAGACACAGCTGATTGAAACTGACCATTTAAATATCCCAGAAATACCGATTTTCCACACCTTTAGAAAAAGAAAAAGAATTAAAGACGAGGATGTAAATACACAAATTGCCATGACATAGAACTTGGGAACCTACTTTAACCAGTTCGCGCCAGGGGACGTGTATACACGCAAAGTTTTCCCCAGATTCAAAACGGATCACGCGTAAACACGTCACGACTCACGGGCAAGGCCGGAAATGTCTGTTGGCAGCGAGCAAGGCCGGAAATGGGTGATAGTGCTTCCCGGTACCATCGGCCTGAACCCGCCTCGAATCGAGTTTTGTTAACAAAATAGCCCCTCGCCTCGGCGATGTTAAAATAAGCCCGGCGCGAACTGGTTTTAAGAGAAAATACAGACTTGCCTGAATGAAGACAATGACGTCATCCACATGATTACAATCGCACGATGTAGTTCTGCCATCGCTGTGCATGATCGCGCATCTATTAAATGTGTCAGTTGCAAAACTGAAAGAAAAAAAGAGAAAAAAATCAACCTAAAATTTAATTTCTAATAACAAACATTGTCAGTTTCGTATCATTTACAATCAATACACAAATATTTCATGCGCACGCATCCTGCGCACGTTGAAACGTCGACCCCAGGTCACAGGTGAGGCAAACGAAATCTATCCAATGAGAAGTCCAGGATATACGCCGTCACCTTAAATCTGATATGCTATTGGCGAGTTGGTTGTGGAAGCCGTTCTTGATAATTCTTTAATGTGTAGGGGTTTGCTACATGTAAAAAACAACTACTGTTACTTGCTACAACTCACCCTGTAGTTCAATTCCGATCCGAGAACACTATTCCGGCAGGAAGTCCGTCCACGCGTGTTGAGTGAGCCCGATGGGGGCGACCGCGTGCGGAGTTCGGGGCGAGTCGACTCGCGTAGATATGTCACGCGATTTCGCGAACAAAAGTCTCCCTCTACTGAGGTGAGTTCGTGTAAAACCGTCACTGCACGGTATATAAATAAATGGGCGATAACTACGCACTAACTGTGCAAAATGCCGTAACTTCTGGCAAGTTATAACTGCTGTACCAAAACGCGACTTGTTGTCAACGATAGTTTGACGTCTGTTCACATGTGTCGCGGAAAAACAAGATGGCCGACTGAGCGCCTCATTTGCATAAAGCAAAGTTTAAAGGGGTCACTACATTAGCCCCCTCCCAGATGGTGAATGGGGGAAAAAAAAAAAAAAAAAAAAGGAAGTGATGAACCATCGATAGTGAAATAAAAGCGATGTTCAGCCAATGTTGATGACTTCCACATAACGTTTTGGCCAACGAACGTGACGACCGGATCTCGTTGTCTTGGAGACAGGCGGTGTTGGAGGCGTTACTGGAAGTGTTGGTGTAGGTGCATGTGACGGTGATGTTGTGATCGTCCGTGAAGGCAAGTTGGGAGTAGGTGGTTGAGCTTCGAAGAAATCTGAGGTGGTGGTACTGTCGTCCGGATTGCTATCCGTGTACGCCACCTTTAAGCGATCGATGCTGACTGTCTCACGGCGGTTTTTGACGGACAAGGTGAAGTACTTGTCGTTGCGGCCAAGTATGAGGTAGGGTCCATTGTATGGAGGCTGCAAGGGTTTGCGGACGGCATCACAGCGAATGTAAACATGAGTACATGTTTTAAGGTCTTTCGGGATGTGAACCGTGTTTCGCGTGGCACGAGGCGATGCTGGTGAAAGTTGAGACATGTGATGCTTGAGGCGGTCCACGAATGAGCTGGCATCCAGTAGAGTGGTATCGTTGGATGGAGCAACGAACTGACCTGGAAGGCGCAGAGTAGTGCCGTAAACCAGTTCCGCTGGGGAGCAACCGAGGTCTGATTTGATGGTGGCACGAATACCCAACAGCGTGATGGGTAGGTATTCAGACCATCGAGTAGGGTCGAGATGGGACTTCAGTGATGCCTTGAGCTGGCGATGGAAACGTTCGACGAGACCGTTGGCCTGCGGGTGGTAGGATGTAGTTCTGGTGCGGGTAGTCCCCAGCAATTTTGTGAGATTGCTGAACAGTGCCGACTCGAACTGGCGTCCTCTATCCGTGGTGATGGTTTCAGGGGTTCCAAAAACAGAGACCCATCTGTCAATGAATGCCTTAGCGACAGTTTCTGCTGTTATATCGCTGATTGGGATTGCTTCCGGCCATCGCGTGTATCTATCGATGCAGGTGAGGAGGTACGAGTGACCATTGGATGTAGGGAGTGGTCCAACAAGGTCAATGTGGACATGTCGGAAACGGGCATCAGGCGTTTTGAAGGTGCCAAATGGTGCTTTGGTATGTCGATGTACCTTTGACCGTTGGCATGGAGAACATGCACGAGCCCAACGTCGGACATCACGCTTGACGCCTGGCCATACATAGCGAGCTGTGATGAGTTTCTCTGTAGCTTTGGCTCCAGGGTGGGACAGTCCGTGTATGGCATTGAAAACAGCCCGTCTGTGTCTCGCAGGGACGACTGGACGTGGGTTTCCGGTGGAGACGTCACACAGTATAGTGCCATCGGTTGTGGGAAGAGGAAAGTTCTTGAGAATGAGGCTTGAAGTAGAGCTGTGTAAGCCTGCAATCTCTTCATCCCCTACCTGGTCGGCGGCGATCTGGGTGAAATCGATCGTGTCCTCAAAAATTGAGTTGATGTCAGGACGAGACAGAGCGTCGGCGACTACATTATCCGTTCCCTTGATGTGGCGGATGTCCGAGGTGTACTGGGAGATGTAGTCCAGGTGACGGATCTCACGAGGAGAATGTCGGTCAGGTCTGGAATGCAGAGCGTGTGTGAGTGGTTTGTGGTCGGTGAAGACCGAGAACCGACGTCCCTCGAGCATGTGTCTGAAGTGGCGTATGGCGAGGTACACTGCGAGGAGCTCTCGTCCGAAAGTGCTGTATCTACTCTCTGTTGCTGTGAGCTTCTTTGAGAAGAAAGCAAGGGGTTGACACTCACCAGGATTACCTTGTTGCAGGACCCCGCCAACAGCATTGTCTGATGCGTCCACCATAAGGCTCAATGGCAGGTTTGTGTCGGTGTGAACCAGCATTGTAGCACTGGATAGAGCTGCCTTGATGTCTTGGAAGGCCTGGTGATGATTAGGGGCCCAAACAAGAGGTTTGCGAGGCTGGCTGTTGTGAGCTCCGAGAAGGTCGTTCAGTGGGGCAAGGATGCGGGCACAGTTGGGGATAAATCTCCTGTAGAAGTTGACTAGCCCGAGGAAACCTCTCAACTTCTTCAGCGATGTCGGTTGTGGAAAGTCCTGGATCGCAGAGACCTTGGCTTCCAGTGGACGAATACCGTGCTTGTCTACATGATGTCCAAGGAATTGTAGCTCGGCTACTCCAAAGCTGCACTTACTGGGATTGATCACGACTCCGTAGTGCTGTAATCGGTTGAAGAGCAGACGGAGGTGTTCCTCATGCTGTTCTGAGGACTTGCTGGCAACGAGTATGTCATCCATGTAAACGTACACGAACGGAAGTCCGCGGACGACCTTATCCATGAAGCGCTGGAAGGTCTGGGCGGCGTTCCGCAAACCAAACGGCATACGGACGAACTCGTACAAACCAAACGGGGTGATGATGGCGGTTTTGTGAATGTCCGAAGGGTCTACCGGTATCTGGTGGTAAGCTCGCACCAAGTCAACTTTGCTGAAAACTGAACAGCCTGCGAGATTGGATGCGAAATCCTGAAGGTGGGCTATAGGATAGCGGTCAGGTACGGTGACGCGATTCAGGCCTCTGTAATCTCCGCATGGACGCCAGTCACCTGGTGTCTTCTTGGGGACCATGTGGAGCGGACTGGACCAATTGCTGTCGGAGGGACGAATGATGCCTAAGTCCAACATGTGGTTGAACTCCTCCTTTGCGACTGCGAGCCGGTCTGGGGCGAGACGACGGGGTCGTGCCGTGACCGGAGGACCTGTAGTCTGTATGTGATGAGTG
Source organism: Crossaster papposus (assembly GCA_037893245.1). Taxonomy (NCBI): domain Eukaryota; kingdom Metazoa; phylum Echinodermata; class Asteroidea; order Velatida; family Solasteridae; genus Crossaster; species Crossaster papposus. The sequence goes on along the minus strand of JBAIAA010000032.1, from coordinate 199,229 downwards.
ACGTCGTGACGAACAGGATCATCTTTGCATGTTGGCTGTGTGATTTGTGGAAATTCACTGAGAACTTTGTCGTACCTGGTTGGGATGGAAGGTGTGACCAATACGGGGCTGATGGGCAGGTCTGGCGCCACTGTTCCTGTAACCGAGAGGTTAGTAGTGGTGTCAATGAGCCTACGGTGCGCGACATCAACAAGGAGCTTGTAATGATGCAAAAAGTCTGCGCCCAGTATTGGAGTCGGTGTATCGGCCAGGTGGAAAATCCAGCGACAAGTGCGTCTGAGTCCGATGTTGAATGTCACCGATTTGTGTCCATATGTAGGTATGCTGGTACCATTTGCAGCCTGTAGTGAAAAAGTAGACAGGTTTTTCCTTTCGACAGCGCTTGGTGGAAAAATGCTGACAGATGCACCTGTGTCTACTAGGAATTTTCGGTTGTTGCTTGAGTCGCATATGAAAAACAGGCGGCTAGGTTGGGTACCAGGTGGAAGCGCCGCGCCTATCCCCTGGTGGGTTCGTTTCCCTGCTGAGTGGTGTAGGCGCAAGGCTGGACACACTACAAATGGTATACGAATTGCCATTGCTCGTTCTCATAAATATACATAAAATATAACATTTTAAATTTTATTATATACTTTTTGTTATAGAAGTCGCACTTTGGGAGAGCCACTCGATAGTAATTTAGTTTCCTTACTTGGCAATCCTGCAGGGGTGTGCATTATTGTTGTTTTTCTTGTTATAGGGGTGTTTTCTTTTGTAACCTGCCTTGCTTTGTCCTGATTTTATTAATTTATTTTAACTCTTGTAATTGTTTTCATATTTTTATGTAATCCTGCAAAATAATAAATGAAATGAAATGAAAAAAAAAAATAACAAAAAATATCCACGCACCACCCAGTTCCTCCCTGGTCCACCCTGTATAATTACATGTATACATATTACATGAGCTCAATGAATAACAAAAAAAAGGTTTCCTTAGCCACATATATATATCGCTTCATAATTATGAAGGTTTCATAATCATACCGTATGTCTGTGTTGCTTAGGGCTTGACATTTAGTTGTCGATGACACGGAAACAATGGTGGCATTACCGCTCTCTGTAATAATCACCTCCTAAACCGTGGACCAACACAAAAATAATTAAAACAAAGGCCAAGAATAGTTTCGGTATCGTCTTCATAAAACTCTCAATTAAAACATCTGTAGTATTGTCTTGTGTGCTGAAACGGTGATGTATAGTAAGTAAAAATGTAAACATCGAAATAAAATAACATCTTTAATAGATGTCTTTTTTTTACAAGACGTTGCCAAAAAATGGTGGAATATCAAAATCTCACTAACATTTTGCTTGGTCTTTACCCCGTTGTCTGTCACACTTCTTTGTTAGTTCTTTTCTTTGATCTTCACCCTGGTCCCTTTCTTCGTGGTTTCACCCCTTCCTTGTTTGTTCCTTCCCACCTAGGTTTGCACCCCTTGGTCTGTCTTTGATCCTACCCACTCTGATCTCTTTCATTCATTGCCTATAATCTTCCTGTTGTTGGTTCTTCCACCCAACTTCATATGAAGCACGATATGTGGCAGAGAAAACCCCCCCCCCCCCCCTCTTTTGTGTTGACCATTGTGTTCCCGGAATCTCAGGAATTCCTTTTAGGTTTCAAGGGGGGGTGGGTTAGGTTACAATAGTGTTGAGTGTGTATAAGGTATAGGGATGAGAGGGGGGTACCCCTCTGCCACATATCGTGCTGGGTATACCCAACTTGTGCATCCCTCTTCTGTGTTTCTTCTCCTAACCATGTTGTGCATCATGCTTGTATGTTCCCCTTTATTTGTTTGTTTCATGTGCACAGCCATTTTGTCTCTGAATATCTTGTTAAGATCAAAATATAAGGCCGTAGCTGTTAACTTATTTTGTTTTATTTTTTATATTATATTATTAAATACTTATAGGAGAGTCGAATATTAGTCGAGACTCGATCACGTGGAGGGCATTATTTTGCAGTAATTGCCCCGGCTTTTAAAAATTGAAGCAAATTCACTGTTTATTTTCTAAAGAAAAGGGTATTTATCAAAGGGAATAACAGGGTGAGGACAATGTTATGCCCTAAGTATTTTATAGTGTACTGGACCCCCAAATAAAATGAATGCCCTTCGATGTGAATTGTCATACCTCTCTGCGAGATAAGACGAGTTCTTCACCCGACAACAAATCCGTCTCATCTATGGGCACTGAGTATAGAAGGGTGACATCCTTGTCGATGGACGTTTTGGCTTGAAAGGCACTGTAATTACAATAACACACACACACACACTTAGCAACAACATAACAACGGCCGAAGCCACAGCCAAAGCCAACGATTCGAACATGGCTTTAGTCTGCTGATAGTCTGCCATGCGTTAACAGAGGCATCTCTGAAACAACGTCTGATCAATGTGAACATATTAACATATGTGTGACGTCATTTCGAGCAGAAATGTGAATAAAGCTGTTGATAGGTGTCAGATGACCTTTTTCTGTATTCATCCACTGATCTTTAATCGGAGTCACACCATGTACTATTAGAATGCCCCCTACCCCTTCCAAACAAATATCGGGACCGGTAGTCAGCGCCGATTCAAACCCATTGATTGGATGACTTCTGCGCGTGCGCAGTGATCATTTTATTATTTTAGAGATGATGTTTACATGTTCGTGCGGGGGCCAATTTCATAGAGCTGCTGAGCACAAACATTTGCTAAGCACAAACATTTGCTAAGCACAAACATTTGCTAAGCACAAACAAGTCTTGCTCAGTAAAAGCAGGTTACCAGCCAAACCTCCATGTGCTTTTTTTATGCTAATCAAGAACCAGCTGAATACCAGTCACAAGCAATATACATCACCTGAACATTTTGTTCGTAATGCTAAGCACATTGTTGTGCTTAGCAGCTCCATGAAATTGGCCCCAGGTTGACAGCAGTTGGAACGCATGATTTGTACAGTACCGGAATTAGAAACTGGAAGTTGCCAATCTAAGTAATTGTTCGCATAAATCGGAAAAAGAAGGGAAATTTGGAGCCCGACTAAAGTATAATGTTAACGAATGAACAGTGAATGACGGACTTGCCTTGTGACATTAAAGTTGATAACCAGTTCACTGGGAAATTCGTTGTACTTGTAATTCACTGTTGACTCAAATTCTTCAATAAAATAGAATAAAATCAGTACAATAAGTGAGATTGCATAATATTTAAACATATATTTAACATTTATCTGATGTAGATTGTATCACGAATGTTCAGCAAATTTAAATTATCGAAATAAATTGTAAAATATAAACTTATAATGACACTTAGAACATTGCGTCGTGAATATACAATTTTGAACATAAACAAAAAGTTAACATAATCTGAGGGGTTATTTTAAATTTAATTTTTTTTTTAGTTCTACTTTTGTAAGAGTAACAGATCAGTACAAACAAGACAGTCTTAACCAGTTCGCGCCAAAGGACGTACATGTATGTACACACAAAGTTGTTCCTAGGTTTAAATCGGATGACGCATAAACACGTCAGAGCAAGGCCGGGAATGTCTGTCAGCAGCGAGCAAGGTCGGAAATGCGTGGGTGTGCTTCCCGGTACAATCGGCCTGAACCCCCCTCGGATCGAGTTTTGTTTAAAATGATCCCGCGCCTCGGCTCGGTGATGTTAAAATAATCCCGGCGCGATAATAAAGATTCACTGCACCTGCGCTGTAACCAAAGAAGTCTCCTGATTGGCTCTCGACACGAACAAACGGCGGGGTCATGACCTCCTGATCGAACGCAATTAACGAATTGGTGATGACGTAAGAGTCCTCTTCTTGCATTGGCTCCTCTTTATTTTTCAGCAAAACATCTGTTCACACAATGAAATGAATTATTAATTTGCATATCAATAAAAGGGATAAACTCTACAATCTTAAAACGCTGTTCAAATCTTTTGAACAACCAGGGGTGTTTAAGTACATTAAACAACCATGTGCGCTGTTTAAGCAACTTTTTTTTTAAACAGTTTGAACAACTTTTTTAAACAGGGTTTTAACAGTGCGAAAACACTCTAGTTAAATTCGACTAAAAACCAGTCAAACATTAACGTATAAGTGTGGATATACGAGCAGTTTTCCAAACCTCAGCCAAACTTCCGTTCGGGCTTCATCACCATTGCCAAACTGCATGAATGAAGCCAATGTACGGAGGCGAAACCGGGATTTGGGAAACGGCCCTAGGCTCTATTTTACCCGTGTCATCCATGTGCATGCGCATTGACGATTCCTCTGGCCACGCCCTGGCAACCGCCTTGGCAATCTGTGTGATGGTTGCCATGCAATCTAAAACAAAGTCACGTGACTGTGTACAGAAAAAAAATTGGTCGATGTTACGTTTTTACTTAATCTTTCCTTCATGGAACTCAAGACGTTTTTTTTGTTCACAAGAACCTAAAATTTGAATTTTAGTCTGAGCTGACGTCATTATCTAAACAGGGGATCTCAGCTCACTTTAAATATTCCGGTAATATTTCACTACAAAGTGACACTAACACCGAAATAATTATATTTTGTGGTTTTGATTTTGTCCTAGTCGGTTATTAATTACACATAATCTATGACCTGAATAAGTTACTAAAAACACAGAGTATAGTGTTGTCAAAACATTAATTAACATTAATTGACGTTTGTAAAGTGGAACACGGGGTCATCTGATTTTTAAATGTTCACGAGGTGTAGTTAGAAATAGTTAGTTTGATAACTCATTAATAGTTATTTTGTTCAACAAAAAACTTACATTAACGTGTCATTCAAGTCGCCAGCTTCCAGACGTAACAACGTGAATTTTAAGGCTAAAATGATTTTCACATAACCATTGCAAAACATGGTCAACTTAAAAGTTGGATACACCATTTGCAGATATCGAAATTTTTACAACCGAATTATTAAAAAATAACTTACTTATTTGAACGTAAATAATGGTTGTAGGCATCCAGCAAAATAATTGCGCTAGATATCATGTAATTGCTCCGAAAATGAAAATGTGCTTTTCTCAGCAAACATGATAGTAAAACTTCAAACAGGTCAGTTAAACGATATTTACTATAAAATACACCCCACCCCCATGATAATTCAAGCAATTACCAATGGTGTATCCTACCTTAAAACCGCTTGTATCTTAAGACACAAAAACTCTTTCTAATTCTTTTATTAAAGCTGTCTACTGTTATGGATCCCCGAAAGAGTTTTTACAAAAAAAAGTGGTTTTCACTCTATTTGGAGTTGTTTTCACTCTGAAAAACTAAATTTCACTCTTTTTCAAAGTATACTAGTCACTCTTTTTACAGTTAGAAAGTACGTGACCATATTAAAAGCAAACGATTCTATAATGTGCAAGACATTTTGGAAGAGGGCCACATTCCTCGACTAAGTAAAGATAACTTGATGGAATTTAGAAGAACTCACCGTTTCCACAGTAGGAATTGAAGAAGTCTTCCGAAGCAAAGCAACAAGTAACTGTAGAACCAAATCAATTAAAGTGTAAATAATGCGTAATAATATTTAACATAATGGAGTACGCCATTTTGTCTTTGCGCTTCCGGACCCATTTGTGATCCTTCTATGGGAATTATTTATATGGGAATTATTTCATAACTGTTAATTTGTGTACGATTGCTTCGACTCAACGAGTACGTCCACATGTATTTTAGATTTTCGAGAGTGACAATTTTGGCACGATATTTTTCTTTAACATCATGCAATTATTGTTTAGTTTTTAAATGAATGAGATGCTAGCAACAATTTTACAAAGGCGTTTTCTTGGGGTGATTTTTATAAGAAATTAATGTACCAAAAAATAATCTCAAAAACTCTGACTTTCACGCGCAGATTTTCCAGGGGTCAACTTACAGGTTCTATTATGGAAAAACACATTAAACAGAAAGGGCATCAATCAGAGACGTTATCATGGCTACGATCTTGCTGCGCCATGTTGTCCCATCATGCCTTGCGCGATCTTAACCCCAGCAGCCGATTTCAAGAAAACTTACGCAATGGCCTTGCACCACAATTTATTGCGTTAGCCGCGCCACTTTTGTTTGCTGCTTAATGTATTGCTTACGACAGTTTCACTAAAGTTTGACAGTGCCCAAGTCCGCGGCTTACGCAGTCAATTTATGTGGCGTAAGATGTGGCGTAGCGACTGAAAATGCCCTATTTTACCAGCAAATCGTAATCGACGTAGAGCCCGTCATTGCTCAGCTTTTTAAGCTTGATGAAAGACACTCACAGTTTTATGATTGAAGTAAAAGAATTACTATTTTACCCATGACATAATTGTTAACGTCAGATTCGCTTTGGAATCGAATAGGAACCAGCCTTTCTTTGGTCAAAAATTGATATGCGTGAATGAAATACAAATTATAGTTTTGCCTCCCATTTTAAAAGATAGCTCCCGAGATGGTGCTTGGTATACACCAGTTTACAAGACGAAGTCATCCAATGTATGTATGATCTAAGAGATTACCTTGGCATATTCCTCCAGGAGTGAAGGATCCGAACCACTGAAGTCGAAGTCCACCAATGTCCCTAGTCGCTCGAGGAGTTGAGCCGATTCCTTCGCCGTGCCTGCTCCCGTCCCTAACGCCGACAGCGCGCTCGACAATACCTCGTCCGGCCGTGTGACGTCGGCGCGGGAAATTCTCGTCGCGGTTGAGAAAACCGCGATTAGAAACAGCGCATACACCTATACGCAGGCAGAAATTATGAAAAGAATTCCATACGTGGACTTCGCTAATTTCTCCCTATACTGCGACCTCCATTAGCAATAGCATGTTGCAATAGCATGTTGCAATAGCATGTCGTTTAAAAAGTCAAATTTAGCTAAGAAAATATCAAGGCATTTTACAGAGAAAAACGGCATTTTCCAGACCAGTCGCATAGGGTTTGTGTACAGGGCGTCGAGTTACGTAAGCTAGGTATGGAACTATTTCCGAAATTACAATTTACACAAACTTTTAAATCGGTATAATTATATTTCCCTTTATTTCACATCTTTACTAATTAATTTCGGCTAATTAACCACCGTGTTAATTCTAATTACCGGGTTCATGTAAAACAAACCTCCCATAGAATCATGTGAATGTTTCCGTATACTGCAATAGTTGTTGCAAAGTAGTATTTTATGGAGTTTTAAAATAGGAGAAACTTCTCATGCGATTAACTCGAAAACACTATTTTCTTCAAATTTTACATGTGTGTTTATTCGTGAAAACGGTGACTAAATGTAACTCACCACAGAGAAGTGCATCATGGGAAGACGACACAGAGCGCCTAGCTGCCGACAGGTTGTGTTCGAGCCACACTTTGATTTATGAGAGAGCGACCAAAGCATTTTATACCAAACCCTACAAGGACAAATCGATACTCGACACAGATTGTGATTAATGAAAGCTTTTATTCGAGACCCGATTCCGTAGTCGGAAAGGAAATGGTTCACAAACGGCAGAAGAATCGATTACATCCAATCGATTTACTCGTCTCAATATTAAGGTTGTTCATCAATACTCGACTCTGCGTAATAATTGAGCTGAAAATGTCTAACCTTTTTTCCTATCGATTACATTTCAGGTCCCGAACGAAAATAAACACCTTAAGCAAAAGTTAACAAAGACAGACATTTGCAAACACCAAGGAAACAGAACTATCAAATGTACGACTCATAATTTACCATATTTAGTTAGTTCATATTTTGTTAGCAATCGAATCCATATGAACGGGTGTATACAAGCCAATCATATAGACTGGTTCCCTGACAGTAAAATTCCCCAACGTTTCTAAAGTGCTTCGTTTCATCTTATTGGGTTCAGGGAGCCAGACTACAAGAACATGATAGTTTTTCCAGCATCTACAAACACAAACCTTTAAACAAGCAGCGTAATATATATGTATAATTTTTTTTTTTTAATTTATTTATGAGATTTGACACAAGGTCACGGGTCGTGGAGAAGGTTAAAATCCCATAATAAAATCCACTGCCCCGAATAAAGGTAGAAAACACCATTGGTAATTGCTTGAATTACCATGAATGGGTGGATTTTTTTTTTTGGGGGGGGGTGTATTTTATAGTAAATATCGTTTAACTAACCTGTTTTACAATCATGAATGTCGAGAAAAGCACGAACAATAGCGGGGTTTTTTTTCAACCGGCGTCGAGCAGTTATTCTTATGTTATTTTTGTTTTTTCGCGATCGCCGTCCGGCGATCGCTAATTTTTCTGTATAAAATTATATTTTTCAGAATAATTAAGGGATCATTTTGATGGATGCCTAGAATCATTATTTACTTTCAGACGAGTAGTATATTTCTTAATAATTCGGTAGTAATTTTTTTCGATATCTGCAAATGGTGTATCCTACCTTTAAAATCGAAATCTTCGAATAGTAGTTAAAGACAAAAAAATTGACACACGAACAAATTTAAAGGTGCAGAATTAAAATAAGTGCGTTATAAGTGCGGTATATATATTCTATAAATCTCACAAAAAAACTTATCCCAAAAACGACATGGGGCCAATTTCATAAAACAAGTAAGCACAAAAATGTTGTGTTTAGCATGCTTAGCAAAAACAGGGTTACAAGTCGCATTTTCCGGTGATATTGTTTGTGGCTGGTATTCATCTGGGTTTTGCTTAGCCTAAAAAGCACATGGAGTTATGGCCGGTAACCAGAGGCCAATTTCATGAAACAATTTGCTTAGCACAAAAAAAGTCTTGCTCGGTAAAAGCAGGTTACCAGCCAAAACTCCATGTGCTCTTCATGCTAAGCAAAAACCAGCTGAATAAAAGTCACAAACAATATACATCACCTAAAAAATTGCTTCGTAACCATGTTTTTGCCATGGTAGAATTTTCATGCTCAGCACATTTTTGTGCTTAGCAGCTCAATCAAATTGGCCCCCGTTTTTACCGAGCAAGACATTGTTGGCTAATCGCATTTGTTTGCTTACATGTTTAATGAGAATGGCCCCTGACCAAGTTGCTCCAAAACTGAAAAAAAGTTCTTTTTACGGTATTATTCTCTTTACGGCAAAAACATAATTATTATCAAACGCTAAACATTAAATACTGAAGCTTACATTGCATGCCAGAAGTGTACCAGCAATGTTTTAAATATGATCAGTACATTAATTAAGCATTGAAATAAAACAGATTATAAGTGGGCTTAACTATAGAATGCAGGGCCCATGCAGGGCCCACTGACAACTATATGTTTTATTTACCCTATGACATAGAATGGAGTGGCCCTGTATTCTATGGGTATTGGGGTATTCTGTGGGTATTGGGGTATTTAGGGTTAGGGTCAGTCCATTCTATGTCCTAGGGTAAATTAAGTCGAGAGTTGTCAGTGGGCCCTGCATTCTATAATTGCTCCTTTGTACACACCCGAAGAGTTTCAGTCAAATAATTATATGAAATAATGTATCGAGTTAAATGAAAATTGCATAATGTTATATCAAAGGCCATGTATATTAGGCATATCTAGTGTCAATCTTGATACTTTTACATGAATACTTTTAGGCCCATTTATGTGTTAACTCGTTTCCCATACTTGACACACGACAACAAAATTTAAAGGTGCAGAATTAAAATAAGTGCGGTATAAGTGCGGTATATATATTCTATAAATCTCGCACAAAAAAATCCCTAAACCGAAATGGGGCCAATTTCATAAAACATGTAAGAACAAACATGTGCTTAGCATGCCTAGCAAAAACAGGGTTACAAATCACATTTTCAGGTGATGTATATTGTTTGTGGCTGATATTCAGTTGGTTGTTTTTGCTTAGCCTGAAAAGCACATGGAGTTATGGCTGGTAACCTATTTTTACCGAGCAAGACATTGTTGTGCTAATCACATGTTTGTGCTTACATGTTTAATGAGATTGGCCCCTGACCAAGTTGCCCCAAAACTGAAAAAAACAATTACCTCTTTTTAAGGTATTTTCCCTTTACGGTAAACACATAATTATCAAACGCTAAAAATTAGGGCCCAAATTCATAAACGGTGATTTTTCTTTGATCACAATTAACTATGCTAAACCATGTATAAACAAAGGACATTGTAATCGTCCCAAGGGGCTTGTTTATCTCGTGTACAAGTTACCAATTCTCTGTTTGCTTGCCTGTGTGGACGGACGTTTGGCCATGGAATTATCAGCGCGTTTTTTCAACATGCCGGTCCTCGCACTAGTGTCAACCGAGCTGATCAGCAGAGCACAGCGAGCTGCGGGTTTCCGAAGAATAAAATATGCCCTTTTGTTAATCATATTACGTAATCCGCAGTGAAGAGAATGATGTACGACTATACCACTAAACATCGGCTAAGTAGGAACTTGTACACGGCTGGATAAACAGTCGATTATTTTCTTACTAAATTGCGATCATCACAAGAGTTTATCCGCACGCGTACTTCTCTGTTATAGCCACCGTACAATAGTTGTAAGTGACTACAATAATCGGGTGATCATCATCGTTTATAAATTCGGGCCTAAATTATGTAAGTTTACATTGCATGCAGAAGTGCACTAGCAATGTTTTAAGTATAAACAGTACATTCAGCATTTAAATAAAACACATTATAAGTGTATATCGAGTAACACGCTCGAACCACAGACATATAAACACATAGACCGCCCGGTCCTATTCCAAACTACATGATGATTTCGTGAGTCGCGCGGCGCCCGACTAAAATACCAACTATGGGCAAATTTACTATATAGAGAATTTGTACACACCCGAAGAGTTTCAGTCAAATAATTATATGAAATAATGTATCGATTTAAACTAAAATTACACAATTTCACATGAAGACTATAAGTCCATTTATGTGTTAAGCGCGTTTCCCAGTATGCGCACAGAACGTTAAAAAGCCCGCAAAATGTCATGATAATGTCCTATAATGCTGTACCTAATGCTGCACAACATTATAGGAACGCGCGTGCAAAGGCGTTGCGGTACCAGTTACGTTCAACTATTCACCGACGCGTCGTTTTGCCCATACTTTTTTACAAACATGATTTTGTGCAAATGACTGGCGGTCTATGCGTTTTTCCTATATTAACTTACTAGAGCGCTGGGCACATCCATGTTTGTGCACAAACCTATGGAAACTTCAAAATTGTGTACGGCTTTTTTTACGGCTGTTTGCATATCTGCGTTTGTATTCGATACAGTGCGTTACCGAAGCCGATACGCCCAAAACTGAAACGAATGATTATAAAAATGAGCGCAAACGCGTGTGCGTTCCCGCGCGCTGCAAATTATTGTGCATTGACTTCTTTTATTACTTGCCGTGACGCGCGTAAGTTGTTTGCGTCTGTTCTACTTGCACGCGCGTTACATTTAGAGTGCACTCTCAAAATTCAATCCATCTCATTATATTTTGTTCTAAAAGCACGCACATGAATTTAAAATGTCTGCGCGCAGAATGGATTTAAAGTATCTCTGTGCGTAAGAATGAAGAGTCAGCGCTCTAGTAATTTAATATAGCTCTATGTTTTTACCCACATTGTGCAACGCATGCTTGATTACGTAGAATACAAAGTTGGAGTTTTCTGCTTCTTAAACTCTGCAGAGCACTCGATATTAATTTCATGTCAACCTGCGCGTTGCCATGACAACGAGGCACGTTTCTTTTATGCTTACATTATTTTCATTCAAATGCACATTTTTTACAGCACTGTCGAGCAATCACGCATTGTACATAGCGCCCATGCGATACAGTTTAGCAATGCAATTATGTGCAGCTGTGAGGCTAATTAATTTATGTTTTTCTCGGAAACTGGAGGAATTCCTCAAGTTTTTGTCACGTAACATTTGTGGCTACCGGACATCGTACCTAATGATTCATCATAAATAGTCAGAATATGTTGGTCTGGGAACCTGACTATAATCAGGGTCACAAAATTGAAAGGCGAGGCAATGTAAATGCCACGAATGACATCTTTAATACCAACAGTTTCGGGTTTTATTCAAGGAAATGTTGATTTTGATAAATAAGGTTGAAAAAGCGACCACATTGTGCATGTGCGTCCTTCTGTTGTTCTACAACAGTTGTGTATTTTGAAGTCCAAGAAAGTAATCAATATGCAAACATGTCATATTTCCAGAACGGGAGGGGCTATGGATCGAGCTCTATTATATACCAAATAAAAGTTCACGTTTTGGGCTTTCCAATCATGTACAAAGCCATGTATATATTTCATATATATTTGTTGTCCTTAAAACTGACTTTATATAGGACGTGTGTCGTTTAGGTATTTTTTTTAATATACAATGTTAGCCACCGATAGTAGAAATTTCCATAAGCAGGGGAAATCGTACAGGGTCCAATCCGCCCCTGTAGCAGACCAGGACCTGAATACAACAGTCTTAAATCCGGTCAAGTTAATTGCGGGGCCGGCAGCGTGGTCACGGTGGATGACACCGTCGAAGGTCAACCCTACAGCGCCCAGCTTGACCGTGTGGATTTGACCCCAGTCTACAGAGTTTAGGGGAGGCGCGCCCGAGAGATCGACGGATGGTGAAACCTCCAATGCATTCGGGGTGAATTCTAGGATAGATAGAAAATGGCCACCAGCCTCGGTCAACAAAATGAGCCACCGGTATTAAAATGACCAAGAGGAGTAACGTTAATAGCGATTTTTGGCAAAGGTAAAATGTGTGATAGCATTGTAGCATGATCGGTAACAGCTATTTATGTGTTATCAGTTTTGTTCTTTTCAAAATGGCCGCCAATGTGATTCTTACAGGATGCGTATTATTTTTCCCAGGACGAATAAGGCCACTTAGCATAAATGGGCGTATCTACACCACACTGAGTGGAAGACACTTAAATTAATCCTTAAATTTTCCTTAAATTAAACTCACTCCAACAATAAACTTGGAAACCACAAATAGTCAATGAAAAATGAGCAGAGACCGAATTTGAACCTCAGTCAAACGATCTATAACCTAACATATTATCCACTAAGCTACTGTGAGAGGGTGACATACGCCGTTTTTTCAAAGTGCTTGAATGTACGTCTGGGCCACGTGTAACTAGTTGAATGAGCAATAACAATATATCAGCGTCATTGTTAAAACTACTAAATAATCATGACGCCAGGGGTCTAGAGCCGCCCATTTTTTTGTTAAGTGGCCTCATTTGTCCGAGGAAAAAGTATACGCTTACCGGATTAATTGGGCCTTTTCGAATTCCTGGCTTCGTCTTTGTCTTTAGCTTAGGGTGATTTTAGATTCCCAACTGCGAGATCTCCAGCCACATTCTGATGAATGTTGTGCTTCAGAAACATTCAATCGATTGATGTGAACCCAAAAGTTAGACTATTTCCATTTGCTTCCATTTCTATTTTCTTCTCAGTGATTCGGAATTCCGAGGCGAACCGGAGACGAAACAAAGATTTCGAAAAGGCCCATTATAATGTGGTAACAAGCATTCAAATATTAAGTGAGATATTTCTTAATGATTCGGTAGTAAACGTTTTTGGAAGAAAAAAAAACATCTGCAAAATGGTGTATCCTACCTTTAAATTTACTATACTATAACTTTCAAAATTAATTGCTATATAACAGTATATAATGAAGCTAGTTTGGTGATTTGGATATTGTTGCTTACCAATTGTGTACTTGAAACTCGAATTAAGCACGAAGTGGATGGTTTCCTTTGTGATCTGCTCGGCGCCCCCTGCCGGTGAAACACTGAATTTGAGCTCCCAGGAAAACTGTGCGTCCAGGTGGATGGGTAAATGTGGCGAGAATTGGTACTGATCGAGGTGAAACGTCACGTCGTCGCACGTTGGCATGGCAGCGGTCGCTGGGGCAGCGGTCGCTGGGGCAGCGGTCGCTGGGGCAGCGGTCGCTGGGGCAGCGGTCGCTGGGGCAGCGGTCGCTGGGGCAGCGGTCGCTGGGGCAGCGGTCGCTGGGGCAGCGGTCGCTGGGGCAGCGGTCGCTGGGGCAGCGGTCGCTGGGGCAGCGGTCGCTGGGGCAGCGGTCGCTGGGGCAGCGGTCGCTGGGGCAGCGGTCGCTGGGGCAGCGGTCGCTGGGGCAGCGGTCGCTGGGGCAGCGGTCGCTGGGGCAGCGGTCGCTGGGGCAGCGGTCGCTGGGGCAGCGGTCGCTGGGGCAGCGGTCGCTGGGGCAGCGGTCGCTGGGGCAGCGGTCGCTGGGGCAGCGGTCGCTGGGGCAGCGGTCGCTGGGGCAGCGGTCGCTGGGGCAGCGGTCGCTGGGGCAGCGGTCGCTGGGGCAGCGGTCGCTGGGGCAGCGGTCGCTGGGGCAGCGGTCGCTGGGGCAGCGGTCGCTGGGGCAGCGGTCGCTGGGGCAGCGGTCGCTGGGGCAGCGGTCGCTGGGGCAGCGGTCGCTGGGGGATAGGAAGGTGTGAAGAAAAAGAGCAATTCGTAATTATGTGCACGTGCACTTGTTTTTGTTTCGTTTCACAACAGAAGCTGTAAAACTTCACAATGAATCATGACATTTTGCAATTCGACGATTTCTTTAAAATAGTGTAACGCGAATTCGTCCATATGAGCCAGCTAAACTATCGGTACCATTTTGAGGGACACATTCTAAAATGATTTTTACAATAGAGAACAATATCAAAAGTACAGCAAATCATGATAGACCTTCCGAAACGGTAGCTTATGGCTAGTTTTTGAAAGATTTTTAACGTAAATGTTTAAGTTCTGACAGCCTCTTAATTTTACGCAACATATATGGCTGTTTGAGGAATCTGTCAACTGTTGCACATTATAGTTTCATGTGTTGATGAAAATAAACTAGCCAACCGTAAACAGCCGTAGTTCAACATGTGCTGTGTCCGTGACATGTTTACGTTGAGCAGATGAGAACGGTTGAGATGAAATACTCTGAAATGCCGGAGTTTGTCATGATAGACTGTAAGGTTCAGAGTATTTAACAGGTCAGTGATGGATTTGGAAGTATTTAGGGCTTGATTGGGTGTGCTTGTATACGTGTACTTGATTGTAGCACCACCGCCGTATGGGCTGATCAATGTAACTTTACGTAGTACTGTATCGCTGGTCGCTGCATATGTTAGTACGTACGCAGTATCGGTTCTTTATTTTCCCCGTGAGAAACAGCATAATTAACTTGCCTTTTATTTAAATCTAGTATTTGGGTGAACTTGTACTAGTTCGGACTCTTCGGACGGAGACTGATTATTCTCACCCGAGAATTTGTGTCTGCAGTGCGAGGATCCGGTCATTAATGCATTATAATTGACCGGCGGTCATTAATGCGTTATAATTGACCGGCTTGGAGATGACCGCTAGTAATGGACCGTGCCGAAACTTCGTGACTTTTCTTTCGGCGATATTTCCAGTGTTTTGTTTTTATGTTCGGGGGCCATATTTAAGCTTATGCGTGATACCCTTTAATATGTGTTATTATTACCCATACTTTGAGACCAGACTAGCTGACCACTGATGCCCACCGTGCATAGCAACGCGCCTTAATATACAAACGTTCTACGCGTACACGGCGCGCAGTATCAATATTTGACGCGTCCTTGTTACATGTTACCGTAGGACTGTTGCATTTGGCCAATCATTTGGTGTTATTAGAGGCGGGACTATAAAACTTGAACACACCTGACATTAATGTCATCTGTTTCATTTGTATCACAATAACCATGGTTAATAATTGTTAATAACTTGAACAACGTTAATACTTGGTGCCATACAATTGTTATACTCTCTTTGTATCCATGGTGATAATTGTCCTCACATCAATATTATCCTAGTGACGTCATTACAACCAGGCAGCCACCAGAGAGCTGCCATTGGGCTGGGACATTGGTAGCTGACACGTACACGGGCGCAGACATGCACGAAGATTGCATATTAACGGTCTCGTGTAACACTGGCAAACAGTGTGAGCTAAACGAACGCACTTGCAACAAGCCAGAGATTACGTCCCCAAAGTACCACACGATGTTAGTTGTATAGCATTGAAGGGCATATTCTTCGTACTTCTAGAATTATTACACTATGTGTTTTCAAAGAAGACTACGAAGAGCTCTAGAAAAACAACGACGTCACAGCATTGTTAGACTTGAGTCTACGAGTGTAAATACATGTATGCATTTAAAAGAACAACTGTCGTCGACCTGTCATGGTAGTATAGTGGGTTGAGCTATAGATCGAAAGGGCCCTGGTTCGAATCCATTAGTAACCACTTTTCTTATAGTCAACTTTATTTTGAGGACAATTTCGACAAATTAAAGGGGAAAGACAACAAAACATATGACGTACTGTGCAATTAGTATTTTGTAGTCTTATATCAAGAGCGGAAACATCAGTGTATATAAGAAACCCTTTACGTACGTCTTTCTGTACGACTTTCCGTAGGTCCTTGTTGGCGGCATCGATCTTCTCTTTTTGGCATGGCTGATTTCAACCAGTGGCGCATGTCGAATTCCTCCCCGTCAGCCGGCGGTGGCACAGGGCCAAAGTGCAGCTTTCTCATCTTGGTCTCTGCGTGTACCAAGCGCACTGTAATAACATTGAAACAAGCGTCTACAAACATTTGTGTCATGGGTCGTATTAATATAACAAAAAGTATTTACTTTATATTTCCTAGCATTTGCTGTAATATAGGTTTTTTCCGGATGATATCGAAAAATGTGCACATTCCTTTGTAAAAGATACATTCAATTTGGCGCTGAATTTAATAACGACGTATATCTGGGTTTCATTTGTGCAAAAACGAGCATTCGGTGTCATTTTGTTTCATTCAAATAAATGAATGTGCATAACGTTTCATTTCAGCGGTTACAAATATGTGACCCAGCACGAGTAAATGAGACACTTTGAGGCAAAAATAAAAATTTAGATTTAGATTTCATCATTTAAAGCTTGTTTAGCTTTAAATGATGACATCAAAATCTCAAATTTTATGTTTGCCTCAAAGTGTCTCATTTACTCGTGCTGGGTCACATATGTGATTAGGCTTTCGGTTTGACGGATGGTGGCCGACCATTGAGAATGTACAGTCTATTTCGAAGCAAATCAAATTGTCATTGTGTCACAGCCTGAATTGAATATTCTTTTTCATTTTGGTGCATACAATTTGGTGGTACAGTGCATGCTGTGGAAGGTTCATCCAATGCAAGGGTCTAATGCTGGATGAATTTGCAGGGTTGAGGTTACTTAGGAATTTATCCAAATGAAAATTTTGGAGAATCGAGGTTAATATTTTGTTTTTGTAAATGACTTCTCTATCATTTTATCAGTTCAATTGTCTAACGGTCAATGAACTGTCCACCAAGACATGAGTGGTTGATGTCCAGTCTATTTGCTACATCTAAGTAGTCCGCGTCGTCAGCCTCAAAGGCATCGATACGACGATTTCGACCAACGTCCGAGACTCGTCTGTATCTCCCTCTTGCAGCCATTATTGGAAAACTTTAGGGGGTATAAAGTAAAATCTAGCTATATGATGCGATCGTGGCAAATGCTGTGAAAATTAAGATTTTGTTTTTAACTTAGGGATTCATATAGCATTTATTTGGTATGTTTCAAAGACGAGACCACCTGGTTTAATTCCCCATTATGTTACTTTTGATAACACATAAAAATGGATTCCAATGCTTGACCAGGCATAAAATTCGTAGAAAATTGGCTGCACATTTAGCGAAATTGATTGTTGATAAATTAAAAGGAATACATGTACATGATTGCGGGTGAGCATTTAAATTCGCGCTAAAATGAATTATCGATATACAACATTCAGTGCACATTCGGGAAATCGTGTGCCGATTTCTTACGACTGGAGGCACCATTATGCAAACACGAATTATCTATTGTTAAATAGAAAACGGGAATGTTAACGTTCATACTATTTCGCAAGAAAACGAATGCACCAGTTACAAATGTATGTGCACATTTTGCGATATTGTCCGGGAAAACCTATATTTTAATGTCTCTTCTGTCTAATTTTCAAAACACTAGATTAGGGATGTCTGTACCATGCATGCAGTGCGTTTAGCAGGTGTCACCTCTTTCAAAAGACTAGACCACCTTAGGCCTTGGGCCAATTTCATGGAGCCCCAACAAGTTGCTTAGCATGAAAATTATTCTTTTTGCAAAAACAGGGTTACGTATGGTGGCACTGAAGGGACTACGCAGATCGTGAATATTGACGTCAATATTTACGACAAATTTTACGACTTTCCTCAAAGTCGCGAATATTGACGTCAAATTTCACGAATTTCCTCGAAAATCGCGAATATTGACGTCAATATTCGCGACAAAATTCACGACTTTCCTCAAAGTCGCGAATATTGACGTCAATATTGACGTCAATATTCGCGACTTTCCCAAAAAGTCGCGAATATTGACGTCAATATTGACGTCAATATTTGCGACTTGCCCCAAAGTCGCAAATATTTTGCCGCGAATTTATCCACTGAATAGGCATTCAAGACTACATTTTTCACCATTCTTCAGTTAAATTTCTGCTACATATCTACAATTGATGAAATCGAATTAAGACGCATCGAAGCGCACATTAATTTGTTGTTAGAGTTTGCTTTCTTTTTCGTTTATAGGCAACGAACTTCAAATTC
The DNA here is from genome assembly GCA_037893245.1 of Crossaster papposus. Taxonomy (NCBI): domain Eukaryota; kingdom Metazoa; phylum Echinodermata; class Asteroidea; order Velatida; family Solasteridae; genus Crossaster; species Crossaster papposus. The sequence goes on along the minus strand of JBAIAA010000032.1, from coordinate 180,589 downwards.
TTTGCATTCAAATTAAACATAAGTTGTGGCTTGTTTATTCGAGGAAGATGTATGGCAGTATACTGGCACTTTACTTTGGCGTGTCCGTGTTGTTTGCATTCCATGTACATGTACGTCATGTGTTTTGTTTTAATAGCAATATTGTTCCTTGTGCTTTGTTACCCAATGATTCAAATTAAAACCTGTGCCCTGTATCTAGAAGAATGTTAAGTAAAGTTTTAAAAGTTATGGTGATAAGTTTAAAATAAAAACAAAATCTGTTGCTACAGCCTTGTGATCGTTTGCACTGGTCTTTGTGTTTCTTCTTTATTTCTGCTAATTCTCAGACCATGTCAAATTAAAAACTAAACAAATGTTTTTAAGAAACAAAAGCTTAAATTTATCAGTGGGTCGTTATACAATTAATCAAAACAAAGTGATGTTTTTTTTCATAAATATTTTTTTCGAGAGTTCCTTTTCTTTTTCTGTTTTGTATGTAAATTTCTTTTAATCGTTTATTTATATTCACTTTTATTTTTAAGCCCATATGGCTTCAAAGAATTTATTACCCCGAGACAGCTTGGTATGCAAAGGTCTGGCCCAAGTCCTCTTTCCCACGCTACATTGAGGTCACTGGGGAATTGAAACGCTGTTTTATGGCTCTGAGGTTAAAACAAACAAGGCCTCGTATACAGCCATAATCTCGTCGACTGGTCAGAGATCACTTTAGTCGCAACAGCTTTGCCAAAAGGTTGTCTGTTGTTGCTAGTGCAGTAATAGTAGTTATCTGTTCTTGTAGTTCTTGTTTTTCGAAGTTTTAAAGACATTTCATAGTAAGAATAATCATGCTTCGCATTTTGTCGACCGTACCCAAATCTCAGTTCCCAAAGTTAGAAGTTTTCTAGCCCGTGTCGTGGTTCAATTTCGCCGACATTCAGTTATACTGACTACGGGCAGCCATCTTTTTCGTTCAAATTCGCAATACTTAAAGGTATATAACGCAGAATTAGTGTGGACATGAATTCTCCTCAAAATATCTGCCTTTATATAGGCACATACGAAATCACATACCATAGAAACGAATTTGAATGTGAACATTTGAAACATGTTTGCCAATTGATGAAAATGAATGGCTGACCAGCCTCTTGCTGCTGGTTTTTACGAAATTTGATGATCTTTGCGACCTCGTGAATTTAAATGATCTTATTTGGCCAGTGAATGCTAACTGCTCAAATTGAATTACTCATTTTGAAGGCTGTTGAAGGCTGATGCAACGGAGCATTCATTTTCAAATGAAATTGAATAAGCCGGGTATTAAATTGATTGAATTTATGTTTAAATTCGCCGGGAAAACCTATATTAAAATAATGAGAATTGCATACTCAAATCAATTATTTTGTCAATTCTTTTGTGAAAAGTAGGTCACCGTGCCTTTTCATATGTTACCATGACCTTTGACCCAAGTTTTGTAATAATGTATCATTCCGAAAATCAACAAAATGAAAATTACTTGATAGAGCATGTCTTCCTCTATCAGAATCCACTAAGAAACAATTAGGGTCCTCAAAATTTACAACTTTATGACTATTTTTGTACAGTTGGTAGGTTACAAATTAGCCAATTTATAGACTTTACATTACAAATCCACTAACACAATTTACTGTTATGTTTTAATTGTTACTCAAATTATTCTTAGTTGGGGAATTTTTTCATTTTGAGAGCTGATGTGGTCTAACCAGACCCATACTTTAAATTATTAGCAGTGGCGCACCCAGGATTTGGCACCCAGGATTTGACTAAAAAAGATAACAAATTGACAACCTTGGAGGGGTGGGCTCAAGCCCCTGTATTCCTGAAATATTCACCTTAGCGGAATATCGGAATGTCACACGTATAGAATGTATAACTAACATTGATAATATAGTTAGGGTTTCAAAGATACTGGATTCCACTTAAAAATGAGGCATCAAACGTCTAAATCTGACAATGTTTGACAGAGTTATAGCCAATTTTCCAAAAGGGATCAAGTTGGCCATGGGACAATTTTTTTCGATATTTGTTGGCCACTGTGCAAGTTTGGACTTGAAATCAAGTCGTTAGACATTGTCGTCTTTGTCTGTGCAGGCGCCACCAAAATGAACCAGCGCTGGGCCACTATATCCGCTGGCGTCAGCTATGCACGGACAAAGACAAATTAAGTGTATAACAACTTGATTTCAAATCTACACTTACACAGTATCTAAACAGAATCGAAAAACTTGGTCCTATGGTCAATTTGAGCAGTCTTGGAAAATTATTATTAACTCTGTCAAACAGTGCCAGATTTTGACGTTTGATGTTTCATTTTAAAGTGGAAACTAGTAGCTTTGTAACCATATCTATATTATCGATGTTAGTTATACATTCTACGTCTGGTATTCCGTAACATGTCGTTGCCTTTTTTGACACCCCTTTATATCTCGAAGAGTTTGTACTCACCCAGAAACACCGCGGATGCTGCAACAGCGCAGAGCGCGATTAGCGCTTTCGACTCCATCCTGAGGCACTGCAACTCGCACAAATGAGCTGCCTAGGGCCAATTTCAGAAAACATGTAGGCGCACAAATTTGCTTAGCATGAACATTTTCTCGTTGAGGAAAACAGGGTTACAAATTTAATTTTCAGTTGATGTTTACTGTTTGTGACTGGTATTCTGCTTAGTATTAAAAGCATATGGAGTTTTGGCTGGTAACCTGTTTTTACTGAGCAAAACTATTTTTGTGCTAAGCAAAATTGTTTTATGAAATTGGCCCCTGCTCTCACCTTGTAGATAATAATTGGAGGCGCGCAAGCGTAAAATCTTAGTATTAATTGTCTGCTAGCTATTAACGTAATGCACTTTTTTCTTTATTTCATGGCACATTATTATTATTATTTATTCGGCCTTCCACACCAGGTACAAAGTACAAACATACATGACAACTATACAATTCCAAATTACACTAAAATTAAAACGAAAAAAAAACAACCTTATCCAAGTTGGCTAGGACTGACGAAAATATAATGACACATCAATGACACTTAAAGGAACTTGTTAAGGTTTTGTCTTCTAGATTAGACAATAAAATGGGCAAGAAGCGGCGAGAGTTTAATCAAACTTATACCGGGTTTAAAAAAAAGAGAGAAAATTAATCCTCGGAGACACCAAGGGGCTCACTCGTGAGGCATGTTTTGATACTTTTGTGTATAACAACAACAAAAAATGACCAATTCCGCTGAATTATTTTGTAACTATCCTTGTACCCCACCCGTCCACCCGTATATTATGGTGCATTCGTAAATGTGACCAACTCTGCCAAAATAAGTTTAATGTGTTAAAAAAAAAAAAAAAAAAGTTTTCATTTGATATGGCACAACTCTGTAGTGTAATGCATCGGTCTTTTACAATTTTGAAAAATTTGCTTTTTCTCAGTTATATTCAGAATGTCTTTGAAAAGAAATGAAGGTTTACAATTGTATAGTGCTTCATCAGATGCTATGGTAAGAGAATGACAACACCTGTATTCAATTAAATTTAGGGATCAAAACAATCTTTTCAATTGTACAAAAAGTGATGGCAGTAGTTTAGTCGGACGGAATGAAAGGCAGTAACGTTAAGTGAAAATCTGGCAGGCCTAATGTTATGTTTTTCTGGTTTTTAGACCAACATGACTAAGGTTATGACTTATCCTACTTATATGCGTGTGAGAATAGGGCCAATACCCATCTCATTCATGTCGCAAATGTAAACAAAACGGTTGCCATCTTTTCAACAATAGTTCGACTAGAGCCGTTCGAGCGAACTGCATTTGAGCATGCGCATTGGTAAAGCAGAGACTGACTAATGGTTGACTATAGTTCGCGCCCGAACTTGCTCTAAGTTGTTACGTAAGTATGTATACCTTTTGTGTAGGTCTTTTCCAGTTTAGCTTGGAATCCAGCCAGTTCAACGGAGTAAATGTACTTTATCTTAGGCCAAATCCTGGAAACGATCCCGACGAAACCCTTGAAAAATTCAGCGTGGAGTTTCCCAGCTCTCTTATAGGATTTGGCGTGAGGGCGGCATTCAAATCACGCCGAATCTCCTCCGATATCGCGAGATTCGGGTTAACTCTGCCCTTGGTGATGTCATCAAGCAGGGTGCGCCAGTTGTCCTCGAGCAACTTCATTGCTCTGTATACCAGCGCTGTGAAAGGTGCCATAAACACACCGAGGTATTTGTCTCTAATGGCAAATAGAAGGTGGACATAGTTTGCCTCGAGGTCGAAGGAGATCTGGAACCCAGCAGGCGGCGTGTTGCTCATGTCTAGAGTAAACTGGTCATTTGGCGATACATAGTACAATGGCGAGACGATATGACCCGATTTGGTTTGATCCAAGTTAGGTTTGCAATACAAATTGCACCTACGCTGAAGAGGACTCGGTTGGCCAAAGGCTTCCGTTGCGGGGAAGATGACCTCAGACAACACGAACCAAATCACTTGTGGTCGTGAAGCCACGATTGGAATCAGCTTACCGATTCCCGTTGTACCCGAGGTGATGCCGAATCTGACGACCTCCTCTCCAACGCACACGCCTTGCTCTCCATCAGCCAACCTCTGCATGTACTCCTTATAATGATCGTAGGAAGTCAGAGGATGTATTCTCTGTAGATCGGCCACACTCTCGATGTCTCCCAGGCGGTACCGTCCCGGGCGATGATTTGATGCAGGAATTTGTCCTGGGCATGCCGCGGGTTTCTCCACATTCGTCTCAGCTTCGACTTGATGAACGGGAAGCGCAGGGAGTAGACTTGGTTGTGCACGTAGCATCTGAGAAGGGACGGAAGAGTGTGATCCGGAGAGCACGGGATGATGCTCATGTGAAAAGCGACCAGGGAAGCCAACAGAACGAGACTTGCTAGCAATCCTGGTTGAAAAAAAAAAAAAGAACACAGGGCTCATATTCATGAAACCTTATTAAAGAAAAATTCCATGCTCAATAATATTTTACCTAGTCTAAAAGAATATATGGTAACATGCTGAATCCGCAGAGAATTTGTTTTGATTTGTTATCGAGAACGACTCACGCGCCTATTATATTCAGGATTGCTTGCAATTCAGGAGTACGAGTTCCTTGACGCGGCCAACTTCATTATGCAGACGTATGTTGTACGGCGCCCGACTATTGCGAGTACACGTATTGCATTTATGTGCAGAATATCGACTTGACGCGCCACAAACTATAGTTTATTGTTGTATTTGTTGAGAAGAATAGAACATCTGTGAGCTAGTAATTATGGCACCAGGTCCTTCTCCGTATGTTTTTGAACCCACTTTCACATGTACAGTACACATTATGTATACACTATGCCGTACACAAAAGGGTTCACTTGCATTCCGTGCAGACATACGTCATAATATCTCGTATGTACCGATAAACCAGAACCAAATGGCGGCTCGCATGACGGTAAGCGCAGTGCGAGAAAATATGTTTTATATGATTACCGAAACCGATAAAAATGAAATAAAAATCAAGTCCCAATGGCAAATGATACTCTTTAACATTATGCATTTATAAATTATGGGTGGAGTTTCCCTTTAACTTAGCTGTCAGCTAACCAGATAGCATGCTAATATTGGGCCAATGTTTGTTTATGGCCGGCAATGTCGGCGTTGGTATTAAGGTTGTTGTTAACAATGTGTCAATGTTGGGCAGTCGTCATATCGTTCAAATGTTGGATATAATGTTGTCTTCGCACTACAGGTTTCATCGGGCTTACGAGTTATACGCTTTCGAGAGATCCTTAGTTTCATTACCAGAAATGATTAATAATAATACGATTCGCACATTAATTTTTTGAAAATATCATCCTTGAAAATGCATAAAACGGGTGAATTCAACACTTAATGTGTGGAATTCATCAGTTTAATGGAAATCCCAACTTCTAAAGAATAATCACAGACCGCACACTTATTAGGTAGATTCAACACTTTAGTTTTAAACGTAAACGAACACAAACCTTCAAATAAGCATCCATGGCAAAACTAACTTCCCCGATCTATCCAAGTTGCTGTATAGTCCCTTTAAACTCATCGTGTGCCTTATAAACTGAGCAGTGTGAAATGGTCTTATGTCTCGCTGGATACTTACCCTCCGCACAACTCCAAACATTAGAGGAGTCGACCAACAAACAACCAACCAACCAGGCACCCATAAACGCCAGCACGATGCCCGCAAGTCTACATCGACCGCCCCACTTCATCTTTACAACAAAAAACTCCGACTCTTTAGTCCAGTTCCGAACATAGAATGCACCGCGCCTATAGTGAGTGTAGAATCCGTTAAATGGCAACGCGTATTGATGGGTGCGTTCGTTCAATAGCTCACCGAGTCGACACTAGGTTACCACGGGATCGTTAGTTTATCTCTGACGTCATACTCGGGGCTCACCTGGGTCACGTAGTTTTTTCCCAGCCTGTTAAAATGTAAAAAGGCGGTTCAACACCCCTCGCGTCAGGGGATTCAGGTTGGCGTAGTGGTATAGAGGGGGAGGGAAGGCGCGGTTCTAAAGCCAATATATAAAAGGGGTCCCGAAAAAATAAGTTTCCCGAAGTTAGGAGTTCGAAAATACACAATTTTCGTAAGTAAGTGGTATACTTTATTACAATTAAAACCAAACCCAGTCTGACACTATGGACATCGTATATTATTGTTATTTTGCTTTAGGTGTTTTCACCGCATCTATCGCTACCTCTACAAGCGCTGGGCCGATAGGTACGCAGCCGACCGGCAAGCGATTATGAAAGACGTGGACGACGAACAGTTCTCGTCCGCCGAGGTCAACAGGAAACTGGTCGTAGACAAGATCGTCTACCGAGCAGTCAAGTCCAGGCGGCGGGACAGCGAGGACGGTGAGAGGCCGGACTACACGGCCGTGCCGCCGGCGCCAGACTCCCCCGTGAGGGACGCGCCGTGCCCGGTCAGCGGCCCTGATCAGCCAGACCCCGTCCAGTCAGGAGAGAGGAGCGATAGTACCGACGAGAAAACAGAAGAGGATGTGAGCTCATAGGAACGCATTGCGCCGTAAAATCGGGTTTATTGAGGTAGTTTTAGTAACTTTACTTTTATCTAAAAATTTAATATTCGAAAAAAATATATTTTGAAGCTGTAAGAATATTTAAACTGACGTGAATTATCTCCTAATCACTTGTAATTATACCCCCAAATACTGTGAGCCCAGCGCCCTCTACGTTCAGGGGGGGGGCGTGGGCAACAGTATTACAAGAAAGGGGTGTAAAAGGAAATTGGACGACAGAAACCAGAGCAGAGAGAAGCATTATGGAGTCGCTACTAATATAATGTTGTGTCTACATTTAAACTAAATTTAGCAAGTCAGAATTGTTAACAACACTGCAAAAGCAAGGTCTTTCTATGTTCACCTCTTGAATTGCGAGGCCAATGGCGATTTTTCTTACAAGAACACTGTAATCGATAGAGTTAAACATTGTTTTAACGTGCAGGCTGATTTTTCGTTGCTGAAATGCATTGTTAGTTCATCATTTAGACGGAGATTCGTTTGTTCCTTCAAGAATGTAGACTGGGTTTGAACATGGTATTTGTGTAAAGACAGTTCTGTATCGTAACGATTCTCTTGATAATGATGAACTTGGCAATCTTGGTCGACTGCTCATTTCGTCACCGTTTTTACCTTTCACGATCTGAACAAACTTTCGAAAAACGCTTGTAAAGTTAGTCCTTTTTTCGTTTGGCAGTTTGAAACATAAAGATCCATAGAATATAGAAGATTAAAGTAACATGGGAAAGAAGAAATTCCAATCTTCTTAAATATAGCAAACGTTAGGAAAAATAGGTGATTAGTTTTGCAGAATTAATCAATTAATATAATTGCCTCTTCGTGAAAACGAAAAAATATAAATTAGCAAATTCGCCCACGGCTGTGAGAGTCAGAATTTATACATTTTCCCATTGCGCGCCAAATTCGCCTCTTTGTGAAAACGCTAAAAGCCAGTACGCGCCCAATTCGCCTCTTCGTGAAAACGCTAAAGTCAATACGCGCACCTAAGCGCCCCTTCATAAACACGTTGAAGTCAACGCTATTTTAAATTCGCCTCTTCGTGAAAACGCAAAACGGCACTTGAGGGTCAAATCGCCTATTCGTTAATTAGGTTAATTGGAATGTTAATGATTTTTTGGATGTATAACTTCACCAGGTTGTAGATATTGCAATATTTAATCGTTTTCATCAAAAAAATAAATATCGATAAGTAGACGATTTTTCATAAAATTCGCCCCTTCGTGAAAGGATTTTCATTTTGACAGTCCTTTGGTTTGTCTGGGTGGTCTGGGCAGCCGTGCTCGACTGTACGGTCATCCTGATTTTAACTTAATTAAACGTGATTTTAACATAAATGTAATTTGTGTATTTTAACATGTAATTTTGTTGCTGTATTTCTTACATAACATAACACGTATACATATTTGTATACGTGTAGTGTGTTTTATCCTCTCCATTTATGGAAGTTTTGTCGGAAAATGAATATATAAAACAAATCCTCCAAATGTCTTGTGTATGCGTCCTTGGTGTTAAACAACCATGCTACAAAAATGTCTCCCCAAGGTACCATTTCAGTAATACACAATTGTTGACTGCTGTGATGTGGGTATAACGTTTTGAACACCCACGGGGCGCGTAGCACCCGAGATATAATGATGGTTTTCATTTAGTATTTTGCCCGCGGTCTAATTATTAATAGTCGCACGCATTTCCTCGTTTGTCTCAAACGAAAGTGAAATAAACGTACACAAGTCATGGTACGCGCACGGGGAACGAAACTAAACTATAATAATGGTCGTCACAAACGTTTGATCATACCCCTGAACAATATACACTACTCAAAAAAAGTTAAGGAACACTTTTTTCTTAACTTGTAATGTTTTTCCAAGCAATGAGTGAGGTCTAGTTCTTTCATTTTTTGTTTGTCTAGATGGTGTTCTCATTGGAATAAACAATTTAAGAAATGATTCAAAACTTCAAATGCAAATTTGTATGATGAGAACTTGGGCAATCACAAAATGGACAGTTTCAGGGAAAAGTCAAATGACAATTGTTTCAAAATGTTCAGTCTGAATGTCTTTCAATCGACTCTGTAGCGAGTATGGCCTCCTCTTGCAGCAATAACGGCTTCACACCGCTGTCTCATGGAGTTAATGGGGCGATTGACGTCTCTGACGGCCAACGCATCCCATGCAGCCTCCAGAGCTACACCCAGCTGCTGCAGTCCATGTGGCTGTGCTTCCAGCTGCTCGATACTCCTCCCCATCATGTCCCAGACATGTTCTATGGGATTCAAGTCTGGGGACCTCGCTGGCCAGTCCATGCGCTCGATCCCATGGTTCTCCAGGAACTGTGTCACCACCCTTGCTCGTTGGGGACGGGCAATATCGTCCATGAAAATTAATTTTTCCGCCGCATTTTCAGCAAATGGAACCACGATAGGTTCAAGGACTTCATCCCTGTACTTCACTCCTGTCATTGATCCCCTTGAGACCAGGTAGAGACGAGTACGGTTGCCATAGGCGATGCTTCACCACACCATGATGCTGCCTCCCAACACCATGATCCTGCCTCCCCCTAACGGTCATGTTCTGCAATACAGGGGTCGGCAAATCTCTCTCCTGCTCGCCTCCAGACTCTCACACGTCCATCATTGTGGTCGAGGGAGAATCTGCTCTCATCTGTGAACAGAACACGGCGCCATTGCTGTTGGGTCCATCCGACATGCTTCCAAGCCCAGTTGAGACGGATTTCTCTGTGAGCAGGGGTGAGTGGGACGCACTGTGCTGGCCTTCTGGCATGCATATTGGCTCTGTGAAGTCGGTTACGGATTGTTTGAGCGGAAACAGTCACTCCAGTGGCAGCAGCGAAGTCATTATTGAGTCGACGTGCACTGTGGAAGCGGTTGCGGAGGCAGACGTTCGTCAAGTAGCGATCATCTCTTGGGGTTGTTGCGGCTGGTCGGCAACTGCGGGGTCTCTCCGAGTACAGCCCTGTCTCCCGGTGTCGTTGGTTTGCTTTGCTGATGACAATGTTAGACACACCCATCATTTCGGCTGCTCTTCGCTGACTGAAGCCAGCTTCCAGCATTCCTAGGGCTCTGGCAACCTCTGGTTCACTCAGGTGGCGTCTTGGCATTGCTGCTGTCACTAAGTTGTCCGATTGTGGAGACCAATGACAGAAAATGCTCTTGCACCCACTTTTGTACCATTTCATGTGGTCAGCTGATACCCCTAAAAGCCCATTTTGTGATTGCCCAAGTTCTCATCATAAAAATGTGCATTTGAAGTTTTGAATCATTTCTTTAATTTTTTATTCCAATGAGAACACCATCTAGACAAACAAAAAATGAAAGAACTAGACCTCACTCATTGCTTGGAAAAAACTACAAGTTAAGAAAAAAGTGTTCCTTAACTTTTTTTTTGAGTAGTGTATATAATCAACAGGCCAAAATTACAGAATTAAACCTTTACAACAACTTTGTTTCTAGAGAAGAGTTAAAAACACTCATACACATTGAGGAATAATAAACTGGTATTTGCAGCCTACACGTGGATTTGTTTTCCCGCATAAACAACCCACAGTCCTACGTCACTTCAGTCTTCGGCTCTATTCTTGACCGGATCCTACTAGCTACAACCCATTCCCAGACAGTCCCTGCAAGACTTTGCACAAGTCCAGGCACAAGTCCAGGCACAAGTCCAGGCACAAGTCCAGGCACAAGTCCAGTCACAAGACCAGTCACAAGACCTTGCACAAGTCCAGTCACAAGACCTTGCACAAGACCTTGCACAAGTCCAGTCACAAGTCCAGTCACAAGTCCAGTCACAAGTCCAGTCACAAGTCCAGTCACAAGTCCAGTCACAAGTCCAGTCACAAGTCCAGTCACAAGTCCAGTCACAAGTCCAGTCACAAGTCCAGTCACAAGTCCAGTCACAAGTCCAGTCACAAGTCCAGTCACAAGTCCAGTCACAAGTCCAGTCACAAGTCCAGTCACAAGTCCAGTCACAAGTCCAGTCACAAGTCCAGTCACAAGTCCAGTCACAAGTCCAGTCACAAGTCCAGTCACAAGTCCAGTCACAAGTCCAGTCACAAGTCCAGTCACAAGTCCAGTCACAAGTCCAGTCACAAGTCCAGTCACAAGTCCAGTCACAAGTCCAGTCACAAGTCCAGTCACAAGTCCAGTCACAAGTCCAGTCACAAGTCCAGTCACAAGTCCAGTCACAAGTCTAGTCATAAAGCCAGTCATAAGTAACTGGTTGAACAACCACAAAGGAAAGCCTTTGTCAAAGCTCATTTTAAAAAGCTTGTGATTTGAATTGGAAGAATGACTTGTGATGGACTTGTGATGGATTTACAGGGACTTACAGGGAGTTGTGATGGACTTGACTACATCCCTGCCCAATCCTACCAGCTACGGCCAAACAGGACAAACAATACCGGTGGGCAATCATAAATAATCTCATGAACAGACCCACCATTGTCCAGGATTTTTCTAGACATTCTACTCATCAACACTATAAACACAGATTATCTGGAATTATATAAGTGGTGGGTAAAAAATACTTTTGTATGTAATCGTTGTTTTTTTCACGACAATAAACATTCGTGTATAGGCCTATGCTTTGATATGTGTAAATGGTCATAATTGCTATACTGTCCTCGGTTATTTGCAGCAGATAGTATGCAATGTAGTATACAGAATCGGTGATCCATGGAGCATTCCATTTTCCCTCGGCTTCGCTTCGGAAGACTAGTTTTACTACACCACTCGAAGCATTCAATATTTGTTTTATAACTCCTCACCAACATATTCTGCTTGGTTTAAAATTGTTTTAATTATTTAAATCTAAATACAGTTAAAATAAACTTTGATTTCAATACAAAATTGGTGAAAAATTACTTTGCACTTTTCTAACCCACCCCTTCACAAAAATGTTGGAACCCAGCTCTGTAGCGCCGGCTCTTTAGAACAATACGTGCTACGCGCATTGTACAACATGCACATTAGCATGCATTTGCACACAAATACCGCGCCATGGGTATAGTACTTTAGTTGCTAATACCATGTGACTCGCTCTCGGCCAATCAAAACACAGAAGCTGTGGGTGAGGTGTTATAACATCTGCTATTAACGAAACAAAATAACAAAATATATCGTTGCCATGGAAACGGGCAATGTCATATCACATGGGTGTAAAACATACCGAGTTAACGTTTTTGAATTTGTTTTCTTCGAAAACCGTTTTGTTTTAATTGGACCCTTATTCAACTTAGTTTTACTTTGACTGCAACTAAGTTAGGTCGGGGACCGTGATAGGCATGCGTCCATTGTTAGCAGACGGTTCTCAGACTTGATACATTTTCTCTCTCAATTTTGTTGAAAACTCCGTCAAAACTCAAGGGCACTCAATAAATAAGCGCAGACCGCAAACGCCCAACGAATGCACTTAACACAAACCACCTGGGCGAAGGTAATATGAAGGTTGACTTTGTGTAAGCAATTAAGTAATGTCATAATAAGTATTCATAATAATAGCAAGGTCTCATCAATTACAGAGTTAAAAGGATGCAATGCCGACAAGCCAATTTAAAAATATTGCGAGATGGCAATTTTAATGAAGGACATTGCCCTGAAATCCTCGGTAAAAGGAAATCAACCTAATGCCTTACCGTTCCCGAGAAAGGTTGAGGAAAAAATACCAGGTTGTTTTTTGTTTGACGCGGCGGACAATTCGGATTATCCGTAGACGCATTTCCGGCCGTCATGAAATAATGATGGGCTGTAATCATACAGCTATATTAATTTAATATAGCTCTATGGCTGTAATGTATCTCGTGTACTCAGACTGGTGCCGCAAATAGTGCATTGAATACACGACCGATATCACACTGGGAATTGAGGTTCCATGCCACTGTAACATCTAAATAAAGGATAGAATACGGGCGTGACGCGCGCACAAGTGGACGCACGCTCGCAATATTACGCGTAAAATAGAATTTAAACTGTGTGTGTTCCAAGAAGCTAGAGCGCTAACTTCTCATATTTACGCGCAGAAATACTTTAAATCCATCCTGTACGCAGACATTTTGAATTTATGTGCGTGTATAATATAATAACAATGGATGGCTTGAATTTTGACAGTTTACTCTAAATACAACGCGCATGCAAGTAGAACAGACGCAACTTACGCGCGTCATGCCAGTTAAAAAAAGTCACGGCAAAATCATCTGCAGCGGATACGTATGCGCACGCATTTGGGCAGAGAATAAAAATGAAACGTTCATTTGCTAATCGTGCGTTTTGCTTTTGGGCGTATCGGCTTCGGTAACGCACCGTATAGAATACAAACGCAGATATGCAAATAGCCGTACAAAAGCCGTACATACAATGTATCGAGTTTTCTGTAGGTTTGTGCACAAACATGGATGCGTCACTAGCATGCATCATTTTGTACATCGAGCCAGCGCTTCATTAGGTTAATATGTGACCGGCTCTACAATAAAGGGTACATGTAATGGACTACTCAACGTTGAGAGGGAAAAACATTTCATCAATATTGTCAGGTTTTATTCAAAGAAATGTTGATTTTGATGATTAAAGTGGAAAACACGCCCATTTTGTGTTCATCGTTCTGTTGTTCTACAACAAAGTCGGCTTTTTCAAAGCCTGTTTTCTCAGTTGTGTAATTTGAACTCCAAGGAAGTAATCAAAAGCAAACATGTCATATCTCCAAAACGGGAGTAAATATGGAGCTCTATTATATACCAACTGGAAGCTTACGCTGTGGGCTTTCCAACCATGTGTATAACTCAATTTCACTATTTTGTGACATAATACCCATTATTGTGGAGTGGTGCTTGTTTCCTTTTGCGATCGAGGATCGAAAAACAAAAGAAAACAATGGGAACAAAAGATTCTCGAAGGACGGTTTCTTTGTCCTCGATTGGCAAGATAAGCGTAAAGCAATGGGGTTAGGTTTCAGTCAAGGAATAAAGGAAAACACAATAGGGAATCCTCGGTCGTAATGGCAATTCACGAACCTCGGGTCACATATAGCTCTATGGTGTGTTCTGAGAACAATTAAGCGTGTCTAGGTTTTATTGTAGGCACACGCGTTTTCAAACTACACGTGTGACTGGAAATGAGACTAGTTAACACAGTACGCCATTTTTGTGGAGTCAAAAATCGGTTCTACAAACTGGCGGACCGTTATTTGTCACGAAATTAAACAAAAACGACGCAATTTGAAGGAATAGTTGTGTGAAACTACATATTCTATTTTTTAAAAGCTTTAAAAAATATATCCATTTCATTTGTATACATGAAAACGCCAGATCCAAAGCAATGTGCCCCTTTAAAACCCTCGGAGACACCGACCCAAACAAAACCCCACCGTGGCACTTTGGTGCTCACGCGAGAGGCATCTGTGCAAAAGTAAAGAACAGTGTTGTGGGGCGGGGGGGGGGGGGGGGGGATGGGGGTGGTAACAATTGTTTGTCTAATGGTGTGAGCATATCAATAGACCTTCCCTGGACACGCACACCAAAATTAATATTAAAGCATTCTGGCATATCAACATTGTGCTCCCGCGGAAGGCATATGTGTAATATGTATAGAACTGAGTTCACAGGGCTGGATTGAAGGGTGAACAAACTCTGTTTCAAACATGCTTTTACAGACTTTATGGGTTGAGTACAAGGATAGTTAGAAAAACAATTCAGCAGGACTAGCCTAAAGATGTCGTAGTTATAAAAGAATATAATAATCTGAGGGCTGGAGTGAAGGATGAACAAACTCTGTGTCAAACATGCTTCAGATTTATATGCAGATTTATGTGCACATTTCTGCCGCGATGTCAGCACATACGACGTTTTGAAAGTTGAACCACGACGTTTTGAATGTTATGATGTTCTAAAACGGACAGGCAACGTCACGTTTTTAGCTGGTTTTTGCTTAGCATAACAAGCACATGGAGTTTTAGCTGGTATACCTGTTTTCTAATGAGCAAAACTATTGTTGTGCTAAGCAAATGTTTGTGCTTTACATGTACAATCTAAGCAAACAGTCTAATGTTTCATTACATTAAAGTCAACCTTACCTGCTTGGCAAGTCGCTACAGTGAAACACACTGGCCAAAAGAACAGCATCGAAGCCATTGCTGAAGAATATTTAAGCTATAATTCCATAGATTTCCGATTGCGTGTAAACACCTTCTTGGAACTTCTCCACTTAATAGGCGCGACTTGTAGAGGACCTACAGATTGACATTTTGATCTCGCGATGTGGGGGAAAGAAAGTAACTGGTTTACGTGGGCGGCACATTGGGTCACTGTCGCGAGGGTGTACAAATACAGCAAATTAAAGGTTGGATACACCATTGGCAGATATCAAAACAATTTACTACCGAATTATTACGAAATATCTTACTTATTTGAAAGTAAATAATGATCCATCCAGCAAATTAATTGCGCTAGATATCCTGTAATTGTTCTGAAAATTGAATTTTATAAAACAAAAAATCACGATCGCCGTACGGCGATCAGGAAAAAACTAAGAACAACATAAAAACAACTGTCCGACGCCGGTTAAAAACAAACGCCGGTTGTTGTTTTTTGTGTGTTTTTTGTGTGGTTTTTTTTTTTTTTGGGGGGGGGGGCATTCATGATTGTAAGACTTCGGAGAGGTCAGTTAAACGATATTTACTGTAAAATACCACCCCCCCCAGACAAAAAAATCAACCATTTCCTGATAATTTAAGCAATTACCAATAGTGTATCCTACCTTTAAACGCCACATGGCACTCGTGTAAACTCGGTCTGTGTGGAAAGCCACCTGTTTTTGAAATCGTGAGTCGAGTGTAAATTAAAGGTAGTATAAAAACCATTTGCTTTTGCTGTAATTTTAAAAAATATATGGGTTAGGGGGGTCTTTTTTGGTAAATATTATTGTGACGCTGAACTGTTTTTAATGTTTTGTGTTCATAGATGCTGGGGGAAAAAAACAAGAAATTTGGGCAAATAAATCCTTACTTGGAAAATCAGGTTATAGGAGACGAAAATCAATGTGATCGTTGTTTTTTTATTGTTTAATTTGTATTAATCTCTACTCTATAGGGAAAAAGAAGTTGTAGACAAAAATACAGCTAGAGCTCATAATTTGTGAACAGGTGGCTTATTAAAAAAAAACATTATGAACAATATTCTTAAAAGATTGGCTAGATTTTGCAACAACAGCAGATGAAGAAGGAAGCAAGTTCTAAAGTCTAGCATAAGTTGCTGTGAAGGACCTCTGATGTTGTGAGGTTCGTAACTTTGGAAGAACAACTGGTGTATATTGGTGGGATGCAGATGACTGCCTTGTAGAGCGACGTGCTGTAAGTTAAGGTACTTTGAGACTGTCAAGAGACTGTTATGCTAACATTACAAAACCGAGCCCAATCGAATGCATTATTTGGGTTATTATGTTGTGTTTATTGGGAAGTAGCGTAATCATTTAGCGTAATCAATTAAACAAGAATTCACAATACTACCAATGAGTCCGTATTTCAGTCCGAAATTCATGCTACAACTGCGTTACGTGTACATCTCCATAAAAGAGTCGTCGGGTTATTTATCGGCTCACTGCTCGTTGGGCGTAATGGCACGTCTCACCGAACAGTTGTATTTATGCGGGTCTGCGTACTAATAATTATCAAGAGAAGCCTAATCACATGCGAAAACATATACAAAGGTGTATTTGTGACGTACAACATTCTTGTATTTTATTCTATTTAAAGGGAATATACAACATTTGCAAACATAACAAATAAAAACTAACAAATTATTATGAAATACCTTCCCGGACTGTTGTTGAATGATAGTCCAAAGCATCATGTAAAATTATGGCACTTGGTGTGGCGTCATTTTTCAATAAAGGTGAACATAAATTTCCAACGCTAGTCGGCCGACCAGCGTTGGAAAACAAAAGTTAGCTTCTTTCAAATACTACGCCCAATTTATCATTATCAACAGGAGAAACAAGAAGATTGGCGGCTTGCTTGCCAAGCAGCATCAACGCAGACAGAGACGTTTTAGACGTCCCAAGCCCCAATCGACAACACCCCCTGCCAATACTGTTATTAACCTTTCCTCCTCATCCGTATCAGATGCTGAACACAAACTTCTCTCCAAGGGTCTGAACTTCTGTCCCACTCCCCGTACTGTGAACCAGGTACAGCTCAGCCAAGATCTTACGGAATACTATCGTAGGATCCGTCTCCGTGAGTTTTTTCTTGATTCTGACCCTTGTGACCCAGAACCCTTCCGTGTCAATAGCGCATGGGTACCCCCCAAGAATCGTGTACCAGCTATCGAAACATACGTTCAAGTTGTCAATACCCAAGTCACTAACCCTGGTAACTTTCCCCACAGGACCCATGATAATCTCCCCAGGGAAGAGCGCCTTGCACTTGCTGCTTTGCGTTCTCGTACAGACATCATCATCAAGCCAGCTGATAAAGGCTCAGCCGTGGTCATCATGGATCGTCAGCAGTACATCGACGAGGCCCACCGTCAGTTGGACAACCGTACTAACTATATCTGCCTTGACTCTGATCCCACAGGTACATTCTCTCGAGAGATACAGCAGTTGCTTGATGACATGCGATCACGTGACCAACTGTCAAAGAAAGCTCACAAATTTCTTTCACCCACCGACTGTAGAACTGCCAGGTTTTATCTTCTCCCCAAGATTCACAAGACTGGTAACCCTGGTAGGCCTATCGTCTCGGGTAATGGCTCACCCACTGAACACATCTCCCTGTTTATTGACAGTTTTCTTAAACCCCTTGTCCATAGGATTCCATCATACATCCATGACACCCCGGATTTCCTGCGCAAGCTCGAAGGAATCAAGGACCAGATTCCCAGAACGGCCATCATTGGGACCTTTGACGTCTCATCCTTGTACACTAACAAACCACACGAAGAAGGTATTCGTGCTTGTTCCATAACCCTAGCTAGGGCAGGACACACGACCCCTCCCATAAGTGACATTCGCGCCCTCATGAAACTTGTACTAACGAAGAATAATTTTTCCTTCCTAGATAAGCACTATCTACAGGTACATGGCACTGCAATGGGTACTCGTATGGCACCCTCCTTTGCATGCCTCTTTTTGGGTGACCTCGAGGAACGCATGCTTGCCTTAGCACCGTGCCGTCCCTGGATCTGGTGGAGATACATTGATGATGTATTTTTCATATGGACCAGTGATGAGGACAGTCTGCTGACTTTCACTAATCACATGAATTCCTTCCACAGGACCATCAAGTTCACATCAGAGTACTCACATCATCAGGCCCACTTCCTGGATGTCACTATCCGCAAGGAGGACAACTTAATAACCACTGATCTGTATTCTAAACCCACAGACACACACCAGTATCTCCACTCCTCCAGCTGTCACCCTAGGCATTGCAAGACTGGTATAGCATTTAGTCAGGCCCTCAGACTCAAAAGGATTTGTTCTAACGACTATGATTTCTCCAGCCATTCACAGATACTGAAGAACAACTTGGTTGCCAGGGGTCACAGTTCCCGCCAAGTTCAACGTGCCATTGCCAGAGCCAAAGCCGTACCTAGAAATTTGGCTCTAAAGCTAAAGGCCTCCCAGGCTAATGCCAAACCCATGATCCCCCTGGTGACTACCTTTCACCCCACTCTCCCTTCCCTTCGCAAAATCACTAACGACAGCCATCACATTCTCCACACTTCAGATCGCCTTGTCCGGGCCATCCCCGACAGCCCTGTATTGGCCTATAGACGCCCTCAAAATCTACGAGACCTCATTGTTCGAGCCGAAGTTCCCAGCTTGGATGCATCTCCCCCCATCCAGCACGGAACTTTCAAGTGCAGTTCTAGATGTGTGGTTTGCCAGATCCACATCCAGGAGTCTGACTCTTTTTCTGGCCACTCTTCTGGTACTACTCATATAATTATTGGTAACATCACTTGCAGTACATCTAATGTCATATATCTCATCTCTTGCAGGTTTTGTGGAGTTCAGTATGTCGGAGAGACCAAAAATGCCCTAAAAAAGCGTTTCTACGGTCATCGATCGACTGTCAACACCAAGAAACTGGATACCCCTGTAGGACATCACTTTAACCAGCCTAACCATTGCATTTCTGATATGATTCTTCAGGGCATAGAATCACTTGGCCATCGGAAAGACTCAGTCCGCCTCAGCCGTGAGAAAGTGTGGATGAATCGTCTTCGGACTATTCAACCACATGGGCTTAACATCCAACTAGGAAATGATTAACTTCTATTTCTTTTTTCATTTGTCATCTGTTTCAGATTCATTCCTTGCCAGAATTTTGTTTTTGTTTGTTCTTACTCCTCTGGTTTTCCTCAACCCCCACCTCCTCGTTACTCCTATTCATACTTCTTTGTTAGTTCTTCCCTTTGATCTCCACCCTGGACCCCTTTCCTTGTGGCTTTACCCCTTCTGTTTTTGTTCCCACCCCGCCTTTGATCCTACCCACACTTACCTCGCCCTTTAATCCCTCAGCCTAATCCTTCTTTTGTTGTTTGTTCCATTGAACTCTGTGCTTTTTTCTTTTGTGTTTTTTTCAGCTTCAATGATGTGCATCATGCTGTATTTTGCCCTATATGTGTTTGTTTCTTGTACACAGTCATTTAGTCTCTGAAGAAGATCTTGTTAAGATCGAAATATTAGGCCCTCTTAACTTATTTAATTTATCATTTAGTCAGTTCACATTTTGTTATTTACGGGTACAAGCCAGCTAGACTGGTTTCCCGACCGTACAATTCCCGGATGTTTATAAATTGCTCCGTTTTATCTTAAAGGTAGTATACACCAATTGCAGAAATCGAAACTATTTACTACCGAATCATTAAGAAATAACTTCAGACAAGTCAGTTAAACGATATTTACTACAAAATACAACCCTCCAAATTTACCCATTCATGATAATTCAAGCAATTACCAATGATGTATCTTATCTTTAAGTGGGGGTCAGGGAACCAGACTACAAGAATATGATTGTTTTTCTTGGTTTTTTTTCCAAGAACACAAACCTTTTAACAAGTCAGTGTAACAATATATTTGCTATACAATACCATGGAGCAATAAACTAGACAATACTAACTCCCAAATCCATTCATTTTTGAAAATTACAGCAAAAGCAAATGCTGTATATATCTCTTCAAATTTCGCAATGTTTATTTGACCTCGTTATACACCGTATTATCTTGTTTATTGTGACAGCATTTTACAGTTTTTAGCAGAGGCCAAGGTCCCCATTAAATTGGATTGAAGGGCCTTTCCATCAAGAATAAACTGTGTCAGAGAATCAGCCAATCACAACAGGTTTTACATAGAGTAAACAAGCCACGTGATGGCCATCAACCCTGGCCAAGCTACCAGTAAGTTTCTTCAGTTCAACTGTGATTTGTTCGCTTTCAAAGCGTGCAATGCATTACAAGCGAAGATTGTCACTGTCAAACTGAGTATTATTAATATTTTGCATTTCCTAGCCGTTCAGAACAAGACATTTATGTTGATGCCGAGATAATCGTCTGTGGAATTTGTTTTAACTTGTGGACAAAGAACAGCCCCCTTGTCGTGTTAACGATTAGAAGTCAAACTGACGTAAGTATTAATTTCATTCCGTTTTGTTTTTACTTTATTGTTTGCAAAACAAATTGACGCCATTTTATTGTGATGGTTGTATTTTTAAATACCTGTACAAAATAAACAAAAACAATCGACAATCTCTGACCATTATTAAATTGAAGCATACACCCTAAAAGCAGATTGGTTGAATATAACTAGTTGATTGGTAGAGGTGTCCATGCAATAACATTGGTAAATTTTAACCAAAATATTGGTTATTTTGCCAATAGTTTAGTTAAAATAAACCAATCAGTTGGTTATTTCAACCAATCTGTTTTTAGAGTGTAACAGAGTTTGTTATTATGTTAACGTGCGCTTTTGTTTATACCACTGAAAGAAAAAAATGTCATTATAAGCAACAAAATAAAGTGATTTGTTGTTTTATTGTCAATCGGATTTAACAATATACTCTTGATGAGAAGCGCAACGAATTCACGGACTAAAATCTTAAACGCATGGTTTTTTTTCTCACAAGTTTGGATTTAAATTCTTGCTTAGTGCCCTAATTTTTCCTTCGAATTTTCCTACAATAAGTGATACCCTGGAAAAAGGAAATTTCTAGTACATTACACACTTTAATTTAAATTTAGGGCAAAACTCGGCGCGAAAGCGACTGCGAACGCGATTTTCTGACACCATGGGGAGTTTTTTGCGCATGTACACAACAAGATTTGACTATTCTTTCTTCGAGAAAACAGTTCATCGTATGCGTGTAAAAGCATGGCGGTACCAGCAAATGTAATGCGATTGCAGTGCTCTGAAGTAAGGCCGTGTTAGAATTGCTGGCTTTGGCTGTGACTTCGGAAGTTGCTATGATGTTAATATGTGCTCGAAACGATTCGCTAGGTTTATATATAAAAACAAATTACAGCGTACAAGCAGCAAAGTCGAGTCGAGTCGAGTCGAGTCGAGTCGACTCGACTCGACTCGACTCGACTCGACTCGACTCGACTCGACTCGACTCGACTCGACTCGACTCGACTCGACTCGACTCGACTCGACTCGACTCGACTCGACTCGACTCGACTCGACTCGACTCGACTCGACTCGACTCGACTCGACTCGACTCGACTCGACTCGACTCGACTCGACTCGACTCGACTCGACTCGACTCGACTCGACTCGACTCGACTCGACTCGACTCGACTCGAGTCATTTAAAAAAAAGTGACTCGATCAAGTCCAGTCAAATCATTAGGTCAAGAAGGTCGAGTTGAGTCGAGTTAGGTCACAGGGAGTAGTCGAGTCGAGTCAAGTATTTTGCTCGCGTCAATTCGAGTCACAAATATTTTATCGCTACACAATAAATGAACACAAGCTACAATAACACTAGGTGGAAGTCCACGATACGGTGTATGTTTGTTGTACATGTATTATAGAGGAAGAAAAACAGACGACCGCTGTATATGTATACATGCGTCTGTTTATGGTGTAAATGGAGGACACATACCTGGCGACACGAAGGTGAATTGGGGTTAGGGTTAGAATCGAGGACGACCTCGATTGAGATTCGTGTACAAAACCAATGAGAGCCGCGGAAAAAGTTAGTAGTACAAACAAAGAAAATTTTCGAGAGGAACAAAAGAAACTCCTCGATTTACACCATGAAACAAACGTGTATGTAATGATGTACATGTACATGTACGTATGTATTTACTTATTGGTGAACATAGACGTGAGGTGAACATCTCTCTGGTCAGGCCACATTTAGAATATTGCTCAACAATCATCAAACCCCCATCAATCAAGTATAAGCCATCCAGAGGAGAGCAGCTAGATTTGTGCAGAACATCTATCAGCGCAATGAAAGTTTTACTGCAATGCTACAGAATATGCAGGGGCCTTCACTTCAAGCTAGAAAGGAAGCAGCCACAGACATTATGATGTACACAATTCCCCACGAGCTCATTGCCATCAACAGGGATCCTGTACCTGACCCCAATGACAGATACAAGGACATCCGTGCCTACAGCTGTCCGGCAATTAATATTGCATCTTCTTGGCAAACTCAATGTTGATTATGGCATTCACATCCTAAGTTTTTAAGCAAACTGATTCTAAAATGGAGGCCATTTTGAAATTTAAGACTTTTCATCCTAATACCCCTGTCGGACCGGTGTGCGATCCCACGGCGACCTTACTGCGATGCAGTTTTCATCAAAAACGCAGTGGGGTCGCCGAAAACTGGCAAAAAATCCTGAAACCTATGAGGTAGGTAGCTCACAGTACGCTCTTGACTCGCTCACTGCGCTCTCACTACACTCTCACTGCGACATATGCGTTCCCAGTTTGATCATCGCCGCGCTCTCACTGCGCTCCTACTACGCTCTACGCGATTTTGCTGCGACCAAGGCAACCTCGCTACGACCTCGCTACGACCTTACGACGCTCTCACTACGTCCCTACTACGTTCTGTGCGTTTGTACCGCGTTCGTGCGGCGACTATAAATACAGCGAGCTCGATGTTGCTGGATATTTGCTATCTGTTGTACAATGTTTATGTTCTGCCTCTCTACAGCCATGGTGAAGAGGAGATGCACATTAGTATGTTGTGTGGAGGATATAGGCTGTATTTATACCATTTACGCATGTCAAAGTCAGAACGTACTATACACGCAGTATAATCGCAGTATAATCACACTGTGATCGTACAGGAAGCTCCATAACATCGCCATGGACGCATTCGGGGGGGGGGGGGGGCATAGTCGTAATGGCAGCCCCGTGTGGACGCAGTATGAGCGTGAAGAAGCCCTATAAGACGTAGTAGAAGTGCAGTATGAGCGCGGTAAGAGCGTAGCTATGGAATAACTTGCCTCAGTGCATCGGTCACGCCACATCACTAACAAAGTTCAAGAAAGATCTTAAGACTTTTCTATTTTAATTGGTTTAGTTTTTGTTCCTTGTATTTTGTTAAGCGCTCTGATACCAGTTTCTTCTGTGTTTGAGCGCTATATAAATGCTCACATTTCTTATTATTATTGTAGTGAGAGCGTGACAAGCGTACAGTTGTCGTACTTCAGACGTACTTCAGTCGCAGATTAGGCAGACGGCGATACCAACTCGCTCTTGTTACGATCATGCCACGCCCAGGTAGACTTCACTACGTCCCAAGTACGTTCTTTGATATCCCACTATGCTCTCACTGCGCTCCCGTTGCGTTTTGGACCAGATCGCCGAGGTTTGGCGACCATGGAGACCCTCCCACGACCTAGGTAGACTCTACTACGTTCTCATTACGCTCTTGGCAATCCTACTGCGCTTCTACTGCGTTTTGCAACTTTTGTAGTCGCCGTGGGAGCGCAACGGCAGCGTAGCTCCGGTGTGACAGGGGTATAATAGAGATATATTAGCAAGTCAATAGTATGTTTTTAAACTCCTTAGCATAATACATGTGGGTATTGACACCAAAATGGAGATCATACGAAATTCCAATCCTGGGTTAAAAAACATTGTCCTAAAGTGGCGGCCATTTTGAAATTCAAGATGGGTATCAACCAGTGAGATGGTATCAATCAATAATAATTGTATCTGTAACTCCTTGGCTTAATAAATTGAAGTAATTGTCAGTAAAATGAACTTCGCATAGCATTAATACTTTGATTTATTAAACATTTGGTTAACAAATGGCGGCCATTTTGAAATCCAAGATGGCGGCCATACGGTTAATGGAAAAAAAATGTTACCAATACTTTTCTGAAACCTGGATGTCTACTCTTTCCAATGAAACAAAAAAAGCATCCTTAGCAAAAAAAAATGCACAACTTTGAAATCCTACATAACAGCCTACACTAGGAGTTTTCCGCAACGCGACATTGCGGTTTAGCATGATACCTGTCCAAATGGGAATACGCATATCGTTTGGGAATACGCGGTTCTAGATTTCGAATCCAAGTTGGCAAATCACGGGCCGAATACGCGGCAAATTAAAAATTGTAAACAGTATTCAGCCTGATATTTGCCCACTCTGGTTCGAAATCTAGAACCGCGTATTCCCAAACGTGTCCTTAAACAATATGCGAGACTTATTTACACGGGTATCATACTAGGCCGCAATGTCGCGTTGCAGAAAACTCCGTTAAAGATGGAAAAAACTAAATATTCAAACCTAGTTTTGTTTATCACTTGCTGGGTTTGCTCTTTCGAAAACACATGAATTAAAGAGATCACAATCTGATTTTTTATACAAACCATTTTTTGAGTTTGGAAAAACTCACCTTCACTGTCAAATTTGTCCCGAAAACCATTCTTTCCTTAATGACTAACGAAACGAAGCGTCTGTATTTAAGTTTAAATGTTGCGCTGGTCATTCCAATTTTGTTTGGTTTTGGGGGTTTATTAAATCACGGATATTCTTATGAATGAACTCATCAAAATAAAAAAAGCCCCTAATGTCAGTATTCATCGGTAATTTTCGTTTTGTTATCGTCCCTCTGTTGCGGGTCACCGCTCATGAATAATGCATTTTAATTAATCTAGATTTGAAAATGACACATGCGCACAACTGTATGTCGCTTAAGAAACGGCGGTGTGACAGGTGCAACCAGGTTATTTAAATGACAATAAGTCAAAGAATAACTTGAGTGCAAGTAGCAAGCTTGAATGCGTTTGTGCCACTCACGCTGTTCGCATACTGTTAGGACATACATGTACTACATTTCGCGCTGTACTATAACGTGCGACCGATACGGAAGAAAATCATCCGAGTACTGCGACAGGCCACGCCTCGGCCGGGAGAACCCAACCAGCGTTCTTTTACCTGCTTGACTCCTTTAAGAACTATTTGGACGATAAACTGAACACTCTCAAGAAACAGATAACGGATTCAAGAACCGGCTGCACAAGATATATGCAACCTTTGCCAAAGAAACAGAAACAGAAACATGGGGATCCCATAAACAAGAAACAGTGGATATCCAATAAGGAGATTTCTGACAAGGTAGAGAAAGCACAAAGCCTATTCTCGATCTCTAAAGCAAAGTACGGGGAAGCCAGGCAAGCACTAGATCCTATTATTAAGGACATGTAGACAAATTACACAAGCTTATACGCTTAGCAGATAAGAGAGAGGCAGGGTGGGCGCAGTTGAGGAATACGAGTCTGACGAACTTGCATCCGATTATAGCGACGATAACAAGAAGATACTATCACATCAGCCCAAGCAAGAGCCTTGCGTAAGAAGCGATAACTTCGTCAACAAACAACCGCGTCGCGAAAACACTCAGACAGAAGGGTCTTTTGGCCACACCCAAGCCACCACATGATGACATCTGCTTCGGCTATAGACTACGGCCGTTCCGGTCATTGGAGACGCTTCTGCCCGCTCGGACGTCCAACCCGCGGGCCGTCTGCACTCTTGCAGGCAAGCACCAGTAAGCGCTGAGACCCCAACAGCAAGCAAGGAAGAAAAGTTACAGGTTGGTTTAGATACATTGCTTGTAGGCATTCAGAATTGGCTGTGTCGTGCTGGAGTTAGTAGATCAGTAAAGAGTACGGAGAAAGTAGTATAATAGTGGCAATTGAGTCAAATAGGCGGGTAGATAATGATATGTGACCCGCTCCAGGAAAAGGTAACATAAGTCGTAAAAATAGAGTTATGTACATGATTGAAAAGTCCAGAATATAAGCTTTCATTTGGTACATAGTACAGCTCCATAGCCCCTCCCGTTCCGGTGATATGACGTTTTTGCTTAATAATGGTTCCATGGAATTCAAAATACACAACTGAGAAAACGGGCTTCGAAACGCAACAAAACTAAGACAATACATTGGAACCATGCACTCTTAAAAGGTTTCGTTTCACTTTATTTATCGAATTCCATCTTTTAAAAAATTAAATCTTAAACTTTGGATATTAAAGATTTCATTTAAGAAAAAAAATGAAAATCAAATTTTGACAAAAATATTTACCCTATTAACTTTAACAGGCCATTACTCATAAATGCATAGCGCGACTTATGTCACCTTTTCCTGGAGCGGGTCACATATATGCCTAACAAGGTTGCAATGCGAATTGTTGGTTCATTCAACTTATTTCATAGTTCGTGATCAACCAGAAATACCCCGGTGAATTACTCAACGAATCCGTTGTTGCCACTTTGCAAGGCGGGTCTTTGCATATTAAACTCCACATGCTGAGCGTCAACATCTTTAAGTTTTGCGAAGAGAACGGCATTTTCCTAATGCCTCAGTGGATCCCTAGAAATGTTAATTAAACCACCGACGAAATTTGCAGAATTACAATAATCGATTTCGACGACTGGTGCGTCTCCCATTTATTCTTAAAATTCATCGATTACATATTCGGTCCCCGTACCATTGACATGTTTGCCGATAATGCGCCGTATTTTTGGCCGCATGAGGGCGCTGTAAGACGCCAGGCAAAATTATTTTATTGAACTTAGTTTTTATTAGTAACTTTACCTTTATTTAAAAATTGAATATTAGAACAAATATATGTTTTGGAGCTGTAAGAATATTTAAACTGACGTGAATTATCTCCTAGTCGCTTTTAATTACACCCCCAAATACCGTGAGCACAGCGCCCTCTACGTTTAATAATACGGCCTATTTAAATGCTAACATAGCTAAATTTAATCCCAAATACTGGTGCGAATAAGACAATAACATGACTCCCTCGGTCTCATATCGTGCTGGGTATACAACTTGTATTCCTTTGGCCTAATCCTCCTTTTGTTGGTTGTTTCACTCATATGAAGCAAAATATGGGACGTAGAGAACCCACCCTCCTTTGTAGAGATCATTGTGGGCTGCGGAATATTGTAGTTTGTTTGAGGTTTGTAGGGAAATTCGTTAGGTAACAATAGTTCAGGGAGTGTATAGGTATGGTGGACTAAGGGGGGAGTCGGGAGTCGGTCCCATGTCTTGCTGGGTACAGTTCCACTATGACTGAGGCTATAAGCCAGGCACTCCGTGCATGACGTCACTTGCTCACATCCATGCCCACATTCGAATTATAGGTGCCTTGTAAATAAGACTCTGCTCCAGCCGTTCCAGTATTATCAACATTATAAACAAAAAGAACATATGAAATATGCGATAGTCTGGTGGATAATGTACCTGTCTCAATATCCACAGGTTGTGGGTTCGAATCCTAGTGTTGCTTTCTATTTGTTTGTTTGTTTTAAAGTTAATTTTAGTGAATTATACACCTAAATAATCTCATCTAGATAAGGTCTTATAGAAAAAGGTATAAAAGTCGTGCATACGAACAACTAGGGACTGTATCCATTTATTTTGTACATGCGGTACGCCCACGTGTGTTTAGTGTTCTTATCTGGGCGTCTGTAATTGGGTTTTCGATGCAGCCAGTTCTACGTTGTAACGTCATACACGGAGTGCCTGGCTTATAGCCTCAGTCTTCCACTATGTTACTTCTCTGTTGTTTCTTCTCTTAATCATGTTGCGCATCATGTTGCGCATCATGTTGCGCATCATGCTTGCATGCCCTCCCCCTTATGTTTGTTGCATGTACACATCCATTTTGTCTATGAAGATCTTGTTAACTTGCAAATCAGTTCGCTAGCTGGCTCAAATATAGGTGTGTTTTTTTCCAGAATAGTTTCACTTACGACAAATCAATGAAAATGAATCCGTGAACGAGTAGAACTGGTAGAGCTAGAAGAGGGCGGGGAGTAGCCGCTCGGTGTAATATGGAATATTGAACCCCATAAAAAAAGCGTCTTTTCTCCACACCTACATGTAAAACCGCGACATGTCATTATAGTATTACAGCTCGTGGGTAATTAGGAGTTCAATATGAGTAAAACAATCAAATTAGCATCGTAATTTACGATCAATTAATCTTGATTCTCAAGTTCATATCCGATAAAATGAAAACAATATTGAATAGGTCGTTAGTTTGTGTGAACTATACTTTATTCTTCAACTCAATAATATTGTTCAATTATATTTTTCATCAAGTTAGATTGTACACTATATAAAACGTTATTTAATTTGAACTTTTTAATTGTTTTCACATGTTTAGTCAATTGTTTTCACATGTTTAGTCTATGTTTTGTGGGGTTTATTTTCTTCGATTTAATGCACAATATGAAAAAAAACAAATTAAAACCATCATTCGATATCTTATACAAAAATCAAGTCTGTATTTTAAAGTTGTTGTGTTTTTATTCTGGGATGGTAACAAGAGTGATTGAGCCATTCCAGTTCAACAATTTTAGTCTTTATTATCTACTTTGTTTTTACTCTTTATATACTTGATGTAGAAACAGGATTTAGTCGTGTGTAACCCAAGACATGCAATATATTCAAAGATGTTAAAACAAAAATGGTTACAGGGACATTTAATAAACTGCTACAAAAGCTCTAAACATAGTGGGTTTTGGGGTTGGGTTTTTTTTGTGTTTTTTTTTTTTTTTTTGGGGGGGGCTGCTATCTTGCTAACCTGTTTAGCTGGTACCAGAAGTCTGACAAGACTTCTAGCACATTAATTTACAAATGCTTAGCACATTAACCAACCGTTAAACTACTCGCTCTATTTAGAAAACTGTTGATCATTTTTAAAAATATACAGTTAACTGTATATTTTATTTAAGAATGCACAGTTAAATTTACATTCTTAAAAAATAGATTTGCCGCAACCTGGGATATCGCCAAAATATTAGAAATCAAGAAAAATGAAACACCACCTGCAACAATATTGGATGTACGTCTAAAACATTCCAACATAAAATGGCCTATTATTACGACGAAGAAAAAAAAGGGGTGAACATTTCTTTAAAGCAAGATCGAAACGATGGATTGTGATTTAAAATATTTACATGTTTGTCATAGTAATTTATGTCATGTAAATCTCATTGGAGATAGTCCATAGTTATAGGTCATAGTTCGAAGGTCCTAAAAAGTACTCGACTACGCAAAGTGTTAAAGGCAGAACTAGTAGTATACACCATTTACTTTTGCTGCAATTTTGGAAAATGGATGAGTTAGGAGATTAATATTTTATAGTAAATAGTAAATATTGTGTTGCCGACTTGTTTAAAGTTTGTTGTTCAACAAAAACAAGAAAAAAGTGCTGTTCGTGCAGTCTGGTTTCTTGACTTCCTTCAGACGATTTCAATAAATTGGGAACGGTTTTAAAAATAGTCAGATTTTTACAACGATTACCGGCCGGCAAATCGTTTAAAATTGATACAAAATTCTACAGATTTCACAGAATGCTTGAGACTGTTTGCACTTAAAGTCAATAATAAAGATTTCATAATAGTTCAGTAGTTTTGTTTTGTTGATGTTTGCAAATGGTGTATACTACCTTTAACTTCAATTCATAAGTTTATTAATTCCTTGTCTAATACAGTATTAACTTCTAGGAACGATCTTTCAGTTTAACATCGTCAGTCAATCAGACATCCTCGTATAATATTAACACCACAATTCATACCGTT
The DNA here is from genome assembly GCA_037893245.1 of Crossaster papposus. Classification (NCBI taxonomy): domain Eukaryota; kingdom Metazoa; phylum Echinodermata; class Asteroidea; order Velatida; family Solasteridae; genus Crossaster; species Crossaster papposus. The sequence goes on along the minus strand of JBAIAA010000032.1, from coordinate 150,427 downwards.
GAGGATTCCCTGTTGGACTTGGGTCGCCGATACACCTTCCTTACTACTTCCTCCTCTTCCACGTGCCACGCCCCCCTCACGAACACCCGGTGGGTGGTCTTTACCTACAAAGACAACATTTCAAATTATATGGTGTTCTAAAACGGAAAGGCAAGCGTCGTAGTTCAACTTTCAAACATCGTGGGTCAAATTTTGCAAACGTCGTATTTGTAAACGTCGTGGTTCAACATTTGTAAACGTCGGGGTTCAATTATTTGTAAACGTCGTGGTTCAATATTGTGTAAACGTCGGGGTTCAATAATAATTGTAAACGTCGTGGTTCAATAATATTTGTAAACGTCGTGGTTCAATAATTGTGTAAACGTCGTGGTTCAATATATTGTAAACGTCGTGGTTCAATAATATTTGTAAACGTCGTGGGTCGTGGTTCAATAATATTTGTAAACGTCGTGGGTCGTGGTTCAATAATATTTGTAAACGTCGTGGGTCGTGGTTCAATAATATATTTGTAAACGTCGTGGTTCAATAATATATTTGTAAACGTCGTGGTTCAATAATATATTTGTAAACGTCGTGGTTCAATAATATATTTGTAAACGTCGTGGTTCAATAATATATTTGTAAGCGTCGTGGTTCAATAATATTTGTAAACGTCGTGGTTCAATAATATTTGTAAACGTCGTGGTTCAATAATATTTGTAAACGTCGTGGTTCAATAATATTTGTAAACGTCGTGGTTCAATAATATTTGTAAACGTCGTGGTTCAATAATTGTGTAAACGTCGTGGTTCAATAATTGTGTAAACGTCGTGGTTCAATAATATTTGTAAACGTCGTGGTTCAATAATTGTGTAAACGTCGTGGTTCAATAATTGTGTAAACGTCGTGGTTCAATAATTGTGTAAACGTCGTGGTTCAATAATTGTGTAAACGTCGTGGTTCAATAATTGTGTAAACGTCGTGGTTCAATAATTGTAAACGTCGTGGTTCAATAATAATTGTAAACGTCGTGGTTCAATAATATTTGTAAACGTCGTGGTTCAATAATATTTGTAAACGTCGTGGTTCAATAATATATTTGTAAACGTCGTGGGTCGTGGTTCAATAATATATTTGTAAACGTCGTGGGTCGTGGTTCAATAATATATTTGTAAACCGTGGTTCAATAATTGTGTAAACGTCGTGGTTCAATTATTGTGTAAATATCGATGTTCAATTATTTGTAAATGTCGTGGTTTAATATTTGTAAACGTACTTCAACTTTCAAAACGGGACCGAAGTTTCTGTGTTTAAAAACGACTACCTTTCTTCAACTCACCTCTCTAACGAGTTTAGACTCGTCCATTAACACCATACCAGGGAGGAGTTGCAGATCCAGCTCAGACATCCGGGAATCCTGCCAGAAAATGTTGTAACTGAGTGAAAGAATGTAATTGGTTTCGTTTTGTCGCAACAGTTTCCCTTCTTGCATTTGTTATAGAGCCTGAAAGTACGCCATTTTGTCTTTGCGCTTCTTGACCCCTCCGTGACCTCTCTATAGGCTATTTACATGAGGCAAAGTCCTGCTGTAATTGTTGACTGAGTGATTTTTAAGCGTACTAAATTGTACTTATGACCTTCACATCCTGTTTTTCGTACCCGGTCTCCTTGTTCGATCACATCTGTTTTCCTATCGCGTACTTGCGTGAGAACGAAAATAAAACCGATGTAAACCTTTACCAACCTACATCAGATGGATTCTAGATTTTTTACAGACTTGTTTGGATCATTCTTTCAACAATTCTTATCAACAGTCATTTTAGATTTGTCTCTAAATAAAAACAAGTCCTTCAAGTTTATTTAAAACAATAATAATAATAATCCAGAAATTGTACTTCCGTTAGACCAAATTGTTCTTCTTCTGAGTAATTCGACAAAAAGTCGCATTAGGCTTCTATATACTTTTTTTTCAAAGAAATAGTGCATTGTGGTTAATAAGAAACTCAATGTAACTTATTTTTAAAACAAACTACAATAAACTTTAAAATTAGAAAAGGGAAATAACTTCGACGTTTTCATTGAAACTAAACAAAACTCGTAATTAATGTTAGACTTTTGTCTTTTTGTGTGTGTAATTGTCGGATGTCATTTTGATATGTATCTTTCACTGTGCGCTGTGAGTAGAACTATTATGAACTATAATTATTTTCGCTCGGCGGGCAAAAATGTCGACGATATTTAAGTACTCGACGTGGGGACGATTTCATAAAACCTGTAAGCACAACAATTCGTTAAGCAAAAACAGCTTTGCTTAGTAAAAACAGGTTACCAGCCAAAACTCCATGTGCTTTTTATGCTAAGCAAATTCCAGCCGAGTACCAGTCAAAAACAATATACATCACCTTAAAATTAGATTTGAAACCCTGTTTCCCCACGCCCCCTGATTTCAAGTCTACACTTGCACAGTGTCAAACAAAATCGAAAAACTTGGTCCCATGGTCAATTTGACCCCTCTTGGATAATTATTAATAACTCTGTCAAACATTGTCAGATTTGGACGTTTGATGTCTCATTTTAAAGTGGAAACCGGTATCTTTGTAACCAATGTATATCATCGATGTTAGTTATACATTCTACATGTGGTATTCGGTTATATTTTGTTGCAATTATGTTTTAGACACCCTGTATATAGATATTTTATAATATATATTATAGATACTCACGGGTCGCAACGTACGATGGGGAGTTGGTGTCCTAGGTGCTAATGCCCGCAGGGTGATCTCCCCAAAACCTAACAATCATTGACATCGTTAGAGCAAAATAAATTCCCCAACATACATGTAATTCCATAAATCACAAAAACGTGATTATACACCACATTAGCCTCTGTCATGAAATGACGAAAATCAACCGAAGAGGGCGTTTTGCGGAAATTTGTCAATATGGCTTTCGAGCTCGCGCGTAAGACTAACGTAAGTAGCTATACCATGGAGGAAAGACAACAGATAGTTAATGAATTGCGGGGAAATACTTAATAAAAAATGGCCAATCATAAAACTAGATTTTCTTTCCTGCACTTGAAAAGACCCGCCGTGTATTTATGCTCCTTAGAAAACCGGTTAGGCCAAATTAACATTTAAACAAAACAAAAAATTCAGTGGCACTGAACTGAAGCTTTATTTGAAAGCCATATTTGAATGCCATACAGTAAACAAACAACTTGATACATGTACAAGCAATATTATTTTTGTATTTTTAATAATTTTTTGACATCAAATATAAATTTGGGGCTTTACACACAAGCACTTGGTTCACATAATTACTATATGGACGTTAAACCTCAAATTTCCTGATCCTGCAATGTTAATTTAAAAACCAGTTTTAAATACTGTCACATTAAATGTACAGACGCCTGTGAAATCTAGTAATATTTTATCCTTTTATTGACTGAAACCTGACATTAAAAGAAGTTCGTAAATATTAAACTTGGATTTTTCAAAAATTATTCAATTGCGCCACGACCAATTAGGGAGCACTCGGTCGATTGTGTGCACAATTTCTGGACGCCACCGTTTTGGTTTTTTTCGGACCAAGCTTACACCTAAATTGTTAACAGAGGGTAAATAGCAAGCATTAATAACATTAACATGGTAAAGGTACAATGAATTTGCAGTTTGTCAACAAAGAAGTATGGCAACATTGCATGAGGAAAGTCGGCCCAACACTAACTGTTCATAAACAATGTAAACGTCGAAGTACAGCTATAGCTCTCCCAAAGGTCGAGTTGTCTCAACGGGCGAGTTGTCTCAACGGGCGAGTTGTCTCAACGGTCGACTTGTCCCGAGTCGAGTTGTCTCAACGGTCGACTTGTCTGACATCCGCTAGCTACGCACGTACGTATATAGCGCAGCACGCTTTCACAAACTGACCATTTTTTCAGTCGCTGTTTCTTTTTCTTTCGTAATTTTACGGTTTTGGATGACATTTAGCCTTATGCCTACGGTTTATCCTTTCGAAATAACCACAGCCTTCAGAGCTCCGTCGTAAGCCATAAAGTTCTGACATCGACGACACACGTGTTTCTGTTGGTAAGCGCCGCCATTTTGACAATTTTCCTCGCGTTGACCTTTTAGAAAGGTCATGACAGAGGCTAATGGGCTTAAATCGGTGAGCAATTGACGCCCTTGATACACGAACATCTTCATTTAATTTCGTGCAGTTGGTGACAAGCAGAAAGTGGCTGTGTTGGGATATAGATTAAAAGCAATAACAATAAGAACGCTGGTTGAAAACGAACGCCGTTTTTACTTGCTTTTCTCGGAATTCATGATTGTAAAACAGGTCAGATAAACTATATTTACTATAAAATACAACCACCCAAATCCACATATTCATGATAATTCAAGCAATTACCAATGTATCCTACCTTTACATCCACCCATTTATGATAATTCAAGCAATTACCAACGGTGTATCCTATTTATGCTGACGTCTGGACATTACTTACCACCAGGGTTGTAGTCGAGTCCCTGCAAGTCCTTTCACAAGTCCTTTCGTGGAACCAGTCACAAGTCCCTTCATAAAGGCAGTCACAAGTAACTGGATGAACAATGACAAAGGAATGCCTTTGTCAAAGCTGATTTGAATAGCTTGTGATTTGAATTGAAACTGAAGGACTTGTGATGGACTTGCAGGGACTTGCAGGGACTTGCAGGGACTTGCAGGGACTTGCAGGGACTTGCAGGGACTTGCAGGGACTTGTGATGGACTCGACTACATCCCTGCTTACCACTCGTGTACTGCTAACTAGCTAGTGCTGCATGAGATTGGCCGCCCTTGTGTTCATTGCAAGCATTTTATAAATACAAAATACACCTAAGCCTTGATGTATAAGCTGTAGTTGTGGGTAGACATATACATACTTTCGAAGCCGTCATTGTCAGCGGGCCTGGCGAGGGAATCTGGGCGGTGATTGGACGCTCCGGGCCCCGGGACCACAGGAGTGAAATCCACATCGATGTATGAAGGTCCACGGTCCTTGGGAATCCTTTCAGCTAAAGATGAATCCTGTTGTCGGAAATGTACGTCTTAAATTTTTACTTTAGGGTAGGGTAGCCTAAGGGTTTAGGTTATAGGTTTTGGGTATACATGAGGTTATATATGAGTTTGCGTTAGAGTTAGGTTATAGGGTTAGGACAATAAACCACCGATATAAATCGTTTAACCTTCGGTTAGTTAGTTGGTTTTTTGGATTGTTTCTGTGCAGCTATCCTTCTCTATGGACGGCGCTTGGTGATTGTGGTTGTTCCATATCTATCGGCAATCATAAATGCCCCACTAAAACAGAAAGTGGCGCAAAGCCCTTGGTTCTTTCGTGCATGAAATTATTAACTGCTCATTAGTCAACTGAAGACATGAAGATTTGATCAAAGTGTCATTTGAAAGAGAAGATCCGAACCCATCGTAAGAAATGTCCCATATACGCACAGGTTGGCCCCCGAAAGGTAATGAGGCAAAAACTACCAATACCAATGGATGGAGAATCTTTCAAGAACAACAATTATACCAAGATATCTTGATTTAGGCTAATAGTTTTAGCTGCAGACTCGATTTTGTGAAGTTAAGTCAGTGGTCCTTTCGCACCGACCAATAACTATAGGCTAAACCGCGTCATGTTAAATTTGCAGGCGCGGTTCAGTTATTTCTCGGTGTGAAAGAACCCGACTGTGCTTTACAAAACGGGACCTAGAGTTAAAACTACTAGCCCAAATTGAAAAAATCTCGGTATCATTTGTCTTCTAGAAGGATTTTCAATCCTTTAGTTTCGTTTTTCCTGACCCACCCTGTACAATCCTGGATCTTCCCATCATACTCGTTCAAAGGCACGGCGAATAGAGCATGCGCAGTAGTTTATATGCGCAGTATCTCGTTTGCGCACTGCGGTCGCAGAAATCGGTGGACAATATTCGTTTGTTTGAGGTTACAAAATGATGTTTGCGACAATTAAACCGTCAGTATATTCAGAGGAAGAAGCTATTAATAAATCCCTCGAAGACACCGAGGGGCTCACTCGTGAGGCAAGTTTTGATATTTGTGTGTATAACTAAACAAAAAATAGGCCAATTGCGCTGAAATGTTTTTGAAACTATCCTTGTACCTCACCCATAGACTGTAAATGCATGTTTGACACAGAGTTCGTTCACCTTTCAATCCAGCCCTCAGAATTGTTTTGTTGGTATAACTTTGACATCTTTGGGTTAATTCCGCTGATTTGTTTCTTCTAACTATCCTTGTACTCCACCCCTATAGGCTGTAAAAGCATATTTGAAACAAAGTTCGTTCACCCTTCAATTCAGCCCTGTGAACTCAATTCTATACATATTACACATAATGCCTTCTGCATGAGCATCTAAGTTCAACCGTGGGGTGTTGAATTGTTTATATGCTAGAATGCTTCAATATTTGGTGTGTGTGTCCAGGGAAGGTCTATTATAATATTATCATACTATTATACAAACAATTGTGACCCCTAAACACACTTCTATACATTTTCCACACATGCCTCTGTGGGGTTTTGTTTGGGTCGGTGTCTCCGATGATTTTAAAGGATACACCCTACAATTACTTTGTTTGTATACATTTACCTTACGTGCAGACAGGTGGTTAGTGCGTTTCTTGTTCTGACCAACTATGCTGGCAAGAGCTGTCCGAACCTAAACCCAAACAATTACGCAAAAGTAGTACTCCTGGCCAAACAAATTCAACTATTTTAATCGTCTGATATTGTTTTACAAGGTCACCCTGTGTGTGATAATTATATGGTGTACTAATTGATTTTGTTGAATGGTCGTCAACAATAAACACATTTGCATAAAACCAATTATAAATGTCTTGTGTAATATAGATAACATTGTATTAACCTTTGAGTTAGTGAAGCAGCACGTTGAAAACACACATGGTCCGAGAAGTGAGTTGACCACAACGAAGAGCCATTCGGCCGCTGTTACTTTACCAGTGGGTGCAGCTAATGTTAGCGGCATCAAGACTATCGATGCCGTTGCCAGAACAGCCGTTAGTGCAAATCTTTGAAGATCATGTCTATTGGGAGAGGGGGGGGGGGGGGGGCGACAAAGGCTTGAAACTGAATCCGACTTAAACACGCTGATTGCAACAAACGAAAGATAAAAAAACAAAACAAAAACGAAAGGATGATAATTTATAATTGTACTTACTTTATTTCACTGGTATTCTGCTCGGACGTTCCACTCATTAGTGCGCACTTAGCAGCAACGAGCAAGAGACAGAAAACCAGCTAACACGAACAATGAGAGACAAACAACTATTTTAAAAATTAATACACCATTGGTAATTGCTTTAATTATTATGAATGGGTGGTTGGGGGGGGGGGGGGGGGTATTTTAAAGTAAATATCGTTTAACTGACCTGCCCGAAGTTTTACAATCATGAATGCTGAGAAAAGCAAGAAAAAAGGCGTTCGTTTTTAACCGTTGTCGGGCAGTTATTTGTTCGTGATCGCCGTCCGGCGATCTTGATTGTTATTTTTGTTTAATTTAATTTTTCTGAACAATTACATAATATCTAGCGCAATCATTTTGCTGGATGCCTACAATCATTATTTACTTTAAAATAAGTAAAATATTTCTTAATAATTCGGTAATAAATACGCCGATATCTGCAAATGGTGTATCCTACCTTTAAACCAAATAGGTTTTTATTGGTCGTCAAAGATTTACATATGGCACACAGGGCACAACGAATGCCAAAGGTGCCATCCAAACAACAATAAACATGCTACATGTAGTAATGTTTAATGGTTTCTGTTTTCAAATGATTTTTGACAAATAAGTAAGATATTTTTTAATAATTCAGTAGTAAAATAATTCGATATCTGCAAATGGGGTATCCTACCTTTAAACCAAATAGGCTTTTATTAGTCGTCAAAGATTTACATATGGCACACAGGGCACAACGAATGCCAAAGGTGCCATCCAAACAACAATTAACATGCTACATGTAGTAATGTTTAATGGTTTCTAATGATTTTTCACAAATAAGATATTTTTTAATAATTCAGTAGTAAAATAATTCGATATCTGCAAATGGGGTATCCTACCTTTAATTACAATTTGCAGTTTTGTAATTATTTTTTTGTTACTTGCTACTGTGAGCTCCAACACACACAAACAAACATTTACAACAGTTACGCCCACAGCTACAATTAATGTTCAATTACTTACGCTCAAGATTACAACAGCCGGCAACAGAAACGCCAAGAAAAGAACCTCAAAGTCGGCCAGACATCTGTATATCCAAAAGAATCCTGAAACTTAGTTTAGGAACAATTTCGTAAGTGTGACCACTCGTTATTTTCATTTCTTTAAAGATCAGCATCCAAAATCTTTCAAGATCTTTCAAGCCTATGTAAATCAGTACACAACCTAGTGTAAACTCAATCAATGTAAATGTACATGTACATTCACATATACTTTTACATATAATCTGTCAAGATCTTGAAAGATCTTTCAAGCAGTGGCAACACTGAATTGTGTAGACAGTCACAGTATGGTTCCCGCCAGAACAGCAGCTATTTTTGATGAATCTTGGGTAAGGTCTGGTAACCGCCAATGTCCCGTTCAATACCAAAACAGTAGGAATTTTTCCCGTTTCCGAAAAAGTCCGAAGTTTGCCGAACACGTTCTAATAATAATAATAATAATAATACATTCTTTTATAGCGCATTTCTGAACTTGGAGAACACTCAATGCGCTTTACACATGTTATACACAAATTAAAGATTACAAGATTACAATGACTTCCTTTACAATAAATAATAATACATGTAGCTTAACAAAATTTAATACGATTACGTATAAGCTGCTCGGAACAGGTGTGTTTTTAGTTGTTTCTTGAAAAGTTCAGGGCTTGTTAGGGAACGAATAACACAGGGAAGAGAATTCCACACAGTGGGTCCACTGTAAGCGAACATTCTTTCGCCATAGCTCTTCGTTCTCCGTGAAGGTACTTGCAGAAAATGTTGGGTGGACGATCTGAGCGTTCTACTCGGTACGTACGGGGAAACCAGTTCAGAGATGTATGGTGGGGAAAGACCGTGAATAGCATCGAACGTGAGAAGTAAGATCTTGTACTTGATGCGCGATCTGATGGGCAGCCAGTGTAGTTCTTTGAGAACAGGTGTGATGTGATTGTGTTTTTTAGATCTGGAAACAAGACGTGCGGCAGAGTTCTGCAGTCTTTGGAGCTTGGCTATATCCTTGTCGGAAGATCCAAACAGAAGACCGTTGCAGTTATCCAGTAGGGATGACACAAAAGCATGTACTAGAATTCCAGTAGTCTTCTTGTTCAAGTAGGGGCGAATCTTGCCAATACGCCTCAGAGCGAAGGAAGCATTACGGCAGACTGTATTGATATGTTTGCGCATGCAGACATTTTTGTCGATTATGACACCTAGGTTACGCACGCAAGGGGATGGCCGGACCTGGCCACTATGTGTTGAGAAAGGGGCGAGTTCTTGACGTGGCCTGAAGAGAAAGGAAACGTGAAGCACCTCCATCTTACTGTCATTGAGAACGAGGTGGTTGACGGCCATCCAGTGTCTGACTTCCTGCAGGCATATCTCCAGCCTCTTGGTTATCTGGACTCTGTCTGAGGACTTCAAGGAGACATATATCTGTGTATCATCTGCATACATCATGGTGGAAAATCCATGTGCATGGATGATGTCCTGGACTGGCGTTGTGTAGCACAACCACAAAAAAACGTTTACAAAACGTTTTTTTTGAACGTTTAAAAAACCAATTTAAAACGTTAAAAAAACGTTCAGAAAACGTCCGATTGTTAGCTGGGGTAACGCCTTGAATGTTGACTCTCTGTTCTCTTCCTGAGAGATAGGAAGAAAACCAGGCCGATGCTACACCAGTCACCCCAAATCTGTCCCTCAGTCTGGAGAGCAGAATCTGATGATTGACAGTATCAAAGGCAGCCGTTAGGTCAAGAAGAATCAGAACAGCTTCATTCCCGTCATCCAAAGACTGAAGAAGATCGTTGTTTACTCACAGCAGTGCAGTTTCTACACTGTAGTGTTGTCGGTAGGCTGACTGCTTAGAGGCAAGTAAAGAGTTCGTAGTCAGGTAAGACATTAGTTGCTGGCAAACTACACGTTCCATAACTTTTCCAAGGAATGGGAGAGTGGATATGGGACGAAAGTTCTTGAAGTTCTGGATCTAGACTAGGCTTTTTCAGCAATGGTGTGATAAGAGCTGATTTCAGTGAGGTAGGAAAGAGGCCCAATTCAAGAGACTGATTGGACATGTCCGTAATGGCTGGAATTAGGGTATCAAGGCATCTACTCAGCACGCTAGCAGGAACAGGGTCCAATGCACATGCTTTTATCTTCTTTGATTTGATGATCTTGCATACATCGGCCTCGGCCTCGGAAAATTCAGCCAAGAAGAGGGTTGCGTTGCGACCTCTGGCAGGTGGTCTGTAAATAACAACCATGGTTACCGAGTCATGACCAGACGAACTTGCCGTCACTTCTAAGCACTCAAATGATTCAAACTAGTGAGCTATTTTCTTGGTAATGTAATTGCTCTGTAGAATGATACATAGTCCTCCTCCTTTCTTTCCCGTCCGCGGGAGTGTGAGTAGGCGATAATTTCTGAGAGTATTTTGAAGATCCGCTAATGCAGGACCATCACGTCTATCCCCTTTAAGCCATGCTTCAGTAACAGCCATTATGTCAAGTCTCTTTGTCAGAATGAAATCACAAAGTTCTGTTGTCTTGTTCATCATTGAATGTGCGTTCCAGAAACCGATTTTCGTAGAAGTGGAAGTGGCCACGCCATCACCATTTCCTGCCACTGGTACGATCTTAAAGGCGGGAGGTCGAGACGATTTGAGGTCTTGCTTGGCAGACTTTGTTCGATTAGTAACTGTCACAGGAATATTCCTCTGCTGTTTAGCCCATGATCTTCTGCCTCTTCTGGTAGGTTTAATGGAATAGATTCCCAGATTCTTCACATTTTGGTAAACGTCAGGGGGAAGTCGGGTCCTTCTTATGGCTGCATCGATCCTAAACATATCATCTTGACTGTATTGACCAGTTTGCTGTATGTGTGTAGTTGCCATTGTGTGTGTGGCCGCCATTGCCAAGAAGATCATACAAGTACAATGAAAGACAAAGCTCCCCATTGGTAATTGCAATTCAGTCACAACTATTCAGAAACCTCATCAGTCATGCCCAACAAGAAGAAAAGCTCACTTGCAGCAAGCACAGGGGGTAATTCATCTCGAACAATAGACTCCTGGATCACCACACAATGGGAGACTGATCAACCATGCATACATGCAGTAACATGGAGGACAACATGGGCTGCAGTCTATCCTTCTAGATGAAGAAAAGTTTCCCTCAGTATATTTGCTCAACCTGATACCCCAATGTCTTCAGAATGATCTAGCAGGATCCTGAAGACTTTACAAACACACTGGTAGCAAAATGAAAGTGTGACTCGTAGCAAAAGTTGTCAAAATGGTTATAAACTTTAGAGCCAAGTTTTGAGTGCAACCTGCAGGCGCTACATCAACTGGTTCTACTGGCATTCGGGTACAGTAATTAATGATCGCGATAGTCAAACGACAGAATGTCCGTTGATCCAACATGTTTTTAGGTTTGGATTTAAATCGAAACTAGTACTAGTACAAAAATTATCAAGAGAAATGCCCAATATCACTTTTTTAAGTCATTGTTGTATTGTGAATTTTTCCGGGTAAGTCTGATTCTTGAAATGTTGCAATATCTAAAATTAGCTGCGTTGCCTACAGTGCGTCATGGTCTATTTTTGTCGGTGGAGGTAAATTTACCTGACCTTAAGGTCAGAGAATTGTCAGGTCTGGGAACCAGACCTATATTGTATAGTTTATTCCATATTTAATCTTCGAATTATTCGGAAGCACCAATTGACAATAATGATTAATACATGTACTACGAAAAATGTATAGCCGCACATAAATTACCCAACCTCGTTCGCAGGGTGTCGAGCAGCGCCCTCATCGACAAAAGCTGCGCTCTCACGTGGTTGAAAATATAGTAAGCCCTGAGAACGAGGTTGTAAATTACCCAACTTCGGGCGTGTACTGGGAAACTGAGGTAGCGCCTGAAATGACGACGACCCCCGAGGGGATGCCTAGTCCAATCAGAAGGCCGATACGTCGACTCGGAAGCGACTCTGTGGCGATATGTAACGGCTTGTGTGATTGGCGGAGGAGTAAGAAACCACGAACAAACATCCATGCACAAATGGACAGGTAGGAAAAGTGGAAGGTGATGGTATTAGCTGTGCAGAAAATCTGATGGATAAAAAAAGGTGGAAAATATTGCCCGAAAAGACCAAATTATGAGAGAATCAGATCAACTTAAGAAACAAACATTTCTTTGCAAAAATTGTATTCCCGCAAAGAAAACATGGAGGTAGCCGAAACATAACCCCCCAAATAACGTTTAATCTCGAAATAATGTTTAGTAGTCCTGGGCAAGTAGTGATTTTTTCCACTCGGGTACTCGCGAACAAATTACTCGTGAGTAATCGAGTACTCTCGGGCAATTGTCACAATTTTCACAAGGGGTAAAATGACGGTCACACGCGTGTTTATCACCATGTGTTCTTATTCAAAACACAACGGTAATTTCACAGCGACTTTTGCATCGATTTGGTCTCCTTTATCGCTCAAGTGGTGATTCCTCCAAGGTAGAATTGAAAATCAATTAAAATCATTATCATTATTGTAAAAAACATCGCAATTGTCATTAGTGTAGTAGTAAAGTCCGACCGTGTTGCGGTATGAACAACCAGCTCAGTGGAACAATGCACCGACACCGAGAAACTCCCGCCATCTTGTTTATCCCCCCCCCCCCCCCCCCCCCAAAAAAAAAAGGTTTAAAACTTACCTTACTCTTAATGTCCTGCACAGACATTAAAAGACACATGTCAGTCGTTGCTATAGTAACTAGAAACATGGTGCGTAAACAATCATGGTCTTCCTTCCATAAACATCTTAACAGACAAACAAAATATATATTTTTTTTAAAGTAAACATTGTTTGAGACATTTCAACGCACGACACCGTGAACAAATAAATGAGTAAATATCTTTATTATGTCATACTATACGATTGCGGGTCAAATTCCATGCTTTTATCATTTGATTGAAGACTTTTGTTATCAACCTGCCCGACTAATATGTGACGGGGAACTTGATGTGAGATAACCATTATGTAACCTGCTCCCACGAAATCAGTAAAGTTGACATTTTGATATTTTGAGATATTGATATTTTCAGATATAATTCAGATTCCTTGAATTCTTAGCTTTAAAATGATATAGAATTTATTGGGTAGGGTATTTAAAAAATATATAATATTGACGTTACACGTCCTTCAATTTAATGTCCTTCCCACTTTTTAAAAAGTAAGCTGCATGTATGATTACGCCCCTTTCCAATAAACACAATACTTGGTAGTTGGAAAGAAATATATGTGGGAATTGTATCATGCCAAAACAAAGAAATTGGCAAGGCGACACTTGAACCAGCGACCTCCGGAATACCGGACCGGCGCTCTTCCAACTGAGCTATCTTGCCCTTTGTCAGCCGTCTCCCAAATTGTCAGTATCTTTGTTCGAGGGCGCTAGTCTGAAATCATAAACACCAGATCTCTGTTTGGCCAGGGATCACGCCCGATTTCACGATACAACCTGGAAAGCGACATTGTGGGGATCACTCAATGAGGATACGACTTGTTATCTTATAATACACAAAGATACTGACAATTTAGCTCAGTTGGTAGAGCGCCAGTCCGGAAGTCGCAGGTTCAAGTCCCGTCTTTGCTCACTTTGTTCACAAATTTCTTGTTCATTTTGAAATGTATGCAATTTTACCTAGTTAGTTTCCCTTGTGGTTTATTTGTGTCAATAAGATATTGATATTTATAAGTTATTTTTAAAAAAAAGTTACCGTGCATATCCAAGGATAGCTACAGCAGCGGTAATGGCGATGAATGACAAGACACAGCTGATTGAAACTGACCATTTAAATATCCCAGAAATACCGATTTTCCACACCTTTAGAAAAAGAAAAATAATTAAAGACGAGGATGTAAATACACAAATTGCCATGACATAGAACTTGGGAACCTACTTTAACCAGTTCGCGCCAGGGGACGTGTATACACGCAAAGTTTTCCCCAGATTCAAAACGGATCACGCGTAAACACGTCACGACTCACGGGCAAGGCCGGAAATGTCTGTTGGCAGCGAGCAAGGCCGGAAATGGGTGATAGTGCTTCCCGGTACCATCGGCCTGAACCCGCCTCGAATCGAGTTTTGTTAACAAAATAGCCCCTCGCCTCGGCTCGGCGATGTTAAAATAAGCCCGGCGCGAACTGGTTTTAAGAGAAAATACAGACTTGCCTGAATGAAGACAATGACGTCATCCACATGATTACAATCGCACGATGTAGTTCTGCCATCGCTGTGCATGATCGCGCATCTATTAAATGTGTCAGTTGCAAAACTGAAAGAAAAAAAGAGAAAAAAATCAACCTAAAATTTAATTTCTAATAACAAACATTGTCAGTTTCGTATCATTTACAATCAATACACAAATATTTCATGCGCACGCATCCTGCGCACGTTGAAACGTCGACCCCAGGTCACAGGTGAGGCAAACAAAATCTATCCAATGAGAAGTCCAGGATATACGCCGTCACCTTAAATCTGATATGCTATTGGCGAGTTGGTTGTGGAAGCCGTTCTTGATAATTCTGTATAGTTCTTTAATGTATACGAATTGCCATTGCTCGTTCTCATAAATATACATAAAATATAAAATTTTAAATTGTATTATATATTTTTTGTTATAGAAGTCGCACTTTGGGAGAGCCACTCGATAGTAATTTAGTTTCCTTACTTGGCAATCCTGCAGGGGTGTGCATTATTGTTGTTTTTCTTGTTATAGGGGTGTTTTCTTTTGTAACCTGCCTTGCTTTGTCCTGATTTTATTTTATTGTTTTCATATTTTTATGTAATCCTGCAAAATAATAAATGAAATGAAATGAAAAAAAAAAAATACAAAAAATATCCACGCACCACCCAGTTCCTCCCTGGTCCACCCTGTATAATTACATGTATACATATTACATGAGCTCAATGAATAACAAAAGAAAGGTTTCCTTAGCCACATATATATATATCGCTTCATAATTATGAAGGTTTCATAATCATACCGTATGTCTGTGTTGCTTAGGGCTTGACATTTAGTTGTCGATGACACGGAAATAATGGTGGCATTACCGCTCTCTGTAATAATCACCTCCTAAACCGTGGACCAACACAAAAATAATTAAAACAAAGGCCAAGAATAGTTTCGGTATCGTCTTCATAAAACTCTCAATTAAAACATCTGTAGTATTGTCTTGTGTGCTGAAACGGTGATGTATAGTAAGTAAAAATGTAAACATCGAAATAAAATAACATCTTTAATAGATGTCTTTTTTTTACAAGACGTTGCCAAAAAATGGTGGAATATCAAAATCTCACTAACATTTTGATTGGTCTTTACCCCGTTGTCTGTCACACTTCTTTGTTAGTTCTTTTCTTTGATCTTCACCCGGGTCCCTTTCTTCGTGGTTTCACCCCTTCCTTGTTTGTTCCTTCCCACCTAGGTTTGCACCCCTTGGTCTGTCTTTGATCCTACCCACTCTGATCTCTTTCATTCATTGCCTATAATCTTCCTGTTGTTGGTTCTTCCACCCAACTTCATATGAAGCACGATATGTGGCAGAGAAAACCCCCCCCCCTCTTTTGTGTTGACCATTGTGTTCCCGGAATCTCAGGAATTCCTTTTAGGTTTCAAGGGGGGGGTGGGTTAGGTTACAATAGTGTTGAGTGTGTATAAGGTATAGGGATGAGAGGGGGGTACCCCTCTGCCACATATCGTGCTGGGTATACCCAACTTGTGCATCCCTCTTCTGTGTTTCTTCTCCTAACCATGTTGTGCATCAGGCTTGTATGTTCCCCTTTATTTGTTTGTTTCATGTGCACAGCCATTTTGTCTCTGAATATCTTGTTAAGATCAAAATATAAGGCCGTAGCTGTTAACTTATTTTGTTTTATTTTTTATATTATATTATTAAATACTTATAGGAGAGTCGAATATTAGTCGAGACTCGATCACGTGGAGGGCATTATTTTGCAGTAATTGCCCCGGCTTTTAAAAATTGAAGCAAATTCACTGTTTATTTTCTAAAGAAAAGGGTATTTATCAAAGGGAATAACAGGGTGAGGACAATGTTATGCCCTAAGTATTTTATAGTGTACTGGACCCCCAAATAAAATGAATGCCCTTCGATGTGAATTGTCATACCTCTCTGCGAGATAAGACGAGTTCTTCACCCGACAACAAATCCGTCTCATCTATGGGCACTGAGTATAGAAGGGTGACATCCTTGTCGATGGACGTTTTGGCTTGAAAGGCACTGTAATTACAATAACACACACACACACACTTAGCAACAACATAACAACGGCCGAAGCCACAGCCAAAGCCAACGATTCGAACATGGCTTTAGTCTGCTGATAGTCTGCCATGCGTTAACAGAGGCATCTCTGAAACAACGTCTGATCAATGTGAACATATTAACATATGTGTGACGTCATTTCGAGCAGAAATGTGAATAAAGCTGTTGATAGGTGTCAGATGACCTTTTTCTGTATTCATCCACTGATCTTTAATCGGAGTCACACCATGTACTATTAGAATGCCCCCTACCCCTTCCAAACAAATATCGGGACCGGTAGTCAGCGCCGATTCAAACCCATTGATTGGATGACTTCTGCGCGTGCGCAGTGATCATTTTATTATTTTAGAGATGATGTTTACATGTTCGTGCGGGGGCCAATTTTATAGAGCTGCTGAGCACAAACATTTGCTAAGCACAAACATTTGCTAAGCACAAACATTTGCTAAGCACAAACAAGTCTTGCTCAGTAAAAGCAGGTTACCAGCCAAACCTCCATGTGCTTTTTTTATGCTAATCAAGAACCAGCTGAATACCAGTCACAAACAATATACATCACCTGAACATTTTGTTCGTAATGCTAAGCACATTGTTGTGCTTAGCAGCTCCATGAAATTGGCCCCAGGTTGACAGCAGTTGGAACGCATGATTTGTACAGTACCGGAATTAGAAACTGGAAGTTGCCAATCTAAGTAATTGTTCGCATAAATCGGAAAAAGAAGGGAAATTTGGAGCCCGACTAAAGTATAATGTTAACGAATGAACAGTGAATGACGGACTTGCCTTGTGACATTAAAGTTGATAACCAGTTCACTGGGAAATTCGTTGTACTTGTAATTCACTGTTGACTCAAATTCTTCAATAAAATAGAATAAAATCAGTACAATAAGTGAGATTGCATAATATTTAAACATATATTTAACATTTATCTGATGTAGATTGTATCACGAATGTTCAGCAAATTTAAAATAAAGACAAAAATTGTAAAATATAAACTTATAATGACACTTAGAACATTGCGTCGTGAATATACAATTTTGAACATAAACAAAAAGTTAACATAATCTGAGGGGTTATTTTAAATTTAATTTTTTTTTTAGTTCTACTTTTGTAAGAGTAACAGATCAGTACAAACAAGACAGTCTTAACCAGTTCGCGCCAAAGGACGTACATGTATGTACACACAAAGTTGTTCCTAGGTTTAAATCGGATGACGCATAAACACGTCACGAGCAAGGCCGGGAATGTCTGTCAGCAGCGAGCAAGGTCGGAAATGCGTGGGTGTGCTTCCCAGTACAATCGGCCTGAACCCCCCTCGGATCGAGTTTTGTTTAAAATGATCCCGCGCCTCGGCTCGGTGATGTTAAAATAATCCCGGCGCGATAATAAAGATTCACTGCACCTGCGCTGTAACCAAAGAAGTCTCCTGATTGGCTCTCGACACGAACAAACGGCGGGGTCATGACCTCCTGATCGAACGCAATTAACGAATTGGTGATGACGTAAGAGTCCTCTTCTTGCATTGGCTCCTCTTTATTTTTCAGCAAAACATCTGTTCACACAATGAAATGAATTATTAATTTGCATATCAATTAAAGGGATAAACTCTACAATTTTAAAACGCTGTTCAAATTTTTTGAACAACCAGGGGTGTTTAAGTACATTAAACAACCATGTGCGCTGTTTAAGCAACTTTTTTTAAAAACAGTTTGAACAACTTTTTTAAACAGGGTTTTAACAGTGCAAAAACACTCTAGTTAAACTCGACTTAAAACCAGTCAAACATTAACGTATAAGTGTGGATATACGAGCAGTTTTCCAAACCTCAGCCAAACTTCCGTTCGGGCTTCATCACCATTGCCAAACTGCATGAATGAAGCCAATGTACGGAGGCGAAACCGGGATTTGGGAAACGGCCCTAGGCTCTATTTTACCCGTGTCATCCATGTGCATGCGCATTGACGATTCCTCTGGCCACGCCCTGGCAACCGCCTTGGCAATCTGTGTGATGGTTGCCATGCAATCTAAAACAAAGTCACGTGACTGTGTACAGAAAAAAAATTGGTCGATGTTACGTTTTTACTTAATCTTTCCTTCATGGAACTCAAGACGTTTTTTTTGTTCACAAGAACCTAAAATTTGAATTTTAGTCTGAGCTGACGTCATTATCTAAACAGGGGATCTCAGCTCACTTTAAATATTCCGGTAATATTTCACTACAAAGTGACACTAACACCGAAATAATTATATTTTGTGGTTTTGATTTTGTCCTAGTCGGTTATTAATTACACATAATCTATGACCTGAATAAGTTACTAAAAACACAGAGTATAGTGTTGTCAAAACATTAATTAACATTAATTGACGTTTGTAAAGTGGAACACGGGGTCATCTGATTTTTAAATGTTCACGAGGTGTAGTTAGAAATAGTTAGTTTGATAACTCATTAATAGTTATTTTGTTCAACAAAAATCTTACATTAACGTGTCATTCAAGTCGCCAGCTTCCAGACGTAACAACGTGAATTTTAAGGCTAAAATGATTTTCACATAACCATTGCAAAACATGGTCAACTTAAAAGTTGGATACACCATTTGCAGATATCGAAATTTTTACAACCAAATTATTAAAAAATAACTTACTTATTTGAACGTAAATAATGGTTGTAGGCATCCAGCAAAATAATTGCGCTAGATATCATGTAATTGCTCCGAAAATGAAAATGTGCTTTTCTCAGCAAACATGATAGTAAAACTTCAAACAGGTCAGTTAAACGATATTTACTATAAAATACACCCCACCCCCATGATAATTCAAGCAATTACCAATGGTGTATCCTACCTTAAAACCGCTTGTATCTTAAGACACAAAAACTCTTTCTAATTCTTTTATTAAAGCTGTCTACTGTTATGGATCCCCGAAAGAGTTTTTACAAAAAAAAAGTGGTTTTCACTCTATTTGGAGTTGTTTTCACTCTGAAAAACTAAATTTCAATCTTTTTCAAAGTAAACTAGTCACTCTTTTTACAGTTAGAAAGTACGTGACCATATTAAAAGCAAACGATTCTATAATGTGCAAGACATTTTGGAAGAGGGCCACATTCCTCGACTAAGTAAAGATAACTTGATGGAATTTAAAAGAACTCACCGTTTCCACAGTAGGAATTGAAGAAGTCTTCCGAAGCAAAGCAACAAGTAACTGTAGAACCAAATCAATTAAAGTGTAAATACTGCGTAATAATCTTTAACATAATGGAGAACGCCATTTTGTCTTTGCGCTTCCGGACCCATTTGTGATCCTTCTATGGGAATTATTTATATGGGAATTATTTCATAACTGTTAATTTGTGTACGATTGCTTCGACTCAACGAGTACGTCCACATGTATTTTAGATTTTCGAGAGTGACAATTTTGGCACGATATTTTTCTTTAACATCATGCAATTATTGTTTAGTTTTTAAATGAATGAGATGCTAGCAACAATTTTACAAAGGCGTTTTCTTGGGGTGATTTTTATAAGAAATTAATGTACCAAAAAATAATCTCAAAAACTCTGACTTTCACGCGCAGATTTTCCAGGGGTCAACTTACAGGTTCTATTATGGAAAAACACATTAAACAGAAAGGGCATCAATCAGAGACGTTATCATGGCTACGATCTTGCTGCGCCATGTTGTCCCATCATGCCTTGCGCGATCTTAACCCCAGCAGCCGATTTCAAGAAAACTTATGCAATGGCCTTGCGCCACAATTTATTGCGTTAGCCGCGCCACTTTTGTTTGCTGCTTAATGTATTGCTTACGACAGTTTCACTAAAGTTTGACAGTGCCCAAGTCCGCGGCTTACGCAGTCAATTTATGTGGCGTAAGATGTGGCGTAGCGACTGAAAATGCCCTATTTTGCCAGCAAATCGTAATCGACGTAGAGCCCGTCATTGCTCAGCTTTTTAAGCTTGATGAAAGACACTCACAGTTTTATGATTGAAGTAAAAGAATTACTATTTTACCCATGACATAATTGTTAACGTCAGATTCGCTTTGGAATCGAGTAGGAACCAGCCTTTCTTTGGTCAAAAATTGATATGCGTGAATGAAATACAAATTATAGTTTTGCCTCCCATTTTAAAAGATAGCTCCCGAGATGGTGCTTGGTATACACCAGTTTACAAGACGAAGTCATCCAATGTATGTATGATCTAAGAGTTTACCTTGGCATATTCCTCCAGGAGTGAAGGATCCGAACCACTGAAGTCGAAGTCCACCAATGTCCCTAGTCGCTCGAGGAGTTGAGCCGATTCCTTCGCCGTGCCTGCTCCCGTCCCTAACGCCGACAGCGCGCTCGACAATACCTCGTCCGGCCGTGTGACGTCGGCGCGGGAAATTCTCGTCGCGGTGGAGAAAACCGCGATTAGAAACAGCGCATACACCTATACGCAGGCAAAATTATGAAAAGAATTCCATACGTGGACTTCGCTAATTTCTCCCTATACTGCGACCTCCATTAGCAATAGCATGTTGCAATAGCATGTTGCAATAGCATGTCGTTTAAAAAGTCAAATTTAGCTAAGAAAATATCAAGGCATTTTACAGAGAAAAACGGCATTTTCCAGACCAGTCGCATAGGGTTTGTGTACAGGGCGTCGAGTTACGTAAGCTAGGTATGGAACTATTTCCGAAATTACAATTTACACAAACTTTTAAATCGGTATAATTATATTTCCCTTTATTTCACATCTTTACTAATTAATTTCGGCTAATTAACCACCGTGTTAATTCTAATTACCGGGTTCATGTAAAACAAACCTCCCATAGAATCATGTGAATGTTTCCGTATACTGCAATAGTTGTTGCAAAGTAGTATTTTATGGAGTTTTAAAATAGGAGAAACTTCTCATGCGATTAACTCGAAAACACTATTTTCTTCAAATTTTACATGTGTGTTTATTCGTGAAAACGGTGACTAAATGTAACTCACCACAGAGAAGTGCATCATGGGAAGACGACACAGAGCGCCTAGCTGCCGACAGGTTGTGTTCGAGCCACACTTTGATTTATGAGAGAGCGACCAAAGCATTTTATACCAAACCCTACAAGGACAAATCGATACTCGACACAGATTGTGATTAATGAAAGCTTTTATTCGAGACCCGATTCCGTAGTCGGAAAGGAAATGGTTCACAAACGGCAGAAGAATCGATTACATCCAATCGATTTACTCGTCTCAATATTAAGGTTGTTCATCAATACTCGACTCTGCGTAATAATTGAGCTGAAAATGTCTAACCTTTTTTCCTATCGATTACATTTCAGGTCCCGAACGAAAATAAACACCTTAAGCAAAAGTTAACAAAGACAGACATTTGCAAACACCAAGGAAACAGAACTATCAAATGTACGACTCATAATTTACCATATTTAGTTAGTTCATATTTTGTTAGCAATCGAATCCATATGAACGGGTGTATACAAGCCAATCATAGACTGGTTCCCTGACAGTAAAATTCCCCAACGTTTCTAAAGTGCTTCGTTTCATCTTATTGGGTTCAGGGAGCCAGACTACAAGAACATGATAGTTTTTCCAGCATCTACAAACACAAACCTTTAAACAAGCAGCGTAATATATATGTATAATTTTTTTTTTTTTAAATTTATTTATGAGATTTGACACAAGGTCACGGGTCGTGGAGAAGGTTAAAATCCCATAATAAAATCCACTGCCCCGAATAAAGGTAGAAAACACCATTGGTAATTGCTTGAATTACCATGAATGGGTGGATTTTTTTTGTTTGGGGGGGGGGGGTGTATTTTAGAGTAAATATCGTTTAACTAACCTGTTTTACAATCATGAATGTCGAGAAAAGCACGAACAATAGGGGTTTTTTTTCAACCGGCGTCGAGCAGTTATTCTTATGTTATTTGTGTTTTTTCGCGATCGCCGTCCGGCGATCGCTAATTTTTCTGTATAAAATTATATTTTTCAGAATAATTAAGGGATATCTTGCGCAATCATTTTGCTGGATGCCTAGAATCATTATGTACTTTCAGACGAGTAGTATATTTCTTAATAATTCGGTAGTAATTTTTTTCGATATCTGCAAATGGTGTATCCTACCTTTAAAATCGAAATCTTCAAATAGTAGTTAAAGATGGACTACAACGGAATAATGATAAAGGCTGTGTTGCTGTTTTTTGTTCGAGAAATGTATAATGATTACTAATATATCATTAGTATTCAATAAATCTTGTTCCTTCATGCAAAAAACAACAAAATTGATCGGCGATCTACGACCCAGAAAAACTCAGTTTCAGCAAAAGCCCTTAACTCATGAATAATTCATACTTTGTGTGTGACGTACTACACATGAAAACGCATACATTATGGTGGCCCTGAAGGGACTCCGCAGATCGCGCATATTGACGTCAAATTTGACGTCAATTAATATTCGCGACTTTTGGGGAAAGTCGTGAATATCGACGTCAAATTTGACGTCAATATTCGCGACTTTTTTGGAAAGTCGTGAATATTGACGTCAAATTTGACGTCGATATTCGCGATCTGCGGAGTCCCTTCAGGGCCACCATGTATGCGTTTTCATGGGTAGTACGTCATCACTTTTCGCTGGTTTACAAGTCCGCTGGTACTATATCGTGGATTTCATTGTGGTTTTCAGTGGATCTTTGCCGGGAACCAGTACAGGGCGGGAAATTTCAAAATCGAAGAATCGAGGTCTAATTTTGTCGGTCAAATTGCAACAAAATTATTGGGAGAAAAACATGACCGTAACAATAAAGTGTTACCTGAACACAACATAAACAAGGTCCGATAATAAATTTAATGTGTGAGTTTTCGTTGTAGTCCATCTTTAAAGACAAAAAATTGACACACGAACAAATTTAAAGGTGCAGAATTTCGTTATAAGTGCGTTATAAGTGCGGTATATATATTCTATAAATCTCACAAAAAAAACTTATCCCAAAAACGACATGGGGCCAATTGCATAAAACAAGTAAGCACAAAAATGTTGTGTTTAGCATGCTTAGCAAAAACAGGGTTACAAGTCACATTTTCAGGTGATATTGTTTGTGGCTGGTATTCATCTGGGTTTTGCTTAGCCTAAAAAGCACATGGAGTTATGGCCGGTAACCAGAGGCCAATTTCATGAAGCTGCTAAGCACAACAATTTGCTTAGCACAAACAAGTCTTGCTCGGTAAAAGCAGGTTACCAGCCAAAACTCCATGTGCTCTTCATGCTAAGCAAAAACCAGCTGAATAAAAGTCACAAACAATATACATCACCTAAAAAAATTGCTTCGTAACCATGTTTTTGCCATGGTAGAATTTTCATGCTCAGCACATTTTTGTGCTTAGCAGCTCAATCAAATTGGCTCCCGTTTTTACCGAGCAAGACATTGTTGGCTAATCGCATTTGTTTGCTTACATGTTTAATGAGAATGGCACCTGACCAAGTTGCTCCAAAACTGAAAAAAAATTCTTTTTACGGTATTATTCTCTTTACGGCAAAAACATAATTATTATCAAACGCTAAACATTAAATACTGAAGCTTACATTGCATGCCAGAAGTGTACCAGCAATGTTTTAAGTATGATCAGTACATTAATTAAGCATTGAAATAAAACAGATTATAAGTGGGCTTAACTATAGAATGCAGGGCCCATGCAGGGCCCACTGACAACTATATGTTTTATTTACCCTATGACATAGAATGGAGTGGCCCTGTATTCTATGGGTATTGGGGTATTCTGTGGGTATTGGGGTATTTAGGGTTAGGGTCAGTCCATTCTATGTCCTAGGGTAAATTAAGTCGAGAGTTGTCAGTGGGCCCTGCATTCTATAATTGCTCCTTTGTACACACCCGAAGAGTTTCAGTCAAATAATTATATGAAATAATGTATCGAGTTAAATGAAAATTGCATAATGTTATATCAAAGGCCATGTAGATTAGGCATATCTAGTGTCAATCTTGATACTTTTACATGAATACTTTTAGGCCCATTTATGTGTTAACTCGTTTCCCATACTTGACACACGACAACAACATTTAAAGGTGCAGAATTAAAATAAGTGCGGTATAAGTGCGGTATATATATTCTATAAATCTCGCACAAAAAATTCCATAAACCGAAATGGGGCCAATTTTATAAAACATGTAAGCACAAACATGTGCTTAGCATGCCTAGCAAAAACAGGGTTACAAATCACATTTTCAGGTGATGTATATTGTTTGTGGCTGATATTCAGTTGGTTGTCTTTGCTTAGCCTGAAAAGCACATGGGGTTATGGCTGGTAACCTATTTTTACCGAGCAAGACATTGTTGTGCTAATCACATGTTTGTGCTTACATGTTTAATGAGATTGGCCCCTGACCAAGTTGCCCCAAAACTGAAAAAAACAATTACCTCTTTTTAAGGTATTTTCCCTTTACGGTAAACACATAATTATCAAACGCTAAAAATTAGGGCCCAAATTCATAAACGGTGATTTTTCTTTGATCACAATTAACTATGCTAAACCATGTATAAACAAAGGACATTGTAATCGTCCCAAGGGGCTTGTTTATCTCGTGTACAAGTTACCAATTCTCTGTTTGCTTGCCTGTGTGGACGGACGTTTGGCCATGGAATTATCAGCGCGTGTTTTCAACATGCCGGTCCTCGCACTAGTGTCAACCGAGCTGATCAGCAGAGCACAGCGAGCTGCGGGTTTTCGAAGAATAAGATATGCCCTTTTGTTAATCATATTATGTAATCCGCAGTGAAGAGAATGATGTACGACTATACCACTAAACATGGGCTAAGCAGGAACTTGTACACGACTGGATAAACAGTCGATTATTTTCTTACTAAATTGCGATCATCATAAGAGTTTATCCACACGCGTACTTCTCTGTTTTAGCCACCGTACAATAGTTGTATGTGACTACAATAATCAGGTGGTCATCATCGTTTATAAATTCGGGCCTAAATTATGTAAGTAATTACGTAGAATACAAAGTTGGAGTTTTCTGCTTCTTAAACTCTGCAGAGCACTCGATATTAATTTCATGTCAACTTGCGCGTTGCCATGACAACGAGGCACGTTTCTTTTATGCTTACATTATTTTCATTCAAATGCACATTTGTTTACAGCACTGTCGAGCAATCCCGCATTGTACATAGCGCCCATGCCATACAGTTTAGCAATGCAATGATGTGCAGCTGTGAGGCTAATTATATGATTTGTTATTAGTATATTTATCTTATATTTTAAAAAAAAATTATATGCTTCCTGAAGCTTTTCCTGAAACTATAATGTAAGTTTACATTGCATGCAGAAGTGCACTAGCAATGTTTTAAGTATAATCAGTACATTCAGCATTTAAATAAAACACATAAGTGTATATCGAGTAACACATTATAAGTGTATATCGAGTAACACGCTCGAACCACAGACATATAAACACATAGACCGCCCGGTCCTATTCCAAACTACATGATGATTTCGTGAGTCGCGCGGCGCCCGACTAAAATACCAACTATGGGCAAATTTACTATATAGAGAATTTGTACACACCCGAAGAGTTTCAGTCAAATAATTATATGAAATAATGTATCGATTTAAACTAAAATTACACAATGTTATATCAAAGGCCATATAGATTAGGCATAATTAGTGCGATCTTTATACTTTCACATGAAGACTATAATAATAATAATAATAATAAGATTTGTAATGCGCACATATCCACCCTGCTGGGTGTTCAAGGCGCAGAGACCCTAAAAAAAAAAAAAAAAAGTAATATTTAACTTGAAAGAAACAATAACAAATGAGAGGAACAAATAAATTAGTTCTTGAAAACCTGAGACATGAGATAAGTTTTGAGAAGTGATTTGAATTTTGTTGTACACAGACAAGATCTAAGATTAAGCGGTAAAGAGTTCCAGATGTGTGGTGCAGCTGCAGAAAAACGTCTGTCGCCCCACGAGTGTCGTGACTTGGATTCCTTGAGGAGAAGCATGTTGCTGGATCGTAGGTTCCTTGATGGAGTGTAAACTTGAAGAAGTTCTGAGATGTAATGGGGAGCCTTGCCATTGAGTGCTTTGTGGACAATTAGCATAAGCTTGAAGATTATTCGTTGAGAGACAGGGAGCCAATGAAGTTGTTCCAGGATGGGGGTGATGGAACAGGATTTTTTAGAGAGTGTAACCATGCGGGCTGCGGTGTTTTGGAGGCGTTGGAGACGAGCAATCTGGTTATGCGGAAGACCATAGAAAAGGGCATTGCCGTTGTCAAGGCGAGAAGTGACAAATGCATGAATTACTTTTTCTGTGGCGCTCTTGTCCAAAAACTTGCGTATTTTACCGATGTTCCTGATGTGAAATGTTGAGAGACGAATGACGTTGTTGATGTGTGGTTGAAGTGTCATTGACGAATCAAAAATAACACCCAAGTTCCGAGCCTGCAACGAGGGAGCTATCTGAGCATCACCGATGGAAATGTATGGCACTGAAACTTTTGATAATTGTTGACGTGATCCAAATAAAAGGAACTCTGTCTTGTCGTCATTTAACTTCAGGAAGTTCTGTTGCGTCCAGTGGCGAATCTCTTGGATACATTTCTCAAGTCTTTCAATGGAGGCATTTATGTGTTAAGCGCGTTTCCCAGTATGCGCACAGAACGTTAAAAAGCCCGCAAAATGTCATGATAATGTCCTATAATGCTGTACCTAATGCTGTACAACATTATATGAACGCGCGTGCAAAGGCGTTGCGGTACCAGTTACGTTCAACTATTCACCGACGCGTCGTTTTGCCCATACTTTTTTACAAACAGGATTTTGTGCAAATGACTGGCGGTCTATGCGTTTTTCCTATATTAACTTACTAGAGCGCTGGGCGCATCCATGTTTGTGCACATATCTGCGTTTGTATTCGATACAGTGCGTTACCGAAGCCGATACGCCCAAATCTGAAACGAATGATTATAAAAATGAGCGCAAATGCATGTGCGTATCCGCGCGCTGCAATTGATTGTGCATTGACTTCTTTGATTACTTGCCGTGACGCGCGTAAGTTGTTTGCGTCTGTTCTACTTGCACGCGCGTTACATTTAGAGTGCACTCTCAAAATTCAATCCATCTCATTATATTTTGTTCTAAAAGCACGCACATAAATTTAAAATGTCTGCGCGCTGAATGGATTTAAAGTATCTCTGTGCGTAAGAATGAAGAGTCAGCGATCTAGTAATTTAATATAGCTCTATGTTTTTACCCACATTGTGCAACGCATGCTTGATTACGTAGAATACAAAGTTGGAGTTTTCTGCTTCTTAAACTCTGCAGAGCACTCGATATTAATTTCATGTCAACTTGCGCGTTGCCATGACAACGAGGCACGTTTCTTTTATGCTTACATTATTTTCATTCAAATGCACATTTGTTTACAGCACTGTCGAGCAATCCCGCATTGTACATAGCGCCCATGCCATACAGTTTAGCAATGCAATGATGTGCAGCTGTGAGGCTAATTATATGATTTGTTATTAGTATATTTATCTTATATTTAAAAAAAAAATTATATGCTTCCTGAAGCTTTTCCTGAAACTATAATGAGAAAAACATGCTTTATTTTAATAAGATAATTTCTTACGTGGTTGGCCGGTTTTAAACGTACGTTTAAAAGCGGCTCATGGGCCTGGACAGGTTAATGCCCCGAGCCGAAGGCGAGCGTCATCTATCTAAGATATTGATGAATGTAGGTTTTCATTTTTTTTGGGTCAAATTCACCAACCTCAACATTTAATGTTTTTCGTGAAACGAAAATTTACCAATTTAGTCGTTTATCATTCAAAATTTCAACGTTAGGTCACTCTTTATAAACACTCATTTGAGAATATTCGTCTTACATATTAAATGTGTTTAATTTGTTGCCGCCAGGCAGTGTTCAAAGATCTAATTCGTCTTATATCAACCAGTTTTTAAAACTTATGTCGTAAGTAACAATTTCCGAAAGCAGGATACATTGTACAGGGTCCAATCCGCCCCTGTAGCAGAATGGCACCTGAATACAAAAGTCCTAACTCCGGTCAAGTTAATTGCGGGGCCGGCAGCGTGGTCACGGTGGATGACACCGTCGAAGGTCAACCCTACAGCGCCCAGCTTGACCGTGTGGATTTGACCCCAGTCTACAGAGTTTAGGGGAGGCGCGCCCGAGAGATCGACGGATGGTGAAACCTCCAATGCATTCGGGGTGAATTCTAGGATAGATAGAAAATGGCCACCAGCCTCGGTCAACAAAATGAGCCACCGGTATTAAAATGACCGAGAAGAGTAACGTTAATAGCGATTTTTGGCAAAGGTAAAATGTGTGATAGCATTGCAGCATGATCGGTAACAGCTATTTATGTGTTATCAGTTTTTTGTTTTTTTCAAAATGGCCGCCAATGTGATTCTTACAGGATGCGTATTATTTTCCCCAGGACGAATAAGGCCACTTAGCATAAATGGGCGTATCTACACCACACTGAGTGGAAGACACTTAAATTAATCCTTAAAATTTCCTTAAATTAAACTCACTCCAACAATAAACTTGGAAACCACAAATAGTCAATGAAAAATGAGCAGAGACCGAATTTGAACCTCAGTCAAACGATCTATAACCTAACATATTATCCACTAAGCTACTGTGAGAGTAGTCTTGGTGCAAGACGTCCCTGTTTTGTATTTCCACAAATTTCCGCTAATAGAGGGCGCTATCACTCCACCAACCGCTATCACCCACGAACCGCTATCACAGGAACGTCTTGGGAATCTTGTGAATTCTGCTCGGGAAATTCCGTATACCCAGCACGATATGTGGCAGAGGGGTACCCCCCTCTTATCCCTATACTTTATACGCACTCAACACTATTGTAACCTAACCCATCCCCCCTTGAAACCTAAAAGGAATTCCTGAGATTCCGGGAACACAATGGTCAACACAAAAGAGGGGGGGTTTTCTCTGCCACATATCGTGCTTCATATGAAATTCCGAGCAGAATTCAGTGTGCGTATGCAACATTATGACGTAGCTTGTATAACCGATGAGCGCGTGCGATGAATCATTCAAGTCATGAGTCTAGTACCTGCACGTCTGCATGATTTAGTTCACGTTGTATGCGTAGACTTCAGCGGAACGGTACCATTCTGTACAGCTTATTACCAATGTACTTATTGCTGTTAGTGCGCGTGCGCTAATATTTTATTGCCGTTTGTTGAATTATGCATTTCTTGTTCAGTAAGACCACGCCCTCTTTCACCACAAGATTCCCAAGACGTTCCTGTGATAGCGGTTCGTGGGTGATAGCGGTTGGTGGAGTGATAGCAGGGACGTCTTGCACCAAGACTACTGTGAGAGGGTGACATACGCCGTTTTTTCAAAGTGCTTGAATGTACGTCTGGGCCACGTGTAACTGGTTGAATGAGCAATAACAATATATCAGCGTTATTGTTAAAACTACTAAATAATCATGACGCCAGGGGTCTAGAGCCGCCCATTTTTTTGTTAAGTGGCCTCATTTGTCCGAGGAAAAAGTATACGCTTACCGGATTAATTGGGCCTTTTCGAATTCCTGGCTTCGTCTTTGTCTTTAGCTTAGGGTGATTTTAGATTCCCAACTGCGAGATCTCCAGCCATATTCTGATGACTGTTGTGCTTTAGAAACATTCAATCGATTGATGTGAACCCAAAAGTTAGACTATTTCCATTTGCTTCTTCTCAGTGATTCGGAATTCGGAGGCGAAGCCGAAGACGAAACAAAGATTTCGAAAAGTCCCATTATAACGTGGTAACAAGCATTCAAATATTAAGTGAGATATTTCTTAATGATTCGGTAGTAAACGTTTTTGGAAGAAAATCTGCAAAATGGTGTATCCTACCTTTAAATTTACTATACTATAACTTTCAAAATTAATTGATAACAGTATATAATGAAGCTAGTTTGGTGATTTGGATATTGTTGCTTACTAATTGTGTACTTGAAATCCGAATTAAGCACGAAGTGGATGACTTCCTCTGTGATCTGCTCGGCGCCCCCTGCCGGTGAAACACTGAATTTGAGCTTCCAGGAAAACTGTGCGTCCAGATGGATGGGTAAAGATGGCGAGAATTGGTACTGATCGAGGTGAAACGTCACGTCGCCGCACATTGGCATGGCAACGGTCGCCGGGGCAACGGTCGCCGGGGCAACGGTCGCCGGGGCAGCGGTCGCCGGGGCAGCGGTCGCCGGGGCAGCGGTCGCCGGGGCAGCGGTCGCCGGGGCAGCGGTCGCCGGGGCAGCGGTCGCCGGGGCAGCGGTCGCCGGGGCAGCGGTCGCCGGGGCAGCGGTCGCCGGGGCAGCGGTCGCCGGGGCAGCGGTCGCCGGGGCAGCGGTCGCCGGGGCAGCGGTCGCCGGGGCAGCGGTCGCCGGGGCAGCGGTCGCCGGGGCAGCGGTCGCCGGGGCAGCGGTCGCCGGGGCAGCGGTCGCCGGGGCAGCGGTCGCCGGGGCAGCGGTCGCCGGGGCAGCGGTCGCCGGGGCAGCGGTCGCCGGGGCAGCGGTCGCCGGGGCAGCGGTCGCCGGGGCAGCGGTCGCCGGGGCAGCGGTCGCCGGGGCAGCGGTCGCCGGGGCAGCGGTCGCCGGGGCAGCGGTCGCCGGGGCAGCGGTCGCCGGGGCAGCGGTCGCCGGGGCAGCGGTCGCCGGGGCAGCGGTCGCCGGGGCAGCGGTCGCCGGGGCAGCGGTCGCCGGGGCAGCGGTCGCCGGGGCAGCGGTCGCCGGGGCAGCGGTCGCCGGGGCAGCGGTCGCCGGGGCAGCGGTCGCCGGGGCAGCGGTCGCCGGGGCAGCGGTCGCCGGGGCAGCGGTCGCCGGGGCAGCGGTCGCCGGGGCAGCGGTCGCCGGGGCAGCGGTCGCCGGGGCAGCGGTCGCCGGGGCAGCGGTCGCTGTGGGATAGGAAGAAAAAAGAGCAATTTGTAATTATGTGCACGTGCACTTGTTTTTGTTTCGTTTCACAACAGAAGCTGTAAAACTTCACAATGAATCAGGACATTTTGCAATTGGACGATTTGTTTAAAATAGTGTAACGCGAATTCGTCCATATGAGCCAGCTAAACTATTGGTACCATTTTTAGGGACACATTCTAAAATGATTTTTACAATAGAGAACAATATCAAAAGTACAGCAAATCATGATAGACCTTCCGAAACGGTAGCTTATGACTAGTTTTTGAAAGATTTTTAACGTAAATGTTTAAGTTCTGACAGCCTCTTAATTTTACGCAACATATGGCTGTTTGAGGAATTTGTCAACTGTTGCACATTATAGTTTCATGTGTTGATGAAAATAAACAGTAAACAGCCGTAGTTCAACATGTGCTGTGTCCGTGACATGTTTACGTTGAGCAGATGAGAACGGTTGAGATGAAATACTCTGAAATGCCGGAGTTTGTCATGATAGACTGTAAGGTTCAGAGTATTTAACAGGTCAGTGATGGATTTGGAAGTATTTAGGGCTTGATTGGGTGTGCCTGTATACGTCGTCACCGTTTTCACGAAGAGGCAAATTGAGCCTTTCACGGTCTGAACAAACTTTCGAGATAATCGCTTGTAAAGTTCGTCCTTTTTTCGTTTGGCAGTTTGAAACATAAATATCCATAGAATATAAAAGATTAAGGTATCATGGGAAAGAAGAGATTTCAATCTTCTTAAATATAGCAAACGTTAAGAAAAATAGGTGATTAGTTTTGCAGAATTAATAAATTAACAGTATTGTCTCTTCGTGAAAACGAAAAAACGATACATTAGCAAATTCGCCCGTGGCTGTGAGAGTCAGAATGTATACATTTCCCCATTGCGCCCCCAATTTGTCTCTTCGTGAAAACGCTAAAAGCCACTTCGCGACCAATTCGCCCAATTCGCCTCTTCGTAAAAACGCAAAAGGGCACCTGAGGACCAATTCGCCCCTTCATAAACACGTTGAAGTCAACGCTATTTCGAATTTGCCACTTCGTGAAAACGCAAAAGGGCACTTGAGGACCAATTCGCCCATTCGTTAATTAGGTTAATTAGGATTTTAATGATTTTTTTGATGTATAACTTCACCAAGTTGTAGAAATTGCAATATTTAATCCTTTTCATAAAAAAAAATTATTTCGATAATTAGACGATTTTTCATGAAATTCGTCTCTTCGTGAAAACGGTGACGACGTGTACTTGATTGTAGTACCACCGCCGTATGGGCTGATCAATGTAACTTTACGTAGTACTGTATCGCTGGTCGCTGCATATTTTAGTACGTACGCAGTATCGGTTCTTTGTTTTCCCCGTGAGAAACAGCATAATTAACTTGCCTTTTATTTAAATCTAGTATTTGGGTGAACTTGTACTAGTTCGGACTCTTCGGACGGAGACTGATTATTCTCACCCGAGAAATTGTGTCTGCAGTGCGAGGATCCGGTCATTAATGCATTATAATTGACCGGCGGTCATTAATGCGTTATAATTGACCGGCTTGGAGATGACCGCTAGTAATGGACCGTGCCGAAACTTCGTGACTTTTCTTTCGGCGATATTTCCAGTGTTTTGTTTTTATGTTCGGGGGCCATATTTAAGCTTATGCGTGATACCCTTTAATATGTGTTATTATTACCCATACTTTGAGACCAGACTAGCTGACCACTGATGCCCACCGTGCATAGCAACGCGCCTTAATATACAAACGTTTTACGCGTACACGGCGCGCAGTATCAATATTTGACGCGTCCTTGTTACATGTTACCGTAGGACTGTTGCATTTGGCCAATCATTTGGTGTTATTAGAGGCGGGACTATAAAACTTGAACACACCTGACATTAATGTCATCTGTTTCATTTGTATCACAATAACCATGGTTAATAATTGTTAATAACTTGAACAACGTTAATACTTGGTGCCATACAATTGTTATACTCTCTTTGTATCCATGGTGATAATTGTCCTCACATCAACATTATCCTAGTGACGTCATTACAACCAGGCAGCCACCAGAGAGCTGCCATTGGGCTGGGACATTGGTAGCTGACATGTACACGGGCGCAGACATGCACGAAGATTGCATATTAACGGTCTCGTGTAACACTGGCAAACAGTGTGAGCTAAACGAACGCACTTGCAACAAGCCAGAGATTACGTCCCCAAAGTACCACACGATGTTAGTTGTATAGCATTGAAGGGCATATTCCTCGTACTTCTAGAATTATTACACTATGTGTTTTCAAAGAAGACTACGAAGAGCTCTAGAAAAACAACAACGTCACAGCATAGACTTGAGTCTACGAGTGTAAATACATGTATGCATTTAAAAGAACGACTGTCGTCGACCTGTCATGGTAGTATAGTGGGTTGAGCTATAGATCGAAAGGGCCCAGGTTCGAATCCATTAGTAACCACTTTTCTTATAGTCAACTTTATTTTGGGGACAATTTCGACAAATTAAAGAGGAAAGACACCAAAACATATGAAGTACTATGCAATTAGTATTTTGTAGTCTTATATCAAGAGCGGAAACATCAGTGTATATAAGAAACCCTTTACGTACGTCTTTCTGTACGACTTTCCGTAGGTCCTTGTTGGCGGCATCGATCCCCTCTTTTTGGCATGGCTGATTTCAACCAGTGGCGCATGTCGAATTCCTCCCCGTCAGCCGGCGGTGGCACAGGGCCAAAGTGCAGCTTTCTCATCTTGGTCTCTGCGTGTACCAAGCGCACTGTAATAACATTGAAACAAGCGTCTACAAACATTTGTGTCATGGGTCGTATTAATATAACAAAAAGTATTTACTTTATATTTTCTAGCATTTGCTGTAATATAGGTTTTTCCGGATGATATCGAAAAATGTACACATTCCTTTGTAAAAGATACATTCAATTTGGCGCTGAATTTAATAACGACGTATATCTGGGGTCTACGTCACTCTACTTACCTGTAGAGCCACTACAAATGCATAGTCCTAGCCGGCAGGCGTCAACGCTAAGATTTTTCTCACAATAGCGCCCTCTGTTGACCCTCCCACAGTGCCCCGCGGTATGAGCGCCATGTTGGCATCCTCTTTTCTCTTAGCGGCCGTGCAGTCAACACGTACTTTTGGACAGCTCCGTCTAAGTGTTTTCTTCACGAGTCGACGTTAAGGTTTTTTCGTGTATTATTAAAAGATTATTGTAGAGTACGATCTTCATTGTGGAATTTGCTTTTTGGAGTGGTTATGAAGAAACGTTTGGCGAGGAACGAGTCAGTCCATAACGGGGAAAAATTATTTTCCCCGGGACGGCCCGTTTTCTCGGGGGATCGTACCGGTGGCGTTGAATCGTCTCACCGTGACGGATCCCCCAGCCAGCACTCGGAGCTGCAGGAGGCTCCGAGTGCTGCCTGTCCCGTTGACCGGGCCGAGGACACTATCCAGTCCCCGGCCCCGGCCAATACACCCGGGACTAGCCAACGTAAAGGGTCCCGCCCCGGCAAGGTTATTTCTAAAAAAATCTTCCTTTGCCGGTGCGGGCCCGAAGAAGGGCCGTCAGCCGAAGCTGACAACGGCTCCACTGTTATCGGACAATGTCCGTTCCGATTCAGTGGTTACCGGGCCCTCGGGCTTCCCCGGCCCTATGGCCCCGGCCACGGGGCTGCGTGACGGCCTGCTGAAGCAGACCGATCACGCTTCATCGCCCGGTAGTACAGTGCTAACAGAATCTCACTGTACTACTCGAGCACAAGCGGGACAGCTGTCTCTCGCTCCGTCCTTCGGGTCGGATTTTGGGCCCTATTCGGGCGTACCAGCCCTACCGGTTCTTCAGTCGTCCCCGGAACTTCTCTGAAATTTTCCCGGGCGGGACCCAAGAAGAAATCAAAGAAGAACCGACAGACATCGAGCTCTCCTTCGGAGGGCTCACACCAGGACAAACGACATCGTCCCCACGACGCCGTCTCTTCGGCTGACTTCATGCAGGCTTTTCAGTCTATCAGTGCCTCGCTGTCAGCTATTGTTTCGGCTCATCGACAGCCAGCCCCACCCGGTCTCGGGGAACGGGCTGGTGGAGCACAGGACGGCCACGACATCCCGCATACAGTGAGTCGCGCCCCATCCTCCCCTCCGGCTATAAGCATCCATCCTTCGATGACCTTACTGCCGGAACCGGGGGAAACTACTCTCGCTCCGTCGGGTCCCGCCCACGCTACCGATCTGCGTGATGACCCGGCCCGCTCCCCGTGTTCGCCTCGCCCGTCCCATTCCGGGGATTCGGCCGAGGACGAGGACGAACGAGGCGGCCCCCCTCCGACGGACCCGTGGGCGGCCGCCTCCAATATTTCGTAGGGTCCTGGGCTCAAGCTTCGTCCGATCGATGGGTACTCGAAACCATCAGACACGGTGACGTGTTGGAATTTACGAGTCCCCCTCCGTCGGACACATTCGTCCGCCAGACTCGAGTTCCATCAGAGCTGGCGAAACGTCGCGCTCTGGAGGAACATATGAAGTCTCTTCTTTCCAAGCGTGCGCTACGCGTGGTCCCGTACGGAGCCACGCCATCGGGTTCCATGTCAACCTTTTTTCTCGTCCCGAAAAAGGGATCGGACACCTGGCGCCCAATTCTAAACTTGAAGCCCCTCAACAAGTTTATCAAACCGCGTCGGTTCCGAATGGAAACACTCAAGTCCATCTTCGAGTCCATCGATTCCCTGACGTGGGCGGCGAGCCTCGACCTAAAGGACGCCTACCTCCACGTGCCCATTCATCCCGATCATTACAGGTTTCTCCGTTTCATGTACAAAAGCGTCTTGTACCAATTCACGGCGCTCCCCTTCGGGCTTTCAACTTCCCCACGCGTGTTTACGCGGGTGGTAAGAGAAATCGGCGCGGCGCTTCGCAAACGCGGTCTAGTGATATTTCAGTACCTCGACGACTGGATCGTTTTCGGCCGATCTCACGAAATCACGGCCAACGCGATCCGCGAGACCTGGGACCTGACGGGGAGCTTGGGGTTCATCATAAACTCAGCTAAGTCTCATCCTCTTCCATCACAGTCTCCAACTTTTCTGGGCGCGAGACTAGATCTCCGCGCGCGATTAGCCCGCCCGACGGACGAGCGTGTGGCCAATCTGCTCCAGTGTGTCAGTCTTTTTTCTGTCTGTTCCACTGGCCCCAGCACGTGCGTGGCTGAAATTGCTGGGTCTTATGGCCAGTATGATAGACTTGGTGGACTTTTGCAGGCTTCGAATGCGCCCGATTCAGCTCCACCTCCTCACGTTCTATCAACCCAGTCGACACCATATCGACCATATGGTACCGACTTCACTATGGTTAGTCCCTCACCTTCGTTGGTGGACAGTTCCCACCAACCTTACGCGAGGACGCAGATTCAGTCAGCCTCGACCATCGGTCACCGTCACGACCGACGCTTCACTGTCGGGCTGGGGGGCTACGTTGCCCCCCTGTCAAGTAGCGAGGCTCTGGGATGCCGAACACCGCACATTCCACATCAACACTCTGGAATTGATTGCGGTGTCCAGGGCTCTGGAACACTTCCTACCCTCGATCTCCGGTCGGGCAGTTCGCGTTCGTTGCGACAACATGACTGTGGTAGAGTACATAAATCGCCAAGGGGGCACCAGATCAGCTCGCCTTTGCGCACTGACCTGGGAACTCCTTCATTGGTGCATGCGACACAAGATTGTCCTGTCAGCGACCCATCTCCCGGGCGTGGAGAATGGCACCGCCGACGCCTTGTCCCGGGGTCACATCATTCCGACGGAATGGTCTCTGCTCTCTCCGGTGGTTCGGTCGATCTTCACTCTGATCGACCGGCCTCACGTCGATCTTTTTGCGACGTCCATCAACAATCAACTGCCGGTTTATTGCTCGAGGTTTCCCGACCCCAACGCCTGGCGGACAGACGCTCTAGCAATTCATTGGGACGGGCTGTTCGCTTACGCCTTCCGCCCCTATCCCTCATCGCCCGGGTCTTGTCCAAGATCGAACAGGAGAATTGCAAGATCCTTCTGGTGGCCCCGTTTTGGCCTCGCCAACCGTGGTTTGCCAGGCTAATCAGGCTCCTCGTGTTCAGACCCGTGATTCTTCCACGGCGTCCGGACATCCTGTTTCAGCCCCAGTCGGGTCTTCTTCATCCGGCACCGGAAAGTCTTCACCTGACGTGCTGGATGTTATCCAACGATCCCTCCGCTCAGCGGGCCTTTCAGATCGGGCTGCAGTCGTTGCGGCACACAGTCGCAGGCCATCAACCCGATCCGTATATAACAGCAGACTACGTCATTTTTATAAATGGTGCCGGCGTCACTCTCACTGTCCCACCGATTCTTCTGTAGAAACAGTGGGTGACTTCCTTTTGTACCTATTTGAGAGTGGCCTATCTACGGCCACAATCAAGAATTACCGTTCAGCCATCTCGCCGATCCATAAAGGTTTTCCGGACGGTTCCTCGATCTCTGACAACCAGGCATTGGGTCATCTTGTTCGGGGCATGTTCGTTGATCGCCCCCCGACACGTAAACTCGTCCCTTCCTGGGACCTATTCCAGGTGCTCTCGGTCTTGTCTAGAGCACCATTCGAGCCCCTGGCCAATGCCTCGTTATTACAGCTATCGCTTAAGGCTGCCTTTCTGTTAGCAGTTGCTACCTCCAGGCGCCGTAGTGAGCTACATTCTCTTTCATTAGAGCCAGGGCACATCCGTTGGGAACCTGCCGGTGTCCGTCTGATTCCTAGGACGGGTTTCCTCTCAAAGAATCAGTCCGCTTCTTTCCTCCCGCCTGATATCTTTATTCCAGACATTAAGTCTTTCTCATCGATCTCGTCCGACAAGCTTTGGTGCCCGGTCCGGGCTCTCAAATGGTACGTCGAACGAACTCGACCGTGTAGGGGTGACCTCAAGCAATTGTTCATTACTACGGTCCCACCTTACCGACCAGCGTCCCGTGACACCATCTCTCGATGGCTTGTGACGGCTATCCGTTCGGCCCTCTCTGATTGGCCGAACGAACCTGGGTCTTCTGTCCGGGCTCACGATGTAAGATCAACATCAACCTCGTGGGCCTTCTTTAAGGGCGTTCCCATCGCAGACATCGTCAAGGCTGCTTCATGGAAATCTGCTAGCACCTTCACGGAATGTTACCTGAAGGATGTCTTACAATCTGAGGGCAATGCTGGCAGAACCGTCCTGAAGGCTGCTGCAGCCTCATCTCGGCGTCATTAGTCGCTTCGCCTCTCCTCGTTTTTCGGTGAGTACGACATTGCTCTTCCTCAGATTAACAGATTAGTGATATGGTTTATTCACATGTGCTCGCTTTAACGATTCACGTGTATATCTACCTATTTATCACTTGCCCCAGTGACTTTTTTCCTCAGGACGGTCTATACATATCATCCGTGCTGATGATCTCTATGTCCTCGGGCTGACGAATTTTGGGTTTTTCCGCATCCTCCTTCGATGCTCCAGCCCGTTTGTTTTCCAAGGGTTCTACTTGTGGTTGATTAAATAAGATACATTTTGTCTTGATACTTATTTACTCCAGACTAATCCTACTGGTTGTAGGACTTCTTTCGGAGGTTGCACATACAACCTCTGAAACAGAGTTTGGAACCGCTTTAGTTAGCACGTCTTATTGCGACCGTGCAGTTCAGGACCCTTATTCACAGTAGCATCTCGCATACCCACCACCGGTCTACGGTGCCATATCATGCATTTGTAGTGGCTCTACAGGTAAGTAGAGTGACGTAGACTTCCCCCCCCCCCCCCCCCCCACAGTAGTGTGGTAGGGGTCTACGAACGAATACTTACCTGTAGAGCTCCCCCCGCCTCCCCACTTATTCTCGATCTTGTGATTGTGCTTTAGCACGCACGAGAAAAGAGGATGCCAACATTGCGCTCATACCGCGGGGCACTGTGGGAGGGTCAACAGAGGGCGCTATTGTGAGAAAAATCTTAGCGTTGACGCCTGCCGGCTAGGACTATGCATTTGTAGTGGCTCTACAGGTAAGTATTCGTTCGTAGACCCCTACCACACTACTGTGGGGGGGGGGATTTCATTTGTGCAAAAACGAGCATTCGGTGTCATTTTGTTTCATTCAAATAAATGAATGTGCATAACGTTTCATTTCAGCGGTTACAAATATGTGACCCAGCACGAGTAAATGAGACACTTTGAGGCAAAAATTAAAATTGAGATTTAGATTTCATCATTTAAAGCTTGTTTAGCTTTAAATGATGACATCAAAATCTCAAATTTTATGTTTGCCTCAAAGTGTCTCATTTACTCGTGCTGGGTCACATATGTGATTAGGCTTTCGGTTTGACGGATGCGTGGCCGACCATTGAGAATGTACAGTCTATTTCGAAGCAAATCAAATTGTCATTGTGTCACAGCCTGAATTGAATATTCTTTTTCATTTTGTTGCATACAATTTGGTGGTACAGTGCATGCTGTGGAAGGTTCATCCAATGCAAGGGTCTAATGCTGGATGAATTTGCAGGGTTGAGGTTACTTAGGAATTTATCCAAATGAAAAGTTTGGAGAATCGAGGTTAATTTTTTGTTTTTGTAAATGACTTCTCTATCATGTTATCAGTTCGATTGTCTAACGGTCAATGAACTGTCCACCAAGACATGAGTGGTTTATGTCCAGTCTATTTGCTACATCTAAGTAGTCCGCGTCGTCAGCCTCAAAGGCATCGATACGATGATTTCGACCAACGTCCGAGACTCGTCTGTATCTCCCTCTTGCAGCCATTATTGGAAAATTTTAGGGGGTATAAAGTAAAATCTAGCTATATGATTTTGTTTTTAACTTAGGGATTCATATAGCATTTATTTGGTATGTTTCAAAGACGAGACCACCTGGTTTAATTCCCCATTATGTTACTTTTGATAAGACATAAAAATGGATTCCAATGCTTGACCAGGCATAAAATTCGTAGAAAATTGGCTGCACATTTAGCGAAATTGATTGTTGATAAATTAAAAGGAATACATGTACATGATTGCGGGTGAGCATTTAAATTCGCGCTAAAATGAATTATCGATATACAACATTCAGTGCACATTCGGGAAATCGTGTGCCGATTTCTTACGACTGGAGGCACCATTATGCAAACACGAATTATCTATTGTTAAATAGAAAACGGGAATGTTAACGTTCATACTATTTCGCAAGAAAACGAATGCACCAGTTACAAATGTATGTGCACATTTTGCGATATTGTCCGGGAAAACCTATATTTTAATGTCTCTTCTGTCTAATTTTCAAAACACTAGATTAGGGATGTCTGTACCAAGCATGCAGTGCGTTTAGCAGGTGTCACCTCTTTCAAAAGACTAGACCACCTTAGGCCTTGGGCCAATTTCATGGAGCCCCAACAAGTTGCTTAGCATGAAAATTCTTCCTTTGCAAAAACAGGGTTACGTATGGTGGCACTGAAGGGACTACGCAGATCGTGAATATTGACGTCAATATTTACGACAAATGTTACGACTTTCCTCAAAGTCGCGAATATTGACGTCAAATTTGACGTCGATATTCGCGTCAAATTTCACGAATTTCCCCGAAAATCGCGAATATTGACGTCAATATTCGCGACAAAATTCACGACTTTCCTCAAAGTCGCGAATATTGACGTCAATATTGACGTCAATATTCGCGACTTTCCCAAAAAGTCGCGAATATTGACGTCAATATTGACGTCAATATTCGCGACTTGCCCCCAAAGTCGCAAATATTTTGCCGCGAATTTATCCACTGAATAGGCATTCAAGACTTCATTTTTCACCATTCTTCAGTTAAATTTCTGCTACATATCTACAATTGATGAAATCGAATTAAGACGCATCGAAGCGCACATTAATTTGTTGTTAGAGTTTGCTTTCTTTTTCGTTTATAGGCAACGAACTTCAAATTCTTTGCATTCAAATTAAACATAAGTTGTGGCTTGTTTATTCGAGGAAGATGTATGGCAGTATACTGGCACTTTACTTTGGCGTGTCCGTGTTGTTTGCATTCCATGTACATGTACGTCATGTGTTTTGTTTTAATAGCAATATTGTTCCTTGTGCTTTGTTACCCAATGATTCAAATTAAAGCCTGTGCCCTGTATCTAGAAGAATGTTAAGTAAAGTTTGAAAAGTTATGGTGATAAGTTTAAAATAAAAACAAAATCTGTTGCTACAGCCTTGTGATCGTTTGCACTGGTCTTTGTGTTTCTTCTTTATTTCTGCTAATGCTCAGACCATGTCAAATTAAAAACTAAACAAATGTTTTTAAGAAACAAAAGCTTAAATTTATCAGTGGGTCGTTATAAAATTAACCAAAACAAAGTGATGTTTTTTTTCATAAATATTTTTTTCGAGAGTTCCTTTTCTTTTTCTGTTTTGTATGTAAATTTCTTTTAATCGTTTATTTATATTCACTTTTATTTTTAAGCCCATATGGCTTCAAAGAATTTATTACCCCGAGACAGCTTGGTATGCAAAGGTCTGGTATGCAAAGGTCTGGCCCAAGTCCTCTTTCCCACGCTACATTGAGGTCACTGGGGAATTGAAACGCTGTTTTATGGCTCTGAGGTTAAAACAAACAAGGCCTCGTATACAGCCATAATCTCGTCGACTGGTCAGAGATCACTTTAGTCGCAACAGCTTTGCCAAAAGGTTGTCTGTTGTTGCTAGTGCAGTAATAGTAGTTATCTGTTCTTGTAGTTCTTGTTTTTCGAAGTTTTAAAGACATTTCATAGTAAGAATAATCGTGCTTCGCATTTTGTCGACCGTACCCAAATCTCAGTTCCCAAAGTTATAAGTTTTCTAGCCCGTGTCGTGGTTCAATTTCGCCGACATTCAGTTATACTGACTACGGGCAGCCATCTTTTTCGTTCAAATTCGCACTACTTAAAGGTATATAACGCAGAATTAGTGTGGACATGAATTCTCCTGAAAATATCTGCCTTCATATAGGCACATACGAAATCACATACCATAGAAACGAATTTGAATGTGAACATTTGAAACATGTTTGCCAATTGATGAAAATGAATGGCTGACCAGCCTCTTGCTGCTGGTTTTTACGAAAATTTGATGATCTTTGCGACCTCGTGAATTTAAATGATCTTATTTGGCCAGTGAATGCTAACTGCTCAAAATGAATTACTCATTTTGAAGGCTGTTGAAGGCTGATGCAACGGAGCATTCATTTTCAAATGAAATTGAATAATCCGGGTATTAAATTGATTGAATTTATGTTTAAATTCGCCGGGAAAACCTATATTAAAATAATGAGAATTGCATACTCAAATCAATTATTTTGTCAATTCTTTTGTGAAAAGTAGGTCACCGTGCCTTTTCATATGTTACCATGACCTTTAACCCAAGTTTTGTAATAATGTATCATTCCGAAAATCAACGAAATGAAAATTACTTGATAGAGCATGTCTTCCTCTATCAGAATCCACTAAGAAACAATTAGGGTCCTCAAAATTTACAACTTTATGACTATTTTTGTACAGTTGGTATGTTACAAATTAGCCAATTTATAGACTTTACATTACAAATCCACTAACACAATTTACTGTTATGTTTTAATTGTTACTCAAATTATTCTTGGTTGGGGAATTTTTTTCATTTTGAGAGCTGATGTAGTCTAACCAGACCCATACTTTAAATTATTAGCAGTGGCGCACCCAGGATTTGGCACCCAGGATTTGACTAAAACAAATAATAACAAATTGACAACCTTGGAGGGGTGGGCTCAAGCCCCTGTATTCCTGAAATATTCACCTTAGCGGAATATCGGAATGTCACACGTATAGAATGTATAACTAACATTGATAATATAGTTAGGGTTTCAAAGATACTGGATTCCACTTAAAAATGAGGCATCAAACGTCTAAATCTGACAATGTTTGACAGAGTTATAGCCAATTTTCCAAAAGGGATCAAGTTGGCCATGGGACAATTTTTTTCGATATTTGTTGGCCACTGTGCAAGTTTGGACTTGAAATCAAGTCGTTAGACATTGTCGTCTTTGTCTGTGCAGGCGCCACCAAAATGAACCAGCGCTGGGCCACTATATCCGCTGGCGTCAGCTATGCACGGACAAAGACAAATTAAGTGTATAACAACTTGATTTCAAATCTACACTTACACAGTATCTAAACAGAATCGAAAAACTTGGTCCTATGGTCAATTTGAGCAGTCTTGGAAAATTATTATTAACTCTGTCAAACAGTGCCAGATTTTGACGTTTGATGTTTCATTTTAAAGTGGAAACTAGTAGCTTTGTAACCATATCTATATTATCGATGTTAGTTATACATTCTACGTCTGGTATTCCGTAACATGTCGTTGCCTTTTTTGACACCCCTTTATATCTCGAAGAGTTTGTACTCACCCAGAAACACCGCGGATGCTGCAACAGCGCAGAGCGCGATTAGCGCTTTCGACTCCATCCTGAGGCACTGCAACTCGCACAAATGAGCTGCCTAGGGCCAATTTCAGAAAACATGTAGGCGCACAAATTTGCTTAGCATGAACATTTTCTCGTTGAGGAAAACAGGGTTACAAATTTAATTTTCAGTTGATGTTTACTGTTTGTGACTGGTATTCTGCTTAGTATTAAAAGCATATGGAGTTTTGGCTGGTAACCTGTTTTTACTGAGCAAAACTATTTTTGTGCTAAGCAAAATTGTTTTATGAAATTGGCCCCTGCTCTCACCTTGTAGATAATAATTGGAGGCGCGCAAGCGTAAAATCTTAGTATTAATTGTCTGCTAGCTATTAACGTAATGCACTTTTTTCTTTATTTCATGGCACATTATTATTATTATTTATTCGGCCTTCCACACCAGGTACAAAGTACAAACATACATGACAACTATACAATTCCAAATTACACTAAAATTAAAACGAAAAAAAAACAACCTTATCCAAGTTGGCTAGGACTGACGAAAATATAATGACACATCAATGACACTTAAAGGAACTTGTTAAGGTTTTGTCTTCTAGATTAGACAATAAAATGGGCAAGAAGCGGCGAGAGTTTAATCAAACTTATACCGGGTTTAAAAAAAAGAGAGAAAATTAATCCTCGGAGACACCAAGGGGCTC
Organism: Crossaster papposus; assembly: GCA_037893245.1. Taxonomy (NCBI): domain Eukaryota; kingdom Metazoa; phylum Echinodermata; class Asteroidea; order Velatida; family Solasteridae; genus Crossaster; species Crossaster papposus. Next base: position 105,705 of record JBAIAA010000032.1, on the reverse strand, counting down.
ACTCGTGAGGCATGTTTTGATACTTTTGTGTATAACAACAACAAAAAATGACCAATTCCGCTGAATTATTTTGTAACTATCCTTGTACCCCACCCGTCCACCCGTATATTATGGTGCATTCGTAAATGTGACCAACTCTGCCAAAATAAGTTTAATGTGTTAAAAAAAAAAAAAAAAAAGTTTTCATTTGATATGGCACAACTCTGTAGTGTAATGCATCGGTCTTTTACAATTTTGAAAAATTTGCTTTTTCTCAGTTATATTCAGAATGTCTTTGAAAAGAAATGAAGGTTTACAATTGTATAGTGCTTCATCAGATGCTATGGTAAGAGAATGACAACACCTGTATTCAATTAAATTTAGGGATCAAAACAATCTTTTCAATTGTACAAAAAGTGATGGCAGTAGTTTAGTCGGACGGAATGAAAGGCAGTAACGTTAAGTGAAAATCTGGCAGGCCTAATGTTATGTTTTTCTGGTTTTTAGACCAACATGACTAAGGTTATGACTTATCCTACTTATATGCGTGTGAGAATAGGGCCAATACCCATCTCATTCATGTCGCAAATGTAAACAAAACGGTTGCCATCTTTTCAACAATAGTTCGACTAGAGCCGTTCGAGCGAACTGCATTTGAGCATGCGCATTGGTAAAGCAGAGACTGACTAATGGTTGACTATAGTTCGCGCCCGAACTTGCTCTAAGTTGTTACGTAAGTATGTATACCTTTTGTGTAGGTCTTTTCCAGTTTAGCTTGGAATCCAGCCAGTTCAACGGAGTAAATGTACTTTATCTTAGGCCAAATCCTGGAAACGATCCCGACGAAACCCTTGAAAAATTCAGCGTGGAGTTTCCCAGCTCTCTTATAGGATTTGGCGTGAGGGCGGCATTCAAATCACGCCGAATCTCCTCCGATATCGCGAGATTCGGGTTAACTCTGCCCTTGGTGATGTCATCAAGCAGGGTGCGCCAGTTGTCCTCGAGCAACTTCATTGCTCTGTATACCAGCGCTGTGAAAGGTGCCATAAACACACCGAGGTATTTGTCTCTAATGGCAAATAGAAGGTGGACATAGTTTGCCTCGAGGTCGAAGGAGATCTGGAACCCAGCAGGCGGCGTGTTGCTCATGTCTAGAGTAAACTGGTCATTTGGCGATACATAGTACAATGGCGAGACGATATGACCCGATTTGGTTTGATCCAAGTTAGGTTTGCAATACAAATTGCACCTACGCTGAAGAGGACTCGGTTGGCCAAAGGCTTCCGTTGCGGGGAAGATGACCTCAGACAACACGAACCAAATCACTTGTGGTCGTGAAGCCACGATTGGAATCAGCTTACCGATTCCCGTTGTACCCGAGGTGATGCCGAATCTGACGACCTCCTCTCCAACGCACACGCCTTGCTCTCCATCAGCCAACCTCTGCATGTACTCCTTATAATGATCGTAGGAAGTCAGAGGATGTATTCTCTGTAGATCGGCCACACTCTCGATGTCTCCCAGGCGGTACCGTCCCGGGCGATGATTTGATGCAGGAATTTGTCCTGGGCATGCCGCGGGTTTCTCCACATTCGTCTCAGCTTCGACTTGATGAACGGGAAGCGCAGGGAGTAGACTTGGTTGTGCACGTAGCATCTGAGAAGGGACGGAAGAGTGTGATCCGGAGAGCACGGGATGATGCTCATGTGAAAAGCGACCAGGGAAGCCAACAGAACGAGACTTGCTAGCAATCCTGGTTGAAAAAAAAAAAAAGAACACAGGGCTCATATTCATGAAACCTTATTAAAGAAAAATTCCATGCTCAATAATATTTTACCTAGTCTAAAAGAATATATGGTAACATGCTGAATCCGCAGAGAATTTGTTTTGATTTGTTATCGAGAACGACTCACGCGCCTATTATATTCAGGATTGCTTGCAATTCAGGAGTACGAGTTCCTTGACGCGGCCAACTTCATTATGCAGACGTATGTTGTACGGCGCCCGACTATTGCGAGTACACGTATTGCATTTATGTGCAGAATATCGACTTGACGCGCCACAAACTATAGTTTATTGTTGTATTTGTTGAGAAGAATAGAACATCTGTGAGCTAGTAATTATGGCACCAGGTCCTTCTCCGTATGTTTTTGAACCCACTTTCACATGTACAGTACACATTATGTATACACTATGCCGTACACAAAAGGGTTCACTTGCATTCCGTGCAGACATACGTCATAATATCTCGTATGTACCGATAAACCAGAACCAAATGGCGGCTCGCATGACGGTAAGCGCAGTGCGAGAAAATATGTTTTATATGATTACCGAAACCGATAAAAATGAAATAAAAATCAAGTCCCAATGGCAAATGATACTCTTTAACATTATGCATTTATAAATTATGGGTGGAGTTTCCCTTTAACTTAGCTGTCAGCTAACCAGATAGCATGCTAATATTGGGCCAATGTTTGTTTATGGCCGGCAATGTCGGCGTTGGTATTAAGGTTGTTGTTAACAATGTGTCAATGTTGGGCAGTCGTCATATCGTTCAAATGTTGGATATAATGTTGTCTTCGCACTACAGGTTTCATCGGGCTTACGAGTTATACGCTTTCGAGAGATCCTTAGTTTCATTACCAGAAATGATTAATAATAATACGATTCGCACATTAATTTTTTGAAAATATCATCCTTGAAAATGCATAAAACGGGTGAATTCAACACTTAATGTGTGGAATTCATCAGTTTAATGGAAATCCCAACTTCTAAAGAATAATCACAGACCGCACACTTATTAGGTAGATTCAACACTTTAGTTTTAAACGTAAACGAACACAAACCTTCAAATAAGCATCCATGGCAAAACTAACTTCCCCGATCTATCCAAGTTGCTGTATAGTCCCTTTAAACTCATCGTGTGCCTTATAAACTGAGCAGTGTGAAATGGTCTTATGTCTCGCTGGATACTTACCCTCCGCACAACTCCAAACATTAGAGGAGTCGACCAACAAACAACCAACCAACCAGGCACCCATAAACGCCAGCACGATGCCCGCAAGTCTACATCGACCGCCCCACTTCATCTTTACAACAAAAAACTCCGACTCTTTAGTCCAGTTCCGAACATAGAATGCACCGCGCCTATAGTGAGTGTAGAATCCGTTAAATGGCAACGCGTATTGATGGGTGCGTTCGTTCAATAGCTCACCGAGTCGACACTAGGTTACCACGGGATCGTTAGTTTATCTCTGACGTCATACTCGGGGCTCACCTGGGTCACGTAGTTTTTTCCCAGCCTGTTAAAATGTAAAAAGGCGGTTCAACACCCCTCGCGTCAGGGGATTCAGGTTGGCGTAGTGGTATAGAGGGGGAGGGAAGGCGCGGTTCTAAAGCCAATATATAAAAGGGGTCCCGAAAAAATAAGTTTCCCGAAGTTAGGAGTTCGAAAATACACAATTTTCGTAAGTAAGTGGTATACTTTATTACAATTAAAACCAAACCCAGTCTGACACTATGGACATCGTATATTATTGTTATTTTGCTTTAGGTGTTTTCACCGCATCTATCGCTACCTCTACAAGCGCTGGGCCGATAGGTACGCAGCCGACCGGCAAGCGATTATGAAAGACGTGGACGACGAACAGTTCTCGTCCGCCGAGGTCAACAGGAAACTGGTCGTAGACAAGATCGTCTACCGAGCAGTCAAGTCCAGGCGGCGGGACAGCGAGGACGGTGAGAGGCCGGACTACACGGCCGTGCCGCCGGCGCCAGACTCCCCCGTGAGGGACGCGCCGTGCCCGGTCAGCGGCCCTGATCAGCCAGACCCCGTCCAGTCAGGAGAGAGGAGCGATAGTACCGACGAGAAAACAGAAGAGGATGTGAGCTCATAGGAACGCATTGCGCCGTAAAATCGGGTTTATTGAGGTAGTTTTAGTAACTTTACTTTTATCTAAAAATTTAATATTCGAAAAAAATATATTTTGAAGCTGTAAGAATATTTAAACTGACGTGAATTATCTCCTAATCACTTGTAATTATACCCCCAAATACTGTGAGCCCAGCGCCCTCTACGTTCAGGGGGGGGGCGTGGGCAACAGTATTACAAGAAAGGGGTGTAAAAGGAAATTGGACGACAGAAACCAGAGCAGAGAGAAGCATTATGGAGTCGCTACTAATATAATGTTGTGTCTACATTTAAACTAAATTTAGCAAGTCAGAATTGTTAACAACACTGCAAAAGCAAGGTCTTTCTATGTTCACCTCTTGAATTGCGAGGCCAATGGCGATTTTTCTTACAAGAACACTGTAATCGATAGAGTTAAACATTGTTTTAACGTGCAGGCTGATTTTTCGTTGCTGAAATGCATTGTTAGTTCATCATTTAGACGGAGATTCGTTTGTTCCTTCAAGAATGTAGACTGGGTTTGAACATGGTATTTGTGTAAAGACAGTTCTGTATCGTAACGATTCTCTTGATAATGATGAACTTGGCAATCTTGGTCGACTGCTCATTTCGTCACCGTTTTTACCTTTCACGATCTGAACAAACTTTCGAAAAACGCTTGTAAAGTTAGTCCTTTTTTCGTTTGGCAGTTTGAAACATAAAGATCCATAGAATATAGAAGATTAAAGTAACATGGGAAAGAAGAAATTCCAATCTTCTTAAATATAGCAAACGTTAGGAAAAATAGGTGATTAGTTTTGCAGAATTAATCAATTAATATAATTGCCTCTTCGTGAAAACGAAAAAATATAAATTAGCAAATTCGCCCACGGCTGTGAGAGTCAGAATTTATACATTTTCCCATTGCGCGCCAAATTCGCCTCTTTGTGAAAACGCTAAAAGCCAGTACGCGCCCAATTCGCCTCTTCGTGAAAACGCTAAAGTCAATACGCGCACCTAAGCGCCCCTTCATAAACACGTTGAAGTCAACGCTATTTTAAATTCGCCTCTTCGTGAAAACGCAAAACGGCACTTGAGGGTCAAATCGCCTATTCGTTAATTAGGTTAATTGGAATGTTAATGATTTTTTGGATGTATAGACGATGTGCCCTCTGACGTCACGTGTTTACATCTGTATTCAAATGTGCCCGGCAGTGATGCGCACCCATCGTGTTTTACATAAAATTTGCTTAAAGACTGACGTCGCAGGTCAGATCGCCTTTGAATTATGTGACCTCTGATGTCATCTCTTAACCAAATTTATGTAAAACATGATTCGTGCGCATATTGACGGGCACATTTGAATACAGATGTAAACAGAGGCACATCATCTATAACTTCACCAGGTTGTAGATATTGCAATATTTAATCGTTTTCATCAAAAAAATAAATATCGATAAGTAGACGATTTTTCATAAAATTCGCCCCTTCGTGAAAGGATTTTCATTTTGACAGTCCTTTGGTTTGTCTGGGTGGTCTGGGCAGCCGTGCTCGACTGTACGGTCATCCTGATTTTAACTTAATTAAACGTGATTTTAACATAAATGTAATTTGTGTATTTTAACATGTAATTTTGTTGCTGTATTTCTTACATAACATAACACGTATACATATTTGTATACGTGTAGTGTGTTTTATCCTCTCCATTTATGGAAGTTTTGTCGGAAAATGAATATATAAAACAAATCCTCCAAATGTCTTGTGTATGCGTCCTTGGTGTTAAACAACCATGCTACAAAAATGTCTCCCCAAGGTACCATTTCAGTAATACACAATTGTTGACTGCTGTGATGTGGGTATAACGTTTTGAACACCCACGGGGCGCGTAGCACCCGAGATATAATGATGGTTTTCATTTAGTATTTTGCCCGCGGTCTAATTATTAATAGTCGCACGCATTTCCTCGTTTGTCTCAAACGAAAGTGAAATAAACGTACACAAGTCATGGTACGCGCACGGGGAACGAAACTAAACTATAATAATGGTCGTCACAAACGTTTGATCATACCCCTGAACAATATACACTACTCAAAAAAAGTTAAGGAACACTTTTTTCTTAACTTGTAATGTTTTTCCAAGCAATGAGTGAGGTCTAGTTCTTTCATTTTTTGTTTGTCTAGATGGTGTTCTCATTGGAATAAACAATTTAAGAAATGATTCAAAACTTCAAATGCAAATTTGTATGATGAGAACTTGGGCAATCACAAAATGGACAGTTTCAGGGAAAAGTCAAATGACAATTGTTTCAAAATGTTCAGTCTGAATGTCTTTCAATCGACTCTGTAGCGAGTATGGCCTCCTCTTGCAGCAATAACGGCTTCACACCGCTGTCTCATGGAGTTAATGGGGCGATTGACGTCTCTGACGGCCAACGCATCCCATGCAGCCTCCAGAGCTACACCCAGCTGCTGCAGTCCATGTGGCTGTGCTTCCAGCTGCTCGATACTCCTCCCCATCATGTCCCAGACATGTTCTATGGGATTCAAGTCTGGGGACCTCGCTGGCCAGTCCATGCGCTCGATCCCATGGTTCTCCAGGAACTGTGTCACCACCCTTGCTCGTTGGGGACGGGCAATATCGTCCATGAAAATTAATTTTTCCGCCGCATTTTCAGCAAATGGAACCACGATAGGTTCAAGGACTTCATCCCTGTACTTCACTCCTGTCATTGATCCCCTTGAGACCAGGTAGAGACGAGTACGGTTGCCATAGGCGATGCTTCACCACACCATGATGCTGCCTCCCAACACCATGATCCTGCCTCCCCCTAACGGTCATGTTCTGCAATACAGGGGTCGGCAAATCTCTCTCCTGCTCGCCTCCAGACTCTCACACGTCCATCATTGTGGTCGAGGGAGAATCTGCTCTCATCTGTGAACAGAACACGGCGCCATTGCTGTTGGGTCCATCCGACATGCTTCCAAGCCCAGTTGAGACGGATTTCTCTGTGAGCAGGGGTGAGTGGGACGCACTGTGCTGGCCTTCTGGCATGCATATTGGCTCTGTGAAGTCGGTTACGGATTGTTTGAGCGGAAACAGTCACTCCAGTGGCAGCAGCGAAGTCATTATTGAGTCGACGTGCACTGTGGAAGCGGTTGCGGAGGCAGACGTTCGTCAAGTAGCGATCATCTCTTGGGGTTGTTGCGGCTGGTCGGCAACTGCGGGGTCTCTCCGAGTACAGCCCTGTCTCCCGGTGTCGTTGGTTTGCTTTGCTGATGACAATGTTAGACACACCCATCATTTCGGCTGCTCTTCGCTGACTGAAGCCAGCTTCCAGCATTCCTAGGGCTCTGGCAACCTCTGGTTCACTCAGGTGGCGTCTTGGCATTGCTGCTGTCACTAAGTTGTCCGATTGTGGAGACCAATGACAGAAAATGCTCTTGCACCCACTTTTGTACCATTTCATGTGGTCAGCTGATACCCCTAAAAGCCCATTTTGTGATTGCCCAAGTTCTCATCATAAAAATGTGCATTTGAAGTTTTGAATCATTTCTTTAATTTTTTATTCCAATGAGAACACCATCTAGACAAACAAAAAATGAAAGAACTAGACCTCACTCATTGCTTGGAAAAAACTACAAGTTAAGAAAAAAGTGTTCCTTAACTTTTTTTTTGAGTAGTGTATATAATCAACAGGCCAAAATTACAGAATTAAACCTTTACAACAACTTTGTTTCTAGAGAAGAGTTAAAAACACTCATACACATTGAGGAATAATAAACTGGTATTTGCAGCCTACACGTGGATTTGTTTTCCCGCATAAACAACCCACAGTCCTACGTCACTTCAGTCTTCGGCTCTATTCTTGACCGGATCCTACTAGCTACAACCCATTCCCAGACAGTCCCTGCAAGACTTTGCACAAGTCCAGGCACAAGTCCAGTCACAAGACCAGTCACAAGACCTTGCACAAGTCCAGTCACAAGACCTTGCACAAGTCCAGTCACAAGACCTTGCACAAGTCCAGTCACAAGTCCAGGCACAAGTCCAGGCACAAGTCCAGGCACAAGTCCAGGCACAAGTCCAGTCACAAGTCCAGTCACAAGTCCAGTCACAAGTCCAGTCACAAGTCCAGTCACAAGTCCAGTCACAAGTCCAGTCACAAGTCCAGTCACAAGTCCAGTCACAAGTCCAGTCACAAGTCCAGTCACAAGTCCAGTCACAAGTCCAGTCACAAGTCCAGTCACAAGTCCAGTCACAAGTCCAGTCACAAGTCCAGTCACAAGTCCAGTCACAAGTCCAGTCACAAGTCCAGTCACAAGTCCAGTCACAAGTCCAGTCACAAGTCCAGTCACAAGTCCAGTCACAAGTCCAGTCACAAGTCCAGTCACAAGTCCAGTCACAAGTCCAGTCACAAGTCCAGTCACAAGTCCAGTCACAAGTCCAGTCACAAGTCCAGTCACAAGTCCAGTCACAAGTCCAGTCACAAGTCCAGTCACAAGTCCAGTCACAAGTCCAGTCACAAGTCCAGTCACAAGTCCAGTCACAAGTCCAGTCACAAGTCCAGTCACAAGTCCAGTCACAAGTCCAGTCACAAGTCCAGTCACAAGTCCAGTCACAAGTCCAGTCACAAGTCCAGTCACAAGTCCAGTCACAAGTCCAGTCACAAGTCCAGTCACAAGTCCAGTCACAAGTCCAGTCACAAGTCCAGTCACAAGTCTAGTCATAAAGCCAGTCATAAGTAACTGGTTGAACAACCACAAAGGAAAGCCTTTGTCAAAGCTCATTTTAAAAAGCTTGTGATTTGAATTGGAAGAATGACTTGTGATGGACTTGTGATGGATTTACAGGGACTTACAGGGAGTTGTGATGGACTTGACTACATCCCTGCCCAATCCTACCAGCTACGGCCAAACAGGACAAACAATACCGGTGGGCAATCATAAATAATCTCATGAACAGACCCACCATTGTCCAGGATTTTTCTAGACATTCTACTCATCAACACTATAAACACAGATTATCTGGAATTATATAAGTGGTGGGTAAAAAATACTTTTGTATGTAATCGTTGTTTTTTTCACGACAATAAACATTCGTGTATAGGCCTATGCTTTGATATGTGTAAATGGTCATAATTGCTATACTGTCCTCGGTTATTTGCAGCAGATAGTATGCAATGTAGTATACAGAATCGGTGATCCATGGAGCATTCCATTTTCCCTCGGCTTCGCTTCGGAAGACTAGTTTTACTACACCACTCGAAGCATTCAATATTTGTTTTATAACTCCTCACCAACATATTCTGCTTGGTTTAAAATTGTTTTAATTATTTAAATCTAAATACAGTTAAAATAAACTTTGATTTCAATACAAAATTGGTGAAAAATTACTTTGCACTTTTCTAACCCACCCCTTCACAAAAATGTTGGAACCTAGCTCTGTAGCGCCGGCTCTTTAGAACAATACGTGCTACGCGCATTGTACAACATGCACATTAGCATGCATTTGCACACAAATACCGCGCCATGGGTATAGTACTTTAGTTGCTAATACCATGTGACTCGCTCTCGGCCAATCAAAACACAGAAGCTGTGGGTGAGGTGTTATAACATCTGCTATTAACGAAACAAAATAACAAAATATATCGTTGCCATGGAAACGGGCAATGTCATATCACATGGGTGTAAAACATACCGAGTTAACGTTTTTGAATTTGTTTTCTTCGAAAACCGTTTTGTTTTAATTGGACCCTTATTCAACTTAGTTTTACTTTGACTGCAACTAAGTTAGGTCGGGGACCGTGATAGGCATGCGTCCATTGTTAGCAGACGGTTCTCAGACTTGATACATTTTCTCTCTCAATTTTGTTGAAAACTCCGTCAAAACTCAAGGGCACTCAATAAATAAGCGCAGACCGCAAACGCCCAACGAATGCACTTAACACAAACCACCTGGGCGAAGGTAATATGAAGGTTGACTTTGTGTAAGCAATTAAGTAATGTCATAATAAGTATTCATAATAATAGCAAGGTCTCATCAATTACAGAGTTAAAAGGATGCAATGCCGACAAGCCAATTTAAAAATATTGCGAGATGGCAATTTTAATGAAGGACATTGCCCTGAAATCCTCGGTAAAAGGAAATCAACCTAATGCCTTACCGTTCCCGAGAAAGGTTGAGGAAAAAATACCAGGTTGTTTTTTGTTTGACGCGGCGGACAATTCGGATTATCCGTAGACGCATTTCCGGCCGTCATGAAATAATGATGGGCTGTAATCATACAGCTATATTAATTTAATATAGCTCTATGGCTGTAATGTATCTCGTGTACTCAGACTGGTGCCGCAAATAGTGCATTGAATACACGACCGATATCACACTGGGAATTGAGGTTCCATGCCACTGTAACATCTAAATAAAGGATAGAATACGGGCGTGACGCGCGCACAAGTGGACGCACGCTCGCAATATTACGCGTAAAATAGAATTTAAACTGTGTGTGTTCCAAGAAGCTAGAGCGCTAACTTCTCATATTTACGCGCAGAAATACTTTAAATCCATCCTGTACGCAGACATTTTGAATTTATGTGCGTGTATAATATAATAACAATGGATGGCTTGAATTTTGACAGTTTACTCTAAATACAACGCGCATGCAAGTAGAACAGACGCAACTTACGCGCGTCATGCCAGTTAAAAAAAGTCACGGCAAAATCATCTGCAGCGGATACGTATGCGCACGCATTTGGGCAGAGAATAAAAATGAAACGTTCATTTGCTAATCGTGCGTTTTGCTTTTGGGCGTATCGGCTTCGGTAACGCACCGTATAGAATACAAACGCAGATATGCAAATAGCCGTACAAAAGCGTACATACAATGTATCGAGTTTTCTGTAGGTTTGTGCACAAACATGGATGCGTCACTAGCATGCATCATTTTGTACATCGAGCCAGCGCTTCATTAGGTTAATATGTGACCGGCTCTACAATAAAGGGTACATGTAATGGACTACTCAACGTTGAGAGGGAAAAACATTTCATCAATATTGTCAGGTTTTATTCAAAGAAATGTTGATTTTGATGATTAAAGTGGAAAACACGCCCATTTTGTGTTCATCGTTCTGTTGTTCTACAACAAAGTCGGCTTTTTCAAAGCCTGTTTTCTCAGTTGTGTAATTTGAACTCCAAGGAAGTAATCAAAAGCAAACATGTCATATCTCCAAAACGGGAGTAAATATGGAGCTCTATTATATACCAACTGGAAGCTTACGCTGTGGGCTTTCCAACCATGTGTATAACTCAATTTCACTATTTTGTGACATAATACCCATTATTGTGGAGTGGTGCTTGTTTCCTTTTGCGATCGAGGATCGAAAAACAAAAGAAAACAATGGGAACAAAAGATTCTCGAAGGACGGTTTCTTTGTCCTCGATTGGCAAGATAAGCGTAAAGCAATGGGGTTAGGTTTCAGTCAAAGAATAAAGGAAAACACAATAGGGAATCCTCGGTCGTAATGGCAATTCACGAACCTCGGGTCACATATAGCTCTATGGTGTGTTCTGAGAACAATTAAGCGTGTCTAGGTTTTATTGTAGGCACACGCGTTTTCAAACTACACGTGTGACTGGAAATGAGACTAGTTAACACAGTACGCCATTTTTGTGGAGTCAAAAATCGGTTCTACAAACTGGCGGACCGTTATTTGTCACGAAATTAAACAAAAACGACGCAATTTGCAGGAATAGTTGTGTGAAACTACATATTCTATTTTTTAAAAGCTTTAAAAAATATATCCATTTCATTTGTATACATGAAAACTCCAGATCCAAAGCAATGTGCCCCTTTAAAACCCCACCGTGGCACTTTGGTGCTCACGCGAGAGGCATCTGTTCAAAAGTAAAAAACAGTGTTGTGGGGCGGGCGGGTGGGGGGGGGGGGGGGGGGGAGGGGGGTGGTAACAATTGTTTGTCTAATGGTTTGAGCATATCAATAGACCTTCCCTGGACACGCACACCAAAATTAATATTAAAGCATTCTGGCATATCAACATTGTGCTCACGCGGAAGGCATATGTGTAATATGTATAGAACTGAGTTCACAGGGCTGGATTGAAGGGTGAACAAACTCTGTTTCAAACATGCTTTTACAGACTTTATGGGTTGAGTACAAGGATAGTTAGAAAAACAATTCAGCAGGACTAGCCTAAAGATGTCGTAGTTATAAAAGAATATAATAATCTGAGGGCTGGAGTGAAGGATGAACAAACTCTGTGTCAAACATGCTTCAGATTTATATGCAGATTTATGTGCACATTTCTGCCGCGATGTCAGCACATACGACGTTTTGAAAGTTGAACCACGACGTTTTGAATGTTATGATGTTCTAAAACGGACAGGCAACGTCACGTGTTTAGCTGGTTTTTGCTTAGCATAACAAGCACATGGAGTTTTAGCTGGTATACCTGTTTTCTAATGAGCAAAACTATTGTTGTGCTAAGCAAATGTTTGTGCTTCACATGTACAATCTAAGCAAACAGTCTAATGTTTCATTACATTAAAGTCAACCTTACCTGCTTGGCAAGTCGCTACAGTGAAACACACTGGCCAAAAGAACAGCATCGAAGCCATTGCTGAAGAATATTTAAGCTATAATTCCATAGATTTCCGATTGCGTGTAAACACCTTCTTGGAACTTCTCCACTTAATAGGCGCGACTTGTAGAGGACCTACAGATTGACATTTTGATCTCGCGATGTGGGGGAGAGAAAGTAACTGGTTTACGTGGGCGGCACATTGGGTCACTGTCGCGAGGGTGTACAAATACAGCAAATTAAAGGTTTGATACACCATTGGCAGATATCAAAACAATTTACTACCGAATTATTACGAAATATCTTACTTATTTGAAAGTAAATAATGATCCATCCAGCAAAATAATTGCGCTAGATATCCTGTAATTGTTCTGAAAATTGAATTTTATAAAACAAAAAATCACGATCGCCGTACGGCGATCAGGAAAAAACTAAGAACAACATAAAAACAACTGTCCGACGCCGGTTAAAACCAAACGCCGGTTGTTGTTTTTTGTGTGGTTTTTGTGTGTTTTTGGGGTTTTTTTTTTTTGGGGGGGGGGCATTCATGATTGTAAGACTTCGGAGAGGTCAGTTAACCCCCCCCCCCCCCCCCCCCCCCTCCCCCCCCCCCCCCCCCCCCCCCCCCCCCCCCAGACAAAAAAATCAACCATTTCCTGATAATTTAAGCAATTACCAATAGTGTATCCTATGGAAAGCCACCTGTTTTTGTAATCGTGAGTCGAGTTTAAATTAAAGGTAGTATAAACACCATTTGCTTTTGATGTAATTTTCAAAAAATGGTTGGGTTTAAGGGGAGTGGGGTCATTTTTAGTAAATATTATTTTGACGCTGAACTGTTTTGAAGTGTTGTGTTCATAGATGCTAGAAAAAAAAATAAAAATTAAGAACAAAAACCCGTGCTTGGAAAATCAGGTTATAGGAGCCGAAAATCAATGCGATTGTTGTTGTTTTTTTGTTTTTTTAATTTTTTTTATTAAACTCTACTCTAGAGAAAAAAAAGCTTGTAGAAAAAACTACAGCTAGAGTTCATACATTGTGAGCAGGTGGCTTATTAAAAAAAAAAAAATTATGAGCAATATTCTTAAAAGATTAGTTAGATTTTGCAACAACAGCGGAGGAAGAAGGCAACAGGTTCTAAAGTCTAGCATAAGTTGCTGTAAAGGACCTCTGATGTTGTGAGGTTCGTAACTTTGGAAGAACAACTGTATATTGGTGGGATGCAGATGACTGCCTTGTAGAGCGACGTGCTGTAAGTTGAGGTACTTTGAGACTGTCAAGAGACTGTTGTGCTAACATTACAAAACCGAGCCCAATCGAATGCATTATTTGGGTTATTAGCGCATGTGTTTGTTCAACCCCAAGTATCAATTACACTAATAGGCTTACCCCAATTGTCACTTCACCACATCTATTGTTATGCCAAGAAAGCATTGTGTCCTGAGAATCTACAGTTACGTAATGTATTGGAGTTAAGTGGACCCCCTCCCTGGGTCGAACCTCAGAAACTGAGGTTCTAGTAAATGCATTAGATTGTGTTCGGTTCTGTAATGAAGCTAACAACGGCTTATTGTTTTACTATAAGCAAGGTGGGTTTTGTTTGCATAAAGGTAGGATAGACCATTTGCAGATATCGAAAATATTTACTACATAATTATTAAGAAATATCTTACTTATTTGAAAATAAATAATGATTCTAGGCATCCAGCAAAATGATTGCGCTAGATATCCTTTAATTATTCTTAAAAATATAATTTTATAAAGAAAAATTTGCGATCGCCGGACGGCGATCAAGAAAACACACAAATAACATAAGAATAACTGCTCGACTCAAATTGGTAGATTTAGGGGGTTGTATTTTATAGTAAATATCGTTTAACTCACCTGTCCGAAGTTTTACAATCATAAATGCCGAGAAAAGCGAGAAAAACAGCGTTCGTTTTCAACCAGCGACGGGCAGTGTTTCTTATGTTGTTCTTGTTTTTTCCGCTATCGCTGTCCAGCGATCATGAATTTGGTTCTTTTCAATCAGATTTGTTGAAACAATTAGTGGATATCTAGCGCAATCATTATTTTTCGTTCAATTCCTCGAATTATTATTTACCTTCAAATAAGTAAGATATTTCTTAATAATTTGGTAGTATTTTGTTTTCGATATCTGCAAATAGTGTATCATACCTTAAAACCGTTAAACGTTTCAACGGTACATAAACAAAACTTAACAGAAACCATCAACACCCACCCATGTGTTTAAACACCTCCCATCGTGGATACCCTTTTGTTCCTCCCATATGTTTGGCACACAAAATTCAATTGTGGACCCCATTGTCTTCTATTGTACCCCGTCCACTTTTTGAATGCAGATACAAACTCGCACTCATCCACGGTTCTAATTTCCACGTGCAATTTATGCCCACAATGTATTGGTGTCGTACGAAAATCAGACTTCTGTAAACATTTTGACTCCTTTTCCCAATTGGTAATTATCATGACCAGCAATTGGTCATTTGCGTGTGGAATTTGAATAATATCTGGTACACTGACTTGTTTACACAGCTTGGCACAGTTTACATTTAAATTATCCAGACCAAAGACACTGTTGCTATATCACGTGATTCGGTGCAAGCCTTACGCTAGCAACCTCCGGCTCTGGAATGGTCAGGTGTCGTTGTGCCATTCTCAACCATTGTGAACAATGTATTGGTGCTGAGCGTCTTTAACGTAACTATGCAAGAGCTTGCCCCGAATCACGTGATATAGCAACAGTGTATTTGGTCTGGATAATTTAAAGTCAAACTGTGCCAAGCTGTGTGAACAAGTCAGTGTACCCGATGTTATTTAAATTCAACACGCAAATGGTCAATTAAACAAGCATTTACAATAATACCAACGAGTCCGTATTTCAATCTAAAATTCATGCTACAACTGCGTTACATGTACATCTCCATAAAAGAGTCGTCGGGTTACTTATTACGGCTCACTGCTCGTTGGGCGTAATGGCACGTCTCACCGAACAGTTGTATTTCTGCGGGTCTGTGTACTAATAATTACCAAGAGAAGCCTAATCACATGCGAAAACATATACCAAAGTGTATTTGTGACGTACAACATTCTTGTATTTTATTAAATTTAAAGGGAATATACAACATTTGCAAACATAACAAATAAAACTAACAAATTATTATAGAATACCTTTCCGGACTGTTGGTGAATGAAAGTCTAAAGCATCCTGTAAAATTATGGCACCTGGGGTGGCGTCATTTTCAATAAAAGTGAACATAAATTTCCAACGCTAGTCGGCCGACCAATTGCTTCTTTCAAATACTACGCCCATTTTACCATTTAGGAAGTCCACATTTTGTTGTTTACGGGTACAAGCCAGCTAGACTGGTTTCCGGACCGTATACAATTCCCCGATGTTTATAAATTGCTCCGCTTTATCTTAAAGCTAGGATACACAAAATTGTGCAGATATCGAAAAAAGTTACTACCGAATTATTAAGAAATATCTTACTCATCTGAAAGTAAATAATGATTGTAGGCATCCAGCAAAATAATTGCGCTAGATATCCTGTAATTATTCCGAAAAATTAAATTTTATAAAGAAAAAATCGCGATCGCCGTCCGGAGAGCGCTATAAAAACCAAAGGTAACATAATAACTGCTCGACGCCGGTTGAAACCAAACTCTGTTTTTCGTGCTTTTCTCGGCATTCATGATTGTAAAACTTCGGACAGGTTAGTTAAACGATATTTACTATAAAATACAACCCCCCAAATCCACCCATTCATGGTAATTCAAGCAATTACTAATGGTGTATACTACCTTTAACTGGGGGTCAGGGAACCAGACTACAAGAATATGATTGTTTTTCTTGGGTCTACGAACACAAACCTTTAAACAAGTCAGTATAACAATATCTCTGCTATACATACTAACCTCCCAAGGTCCATCCATTTCTGAAAATTACAGCAAAAGCAAATGCTGTATATTCTCTTTAAATTTTGCAATGTTTCTTTGACCTCTTTCAGACACCGTATTATCTTGTTTATTGACAGCATTGTACATTTTTTTAGCTACGGCCAAGGTCCCCATTAAATTGGATTCATAAATACCTGGGACAGTTTAGGCATTCCTATTGGTCGAGAGCCCGTCACGTGGCCGGTATTAAACGGACGATAAAGACATGGCTGGAAGTGTTTAAACATAGCTGGAATCACCATTCCGTCCCCAGGGCTCACTTTATTTCCAATCCTGAACCGTACCTCGTCTCCAATAATAAGAGCGGGTATTGTTGAGGGCGTACAGCTCGACACCTTGGGAACGAGGTTGCCAATGGCAGTAATAGTCTGGTTCACAGTAAATACGCTTTATTGCATGTATTGTGTAGAGAGCGACAGAGGCGGAAACATGTCATTTGACACACACAGAATGGCGAAACACCGAAATTTACTTGCGACAATTTTCCGGGATTTTCCGGGCTTTTTGGGCTGAATTTTACAAAAAAGTATTTATGAATGGGAATAAATGTGTGTTCGGTCGGTATTAATCACTCTGTTTAATACCTCTTAGAGTCTGGGTGCTGATAATTACCCTCGCCTTCGGCTCGGGTAATTATCAGCACCCAGACTCCAATCGGTATTAAACAGAGTGATTAAAACCGACCGAACACATATTCCCTTATTGAAGGGCCTTTCCATCAAGAATAAACTGTGTCAGAGAATCAGCCAATCACAACAGGTTTTACATAGAGTAATCAAGCCACGTGATGACCATCAAGCCACATGATGGCCATCAACCCTATCCAGGCTACCAGTACATTTCTTCAGTTCAACTGTGATTTGTTCGCTTTCACAGCGTGCAATGCATTACAACCGAAGATTGTCACCGTCAAACTGAGTATTATTGATTCCTTCGCATTTCCCAGCCGTTTAGAACAAGAATTTGTAAGTTGATGCCGAGATAATCGTTTGTGGAATGTGTTGTGGAACTTGTGGACAAAGAAACAGAACCTTTGTCGTGTTAACTTGTACAGAAGTTAAACAGACGTAAGTATTAATTTCATTCCGTTTTTTTGGTTTTTTTTCATTTTATTTTTGCAAAACAAATTGACGCCATTCCATTGTGATGGTTGTATTTTTAAATACTTGTAAAAAAACAATCGACAATCTCTGACCATTATTAAATTAAAGCATACACCCTAAAAACAGATTGGTTGAATATAACCAGTTGATTGGGAGATGTGTCCAAGCAATAATATTGGTCAATTTTAACCAAAATATTGGTTATTTTAAACAATATTTTTGTTAAAATAACCAATATAATTGGTTATTTCGACCACTATTTTGGTTAAATTTGACCAATATTATTGGTCGAAAACATATCTACCAATCAGTTAGTTATTTCAACGAATCTGTTTTTAGAGTGTAACAGAGTTTGTCAAGTGTTAACGTGTGTTTTTGTTTATAACACTGAAGAGACACAAATAACATTATAAGCAACAAAATAAAGTGATTTGTTTGGTTCCATTGTCAATTGTATTTAACAATATACTCTTGAAGCGCAACGTATTCGGAGACTAAAATTCTAAAACGCATGTTTTGTTTTCATCATGAGTTTGGATTCGAATCCTTGCTCAGTGTCAACTTGATTTTCCCTTAGAATTTCCCTATAATAAGTGATACCCTGGAAAGGCAATTTCTAGTACATTACAAACTTTAATATACACTTAGGGGGAAAACTGGCCACAGGAGAATACACCATTGGTAATTGCTTGAAGTATCATGGATTCAATTTCAATTTTTCAATTCAATTCACATTTATTCAACGTTGTTTTGTACATAGTGATTCTTACACCAGTTTCTTAAGTACATATCTACCAAAATAGGATATTATTCTACTAGGTGTAATTTATAAAAATACATAATTAAACAACAACGTTAGGTATAGGGTGAAGTTGAAGCGTTTGTTCCCTAACCTTAAGACAGACAACTACAATGCACAAGACAAATAGAAACAAAACACACGGACAATTAAGAACATAACAAGCAGGAGTAACGTTACAACGACGATAACTCTGAATCTATCCAATTCCCAAACACCTAGTTGTAAGGTTCGAATATTATAAATACACATTGAGCAATTTAATTTTTAACTTTTTAACAAATGTAGATAGAGTTGATGATGCTTTGATCGAGTCACTCGGAGCATTCCAGAAGTTAATACCTCGCTGTACACGACTGTTTTTCAACATTGAAGTTCTACTAGAACAAACGTACAGATTTGTCTTCGATACACTTCTAGTACAATATTGATGAACATTCGAGGTTAAGGTAAAGCATGTATCAAAGCAATGTGGAAGTAATTTATTTATATATTTAAACATGAATTTACCTAAATGGAGGGGTAGATTTGGGGGTTGTATTTTAAAGTAAATATCGCTTAACTGACCTGTCCGAAGTTTTACAATCATGGATGCTGAGAAAAGCACGAAAAACAGCGTTTGTTTTCAACCGGCATTGGGAAGTGGTTCTTATGTTGTTCTTGTATTTTTCGCGATCGCCGTCCAATTACAGGATATCTAGCGCAATCATTTTGCTGGATGCCTACAATCATTATTTGCTTTCAATCAAGTAAGATATTTCTTAATAATTCGGTAGTAAATTTGTTCGATATCTGCAAATGGTGTATTCGAACTTTTTAGACCAGGCCCATACTCGGCGCGAAAGCGAGTGCAAACGCAAATTTGTGACACCATAGACAATTTTTCGCGCTGCGAATAAGCCAGTTCGGTATTCCAACTGCGCATGTGTACAACAAGATTTGACTATTTTTCTGTCTAGAAAGCAGTTTATCGTATGCGTGTAAAAGCATGGCGGTACCAGCAAATGTAATGAGATTGAAGTGTTTTGAAGTAAGGCCGTGTTCGAATTACTGACTTTGGCTGTGACTTCGGACGTTGCTACGCTGTTGATGTGGGCCGTCATTGTCCGCCCTTAGCAACAGCATAGCAACGGCCGAAGTCACAACCAAAGCCTTATTCGAACATGGCCTTAACATTAACAAAAAAACAATGTTTGGATAGCAACGTTTTTTTCAGGTGTCTTGTGTGTCCAAACTTGTTTTCGAACAAAATTTATCATCGTCTTTTTGATTACACGAACGATTTCACTGATTCCAGATTTCAATTACCACTTCCCCCTAGCCTTGTGTGCATTTTATCCGTCGCGTTTATCCCATTAGAACAATTGTCAAATATTATTGTGCACATGCGCAGTTGGAATACCGAACTGGCTTATTCGCAAAATTTGAATACATTTGTGCCGTAAAATTGTTGTAGTATACACTTAGTTGTGGGGATTTATTTATTTATTTATTCCATTTCTTTACCCAGGGTGTGCCCAAATAGTTTAAAACTGGTTTTCATTGGGGGCCCTGCATACATCGTTAAATAAAATAACAGTACATATAAAATCAACATTTACAGAAAGTTACAAACATAATATTTACAGACGTACAAGGACATTTACAGGAATCCAAAACATTGATATCAATTCTGATTTACGAGATGGGCGAAAACCCGCCCAAAAAAAAAACCCTTTTGACCATTATTAAATTGAAGCATACCCCCTAAAAACAGATTGGGTGAATGTAACCAGTTGATTGGGAGATGTGTCCAAGCAATAATATTGGTCAATTTTAAACAAAATATTGGTTATTTTAAACAATATTTTTGTTAAAATAACCAATATAATTGGTTATTTCGACCACTATTTTGGTTAAATTTGACCAATATTATTGGTCGAACACATATCTACCAATCAGTTAGTTATTTCAACGAATCTGTTTTTAGAGTGTAACAGAGTTTGTCAAGTGTTAACGTGTGTTTTTTTGTTTATAACACTGAAGAGACACAAATAACATTATAAGCAACAAAATAATGTGATTTTTTTGGTTCCATTGTCAATTGGATTTAACAATATACTCTTGAAGCGCAACGTATTCGGAGACTGAAATCTTAAAACGCATGGGTTTGTTTTCCTCACAAGTTTGGATTTGAATTCTTGCTTAGTGCCGCGGAACCAACCTGATTTTCACCTCGAACTTCCCTACAAGAAGTGGCACCCTAGAAAGGCAATTTCTAGTACATTACACACTTTAATTTACACTTAGGGAAACACTGGCTACAGGAGAATACACCATTGGTAATTGCTTGAAGTATCATGAATGGGTGGATTTGGGGGTTGTATTTTAAAGTAAATATCGCTAAACTGATCTGTCCGAAGTTTTACAATCACGGATGCTAAGAAAAGCACGAAAAACGGCGTTTGTTTTCAACAGGCATCGGCAAGTGGTTCTTATGTTGTTCTTGTATTTTTCGCGATCGCCGTCCAATTACAGGATATCTAGCGCAATCATTTTGCTAGCTGCCTACAATCAATATTTGCTTTCAATCAAGTAAGATATTTCTTAATAATTCGGTAGTAAATGTTTTCGATATCTCCAAATGGTGTATTCGACCTTTAGGACCAGGCCCATACTCGGCGCGAAAGCGAGTGCAAACGCAAATCTGTGACACCATAGACAATTTTTGCGCCGCGAATAAGCCAGTTCGGTATTCCAACTGCGCAACAAGATTTGACTGTTTTTCTTTCGAGAAAACATCGTATGCGTGTAAAATCATGGCGGTACCAGCAAATGTAATGAGATTGTAGTGCTCTGAAGTAAGCTAGGCCGTGTTCGAATTGCTGGCTTTGGCTGTGACTTCGGACGTTGCTACTCTGTTGATATGGGCCGTCATTGTCTGACCCTTAGCAACAGCATAGCAACGGCTGAAGGCACAGCCAAAGCCAACAATTGGAACATGGCCTTAACATTAACAAAAAACAATGTTTGGATAGCAAAGTGTTTTCAGGTGTCTTGTGTGTCCAAACTTTTTTTCGAACAAAATTTATCATCGTCTTTTTCATTACACGAGCACGACTCAAGATTTCAATTACCACTTCTCCCTAGCCTTGTGTGCATTGTATCCGTCGCGTTTATCCCATTGGACAAAAATTGTCAAATATTATTGTGCACATGCGCAGTTGGAATACCGAACTGGCTTATTCGCAAAAGTTGAATACATTTGTGACGTCAAATTGTTGTAGTATACACTTAGTTGTGGGGATAGGTTCTTTTGTTTGAAAAAAAGCTGACCGAGTTGTAGGGACATTTTTCTGTCCCCGTAGCATTTCGGGTCTCCAGTATAAAGTGGTTTAGAGGTAGAATTGGGTTAGGGTAAAATGACAGAAAATGGAGAAGACGACAAATTAAGGTGATGTTCAAAATGTTAGGTCGAAGGAAGTTTCTTAGTTTGAGTTTAGAGAGATTTTTCCGAAAAGAATTGACGGTGTCGCATTCGCTTTCGCGAATAGGCCTTAACGTTGCAGTGTATCTGCTCGAAACGATTCCCCAGTTTAGAAAGTACAAGAAACAACAAGTTTTGAAAGGAGAGTTTCTTTAATTGGGGTTATTGAGAGGTTTTTGTTGGGTTTGTTTGCACACAAGTCTCTGAAAATGTCTTCCTAACTTGGGTGCAGCAGTCTCCTTTAAAATATATCCCTATTGTGATGTCTTCATATCTGAATCATCTTTTGCAGTTCAAGCCATCCAAGATGTCTTCGCCGACGGGAAAACACAAACAATACAAGATCACGTATCCATGCATAACCGTGGAGCCTGTCCTGTTAGTTTTCTTCGTATCTTACAGCATGATAGTCACACTGCGTGCAGAATACGTCACTTTGCGAATCGCAAACGGATTGGATGACGCCGAGGGTTCGAGAGCTGCAGTGTTGGGGCCAGACGAAACACTCTGTCGGCTCAGCAACCAATCAACGGAGGCAGTGTACGCAGAGACGCAATCCAGAGCTTCCTATTGGCTACTGCTGCTTAATCTATTCCAAGTCGTGCCTTCGCTTGTGAGTGCTCCTCTGATTGGCTCTTGGAGTGACCTGGGCGGGCGTAAGCGCGCAATGGTCATCCCTATTATCGGGTACCTCATTGGTTCCTCTGTGTGGATCTTTGTGACCTATACCAATGGGAACCTCTGGTACTTGCTTCTAGCCGAGTTCTGTCTGGGTCTGACGGGTGATTTCTCGGCGGTCCTTGCCGTCTGTAACGCCTACCTGGTCGATATCACCACGGAACGAGAGAGGACATTCCGTCTGATCTTGGTTGGACTAACTATCGAGGTGGGCACTGCGATTTCTCAGATTCTCCTGGGTTACTGGGTGGTCCGGCAAAGCTTTGGTCTTCCCTTTTGGTTCGTGGTTGCTGCCATGCTCGCAAGTCTTCTCTACATCACCTGTATCTTGAAAGAAACTCGCGCTCAATCAGGAGGCCTTGAGAACCTGGAACTCTTCAACAACCGGCTGGTGGATGATATCTACGGGATGATGATGAGATACGATAGTGAAAGGCGAAGACAGATTATATATTTTATAACCATTCTTGGTGTCCATATGACGATTCTCTACACGGCGTTTCTCATCATTCTTCTGTACGTACTCAGCCCTCCCTTATGCTGGACGCCCGTTCTTGTTGGTTACTACGTCGCCTCGGCTCTCTTACTAGGATCTGCAGGTACGGTACAGGTTGTTTTTATCTTGAAGATGCACCCCACATAAAACGATTTGGGCTTTCCAAGGAGGGACTCCAAAATGCAGTTTCTATTAGGCTTACGCTCGGTTCAGACAGGCGTTCCACAGTCGCGCCAAATGAGTGAATTAAGTCCGACGTCTGAAACGAATAAGGGCGACAAGGCGCGCCAGACGGCGAACGATCGACTGCTGGAGTTGTTAGAGTGACTCAGGAGCGACTTGATTTCAATTTGGTTCGGCGCGACTGTGGAACGCCTGTCTGAACCGAGCTGTTGATAAACCTAAATAATGGACCCAATCCTTTCTCTATAATAATATGCGGTGCTTATAAGCGCGTTATCACCAACGGTCTCAAAGCGCTTCAGATTATTACCCCGGGCATTAGGCCCACAAAACATTCCAAATACCATCTCAGCTCCATGGGGAGTATACAGCTCGATGCTGCCATTTCGGCGCAAAGCAGCTAAACCAACCACAATGACCATCTCTGCCCTCACTGCCCTGAAATGACGTAATTCATGTACATCAATACTACAAATTTTCTGGAGTTTTGGTGTGTTTTTTTGCAATGAAATAAACTTTGATCAGCAGCTCCCCTCTCTATCCGCCACTGACATGAATTTTGAGCGGAATTGGCCCAAACTTGTTAAAATGATAAAAACAAATTGGAAAACAAAATATGCCTTCCGGAAGCTCCCCTTTAGTGAACAGGGGTAAGTTGTGATGTGCTGATTCAAAACTAATTCAATAATGCTTACTTTGAACTCTGTGCTCATATGCCCCCTCAACGGCGAGAAATAAGATCGACGAATTCGAGGGAAACTTGTACAGGTTTACACAGATTATTCAGTTTATGAAAACTAGTACAGCGACATTCCCCTTATGTGCCGACGTTGGTACGTGCCACCATCATTAGCTGTATAGCTGGACCAATCACCATGCAGCCAATTTAGTCGTAGCCGAAACGAGAATGTGCCTGTTTCTGGAATGGCTAACAGAAGCATGTATCCGAATCACTAGGCTGCGACTTGATACTGCACACGAGTCGATTAGAAGTGGCAGTAGCAGCTACCAAAGACTCGTGTGTAATTTCAAGACGCGGCCTATAGATTTTCATGTACTGTATAGCGCAAAGACATATAAACGCATATACCGCCATGTCCTATTCAAAACTACATGATGATTTCGTGATTTGCGAAATGTACTCCTCGGTAGGTTATTTGTACACAGACGAAGAGTGTCACAATCTACTGTGATATTTTATGTTTATAGTATTTTGTATTATTTTCTTTTACGCGTCGACCTGTTCACGCGTCAGCCCATCTAAGTTGTATGACGTATGCAAAGGTTTGTCCAATCACCACAATACGGTTCTCGTGCACAGTCGCGTGTTTTTTTAAACAATAGCAAGTCGACCAGTTGAAGCATGAATGCAGGCGTTGCATCGTACGACATTATAAAGCGGGATCGACTTATGTAACTTGGGGATTGTCGAATCAGGCCATGGTTATTGACGCAGAAACAAACACGCTTTGAACAATAGCTATTGTCTTGTAGAGAGAGAGGGAGAAAGAGAGAGCGAGATCAAACACATCTAAGTTTGTTAGCGGACACACACACTCAGAGAGAGAATGTAATGGGAGGGTGAGGTGAAGACCGACAATTAAGGGTAGGCTATGCATGCATGCTCGGTAAATTCAGTACCGAATGCCGGTTGCATTTTATGCCAGTTCGGCAAATTGCCAGTGCCGAAATCTACTACCCCTGAAGACCGGTATGGCAGCACCCACCCTGGAATCCTTATAAATAAGGACTGAGCCCAATAACCGTAAGTTAATTAAATCGCATTATAGTGTCGAACGCATGAGATTATCACAATTTACAATTTTAATAAAACGAGACTAATAATTGAATGATTGTTGTTTATGAAGATTGGTTTATAACGAAGATTGGCTTTTCATGAAACTGATATTTAACTTGAGTTGTTTATACTTTTTTGTGTGCAAGGATCTTTAAACTATATTGTCTATCAAATTGCATGTGTCGACAATTTGTATTGGATTTATGTAATCGTATTTTGTTCAGATGGCCACCCCGTCCCGCCACTCTATAGGCAGTATTTTGAGGTGTAGGCATCTACCAAAGCCAGTGAGTTGGTGATCCTGCCGCTACTACAAGAGTGCATGCGTGCGTTGGATTGATTGCTGGGCTGGACTGAATTGGATTGCTGAACATTTGCCTGGCGAGGGAGTGAGAACCAACTTTACAGTTAAGAAACCGGACAGAACTTTTCGTTTAATAGTTAAACTTGTATGTATTTCTAATAATAATCTTTAAAGGAACTTGTAAGCAAACCAAGAGTATGAATAAGTAAAGAATGTCTGTATTGATTGAATTATTATTCTTGATAATATATATTCAAGCAAACCAAGAGTATGAATAAGTAAAGAATGTATGTATTGATTGAATTATTATTCTTGATAATATATATTCAAATAAATTGTAAATAAGTTCCAAACAGAAGAGTTGAGAGTGGTCATTAATAGATAGTCTGGGTAATACGAATCCCGGGGTCACCACAATTGATTTGAGTTCAATAGTTTGAGTAGGGTATCAGCTCGAAAACAAGCTAGGTGGTGACATTTTGGGGGCTTGTCCGGGAAAAATGAAATAATGAAGGAAAAATGAAATAATGAAAGAATAATGAAATAATGAAGGAATAATGAAATAATGACCACATGATATGGAAGAACCTCGTTCCTTATACAATCTTTTGACATAATTTTCTCAAGGAATTGTAACTATGTTTGTAGGAGTTTTTTTATATTTTCTGTGCATAACTACTACAGGCTTACAGAGTGAGTGTTGCTATACCACTTCGACATCCAAACCAACACACCTACCTGCCGGTATTAGCCTATATTGCGGTAAGTTGTCGGTCTGTCTAATCATGGATGTGGATCCTGAGAGAATT
Source organism: Crossaster papposus (assembly GCA_037893245.1). NCBI lineage: Eukaryota > Metazoa > Echinodermata > Asteroidea > Velatida > Solasteridae > Crossaster > Crossaster papposus. The sequence continues at coordinate 79,626 of JBAIAA010000032.1, read as the reverse complement.
CGTGTGCTTTCTGAAGCGTGTGATTTGACTAGGAAAGAATTAATAGAATTTATGCGCGAAGAACGGCACGAAAAAGAGCGATTAGACCGCGACGAGCGCGCGTATCAACTCGAATTAAGGCGCCATGAACGCGAAATGGCCGAAGTACAGTTGCGAATTCAGACTCTTAAAGCTGAAAGTCAAGACGCGGAATCCGCAACACATACGTCCGAAAGTTTACACACGACGCGTAGCAAAGCAAAGGCACCAAAACTGCCATATTTCAATGACATGAAAGATGATATGGATGCGTATATACAGCGATTTGAACGCTATGCAACTTGTCAAAATTGGGACCATGATGATTGGGCTGTAAACCTTAGTGCGTTATTACAGGGGAAGGCATTAGACGTTTATTCACGGTTGTCCCCCGAACACGCTAATGACTATGACACTCTTAAGGACGCGCTCCTCAAACGGTTTAACCTGACTGCTGTAGGCTTCAAACAGAAATTTAGAGAGTCAAAGCCCGAAACCGGTGAAACCTCACCACAATTTGTGGCCCGTTTAGAGAATATTTTCGTTCGATGGTTAGAGATGGACAAAACACAGAAAACTTATGACGGAATAAAAGATCTTGTCATCCGTGAACAATTTATAAATAGCTGTAGCGAAAATCTGCGACTATTTCTAAACGAACGCAACCCACGAACCGCAGCTGAAATGTCTAAACTCGCCGAGCAATACGCTGATGCACACGGGAGCTTTGGCCAACGCGAACGAATTAGCAAACCTGTACCTTACCGAGCGGCTAGGCCGGAAACAAGTACCTCGTATACGTCGCATCGTCCGGTTCGTGCTGTTCCACAAACGCCCACAAATAACGACCGTCGTATCGGAAACGCTGGATTTCGTGGAAACCGTGGCCCTTGTTTCATTTGTAATAAAATTGGACACATTGCACGGGATTGTCGGTCTAAAGGTAACCCCACCAATGTATCTCGCGTCGCTAGTATAATAGCAACAGCACTTTCACAGGCAACAGCCGATTCAGAATCAGACGCCCAAAACTCGAGGGATGCGTACCCAAGCAACCAAACCGAAAGCGATATATCTACGACAGTTGCGTGTATGGTTGTTCCCCATGTGCTTCAAAACTGTTGTGTTAAGGACGGATTTGTTAGGCTAAAATGTGGTAACGAACTGCCAATTATGACCGCTGCGTGTCGTGACAACAACCCCACGCGTATGCCAGTAGTACCAGGTATCATAAATGGAAGAACGGTCACCGTGTTACGTGATTCCGGTTGTAGTAGCGTAGTCGTCCGACAAGACCTCGTTACAAATAATCAGCTCACCGGTCAAAACCGATCTTGCGTACTCGTTGACGGTACCGTTAGAAAGGCCCCATTAGCTGTCATCAACTTGAACACACCCTATTTTATTGGCACATGCGAAGCATTATGCATGCCCAACCCGGTATACGATGTAATAATAGGGAACATCAATAACGCAAGAGATCCTCAAAACCCTAATCCCACTTGGAGTACCCCGCTTGCTGAAAATAAACTAACTAGTGTTGTTTCTCAACCACAAGTCATTCAAACGCATGCAGTAGAGACTCGAGCACAAAAACTGAAAGAAGGGAAACCCCAGAGGAAACTGAACGTTCCAAAACCCCTACCTGAAATAAATAGGAATGAGATCAAGCTTGGACAAGAAACTGATCCTTCACTCAAACATCTGAAAGAACTAGCCGATACACAACTTGAAAAACGCACTAGACATGGTTCTTGTTCAAAATTTGTTCTGAAAAATGGACTATTGTTCAGAGAATTTTCTTCCAAAGGCGAAAACGATCAACCCATAAGTCAGTTAGTAGTTCCATCAGAATTTCGCTCGCATGTCATGAAAGTTGCCCATGAAACACTGTTAAGCGGTCATCAAGGAGTGAGAAAAACGCTCAGTAGAATACAAAGCAATTTTTTTTGGCCAGGGTTACATGCCGACGTGACTAGATATTGCCGTTCGTGTGATATTTGTCAAAGGACTGTTTCCAAAGGAAGAGTGCCTAAAGTACCGTTAGGTCAAATGCCGATGATTGACACCCCATTTCAACGTGTAGCCGTAGATATAGTTGGACCAATCCATCCTATGTCCGCTAAACGCAATCGTTACATTTTGACTTGCGTAGACTATGCAACACGTTATCCCGAAGCGATACCCCTGCCAAACATCGAAACTGTCACGGTAGCAGAAGCTCTAGTAGAGATGTTTTCTCGCGTTGGTATACCAAGGGAAATTTTGACGGACCAAGGCACCCAATTTACTTCAGGTCTTATGCATGAAATTAGCCGGCTGTTATCCATAAAACAACTTACAACCACGCCGTATCACCCATCATGCAACGGGCTCGTTGAGCGCTTTAATGGGACGCTAAAACTCATGTTGAAACGCTTGTGCTCCGAAAGACCCACAGATTGGGATAGATATGTTGGGCCACTACTTTTTGCCTATCGCGATACACCACATGAAAGCACAGGCTTTGCGCCATTCGAATTGTTATACGGCCGTACAGTACGAGGACCTCTAACTATATTACATGAACTATGGACGGATGAAGAAAATAACGAAGAAATAAGAACTACGTACCAGTACGTTTTGGATCTGAGAGAACGGCTCGAAAACACGTGCAAAATTGCCCAAGAATCACTAAAACGTTCACTAGATCGAAATAAGTACTTTTATGACAGAAAAGCCAAACCACGCACTTTCAGACCAGGAGACTTAGTTTTGCTACTCCTTCCAACGGACCGTAATAAACTACTACTTCAATGGAAAGGTCCGTTTCCCGTCGTTGAAAAAATAGGAGCTGTGGATTATCGCATAAACCTATTCGGCAAAACTAAGGTTTTCCACGCTAACTTGCTGAAGAAATACGTTTCCCGCGTAGAAACGACAGCTGTAGTCACAAACGATCAATCTTGTGAAAATGTTTTCTATTGCGCCGCCGTTGCAGTTATCGAATGCGAGCAAACGATCGGTGAAGATGAACAAGCAGATGAAGCAAAATTTGACAACTTGGACTCGCTTGTCTTACCGGCACTAGAGCAAACTGAAACGGTTGAAGATATCGAAATAAGTGAGCATTTAACAAACGAGCAAGGACAAGAAATGAAGTCGGTTCTCGGTAGTTTCCGTGATGTACTGAACGATGTCCCAGGTAACACCAATTTAGGTGCACATGACATAAAAACAGTGTCTGATGAACCAGTTAGGTCTAAACCATACCCAATCCCCTATGCACTCGTAAAAACCGTAAATTATGAAATAGGGTCGATGCTTCGCCTTGGTGTAATTGAAAAATCAGAATCCCCATACGCATCACCAATCGTGTTGGTTAAAAAACCTGATGGAACGAATCGGTTTTGCGTAGACTACCGTAAATTGAATAAACTCACCATCTTTGACGCAGAACCCATACCCAACCAGGAGCAAATATTTTCAAACTTGGCCAACGATCATTATTTTTCTAAAATAGATCTCACAAAGGGATATTGGCAAGTACCTGTGAAGAAAGAAGTGAGACACAAAACAGCATTCATTGTACCTTGTGGACTGTATCAGTTCAAAATGATGCCATTTGGCCTAATAAATGCACCTGCGACGTTCAGCAGAATCATGAGATGCGTCACAAACGACTTGAAATACACCGAAAACTACATCGATGACATATTGATACATACTCAAACTTGGGAGACGCATGTTCAAACAATACTCGCACTGCTGAAGAAATTACGGAAGGCTGAATTAACAGCAAAACCAAGCAAGTGTTTTGTCGGAAAGAGCAGTATCGAATTTTTAGGTCATGAAATCGGACAAGGTACGTTGGCACCTCAGCAGAAAAAGGTCGAGAAAATTCAATGCGCAACAAGACCAATTACAAAGAAGCAAATGCGCTCATTTTTAGGTCTGTCGGGATATTATCGTAAGTTCATCCCCAATTATGCCTCCATTGCTGCACCACTAACAGATACCACAAAACGCGATGAACCCAACCAAATCAGATGGACTGAAAGTAGACAACTTGCATTTGGCAAATTGAAAACTTGTCTTGTGAAAGCACCAATTCTTATGCTGCCAGATTTGACTAAACAGTTTGTACTCCGGACTGACGCTTCTGATTTAGGGGTAGGCGCCGTGTTGTTGCAAGAACGCGAGGGAACTCTTTTCCCAATTGCCTACGCTAGCAGAAAATTGTTGAATCGCGAAAAGGCATATTCTTCAATCGAGAAAGAATGTCTCGCGCTCGTATGGGGCATACATAAGTACCAACCGTACTTGTATGGCACAGAATTTGTCGTTGAAACTGATCATCAACCACTCGTGTATATAAACAAAGCCAAAGTAGCAAACGGACGGATAATGCGCTGGGCGCTGTCGTTACAGCCATATCGAATGAGAATCGTAGCCATCAAAGGATCCGATAATGTGGGAGCTGATTTCCTTAGTCGCCATTGAATGTAAATAAGATTCAGTCTTTTAGAAAATGTAGAACATTTTCTCTAAAATAGGGGCGAAGTGTCACAATCTACTGTGATATTTTATGTTTATAGTATTTTGTATTATTTTCTTTTACGCGTCGACCTGTTCACGCGTCAGCCCATCTAAGTTGTATGACGTATGCAAAGGTTTGTCCAATCACCACAATACGGTTCTCGTGCACAGTCGCGTGTTTTTTTAAACAATAGCAAGTCGACCAGTTGAAGCATGAATGCAGGCGTTGCATCGTACGACATTATAAAGCGGGATCGACTTATGTAACTTGGGGATTGTCGAATCAGGCCATGGTTATTGACGCAGAAACAAACACGCTTTGAACAATAGCTATTGTCTTGTAGAGAGAGAGGGAGAAAGAGAGAGCGAGATCAAACACATCTAAGTTTGTTAGCGGACACACACACTCAGAGAGAGAATGTAATGGGAGGGTGAGGTGAAGACCGACAATTAAGGGTAGGCTATGCATGCATGCTCGGTAAATTCAGTACCGAATGCCGGTTGCATTTTATGCCAGTTCGGCAAATTGCCAGTGCCGAAATCTACTACCCCTGAAGACCGGTATGGCAGCACCCACCCTGGAATCCTTATAAATAAGGACTGAGCCCAATAACCGTAAGTTAATTAAATCGCATTATAGTGTCGAACGCATGAGATTATCACAATTTACAATTTTAATAAAACGAGACTAATAATTGAATGATTGTTGTTTATGAAGATTGGTTTATAACGAAGATTGGCTTTTCATGAAACTGATATTTAACTTGAGTTGTTTATACTTTTTTGTGTGCAAGGATCTTTAAACTATATTGTCTATCAAATTGCATGTGTCGACAATTTGTATTGGATTTATGTAATCGTATTTTGTTCAGATGGCCACCCCGTCCCGCCACTCTATAGGCAGTATTTTGAGGTGTAGGCATCTACCAAAGCCAGTGAGTTGGTGATCCTGCCGCTACTACAAGAGTGCATGCGTGCGTTGGATTGATTGCTGGGCTGGACTGAATTGGATTGCTGAACATTTGCCTGGCGAGGGAGTGAGAACCAACTTTACAGTTAAGAAACCGGACAGAACTTTTCGTTTAATAGTTAAACTTGTATGTATTTCTAATAATAATCTTTAAAGGAACTTGTAAGCAAACCAAGAGTATGAATAAGTAAAGAATGTCTGTATTGATTGAATTATTATTCTTGATAATATATATTCAAGCAAACCAAGAGTATGAATAAGTAAAGAATGTCTGTATTGATTGAATTATTATTCTTGATAATATATATTCAAATAAATTGTAAATAAGTTCCAAACAGAAGAGTTGAGAGTGGTCATTAATAGATAGTCTGGGTAATACGAATCCCGGGGTCACCACAATTGATTTGAGTTCAATAGTTTGAGTAGGGTATCAGCTCGAAAACAAGCTAGGTGGTGACAAAGAGTTTCATTACAATAAGTTTCATTACAATAAGTATATGAAAGCATTTATCGATTTAAAATAAAATTACATAGTGTTATGTCATAGGCTGTGTAGATTAAACATATCCACTGTCAATCTCGAGACTTTTAGGCCCATTTGTGTGAATAAGTGCGTTACCCAGTATGCGCACAGAACGTAAAGAGCGCGCGGTGCGTTGCCCGTCGAACGAACGATACCGTACACAATTATATGAACGCGCGTGCAAAGGCGTCGCGCAATATGCGCGTAGAACTCGTGCGGTAACGGTTACACGCAACCATTCACCGACGCGTCGTTTTGCGCATACTTTTTCAATGACAATTCTGTGCACACGACTGGCGGTCTCTGCTGTGGTTTATATGTCTGTGGGTATAGCGCCCTCTGTTCATGTATTCGTTGTACAGGTACTTTACTCGGAGGAAAGATCTTCAACATGTGCGTTGATGACCTCGGCGTGGTACAAATGGGGGCGCTTTCCTTCGCGACGAGTCTCACCCTGGTAGCGTTCAGCAAATCTACCACTGCTCTATTTGTTGGTAGGTATATGAAAAATGTCTGCCATTTTATATTTAGTCACTAACTAATATCACGAGACTTATTAAATTCACTGATTTTTTATTTATTTATTTATTTTTTTGCAGCTGGTATTTGTGGTTCCTTTCGTTTTCTTGTGTCACCTGCGGTACGTTCAAGACTGTCCAAGCTTGTGGACGATGAAGAACAAGGTAAAACGTTTGGTAACCAATAAAATAAAACAGACACAAGAAGTAATCTAGGCTGAAACATGACCTTTGACACGTCATTCTTTCTCACGCAGGAGCGATGTTTTCATTGGCTAGTAGCGTTGAAAGTATTGGCCACCTGATTGGTCCACTTATGTTCAACCTGATGTATGGCGCGACTACTGGTTTCTACCAAGGATTCACTTTCTTAGTGATGGCGGCTGTGTATGTACCGATATGTTTGTTTACAGGGTGAGTACAAATAACTGTGTCTAGTATTTTGGTTCGAACAGGTATATTGAATGTACAGGGTTGTATTCGAGTCCTTTCACAAGTCCTTTCACAAGTCCTTTCACAAGTCCTTTTACAAGTCCTTTCACAAGTCCTTTCACAAAGCCAGTCACAAGTGTTGTTAACAGTTCATCTGAACAGCTAGTGACTTGACTTAAGACTGAAGGACTTGTGATGGATTTGCAGCGACTTGTGGGCAATACAACCTTGGATTATATCACTAGACTGCAGTTTTGTAACCGAGACCACGACCGAGACCAATGCTTTCCAGACCGAGACCAATGCTTTCCAGACCGAGACCAATGCTTTCCAGACCGAGACCGAGACCAAGGCTTTTGAGACCGAGACCAAGACTTTCGGGGCCGAGACCAACAATTCCGATACCAAGACTGTTGCAGTCTGAGACCGAGACCACAACTTCCGAGACAGAGACCAAAATGACCGAAATGTATAATGTCATTACCAAATCTAAATACCGGAACCAGTCTATGACCGACATAATAGTGTAACAGGCCGACTTCATAAAAACAAACATCGATGGAGATAGAACAGTGTTGAGTTAAACAAAGATCTCGAGACCGAGACCAGGGACCGAGACCGAGACCAGGTCCCGAGGCCGAGACCAGGTCCTGCGACCAGGGAACCTTAAAGACAATGAGGTCTGGACACCAGACTAGCATTTTGACAACCAAGTTATTAGTTGATTTCGCACGCGCTTAGTCTTTAAGAACGCGTGAAGTGCGCGTGAGCGTGGCACCACCGTGATGACGGCTTCTAATTCTAGTTGCCGGGTTAGGCCGTGTCCAAAACGAATGCCCAGAGCTACGGTTTACGTCTAAATGTACAGCTATGTAAACGTAGGCGCTAAGGCAAATGAAATTCGGACGCGGCTACGGCAGAGCATACGGCTAGTTATTGCGCCCCCAAGCGAAATTATGCAGTAAGAATTTAGAACAAGTATTGGCTCCTAGATTTTACGCAATGTTTGTTTACTGCTGGTCGAAATATCTGATGATATTGACGTCTTTATCGGTTTGTTAGTTGCAATTAAATGCACCATCATTACAAAATAATCGAAAATTTGCTACAAAATAATGTTAGTGCTTCAGCCATTTTGCTCTCGACAACTTCTTTTACGGCTGGATTTTTGGGACGTTTTAGCCTTAGCTGTAGCTCTATACACCCGTTTCGGAAACAGCCTTAGACAATATATTTCCTCCTTCTTTCTAGAATGCAATTTTTGAAACATCATGTTCTCAAGACCTCGTTTGTTGTTCTTTATTCCGCGCAGATATTATCAAGTACGAGGTTGGATGTCAAATAAGACCGCGTCTTCAAATACAAACGGAGAAAAGAAGTACACGTTTATACCGTAGTATACTAGTACAGAAGAAATAAGGTTTGACCTCGCACAAATTGCAACATAATTTGTTTAACCACAATGCATATATATAAGGTCCCTAGAATGACATAATAAGTCTTTGAAAATTCAAGTGGTGGCAATAATGTGAAACGAACAAGCGGCATGAGTCGGAAGTCGGGGAATCCCAAAATATGTTTTATTCAGAACTGTATTCTTCGTTGGTATTTAAACAAATTTGCATAACTCGACAACAAAACATCGTATCAACATGGGGTTTTCAGTTTTTAAAACGTACAGATGCCCTCTTTGAAACTACGTAAAAACACATTTTTTGACCGGGGCCGACATCCGACTCATTCCGCTTGATCGTGTCACATATTACTGTTATTCCCATCAATATCCAGTCGCTTATAATAATATGTGAGGCGTTCTGACGAAATGGGACGGAACTGGGCACAGGGCATAGTGGAGAAAACTGCCAAATAATGGAAGATATTTTTTAATTTGTTTAGATTGATAGATATTTTTAATCTGTAGTATGCCTACTAACTATATTTTATTAAGAAATAGTATGGAAGTAGTGAAATAAAACTGTTTTAAGGAAAAACAATTGACATTTTTCTATATCACATGTAGAAAATTCGAAATTTCAAAGGCCTTTTTCGCAACATTTTACGTTTGCGACATGTTGGTAAATGCCAAATTTAAACAGCCATAACTTGTTAATGAGATGTCTGGTTGAAGCGCAACAAACGGCATTGTAAGGAGAATGCTATCGTCGTTTCTAATTCTTGAGAACCCTCATTTCAACCTCTGCTCAGTTCCGTCTCATTTTGGGTAAGAATGTGTAAGTAAATTTCACTAAAATAAACTTGATATAAAATATTATATAAAATATACTCAAATATGGGAATGAATATATTCCGTGGCAGGGACCAACGATTTATGCAAATTTGGCATTTTGAATTTACCAATTTGATTTTACACAGGCTTTTTGTATGTCATTCTATGGACCTTATAGAAATGCAGTGTCGTGGAAAAAAATTACCCTAACTCCCTAGTGTGTGTGCAAAATCATATACATTTTGGAGGGTTAGAGTTAATAATGTGCATTACAATGTAAAATGTAAATACACCAAGGGTTTGTTTGTGGACTGATATGTTTCCTTAGAATTATACCAGGGAATTATAATACAGCTACAGCCTACATAGTCCAGCTGCTAAGGCCCATAATGTGGGACAATTGTGCATTTTGTGGTAAAAGCATGAAACTTCCTACAGTTGTTAAATATACCCTAAATGTTGTTTTTAGACGTGGACCCACCTCAGATCTTGCCCATTTTAGGGGCGGGGCTATGTTTTATAAACATGGGGGGCAATATTTAAAAAATGACATTATTACTATATTAAGTTTTTTTCCTGCACATTTTATGACTGTAATACATAATAACAGTATAATGATCCTTTTGAATTCAATATTTCTGTTTATTTCTGCCCCTTTTATGGGCGGAGTTACATTTTTGAAAAGTGGGAGGCATGATTTTACGTTTTTCAGCTTAATTTTATATGGTTTTTTTTCCCTGAAACAAGTAAATGTTGATCATCAAGATTCACACCTAAAATTGTAACTGGGTTATCTGCTGCTCTTGGAAATAAACGGAGAGGTGAGGCAATTTACCCAGAAAATAGAATGTATATGCTGGTTTCATTGAACTGGTCTTAATCTTGGCAATCTCCTGAGCAAGCACATAGTACAGTGCATGCCAATCCAGCCTTTCCACACTTGCAGCGTCCACTGCACGATTTTTTGCATGAGCAGCGTAGTAACTCTGAGCATGTCTTGGCTGCCTCTGGAAGCGCGGTCCAAAATGGATGCCATAGTCCAGACACTTGTGTCCATCCCCAATCAGAAGGGCTTGGCTGATGATGATCAGGATGTAGGCAGAACTTCCAACAGTTACTTTGAAAGCATGCACGTTTTATGTGCTGAAGAAGGGAAGCAAAGGTCGGTGGAATATTCTCTAATGAACGGGACTTATTTGCAAACAGTTGTTTTCTTGCCTCATTCACAGTGTCAAGGTCACTGGTTCGACTATAAAGAAGTACAACAAAACGCTGCATCAGTGCAACAGACTGATCGCTGATGTTATCTGGCATGGTCACTAACTCTTCAAAGGCTTCAGTCACCTCAGGGTACACATTCCATACATCCCATGCCGTCTTTTTTCCTATTCCTGTAAATGATGATACTGTATCGCAGCCTGTGAAAGCATGAAAAAATGGGAGTGCAGCTGACTTCCGAGGACCAAATAATGCAGCAATGCTGTGGATGGGTATATATCTAAAGTTTTTGCCGACTCCAAAGGCCACCCATAGCTCTTCAGGCTTGATGTCGTTCATAACAGATATTGCAAGGACAACAACATCGGTATCTACTGTGCGCACCAATAGCTTCTTAAATCCTTTCTGCTTGGCATCGGCTGCATGCAAAAGCATTCGGGTGTCTGCTTCCTCGTGAGAGCATGGGGCTATCCTGTTAATATCAAGTGTGGATGGGGAACAGCGAACACTACCTCCATCAGTAGCGTATATATCTTTGCCAGGTATTGCCAACAATGTAATCTGCTGCGTCAAGAAACTGAATAATTCTGTCTTGTTCTCATTTACACGCAGGAAGTCTTTCCAGTATCTTGGCATAGTCGTTAAACCTTCAACTCGCCTACGAACACCTTTGCCTCTCTTTTGTCTAGTTGTGCCCTTTAGACTATCTGGCCGATAGACATCCCAAACAAGATCCAAACGTGTGGTCTTCCCTAGCTCTTTTTTCACATATGGCACAAATACCTGCTGTGCATATTCATAGAATGTCTTAACTGTTCCTGGGGCCAACATCTGTACTATAGCAGCACCATCTAAAATTGTTGCATCAATGGTCAAAGGTTCATTTGAGCCTTCAACCCCAGCTTCCAAACAGGACATTAGCTTTGCTTTAGTTCCAAGCCTCAGTGTTCCACTTTGTGACAGGGAAGGTGGACATGCCTGGTTCTCATGTGCGAAGAATGTGTCAATATCTCCATCTCGTGATTGGCATGCAAGATATAACCTTGCAAAGAGGTTACAGTCACTCTTCAATGACTGTATCTGGAGTTTACTTTTGGACCGACGGATTGGTGCGGAGCTTCTGAATAATGTCAGCTTATTCTTGCTGATTGTGTCCGATACCGGCTTCACACACTTAGACAGCCTCTCCTCAACAAATGTTACATATTGCTGCTTTCCCTTGGCTTCAATGTTTCTGACAACTTCCACCACTGACTCTTCCATTATCTCTTTAGTATCCAAAACAAGAAGATCCTTGCTTGTTTCAAGAAATGGATTACCAAGCTCCTCAATTGCTGTTTTTAGGGATCTGACATCTGTTATGAATGTATTTTGTACTGCAGGACGCTGATCATGATGTCGCTCATTGCCTTTCTTTGCCTTTTGAGATATTGTCAAGTGGTCTTCCTCAAACTCCATCAGTACACGAATCACCTCAGGTCCTGCCACCATCCAACGCCTTAGAGCTCCCGGATTATCTGTAAGGCCAACTGCACCGCCTGTACCCTTAATCATAGCATTGTTTTGCTCGTGACATTGGTCAATTGCCATCGCTGAAAATATGTGTATTGACTTGTTGACAACGAAGTTTCCTGCTCTGAATTCCTCTAGGATGACTGGGTGTTTTTGTTCTAAAGACATCATGTCACGGATGTGGACAGACAACCAGCGAGAATAGTGTGTGTGGTCGAGTGCAAAAAACAGGGCATAATTTCAGTCAGAGATTGTACGTATAAGTCAAAGTTTCCTTCGCGGATTGAGCGCACAAACAGCAGAAGTTTGATTTCTAGAGAGATAACTTTCAGCCAGTAGTCGAAGTGAACACTCTCTTGAGCTCGCTGTGTGCACCAGTCATCAAATGATAGAATGCCTTCTGAACCAGCAGTGTAATCAGTGTAAGCATCTTGAAGAAGAGCATGCAGAGTGGCTGCAGTGACTTGATGTGCGTGACGTGTTTTTGTCACATGGTATGCCTTGATGAACGAGTCTGATGTACCCGTGCTAGCAATGTTTGCTTCCGTTAGAACGCTGGTCCATTCACTACCATCCAGCCAGTCTCCTAGTAGCTGTAAAGAAATGATTAGTACAATTTAATTTAAATACACAAAATCCAGTGAGGTACATTAATGAACTAAACTAAATTAGGTTGAAACATTGCATGCTATGTGCAATACATAAGGAGAGCATGGTTTAATTGTCACCTTTAATATAGCCATCTCAATATGAAGACCTCCAAACATCACAACAATGGAATCTTCTCCATGTGATACTGGCCACATCCACTGGATTTGCTTGGCTAGGGCGAAGAGTGGTTGGTCTACTGCAAGTACAGGGACTTGGCCAGGGTTGAGATACTGGACCGCTGCACTGACAACATCCATAGAATGCTTTATCATGGCAACTGAGTGGGCATTGTCCAGGAAGAGTGGCATCAGAGCATTCAATGCTGGTGGTGGAACAGCTGTTTGCTGCGTATGTGCATGGTACGCACTCCATGATATCCATTCTGAATCATCTAGTTTGTCTCTCTTTAAGGCTGCAGTGACCACGTTCATCCACTCTTTCTCCTCTTTGATTGCCTTAGAAAACATCAGTTCGTTTGAGTCAGTGGGACATAAGGGCCCAAGTACTGCAGGTACAATGAACTCCTTCTTCTTTATAGCAGCTGGTGGAACAGATGTGTAGAAGGTTGGTAGATGAGAAACTGTCTTTGAACTGCTAGAAGAGGTTTCTTGGTTGATCAGTACCACACCACGGTCAATACCAGTATCCCAAAATGATGGATGCTGCATGATGGAAATGCCTGTGCCATGAAATGAATCATGAGATGTTGTAGAGCTGGGATTGTGATCTATATTGTCCACCGCCCCCGTTGTGAAAAGTTCATGGCGCATTTTGCTTGGGCACACAACTTTTTTCTGTTTCAAATTGCTTACATATTCCATTCGCAATATCTGCTGTAATTTGCAGAAGTCTGTCATATGATATACACATACCAAGGCAGTAGAATACATCAACCAGATTTCTTTTCCGGGTGAGTCCATGCAGCTTCAGGGCAATGTATACAGGCAAAGGTGTTTCTCTTTCTCGTGTGTGCCGTATTTTGTTACCCGATTGTTTTTGAGACTTGTTTACATGATGAACACTGTTGAACATTAGCAATTGGGATATAGATAATGCAGATGAGGTCCTGGATGATGTACCATCTGCAAGGTTAGACTGCTGTTCGATGTTTGGTCCTTCTTGTATCATTTTTACTAGAGCTAGCAAAGAAGAAGGTACAGCATCTTGTTGGCAACCTTGCTTGAAGGTTCCAATGAATGAACATTGATTTGTGAACATTTCACGACGTACAATCTTTGCAGCATTTGCCAAATGCATTGCATCATTATCACAATCACACGCTTTTATCAGAGCTGCTCCGAGGTTGGTATTAAAGGTAAGGAGAACCTCACGGCCCTCTGTGTGTGCTGACAGGTGAGGAAGTGCCGTCATTAGTCGAACTTTTAGCCGTGTACTGTGTACTCTAGCATCACTGACCGCTCCCATCTGCTTTAGCCGGTCCTGGTAAAGAGTAGCAAGATCCGATAATTTGAACACAGGGACAAGATCTTCCTGATTACAAAGGTCTTCCATGTACGCAACAAGTTCTGCCAAAACGATGCCATGTAGGTGCACATCAGGATCTTGAGATTTACTTGGCTTGTTCCTAGCAGCCTTATTGTACAATGTTACTAGACACCTTGCATGATATTTGGCTTCTGTGGCTATCATGTCACCATCTGCAAGCTTCCGAAGAAGCTTTGAATCTTGCAAATCAAGAGCACACTTTCGGACTTTTGAATCAAGGTCAAAGGTTGACACACTGTGGAGACCCGGTTTCCCAGCAGGTTCTTCACAGAAGAAGCATATTGGCTCAGAGAAGGGTTCACTTGGCCGTCGAGTTTGAATCGTTGCATTTCTTTCATGAGTGCTTTTCATAGATTGTGACTTTATGGCTCGCTCCAACTTAATTTTACTGAATTTCAACAAACAGGTTTTGTGCCACACAACTTTATAATTCATAAGTGTTGTTTCGATGCCACACCCTTCATCTAGTCTGCTAGGATCTAGGTCGATGGGCAATGTACATCCAACTTCCTCAAACTTTTTCAGATTTTCTACGAAGGACAAATATCCAATTCCTGCAGTCCCTTTAGAAGACTTTGCTGGACATTGCAAAGCTTCATCTGTATCATTTTGGCACAGAGCACATAGCTCCCAGGCTGTTGATGACACTTTTGGCTGCTTGGGTGTGCTCGGCTGGAAAGGATCAACGAACATGTAGCGCTTGGCCATTATCAGTTACTGCATGGTTATATCTGTTTACGTCCAAACAAGGCCTACACTGTTGTGATATGCTAACCTCACTATCAGCTTGTCCTCATCAGCATAGCTGACCAAAGTAGAATATTGTCAAGACTTCCATATCTGTAATATAGGAGTAATACAGTTATATGGGAACTTACATGTATGATGTAGTTGAGTTATTCATATGATTTCAAACACTAAGAATCCTTTTAATGGAGAGGGTAGAAATTGTAGAATTGTGTTGGTGTAGTGCGGTTGTACGTTATTATTAATTTAAAGAGTAAATTTACTTCTCTACGGACTATGCTTTGTCTAAAAGTGTCAAATTTGTACTTATCTACGTGGCTGCACTGAATCGGTTTATGGAGGCTGCCATTGAATTGCGCCCTCCTGTGACGCTAAGAGCTCAAGAATGTAATTAATATTCAAGCAAACAACATTTTCATCGAAATGTTATATACATGTACCTTTCAATATAGTCTATAAACAAATTGGATGTTAACAAATTTCAGAAGTTGGCCAGAAGATGAACAGGAACAGAAAGTTTAAGTATTTTTACATGCATACCCATATTAAGGCGTGTGTCCCAGTGTTTAAAAATATAGCCCCAGCCACAAAAGGGGGGTATAATAAGAGAGGTTTCATTTGTGATCAATTTCCATTTATTCTGTGCCTATTTGAGTAACACTAATGACAAAATAATAGTAATAACGCACAAAGATACAAGTTTGTTAAAATAAGGATGCCCAGTTTTAGGAATATCGAAGCTCCGCCCACAAAAGGGCAATATTTGACTTTTATTTGTTCCAAAAACATTATTATGCTGTTCAAGCTTATATTTATTGCCAAAAAAATTAAAAAAATTCAATTCTAGAATCAGTTTTATCATTGTTTACATTTGAGACCCCCCATTTTATGAAAATGAAGCTCCGCCCCCAAATAGGTAAGACCCAACGTGGGTCCACGTCTAAAAATGATATTTAGCCCAATACCAAGCACCGTGGCAAATTTCATGCTTTTACCACAAAGTGCACAATTATTACCTAAGCAGCTGCACTAACAAACGTATTGTTTACACCTTTTTCTTAAATGGATCGTATATACGTTTGGTAATGGGAACCCACTGTTTGTTTTAATCATATAGTTATATATGTACATGTAAACCATAAAACTAACCTGTAAACATTTCAAAAGGTGGTAGCGATTTTGAGATATTGCCGAAAATCTAGACCGGTTATGTCCACGCAAGAAGAATAATCTGCATTGGAATACACAATCTGAGAAACGTCACTGCAGTAAGGCTTCTCAGATTCAATTTTTTGCAGTACTTCGAAGTGAAAAGTTTCAAAAAATGCATTACATCCAAAGCTGCTGTACTTCTTACCAAGTAAGTTGTTATTGCCATTAATTTTTGGAGTAATTACCAAACGTATACGATCCCTTTAACACGAATGTAACATAGTACTTAGTAGGCCCTATTTCATCAAAAAATTCGCAAACTTTTGGACTTTTTTTGTAATTTAAAAAAAAACCAACAACAAAAAAGACTTTGCAAACAGCATGGTAATTTGATCTGGCGATTTAACAATTTAAAGCCATTCAATAAAACCGCGAACGTTGACTCATCTGTTGGCGTCGCCGGTCGCCATGTATTGTGTGCTGTCGCGGTGCAGCACACTCGGGTCAAGAATCCCGTGTTTTGAAGTGAAAGTCGACTGTTCAACAGCCGTAAGAACGAGGATGATCCAAACTGTTGAATAGTAAATCACATTCACCATGGACGAATGTGACGTTTTTGAGCAATGGGAGTATCAATGAATGTCACGTGATGTGAGTTCTACCAATCAAATGGCCAGGTTCATGTATGTCAGTTAATTAAAAAAGATGTC
Source organism: Crossaster papposus (assembly GCA_037893245.1). NCBI lineage: Eukaryota > Metazoa > Echinodermata > Asteroidea > Velatida > Solasteridae > Crossaster > Crossaster papposus. The sequence goes on along the minus strand of JBAIAA010000032.1, from coordinate 62,924 downwards.
ATACCAATGTGTACACCGCCTCACAAATCTTGCGTGAAGGAAACCAGACTCGTAGTATTGTGCCGCGGATGACATTGGTGATGCGATCTGTAAAAACCCGCCACCAAAACAAATTGTACTTTACATCATCTTAAAGCTGAGATCATCCTCTTTCTAATGCTTTTTCAATCAGGTCTCTAGGACCTCTACATCAAAAGTTACGTCAAAATGAACGTCGATTATTGGCGATGCGAAGTTCTGAGAAAACGGCATTTAACGTACTGGCAACAGCAATGAAAAGATTTTTGTTTTTGCTTTTTTTTTGCTTTTATGGGACTTACAACTTTGCGACATCCGACGGGTTTTCACAGATCGCTATTTTGGTCCATTACCAGGGCTTCGTTTACTCAGTAGACACGCGAACTGTTTGTGCAAACGTTCGCCTACGTTTTGAGTTGGCGCTAGTCGAAGTCAGTGTTTGTGCGTTTTAAGCGTTGTGTGTTTCGGTAGGTACGGTACACACGACAGCCAATGGAATGCAGGGATTTGGTGACTCCGCCCTCAACTTCTCCCAAGCGCGACAGCTACAGCATAAAAGAAAACGAAAAAAATAAAGACGACTGCAACATTCCTTGCAGCCAACAATTGTCAATTGTTTTCACGTTCAGTGATTAGAGAGGTTTAGCAACACGTGTTACGCGAACGTCAACGCAAGCGCGCAAGAAATGTTGGCGCGGCCGGTGTAGCATGAATTTCAGACTATGAAATACGGACTCATTGGTAGAACTACGCATGCGTAATTAAGTGACGATCATGATAATTAGGGGAGTGACCGGTCACGTGAGAGGGTTTAACCAATAATAGGGAAAATGAGTCAGATTTTTACAGGAGACTGATTTTCATACGACACCGACATGGGCCGTCCAAACTGAAATTACGCGTTGGCGTTCGAGGGAAACGTGCTTCTAAACTTCGCTATTATCAGGATACACGTGGTTGTCGTGACGGTAAACAATGAAGTCAAACTACGGCCACAACAATAGACTTTAAATAGGTAGTATTACTGAATTAACAATTTATTTTAATCCCCATCAAGAAATTCTTAACCAAGAAATTATTTTAATATGTTATGCTGTAGCTGTCGCGGTTGGGAGCAGTTAAGGGCGGAGTCACCAAATCCCTGCATCCCATTGGCTGCCGTGTGTACCTAATAATAATAATAATATTTAAAAATGTATTACTATATATTTAAATACCTACCAATCTATACTATAAAAGATGACAAATGCGCCATCTTGTCCCTGGGCGCCGCCATTTTGGAACACAGGGCCGCGCCATCTTGGCGCATGGTTGGCGCACTGACCTCAACACCTGGACAGATCATTGTCCATATTCTGCTGTGCTAACACTTGAAGTCGGCGCGAACTGGAAGTGCAACATGGCGTCACTGCTGTGAGCCAATGAAATGTCCAGTTGTAGAGGTCAGTGGATTTACCAACCAACTGAACTCTACACCTGGACATTTCATTGGCTCACAGCAGTGACGCCATGTTGCACTTCTCTGCATGCCGACTTCAAAATGAAACAATGGAGGATCTGTCCATGTATAGAGGTCAGTGGGTTGGCGCCATGTTGAAAAGGCGCGGCGCTTTTGGTCGGGCGACTCGTCGCCGTGCGTGTGTGCCGCCGGCGTCGGTGCGGCGGGGTGCCAGATCGTTCGCGACGACGAATCCCCCGGGGAATCAGATTTAAACAAAAAACTCGTATTCGTCCGTGGTTATATTTAGGAGAAACAGACGTTACTGATAAAGGTGCAGTCGCTTTTCGATTGCCTGTTGATGTGTGTGGGCCTTTTTGAGTAAACTATTGCATTTTTGTTGCATTGTCCTTGCCGGAGTTCGGGCCGAAACTTTCCGAAATCGTATACCGTTGCTCGGTTGCCGAATTGTTGGCTGTTCGCGATTGGGCGGCAGCTATTGCGTTACACGAAGCCTTCGCAAATTAATTGTATCCGCCTTGCTCGCTCGGTGGCCGAGTTGTTGCCGAGTTTGTTGTTCGCGATTGGGCGGCGCATCCCGTGTTATTTGAGCTGGTGCCCCGCTTTATACTCCCTTGGTTATTGCGGTGGAAACATAGTACCAGTTGAACGCCAGCTTCGTTTTCGGCTTCGAATTCGTGCGCGTCGACCACTTCTCAGTCACAGGTTCTGAACGTTAAAAAAATGATTATTCCTATCGTGTTGCCTTTTGGGCAAATTTCTTTGCTTCACATTGTCGATACTTAAATATTACAACATTATCTCTCTAAAAACACTCGCAAACTACTGCGCAAAATGTAACGTTCATCGTGCAAAAATGTCGCGAAATTGTCTGTCGATAGTGGATATGAATATGCAATTTAGAAGCGCGACTGCATTACGTCAGTTGAGGGCGCACTGTCAGATGGCCGGCCTGTTGGTTTTTTCAATCATGATTTTCACGATGATGTAAATCAGAAATCCCGAAGTGGTTCGTATTGTTTCCCGTACGATTCCTGTTAAAAATCACGAGACGCAGGCAGCATGCAAGCGAAGATGGACTGCCTATTGAGTATCATTAGTTCGGAAGTCGGGAAGTATTTTTTACAAAGATTGTTTTTATTCAGAGTCAATGGTATTCTACGGAGCCCCTAAAGGGACATATGACGAATAAAAATCACCGTTACGAAATAATTTGAGTTTCTTATTTTGTGCACTCAAAATAACTTATTACGTGAGCTCGAAATGTTTTCGTGCCGACGAAATGACTTCGTGCGCTCCAACAAAATCTGTTCGTGAGCTCGAAATAATTTCGTGCGCTCGAAATACTTTCTAGCTGGTACTCTACTCGCGAAGTTTCGCGGTTTGTTTGTCATCGCTATTGCCTCGATGTTACCTTTGCAAAAATGTCGCGAAATTGTATGGCGATCGTGAATATGATTATTCAATTTACAAACGTGACTACATTACGCATATTGTTTTTATTTAGAGTCAATGGTATCTTACGGAGCCCCTAAAGGGACATATGACGAATACAAATCACCGTGAGGAAATCATTTTATTATTTAATTTCGTGCGCTCGAAACCATTTCGTGCCCACGAAATCATTTCGTGCCCACGAAATCATTTCGTGCCCACGAAATCATTTCGTGCACTCGAAATAACTTATTTCGTGAGCTCGAAATGTTTTTGTGCCCACTAAATGATTTCGTGCGCTCGAAAAAATATTTTCGTTTGTCATACAATCCATTATGTTTTTAGGACGTCAACAAGGTGTATCTATGAGTTACGATTCCACCCAGCTAGCGGGTGCCGCGCGAAGCGCGGCATCTCGCTAGTACACACAACGCTTAAAACGCACAAACACTGACTTCGACTGGCGCCAACTCAAAACGTTCTCACAAACAGTTCGCGTGAGTGAAACGAAGCCCTGGTAACGAACAAAATGTCATCCGCGGCACAATACTACGAGTCTGGGGCCGGTTGCACCAACAGTCTTAAGTGCTGTACTAAAGTTACGAACGAAAATGGGTTGCACCATCGATGTCTTACGACATGTACTAACTTCCTTGCCGTACGCATTCTGACTTACGTGTGGTGTAAGACAACTTTCGTGCAACCGAAAGAGATTACGACACAACTGTTGCACCATCACAACTTACGCATTAGTAGGACATGGATTTACGACATGAAATTAAGTCTAATGGGGAGGTGACTGTAATAGTTAGGGTTGCCCTTCGCGGCAATATGTTCGGGTTGAAGTGCAGTGTCAATTCAAAAACAAAATATGAGAATATTAAAAACAATACTTCTGCATGTTTTAACACCATTCAGTTGTAAAAAAAAAATTAAAAAAAAAATTATTATTAATTGTTTGTATTCAAAACTAAAACTTTTTTAAAGACCAAATAGCATCACATTAGACGTGTTTCGTAAAACACGAAAATCGTGTTAAAAACAATTAGGTTTTCAAAAACCGAAATTACAAAAAATCAGTAGCTGAGGGAAAAGAACAGCCAGACAGCGATTTTAAAAGACGTTTGGAGACTGCACTTGGGATTAACCTTTTAGATTTTGTTCAAATGCTTCAATTGTTTCTACCCAAAACAACAATTATAGCAGGGTCGAAAGTAGGGTCAAACAAAGTGAAATTGGTCAATCTACAACTCGGAATTGTTTAAATCGACACAGAACACGCACTAGACGAGTAAACAAAAAGTCAAAAAAAAAATTTGGCTCACTCCAATATTGTATTTTTAGGGGGATATAGGCCATAAGGTACATTTTATTATATATTTTATTTTATATAAAAAAAGAAATACAAACAACGCCATTAATATTTCGGGGGAAAAGTGTTCACTTGTTCCCAATGCTAAATACAAAATATGACAATGCAAATAAGGTTTTCAGTCTTAATTTCAATTATTAAAATCTCATTTGTATTTGAATTCTCACTAAGCTCAACAGCTTACAATAGTATTACATGAACAGCTATCAAAATAGGTTCTTTTTAGTGAAATTATAGTGAAATTCTGAAAGCATGGATCAACTTCGGTAATTAATTTTTTTCGAAATGAGTAAGAAAACATGCTTTTTATCGACATGCTTGATTCGTGTATCAAATTTGATTGCTTTAAGAAAAATAAAAGATAATTTATTGAAAACATGCTGTGTATAGTTGTTATATCTAATTTCAAGATTGTGACCTGCGTTGGTCCCAATACAGTTATAATTATACACTATTACATAGCGTTCCGTAAGATATATGCATTTTAGGACAGGCCTAAAAGCTTGTTGGTGCAACCGCAGTTACGACATGTCTTTATGTTGTCCTAAATTCCCTATCTTACGAATTCCCAGTCTAGCTGGCTTGTACCCGATCATATCGATTGCTAACAATATGCGAACTAACTAAATAATTATGGTAAATTTGGGATAGTATTTGAAAGAAGCCATTCATTAAAGATGATAATAATACAAGGTTTACAGAGCAGAAATCTGTAAAGAACATTTGTATGTCCTCCACTGCAATGTCGGGGTACAAATTGACATTTTGCTGCCGGACTACAGTCTTTCCTGATGAATAATTAACATTTGTGATTAAACATACTCAATGTTTATAAGCCATATTAAAAACAAATTAAAAGTTAGGCTAAAATGAAAAAAAGTCGGGTACCATCCAATTCAACAGTTCACAATTTATAAACTACAATCAGGCAACACGACCGATATGACTTCCTCGTACCCAATGCCTGTACCCAATGGATAATATCCCAAAATTCATGGACTAGTGTTTTAATACAGCATCCCCAGGCCCGCCAGGGGTAAACTTCCACTTGTACTATTCACCGTTCGTTTCGTGTTATTGCTCGACAACGATGCCCGGCTCCAATCGCTTGAGCACAGGAAAGAGAAACATCCCAATGCTGCAGATGAAGTACATTCCCGCCTGTACGTAGAATATTGTCTCGTAGCTCTCGGTGATATCAAACAGCCAACCTATATTATGACATAGAAAACAGGGAATTTACAATTGGCCAATAAAAGCACAGGCTGCGCGTACATTGCTACAGCGCCCCTTTCTACGTTGGCGAGATACGAAGTCACGCGTTTAGAAAAGAAAAACACCAAACAACAACAACAACAACAACAACAACAACAACGAGCTTGTTTAGGAAACCAAACCCCACAAACTCATCACAGTGCTATTGTCGGGGAGACAAACTGACCCGTTTCTCGGCTAATAAGTTGTCACACTTCGGTGTGGGAACTTTACGAAGTTGACATGGTGAAAATAATTATTATCTCTCACTCCAGTTAACTCGTACGTGCGACGTATATGTCGTATATACAACGTATATGTCGTATGTACGACGTACTTATATGTCGTACGCATGACTTATATCTCGTACTAATGACTTACATATCGTACGTACGACTTGTATCGAGTACGTACGACTAATATCACGTATGTACGACTTATATCTCATACGTGCAACTTATACCGGAAGTACTCTTCATTCGGTAACAGGTGCACAATTAAGTTTGTCCGCCATCTTTGTATATGGCTATTGCCGGTTATTTGGCCGTTTATTGGAAGGTGGTTAAAATGAGATGACATAACTTGACTTATACTTATACTTATAATTCATAAGTCGTACGTACGACATATAATTGGTACGTACGTGTTAAAATTCATAAGTCGTACGTACCAGAAATAAAGTCGTATATACAAATGAGTTACAGTTCAAAAGTCGTACAAGTAGTACGTGCGATATATAAGTCGTACGTACGAGATACTTGTTTATCATCGCGTCTTCCTAGTAACTACATCAAACAAGTGGAATCTCACTACGAACATGCCCTTTTTTTATGTGATACCTATGAGGTGCGTACCAGTAATTACACTGCCCGCACGGACCTTGGTGATAACAAATTGTAAGGGTTATGCCTGAACATGTGCAGCTTGTATGCGCACTTCCCGGCTTTGCATTAAAGTTAGAGCGCCCCCGTGACGTTATGAGTTCACAACACTTCTGTCCGCGACCCCTAACTTTTTGGAATATTGCTGTCATGTCATTCGCAGACAACCTGTCGGCTCTCTGCAAAATAGAAACACAAATTGTTGTGAATCCACCCTTCGCGTTCTTAAACAAAAAAAATTGTTTACTGGTCTGCACCCCAGGGCGACATATCATAACAAAGCTTTCCGCGGTGAGGGCGCTCTGATCTGTATCAATAAGAAAATGTAACTTTTGACCTGCAAGTAATGGTCCAACCAAACTGCCGACGCCAACACAGACGAAGTAGAAGCCGACGCAAACCGAGAATTGTCTGGCGCCAACGTAGCGCCGGATCAGGACAAGAAAAACGGAAAACAACACACCGGTGGAAAAGCCCAGGAGGAGAGAACCGACCGACAAACAAGCGTAGTTATCAGCGTTGAGAAGGAGCAAGGAGGCAGCGGCCACAGCCGTACAGATTGAGCAGACGATCTCAGCAGACAGTTTGCAACTAATGAGCAGTCCGCTGACAATTCGACCTACTAAGACACCAATGCCGTTCATACTGAGCAAAAAGGCGGCGCTTGAGGGCGCCACGCCGATACTTTCTGCGCGGGGAATGATGAATATTGGGGTGCCAAAGTAAGAAATGCTGGCCGTGAGTGCAAGGGGACCCAGCAGGCTGTAGCGGTAGCTTTGGCGAAAAACCTTCAGTCCCAGCTCTGACGACACTTTCCTGATGAAACTGACTTTCGGTTTGGACTCATCACCGGGGCCGGTTCGAGGAGACTCGGATCTACCTGGTTTCCTGTCTTCATTCAACTTCGACGAGGAATCCAACGTAAGATCTAGATCACCGAACGAATTAGCCTCAGTTGCCGATTCCATGTCAACTACGTCATCATGTCTGTTTTTGTATCGAAGCTGCCTTCTCGACAAATCTTCATCCGTTTCTTCGGTGAGGTTACCATTTCTACTGGTGCCCGCCAGTTCGACTTCCTCGTGCTGCTGGCGAGGCGGTCGAAACAGTGTGGCGAACATCACGATGTTCGCCGCAATGGCAGAGGCAACCAGCATCGCCCCTCTCCAGCCGTAACTGATCAAGAGGAGTTGGATGAGGGGTGGCATCGCCATTTTCCCAGTGCCACAGCCGGCGTAAGCTAATGCGATGCCAGTCTTGTATCCTTTCCTGAAGTGTACCGTGACGGCAACAAGAGCGGTGTTCACAGTTAGTCCAATACCAGCACCTGCATTGGAAGAGGAAACACACTCCAGATGTTGGGGATTCCATAAAATGTGGGGGCCAAGAAATTGCGGTGTCCCTCACTACATTGTGAGATGTGTTTGCCTAGTAATCACAACAGTGAATAATATACATGTACACCTGATTTTAGTTGTTCAAATTGTAGTACTTGTACCTAAATAACTTGTAGCAAAAGATGAAACATCTTTTGCTCGTGCCCACTGCCCATACCGGGGCGCTGTAAAGCGCTGATGTGGCTTTGAAGAATTATGTAAAGGAAACGCACGGCATTCTGTTTAGCCTACCATGACCTTTCGAAGTGCACGCAGCGCAGCTGAGCCGCGGAACTGGTGACCTCCACTGTTCGCAGGTCTCACGAAATCTATCAAATCAGAGCTCAAAGCGCATGAGCGCTTCTCAGCGCCCAGTATGGGCGGTGGGCACAAGCAAAGAAACATCTGACTAATTTCCTGACAGTGTGGTGTCCTAAATTGTTTATTACGGTTTCACGTGTAAGGGACACCAAAGCTGTGATATTAAAAAAAAACTGCTGTTAAAATGTGTCGTTTGGTTCAGTATATGTGAATAGTCGATCCCCTATCTTATTTATAGGCGGCGAGTTATTCATATGTCCATCATTTGTTGCGGCACCGATGCTGCATTGCATTACATATAATTATAAGTTGAGGTACCTGCTATTACTGCCGTGACGTACAACTGAGATATGTCGCGCACCCAGACGCCACCGAATGTACCAGCGATCGTCAGACAACCCCCAATTACTCCGGTAAATTTGCAGCCGAAGCGTTTGTTCAAAACGCCGCCTATTAGGTCTATAATATAAAAAAACAAGTGCAGAAGAAGAGAAACAGAAAAGAAAACCGAACTCACTCGATGTGGGCTACATGCACTGGCGTAAATAAGGGATGTTTACGAAGCTGTAGTGTATTAGGGACACATGGCCTTTTCGAATCCCTGGCTTTGTCTTCGTCTTTGGCTTAAAGGAAACATGCCATAATAAGGTTTGTTTTTGCTTAAATCAATAAAGTATAATGTTGACAGCAACATTATATGTGTGGTTGTGTTTATTTTCTGTGATAAATGGGAAAAAAATATTTTTGTAAATGTTAGTCAAACCACTCCGCCCCTCGAAAGGAAGCCTTATTAACATAACACTCTGCGAGGGGTATGACGAAAATCGAGGCAGAGACTGTTACCGTGCACAAAGCGTACGCGATTCGTACACTGTGGGTACATAAACACACAACAATGTGGCCACGCGAACCCGTCTCGTACCTAGACGTCGCGTACCGACTATCGAGAATTTGTCCTGGTTCTGCCTCGGTTTACGTCACTCATTTTGAGTGGCCGCGAAATTTAAAAAGTGGGGGTCAATTTTGGGATGGAAAATTACCAAACTAAACGTACACTAGAACCAGTTTTGCTTTTTATTCACATTTATTACACATAAATATATTAATTTAAAACAAAAGTTGCGTAATGAAAATGTTAGACTGCATGTTTCCTTTAAGGCGATTTTAGATTCCCAACTGCGAGATGATTCTCTGCCAAATTCCGATGCCTGTTGTGCTTCAAAAACATTCAATGCATTGATATGAACCCAACAGTTTAATTTGCTTCCATTTCTATTTGCTTCTCAGTAATTTGACATTCGGAGGCGAAGCCGAAGACGAAGCAAAGGTTTCAAAAAGACCTCAAGTGAAAATAATAATACTCTTTCACTTTACCTAACTTGTACGTATGACTTATATGTCGTACGTACGTACGACTTGTATGTCGTTCGCACGACTTTTATGTTGTACGTACGACATAAGTTCAAGTTAGCTGAAGTGAGAGATTTACGCCGGAAGTACTCCAATTTTCGTAACCGGTGCACAACAATTAAGTTTGTCCGCCATCTTTGTATATGGCTATTGATGACAGTTTATTGAAAGGTAAGATTAAACTTAGATGACTTGCCTTAGACTTTGTTCAGATTGAAACCTTGGTTTAGTTTGCTGGCTTGAAAATTTCACTTTAAGTCGTACGTACGAGTTATAAGTCGTACTTACGATCGAGTTACAATCCATAAGTCGTACGTACGAGATGTAAGTCGTACGTACGAGCTGAATTTGACTCGAAAACAGCCAAACCTGCACCAGTAATCAATTCCATGGAGCTGCTAAGCACAAACATTTGCTCAGCACAAAAAAGGCTTGCTCAGTAAAAACGTTACTTTTCATGCTAAGCTGAATATTATTCACAAACAATATACATCACCTGAACATTTGGTCTGTAACGATGTGTTTTGCAAAGAAAGAATGTTCATACTAAGCAGTGGTTGTGTGCTTAGCTCCATGAAATGGACCCCGGGTACCCTAACTGTATGTAGTCAGCTATAGGTGCAAGCTTGACTTGTTTTCGTGTCGAAGGTGTTGCTATTATAACGTGTACACTTACTGCTGAAATTGGCAGCACACATGATGATACTTTGCACGGCCGCAGTCTCCTTCGCGTTCGAGTCAAACTCGTCTCTCCAGCTCAGATATAAGACATCGCAACTCCGTGCACCGCATTCCTGAATGGCCAGGTTTAAATGGGCAGCAATGACGACGATGATCCCCCATCTGTTAGTCTCCTCCGGTGCATGGCATTTCGCTAATGCCTCTTTCCTTCTTGCCATTCCGATTATTTCTGGCATTCAGGGGAATAGACATACATGTGCATTTATATTCTGCTTGTCAGAGTTGTAATTACTCGACTTGATCGAATCCGACTCGAGTCACATTTTTGGGCTATAAGTAAATTACACGACTCGACTCGAGTCCCTCATCAGGATGACTCGACTCGACTCGACACAAGGCTAATAATACTCGAATTCCCCAAATAAGAGCAAAACATTGCAGATATTTGCAATGACTTACATGTACGACGGTGGCGGTTTATGTTCACGTCACGTTTATGTTCACGAATAATTAAATCCATGCGTACGTACATGTTTACATATATACAACGGTCGTCTGTTTTCCTTCCTCTATAATACATGTGCAACAAACATACACCGTATCGTGGACTCCCACCCAGTGTTAATGCAGCTTGTGATCATTTATTGTATGGTGATTAAACATTTGTGACTCGAATTGACGCGAGCTAAATACTTGACTCGACTCGACTACTCACCGTGACCTGACTCGACTCAACTCGACCTTCTTGGCCTAATGATTCGACTGGACTCGAGTCACTTCTTTAAAATGACTTGACTCGACTACTCACTGTGACCTAGCTCGACTCAACTCGACCTTCTTGGCCTAATGATTCGACTGGACTCGAGTCACTTCTTTAAAATGACTCGACTCGACTACTCACTGTGACCTGACTCGACTCAACTCGACCTTCTTGGCCTAATGATTTGACTGGACTCGAGTCACTTCTTTAAAATGACTCGACTCGACTTTGCTGCTTGTACGCTGTAAATTAACAAACGAATTTATTGTAATCGTGACATGTTTGTGCGCACGTACACATATCAGGTTTGTGCTTTAGGTTAACTGGATGACCGTGTTAAGTATGCTTGAATAAGTATACTGTCTTGTTATAAGTATATTTGTTATAAGTATACTTACCTTTTCTGTTAGCAAACTGTTTCGATATCACTATAGGCGGGCGCGTCTAGCTGTTCTTCAATGACAATAAATTTGCAACAATAGTCGGTTCGTCGGCCAGGTGTTGTTAACAACGGCAATACACCATTGTACAACAAACGCAATGGACACAACTAAATCTGACCTATGATCATAAAACAATACGACCATATTAGTATTGTATCACGTATAGCGTTGGTTTTTTTACACACCACGTTGACCCTTGGATCTAAGTTATGCCAACAACAGATACAATGGAACGCCGCTATAACGAACATCACGGGAACCACAGATTTTGTTCGGTATGCCGGTCGTGCATCAGGTATCCATTTATTCAAGGCGGCGTCCGACCCAATAGCCACCTGTCACTCTTTAGCAGCACCGGCCGAAGTTAAAACGGCCCAATTAGCGTTTGACATACCCAGACACATGTTGACATAATTTTCATAATAAATAACACGTACAATGGTGTTCATTATAGCCCAATGTTTGGTATAGCGGTGTTCGGTATAGCGGCGTTCCACTGTATTATGATAACATTATCATCAAGGACATCAATGCGCTCTTCTTATGGCAGAGTTCGACTACACTACATTATGTAATCGTTGATTTTGGTGACCTGCTCTTGGAGATTTGAAAAAAGTGCGCGGACCCTGGAAGAGAGTTTACTCTCTTATTTCCAAAGAGGGAAAATTCACTCCATTTGAGTAAAAATTCACTCCCACAGTCTGAAACTAGGGTCCAGACGTTTTAGAGTAAAATTAATTCACTCGAAAAAGATTAAAATCTAATCAAATTCCGCTGAAATCTAATCAAATTCCACTGAAATGGTACAATTTTTAAGTGTGTTTCAATCTAAATTTGGAGTGAGGTCCACTCTAAAACGTCTAGTTCCTAGTTCCACTCTTTGGAATTTAGAGAGTAGCTGGTTAGTTAGCACATTTCAGAGTCATTTTTCTTCGCCTAATACACGTGTTTCCAGCAGTAATTAAGTAATGCCATCCTATGACAATTCGCTCAGAGGACACATGAAACAGTCGTTTAATAAAATGTGGTTATTTTGGGTTCTGATTGTTTTGTCCAAACATCCAAAGATTGTTGTTGATATTATGTCAACATATGTGTCTGGGTATGTCAAACGCTATTAGGGCCGTTTTAAATTCCCAAACGTTATACGACCGGTGCTTTGGGTCGTATGAATAAAAACTAGCAAATGCTATGAAGTACAAGCAAAAAGTAAAAGCATTTACTTCGAAGTAAAAGCATTAAGTAAAAGCAAATGTTTCAATTCGTATGAATAAAATAAAGTTTTACTGTTTAGCATTTACTGGCTGACATAGCAGTAAATGCTTTTTACTTGCAATTGATTTCACAGCCGAATGGTTTATAGTCTCTAATGTGTGTACGATACACACCCACGCATAGACGCTCGTACGCTGACAGGGGTGTTTGAATGAAATCGGAACCTCAAGTTACTGCTTCGCAGTCATGATGCCGTTTTCTGTCTCAGCAATATTGCAAGAAATTATCGGCCATCTACATGTACGTCTCATCTCTTCCCCAAAATCAGTACAACTGCTTGTATTTTAATCCTAGACAATCCATCTTCCATGTTCATAACTTTTCCTGCCTAACCACAATATACAAAAGCTTCTATTTTTTATATTAGTATTTGCTTCTCTTTTTTCAAGGTAGCCCCGACCCAACCTTGAAAAATTACGAGTAAATACTGCAAATCTGAAGCATTTACTCATTTTTATTCATACCAAATGGAGCAAATACTAATATTCTAGCAAATGCTGGAAATTAAAAAGTAAATACTTTTAGTCTTTAGCAAATACTTTCCAGTAAAACCTTTTGCTTCATTTTTATTCATACAGATTCCAGTAAATGCTTGAAAATTGATAGTAAAAGCAAATGCTAGTTTTTATGCATACGGCCCTTTATGCTAAAGACTGACGGTGGCTATTGGTTCGGACGCCGGCTTAACCAGTTCGCGCCGGATGACGTATATAAACGTAAACATTTTCCCAAATTCAAAACGGATGACGCATAAACACGCCAAGTTCAAGTTCGGAAAAGTATGTCAGCAGCGAGCAAGGCCGGAAATGCGTGGGTGTGCTTCCCGGCACTATCGGCCTGAACACGCTTCGGATCGAGTTTCGTTAAAAATAATCCCGCCCCTCGGTTCGGCGATGTTAAAATAATCCCGGCGCGAACTGGTTAATTAAAAAACCGGGTACCTGATGGAACGATCGGCGGCATACCGAACAAAATATGTGGATCCTGGGATGTTCGTTATTGCTGCGTTTATTGTAGGCCTATCTGTTGTTTGCATAACTTAGATCCAAGGGTCAACATGTTGTTTAAACAAAAACACGCTATACGTGGAACGAAACTATAATTGAATTAGAGTGACCTTTGATCGTATTGTTAATATGATTATAGTTCAGATTTTGTTGTGTCATATGCATTGCGTTTGTTGTACAGTAGCGTATTGTCATTGTAAAAAAAAACTGGCCGACTAACCGACTATTGTTGTAAATTGATTGTCTTTGAAGAACAGCTAGACGCGCCCGCCTATAGTCATATCGAAACAGACAAGGTAAGTATACTTATCAGTGTTGTTGACTCGAGTCGGTGACTTGGACTCGAGTCCGACTCGAGTCGCCAATTTTTGTGACTTGCGACTTGACTTGACTTTTGACTTGCGACTTGACTTGCGACTTGAGGGCGCTGTTTTCAGCTGCCGACGTTTTCTTTTACTGCTCTGGACTTCGTGATTTTATATATTTTTAAAACCTTGTTTCTTCTAATCCTTGACTTTTTATCACATGGTGAATGTTTGATGTTTGTTCCAGTGTAACCCTAGACTTGAGTTTTACTTCAATTTTGATGTGCTACTTGTGATTTTTACGACATAATTGTTGTACAGAGCTGAGCGCAATCGACACCGGACCGCCGCCATGTTGTTTTGCATGTACTGTACCGTCTATTGTGATTTTTTGATGTGGTGCTGTATGTACGCGTGAGTGAGACGAGAGCAATCGACACCGCCACCGGACTGCCGCCATGTTGTTTTTGCGTGTACCGTCTACATGTGGAGCTATATGTACACGTGAGTGAGAGCGGCGTGCCAAGCTGGTTTGTACATTGACTTGAATAATTGTAATTGGGAATAAGGCCTATAGAGACTAGGCCTACTGCACTATATGTACGTTTACCACCTGCAATTCCTGCTTTTGAGTTTTATAACTGAATATGATGGAGACACTAAACATGGGCTCGGTGATCCTGGTTTCATGGCTAGTTTTATCTGTTTCGGTCTCAACATGTCTACCAGTACCATTTCAGATGTTGGAAAATTGCCAGTTTCCCCTGAACCTGAATTCCTGTAGTTCCAACTTGATGTATTATACATCACAGCGCCCACATTTTATGATTCGCAACAGTGATGTTAAACCGGTCAAGAGGTCGGCTTTTAACTGGACCAAGCATGGTTACATTTGTTTTGCCATTCCAGGGCACGATCTGCCCCCGACCGATTTAACCATGTTCATGGATGTGGCAAGCAACCCTGGCCCCCCGCAGTACAACAACAGGCTATTACGTCACTGGATGTCAACAGTAAACAAACTAAAATCAGATACTCGAGGGATCAACTGGTCTGTATAGGCCAGTCACGTACGTGATGTCAACGTCGATCGTCAGTTGTTGTCATTGTTGAAGAACAATGGTGTTATGCGGCGTAGAGGGAAACGCGGAGGTGAACGCAACCATAGAAACGCAATCCCTGTCATAATTGGTCAGTTTGAACGTCAACCCCAATGTCTCTATCGTGGCATAGCTAAACCCCGTACTTTGACTGTTGTTCCAGTTACTCGGAACCCACCACGTTCACTTTTAAATGATTCTATTTTGACACTCTGCAGCCTTAAAGATGGACTACAACGAAAACTCACACATTAAATTTATTATCGGACCTTGTTTATGTTGTGTTCAGGTAACACTTTATTGTTACGGTCATGTTTTTCTCTAAATAATTTTGTTGCAATTTGACCGACAAAATTAGACCTCGATTCTTCGATTTTGAAATTTCCCGCCCTGTACTGGTTCCCGGCAAAGATCCACTGAAAACCACAATGAAATCCACGATATAGTACCAGCGGACTTGTAAACCAGCGAAAAGTGATGACGTACTACCCATGAAAACGCATACATGGTGGCCCTGAAGGGACTCCGCAGATCGCGAATATCGACGTCAAATTTGACGTCAATATTCACGACTTTCCAAAAAAGTCGCGAATATTGACGTCAAATTTGACTTAGGATATTCACGACTTTCCCCAAAAGTCGCGAATATTGACGTCAAATTTGACGTCAATATTCGCGATCTGCGGAGTCCCTTCAGGGCCACCATTATGTATGCGTTTTCATGGGTAGTACGTCACACACAAAGTATGAATTATTCATGAGCCTAGGGCTTTTGCTGAAACTGAGTTTATCTGGGTCGTAGAACGCCGATCAATTTTGGTTTTTTTTTGCATGAAGGAACAAGATTTATTGAATACTAATGATATATTAGTAATCATTATACATTTCTCGAACAAAAAACAGCAACACAGCCTTTATCATTATTCCGTTGTAGTCCATCTTTAACACCAGATCCGTGAAAAGTAAGTCAGCTGATTTCCTAGACTATGTGAATTCAAGTAGAGCAGATATCTTTACGCTAACGGAAACGTGGTTCACTGACATGGACGTTGCACATAAGGTCGCGATTACTCCGCCGGGATTTCAACTCGGGGATCGCCCACGCATTGGAAGGACTGGTGGTGGAACGGCTGTGTTGTTTAGAGACACTATTAAAGTAACTGCTGCTTATGACTCTTTATACAGTTCATTTGAATACTCCGAATGGACTGTGGAATATGGTACCTTTTTATGTAAACTTGTGATTGTATATAGACCACCATACTCGGCAAAACACCCAGTTTCCGTGAATGTATTTTTAAACGAGTTTATAATTTACCTTGAATCTATTGTATTGTCGTCTGAACCAATTTTTATTACAGGGGATTTTAATATACATGTTGATAATGGCAATAGTGATGCTTTGCAATTTTTGGATATTTTAACATCAATGGGCTTGAAACAACATGTTGATACACCGACACATGAAAGAGGTCATATTTTAGATTTGGTTATTACACGTCAATGTGATGACATTCTTGATGACAAGCCTGTCACTGATTATTTGTTTTCAGATCACTTTTTAATTTTGTGTAAATTGCATCACAGTAAACCAGACTTGCCCGTGAAACAACTTGCATTTATGAAAACTAAAGCCATTGATCGTTCTGTTATTATGAATGACTTGGTCAGTAATCGGTTATTCCTAAATCCACCTAGTGAACTGAATGATCTGGTGTGCTGTTACAATGAGACAGTGAGAGCTAATTTAGATGCTCATGCACCGGTAATAAATAAAACTGTTAATATACGACCTGCTGTACCTTGGCTTAGCGAAGAGATCAAAACATCAAAAAAACTACGTCGTAAAGCCGAGAGGAAATGGCGACTCACTAAAAATGAGGATGATCTTATACATTTTCGTAGACAAAGGAATCGTACTAGTTTTCTTATGAATAAAGCTCGACACAATTTTTATACTAGTTTTATTAGGGAAAATAGTTGCAACCAACGGAAACTTTTTAGTTCTATTAGCAAACTCTTAAAACCTAAAAGATAGACTACGATTCTTGGTGTGGACAATCGTGTTTTTGCCAATGAAATGGGTAAATTTTTATACGGAAAGTGGAAAATATACATGCTAAACTCAATGAAATGACTACTGATAATTTAGGCGTTTCTCATCAAATAAGGACAAGTAGCTGTGCACAGTTTGATCGTTTTTTACCAGTCACAGATTATGATGTTAAGATTTGTGTAAACTCGGGTTCTAAGAAATCTTGTTCCTTAGATCCTATGCCAACTAATCTTGTGGTAGACTGTTTAGATGTTTTATTGCCAACTATTACCAAAATCATTAATCTGTCTTTGGTGTCCGGTACATTTCCCTCAGTTTGGAAAGAGTCGATGGTTATTCCATTATTGAAAAAAGATAATTTAAGTTCCGCTGATTTTCAAAACTACCGTCCTATTAGTAATCTACAGTACATTTCCAAACTGACAGAAAGAGTAGTGTTTAATCAGATACATAGTCACATGACCACCCATTCATTGTATCCATTGCTACAATCGGCATATAGAAAGAATCATAGTACTGAGACAGCTTTACTGAAGGTACATAATGACATTTTAATGAAAATGAATTCACAATGTATCACATTGCTTGTACTTTTAGATCTAAGTGCTGCTTTCGACACGGTCGATCATACAATTCTTTTAGATCGTCTTTATTCTAGGATCGGGATAACTGGTATAGCATTAGACTGGTTTAAGTCTTATTTGACAGGCAGGGGTCAGCGGGTTCTGTTTCAAGGAGCAGTCTCTGACCGGTTTGATGTGAATTGTGGTGTCCCACATGGGTCCTGTCTAGGACAATTACTGTTCACCATATATGCTTCTGAATTATTTGATATTATTGAAAAACATTTACCTAGTGTCCATTGTTATACTGACGATACTCAATTGTATATGTCATTTAAACCAGGTAATAATACTGACCAGCAGCAAGCTGTTAGTAGTATGGAGAGTTGTATACACGCCATTCGCCAATGGATGTCACAGAACAGGCTAATTATAAATGATTCGAAAACTGAATTTATTATTATTGGGACTAGGCAACAACTATCTAAAGTGAATATTTCTAATGTCAAAGTGGGCGATGTCAACATCTCACCAGTATTAACAACTCGCAATCTTGGTTTTTGGTTTGATTCAAAGTTTAGTATGGCTAAACAAATCAGCAGTGTTTGTTCAATAAGCTTTTTTCATATTCACAACATATCCGTAAATTTTTATCTAGAGACACCCTTAACATTTTGGTCCATGCTTTAATAACTTCCCGACTTGATTACTGCAACAGTCTTTATTTTGGCTTACCAAAATCTTACTTGGATAAACTACAACGTGTTCAAAATACAGCGGCAAGACTTGTATATGGTGCTTCTAGATACGCTCACGTTACCCCCATGTTACAGAAACTACACTGGCTTCCCATTCCAGCTCGTATTCAATTTAAAGTATTGTTACTGACATTTAAAGCATTTCATAATAACCAGGCTCCCAAATATCTTTGTGATTTATTAACAAAAAGGGCGAATTCCCGTTATTCCTTACGATCTCAAACTTCTAATCTGCTCAGTCTACCCATTGGAAAGATGTCAAAAACACTCGGTGACAGAGCATTTGTTGTAGCTGCCTCCACTTTATGGAACCGACTACCCCAAAATGTCCGCTCAGCTCCGACTCTTGTAGATTTTAAGCGTAAGTTAAAAACACACTTGTTCCTTAGTTCATATGTATAAATTATTGATTTATAGGGTATTCGATCGATCTATGTTATCGTACTTTTTATGTGTTAATTAATTATTTGTATCTTTTTTTTTTTTTTTTTTAACTAATTCTTTAGCTGTGTGGTAACACGCAAACAGTCTACTGTGATTTTTGTGTATTGTCAATTTTGCTTCGCTTGGCGCGCTATACACCTTGTGTCAGAGGTCAACAGCTGGTAACAGCACCAGTACCAGCCACACTGTATATAATGTACTGTACATAGCGTTTTTGGTCATTCCTTGACTGCACGTTTTACTCGATAGTTCAGAGAGTTTTTCCACACGTACAACTGCAATCGTTATCGTTTTTCCATCAAAGTATTTAGCGGCCTTATTTGTTCCTACCATCACTGCAGAGCAGTAACATTCTGTAGTAAATTTACGCGATATCGGAGAGGTATTCTTATCAAGTAATAAGGTTTTTACCACTTCAAAAATAGCGTGGAACTTTGTGTTTTGGATCCACGTGTTGTCACCGTACCTACAACTACGCACGTGAACTTTTGTACCGATCTTTTTCATTAAGTTTTCGTCTTTCGTCATCGTCATTATAGTTACTTTGTCCTCATATTCGTAACCAACAACATTGTGAACATTACAAAAGTTAACGGACTTCTACAGGACCACATCATGCCAGTACTAATATGTCCTGATTAGGAATTCCAGCAGAACTCCCGGTGAACCCTCACTTCAGTCTTTGCCTCGTGAGTCGTGTGAACACTTTTAGTGTGGGTAAGTGATCATTCACCATCATCGCTCCCCACAGCTGTAATGTAAGTACACTGCATTGTTATGCGCATTTGAACATAATTTATTTTATGGAATTTGCGCAATATAAATTATTATTATTATTATTATTATTATTATTATTACTTGACTTGGAAAAAAATGACTTGTGACTTGACTTGACTTGACTTGACGAAAAAAGACTTGTGACTTGACTTGACTTGACTTGAGTAAATTTGACTTGACGACATTGCAAGTCATCATGTATTTACTATTTGTATGTAATATTTAAACAAATTTGTGTTCAATCCGGCCACGGCAGCCGATGTATTTTTGTGACGGCAAAAATGTTTTTGTCGCGTCGCGAATCTGTAAGTACTATGGGCCGTATGAATAAAAACTAGCAAATGCTATGAAGTACAAGCAAAAAGTAAAAGCATTTACTTCGAAGTAAAAGCATTAAGTAAAAGCAAATGCTTCAATTCGTATGAATAAAATACAGTTTTACCGTTTAGCATTTACTGGCTGAAATAGCAGTAAATGCTTTTTACTTGCAATTGATTTCACAGCCGAATGGTTTATAACAATATAGTCTGTATTGTGTGTACGATACACACCCACGCATAGACGCTCGTACGCTGACAGGGGTGTTTGAATGAAATCGGAACCTCAAGCCTAGTTACTGCTTCGCAGTCACGATGCCGTTTTCTGTCTCAGCAATATTGCAAGAAATTATCGGCCATCTACGTCTCATTTCCTTGCCCAAAATCAGTACAACTGCTTGTATTTTAATCCTAGACAATCCATCTTCCATGTTCATAACTTTTCCTGCCTAACCACAATATACAAAAGCTTCTATTTTTTATATTAGTATTTGCTTCTCTTTTTTCAAGGTAGCCCCGACCCAACCTTGAAAAATTACGAGTAAATACTGCAAATCTGAAGCATTTACTCATTTTTATTCATACCAAACGGAGCAAATACTAATATTCTAGCAAATGCTGGAAATTAAAAAGTAAATACTTTTAGTCTTTAGCAAATACTTTCCAGTAAAACCTTTTGCTTCATTTTTATTCATACAGATTCCAGTAAATGCTTGAAAATTGATAGTAAAAGCAAATGCTAGTTTTTATGCATACGGCCCTATGTACTGCATGTACTGTGTGTACGGCTAGCTACGCACATGCAATATTACATTGCAAAGTCAAAGTGTGGGCTACATCGCCTACGGCCTACATGTCTAGTCTTCCAATCCGTCGTAGTGGGAGCTGTGTGAGCTTTTACTGTTAAAAGCTGTGCATTAACATTCAACATAATTTAACAGACAGCTGGAAACGAGGTTATAGTGACATTGTTAATTGTTTTAAGAAATTGAAAAGTGTTGAACAAATTATCGCAAATTTACCGTAAACGAAACCGAATAACTATTTTGACTCGAACTGTATTGATTTATTAGTGTAAACATTATAGGGTACATGTACTTTTTAAATGGTTTACCCCCTAAAAAGAGAATTTTAAAACATTTCACGTGCGTAATGTTCAAATTCTCCTTATATCACCGATACACATGCATTTGGTAAGTTGTTTATCTCAGCGCGCATGCTTTGAGTGCATGCGCATAGCATGCGTATACACCCCGCCGTGTACGCACGTACACACACCCTTGTTGCTATGTACGGTAGGCCTGATCAATCATGTCGTGTTGGACATCAACTCGCTGACAAAATGTTGTCGAACTTTGATATTTCTTAAGTGCAACAGTTTGCACAGTTTGTCAAGCTAACCAGTAACCTCACTATATAGAAGTTGTATCAAATTACTAGGTACACAAACAGTGCTGTTGCTCACATTAAAGTTTAATGATTAATCCCTCAGTACTTTTTTGAGTGAGAATATCCTTTTTAGCTTATGTCGTTTTGGTTTAATCCATAAGATGTGTCTTTCCAGGATGAATAAAACAACAAAGTGACTGAGCTTTGATTGATTAATTGAATATCACTTGGCTGTTAACAGATTGTGGATATGTACTTCAAGTTTGTCAAAATATTTCTTGAAAGTTGACTTTCATTCGCGACTATAAATGACTTGTGACTTGTGACTTGACTTGACAAAAAGTGACTTGTGACTTGACTTGACTTGGGAAAATTTGACTTGTGACTTGACTTGACTTGAGAAAAAATGACTTGGTTACAACATTACTTATAACACAGTCATCCAGTTAACATAAAGCACAGACCTGCTAAGTGCACGTGGGCACAAACATATCATGATTACAATAAATGCATTTGTTAATTTACAGCATACAAGCAGCAAAGTCGAGTCAAGTCGAGTCGAGTCGAGTCGTGACTCGAGTCCAGTCAAATCATTAGGTCAAGAAGGTCGAGTTGAGTCGAGCTAGGTCACAGTGAGTAGTCGAGTCGAGTCATTTTAAAGAAGTGACTCGAGTCCAGTCGAATCATTAGGTCAAGAAGGTCGAGTTGAGTCGAGCTAGGTCATAGTGAGTAGTCGAGTCGAGTCAAGTGTTTAGCTCGCGTCAATTCGAGTCACAAATGTTTAATCACTACACAATAAATGAACACAAGCTACATTAACACTATGTGGGAGTCCACGATACGGTGAATGTTTGTTGTACATGTATTACAGAGGAATGAAAACAGACGACCGCTGTATATGTATACATGTATGTACGTATGTATTTAATTATTCGTAAACATAAAAGTGACGTGAACATAAACCGGCACCGTTCATGTTGCAAATATTCACAATGTTTTGCTCCTATTTAGGGAATTCGAGTATTATTAGCCTTGAGTCGAGTCGAGTCATTTTGATGAAGGACTCGGGTCGAGTCGTGTAATTTAACCATCGCCAAAAAAAATGTGACTCGAGTCGGACTCGAATCGAGTCATTACAACTCTGACAAGCAGGATATAAATGCGTATGTCTATTCCCCTGAATGCCAGAAAAAAATCGGAATGGCAAGAAGGAAAGGGGCATTAGCGAAATGCCATGGACCGGAGGATACTAACAGATGGGGGATCATCGTCGTTGTTGCTGCCCATTTAAACCTGGCCATTCAGGAATGCTGTATACGGAGTTACGATGTCTTATTTCTGAGCTGGAGAGACGAGTTCGACTCGAACGCTCAGGAGACTGCGGCCGTGCAAAGTATATTGACATGTGCTGCCAATTTCAGTAGTAAGTGTATACGTTATAATAGAAACACCTTCGACACAAAAATAAGTCAAGCTTGTACATATAGCTGACTAGGTACAGTTACGGTAGCCGGGGCCAATTTCATAGAGCTAAGCACAAACATTTGCTTAGCATGAACATTCTTTCTTGGCAAAACACATCGTTACAGACAAAAATGTTCAGCTGATGTATATTGTTTGTGAATAATAGTCAGCTGATTTTTGCTTAGCATGAAAAGTAACGTTTTTCCTGAGAAAACCTGTTTTTGTGCTTAGCAGCTCCCATAAAATTGATATCCGGTGCAGGTTTGGCTGTTTTCGAGTCGTACGTACGACTTATGAATTGTAACTCGATCGTAAGTACGACTTATAACTCGTACGTACGACTTAAAGTGAAATATACACGCCTGCCAACTAAACAAATGTTTCAATCTAAGTCTAAGGCAAGTCATCTCATGTTAGTCTTACCCTGCAATAAACGGTCAGCAATAGCCATATACAAAGATGGCGGACAAACTTAATTGTTGTGCACATGTTACCAAAATAGGAGTACTTCCGGTGTAAATCTCTCACTTCAGCTAACTAGAACTTATATGTCGTGCGTATGACATAAAAGTCATGCGTACGACATACAAGTCGTACGTACGTACGACATATAAGTCATATGTACAAGTAACCTAAAGTGAGAGATTATAATTATGTTCACTATGTCCCTAATACACTACAGCTTCGTAAACATCCCTTATTTACGCCAGTACATGTAGCCCACATCGAGTGAGTTCGATTTTCTTTTCTGTTTCTCTTCTTTCGCACTTTTGTGTCTTACTATATAGACCTAATAGGCGGGGTTTTGAACAAACGCTTCGGCTGCAGATGTACCGGAGTAGTCGGGGGGTGTCTGGCGGTCGCTGGTACCTTCGGTGGCGTCTGGGTTCGCGACATATCTCAGTTGTACGTCACGGCATTAATAGCAGGTACCTCAACTTAAATGTAATATCACAGCTTTGGTGTCCCTTACACGTGAAACCGTAAACTATTTAGGACACCGCACTGTCAGGAAATTAGTTAGATGTTTCTTCGCTTGTGCCCACCGCCCATACTCGGTGGGCACTTCGAAAGGTCATGGTAGGCTACACAGAATGCCGTGCGTTTCCTTTATAGAATTGTGCAAAGCCACATCAGCGCTTTCCAGCGACCGGTATGGGCAGTGGGCACGATAAAAGATGTTTCATCTTTGCTACAAGTTACTTAGGTACAATTACTACAATGTGAACAACTAAAATCAGGTGTACATGTATACAATTCACTGTTGTAATTACTAGGCAAACACATCTCACACTGTAATGAGGGACACCGCAATTTATTGGTCCCCACATTTTATGAAATCCCCAACATCTGGAGTGTGTTTCCTCTTTCAATGCAGGTGCTGGTCTTGGACTAACTGTGAACACCGCTCTTGTTGCCGTCACGGTACACTTTAGGAAAGGATACAAGACTGCCATCGCTTTAGCTTACGCCGGCGGTGGCACTGGGAAAATGGCGATGCCACTCCTCATCCAACTCCTCTTGATCAGTTACGGCTGGAGAGGGGCGATGCTGGTTGTCTCTGCCATTGCGGCGAACATCGTGTTGTTTGCCACACTTTTCCGGCCGCCTCGCCAGCAGCACGAGAAAGCCGAACTGGCGGGCACCAGTAGAAATGGTAACCTCACCGAAGAAACGGATGAAGATTTGTCGAGAAGGCAGCTTCGATCCGAAAACAGACATGATGACGTAGTTGAGATGGAATCGGCAACTGAGGCTAATTCGTCAGGTGATCTGGATTTCGCGTTGGATTCCTCGTCGAAGTTGAATGAAGACAGGAAACCAGGTCGATCCGAGTCTCCTCGAACCGGCCCCGGTGAATCCAAACCGAAAGTCAGTTTCATCAAGAAAGTGTCGTCAGAGCTGGGACTGAAGGGTTTTCGCCAAAGCTACCGCTACAACCTGCTGTGTCTCCTTGCACTCACGGCCAGCATTTCGTACTTTGGCACCCCAATCTTCATCATTCCCCGCGCGGAGAGTATCGGCGTGGCGCCCTCAAGCGCCGTCCTTTTGCTCAGTATGAACGGCATTGGTGCATTAGTAGGTCGAATTGTCAGCGGACTGCTCATTAGTTGCAAACTGTCTGCTGAGATCGTCTGCTCAATCTGTACGGCTGTGGCCGCTGCCTCCTTGCTCCTTCTCAACGCTGATAACTACGCTTGTTTGTCGGTCGGTTCTCTCCTCCTGGGCTTTTCCACCGGTGTGTTGTTTTCCGTTTTTCTTGTCCTGATCCGGCGCTACGTTGGCGCCAGACAATTCTCGGTTTGCGTCGGCTTCTACTACTTCTTCCTTGGCGTCGGCAGTTTGGTTGGACCACTACTTGCAGGTCAAAAGTTACATTTTCTTATTGGTACAGATCAGAGCGCCCTCACCACGGAAAGCGTTGTTATAATATGTCGCCCTAGGGTGCAGACCAGTAAACAAAAAAAAATCCTTTTTGTTAAAGGACGCGAAGGGTGGATTCACAACAATTTGTTTTTATATTTTGTGGAGAGCCGACAGGTTGTCTGCGAATGGCATGACAGCAATATTCAAAAAAGTTAGGGGTCACGGACAAAAGGGTTGTGAACTCATAACGTCACGGGGGCGCTCTAACTTTATTGCAAAGCCGGGAATCGCGCATACAAGCTGCACATGTCCAGGCATAGACCTTATAATTTGTTATCACCAAGGTCCATGCGGGCAGTGTAATTACTGCTATGCACCTCATAGGTATCACATAAAAAAAGGGCATGTTCATAGTGAGATTCACCTTGTTTGATGTAGTTACTAGGAAGACGCGATGATAAAAAGTATCTCGTACGTACGACTTATATATCGCACGTACTACTTGTACGAATCTGTAACTCATTTGTATATACGACTTTATTTCTGGTACGTACGACTTATGAATTGTAACACGTACGTACCTATTATATGTCGTACGTACGACTTATGAATTATAAGTCTAAGTCAAGTTATGCCATCTCATTTTAACCACCTTCCAATAAATGACCAAATAAACGGCAATAACCATATACAAAGATGGCGGACAAACTTAATTGTGCACCTGTTACCGAATGAAGAGTACTCCCGGTATAAGTTGCACGTACGTGATATTAGTCGTACGTACTCGAAACAAGTCGTACGTACTCGAAACAAGTCGTACGTACGAGATATAAGTCGTACGTACGAGATATAAGTCGTACGTACGAGATATAAGTCGTACGTACGAGATATAAGTCGTACGTACGAGATATAAGTCGTACGTACGAGATATAAGTCGTACGTACGACATATAAGTACGTCGTACTTACGAATTATACGTTGTATATACGACATACACGTCGCACGTACGACGTAGCTGGAGTGAGAGATAATAATTATTTTCACCATGTCAACTTCGTAAAGTTCCCACACCGAAGTGTGACAACTTATTAGCCGGCAAACGGGTCAGGTTGGCTTCCCGACAATAGCACTGTGATGAGTTTGTGGGGGGGGGGGGGGGGGGTTCCTAAACAAGCTCGTTGTTGTTGCTGTTGTTGTTTTCTTTTCTAAACGCTTGACTTCGTATCTCGCCAATGTAGAAAGGGGGCGCTGTAGCATACTCACAGCCTGTGCTTTCATTGGCCAATTGCAAATTCTTGTTTTTCTATGTCATAATATAGGTTGGCTGTTTGATATTACCGAGAGCTGCGAGATAATATTCTACGTACAGGCGGGAATGTACTTCATCTGCAGCATTGGGATGTTTCTCTTTCCTGTGCTCAAGCGATTGGAGCCGGGCATCCTTGTCGAGCAATAACACGAAGCGAACGGTGAATAGTATAAGGGGAAGTTTACCCCTGGCGGGCCTGGAGGTGCTGTGAACAATAGTACATGAATTTTGGGATATTATCCATTGGGTACAGGCATTGGCCTTTACATTAACGAGGAAGCAATATTGGTTGTGTTCCCTCCTTGTAGTTTATACATCGTGAACTGTGGAATGTACAGTGGCCCACAATTGTCACGGCAAAAGCAAAAGCGCCACGGCGAAAGCAAAAGCGCCGCGGCAAAAGCAGAAGCGCCACGGCAAAAGCAAAAGCGCCACGGCAAAAGCAAAAGCGCCACGGCAAAAGCAAAAGCGCCACGGCAAAAGCAAAAGCGCCACGGCAAAAGCAAAAGCGCCGCGGCAAAAGCAAAAGCGCCGCGGCAAAAGCAAAAGCTAATGTTATTCCCTTTAAGACTCATTGAATGATCAGACTGCAAAATAGGTTACCCTAATTGTATACACCGGCAAGTCCTTCCATTGAAAAAAAAATCTCAGAATCGCATTTAAAAAACAAAAATGCAGTCTTAAACCCCCCCCCCCCCCCCCCCCCCAAATAATAACTAAGATAAATTGGGTCTTAACAATCAACCACGTTATTCTGGCAAAATTCCGAGTGAGTAGGAGATAGGATGGGAAAGCACAAGTGGGAAATATGCCACATTTGCCTTGGTGGAGGCGTGACCCTGCACCCACCCCCAAACACTCCAAAATGGTATTGGTCAGAAACAACTTTGGGTATAGGGCCCTCGATTTCTTCTCTCAAAGTTTCCCGAGAGAGGGGTGGGGGAAACAATTGATAATAATCGATATAGGCCTATACTATAGACGCATAAAATAAATACTGTTCATGCTGTTACTTGGAAAGGATTTTGGGTCATTTCGTACCCGAAATAACTCGTACCCCGGTCAACTCGTACCCGAGTCAACTTGTTCCCCCCTCTGTATAGTTCTGTGAAGGAATTTCGTTTTTAGTGTTTAAGTTTATTTTATGATTCCAAATGATGTATTTTTTTTCTTTTTCAGAAACCAGATGACTGGTGAAACTGGTGATAACTGTGCAAACTTCTTTAAATACAATCATCCAGGAATATTTCGTCAAGAATATCCTTTTATTATTTTTATTTTTTTTTGATGAACTTCATATTGAATAGTGTTTTTTTCTTCAATAGTTTGTTTTATCAAACAATACTAGAACTTATTTTCCAAATTTGTTTCCAGCCACAAATATTTAGACAAGAAAATTGTTCGTTTTTATTATACCTAATATTAAAATTGTCTTATCCTACAGTAATTGCAAGTATTTTTGTTATAGTAATTTAAGTAAAATCTTAAGTCAAATATCTTGTAGTGTACACGAAACTGTGTGTCTTCACACGCACGAGGGAAGGAGTTCACTTAGACACGAGTTGACCGATTTCTTAAGTCTATTGAAGAACAAAAATGCTTTAAAGTTAAGGCATGAGTCAATGCCCAAAGCCAGGACAGGTTTGTGCTTATAATACATAAAACTGCAATGGTTGTCATTCAAATTATAATCTAGCTAACTAAGGCCATGGTATACTTCTGGTAGCTGAATAGTCGTGATTAAATATATAGGGCCTAAAACCCTAACAATTAATATAACACTAAGCCTAAGCCTAAAGCTCATGGCGTGCATCGGCCACATTTAAAAGCAACGACTATAGTGAGTATTACTAATTAAGGCCTAGTTTAGTGAGCTGGAATTTTCATTTCAAGGCTATAAAAAGACCCACCGTTTCCACATTTCGAGCAGAAATTGCCAGGATTTATGATTTCCCGACCGCAGTTGCTGCAAAAGGTCCTACTTGATTGTTGATTTGTACAGTTTCAATGTATCCAGACTACGTAACTAGGTACACAAGTAACGTCGTTATCAACTTCGTATACTGCATGGCATGCATGGTCTGTAAATCTGCTGACCATAGCCCGGCCGTGCAATGATTATTGGCCGTTTTTCCAAACCTCAGCTTCGTTTCCGTTGGTGCTTTGTTCATGCAGTTTGACAATATGAAGCCACGTACGAACTAAAGCTGAGGTTTGAAAAACGGCCATAAACGAGGCTTTTGCTTTTGCCGCGGCGCTTTTGCTTTTGCCGCGGCGCTTTTGCTTTTGCCGCGGCGCTTTTGCTTTTGCCGCGGCGCTTTTGCTTTTGCCGCGGCGCTTTTGCTTTTGCCGCGGCGCTTTTGCTTTTGCCGCGGCGCTTTTGCTTTTGCCGCGGCGCTTTTGCTTTTGCCGGGGCGCTTTTGCTTTTGCCGCGGGGCTTTTGCTTTTGCCGCGGCGCTTTTGCTTTTGCCGCGGCGCTTTTGCTTTTGCCGCGGCGCTTTTGCTTTTGCCGCGGCGCTTTTGCTTTTGCCGCGGCGCTTTTGCTTTTGCCGCGGCGCTTTTGCTTTTGCCGCGGCGCTTTTGCTTTTGCCGCGGCGCTTTTGCTTTTGCCGCGGCGCTTTTGCTTTTGCCGCGGCGTTTTTTCTTTTGCCGCGGCGCTTTTGCTTTTGCCGCGGGGCTTTTGCTTTTGCCGCGGCGCTTTTGCTTTTGCCGCGGCGCTTTTGCTTTTGCCGCGGCGCTTTTGCTTTTGCCGCGGCGCTTTTGCTTTTGCCGCGGCGCTTTTGCTTTTGCCAGGGCGCTTTTGCTTTTGCCGCGGCGCTTTTGCTTTTGCCGCGGCGCTTTTGCTTTTGCCGCGGCGCTTTTGCTTTTGCCGCGGCGCTTTTGCTTTTGCCGCGGCGCTTTTGCTTTTGCCGCGGCGCTTTTGCTTTTGCCGCGGCGCTTTTGCTTTTGCCGCGGCGCTTTTGCTTTTGCCGCGGCGTTTTTTCTTTTGCCTCGGCGCTTTTGCTTTTGCCGCGGGGCTTTTGCTTTTGCCGCGGGGCTTTTGCTTTTGCCGCGGGGCTTTTGCTTTTGCCGCGGCGCTTTTGCTTTTGCCGCGGCGCTTTTGCTTTTGCCGCGGCGCTTTTGCTTTTGCCGCGGCGCTTTTGCTTTGGCCGCGGCGCTTTTGCTTTCGCCGTGGCGCTTTTGCTTTTGCCGCGGGGCTTTTGCTTTTGCCGCGGGGCTTTTGCTTTTGCCGCGGGGCTTTTGCTTTTGCCGCGGCGCTTTTGCTTTTGCCGTGACGCTTTTGCTTTTGCCGCGGCGTTTTTTCTTTTGCCGCGGCGCTTTTGCTTTTGCCGTGGCGCTTTTGCTTTTGCCGTGACCTTTTTGCTTTTGCCGTGACCTTTTTGATTTTGCCGCGGCGCTTTTGATTTTGCCGTGACAGTTGTGGGCCACCGTAGAAATGGGATAGTACCCGACTTTTTGCCTTTTAGCCTCACATTTTAATAAGGGAATAAATGTGTGTTCGAGAGCTTTTAATCACTCTGTTTAATACCGTTTGGAGTCTGGGTGCTGATAATTACCCGATCCGAAGGCGAGGGTAATTATCAGCACCCAGACTCCAAGCGGTATTAAACATAGTGATTAATACCGACCGAACACACTTTTATTCCCATTCATAATTACTTTTTTGTATAATTCAGCCGAAAAAGCCCCGAAAATCCCGGAAAATTGTCGCAAATAAATTTCGGTGTTTCGCCATTATGTGTGTCAAATGACATGTTTTCGCCTCTGTCGCTTTACACAATACATGCAATAAAGCGTATTTACTATAAACCAGACTATTACTGCCATTGGCAACCTCGTTCCCAGGATGTCGAGCTGTACGTGCCCAAAACTACCCGCTCTTACTATTGGAGACGAGGTACGATTGGACAAAAAGTGAGCCCTGGGGACGGGTATAATGCGCTATCGCGTGACAGGGTTTTGTTGCCAGCGGGTTTTAAACACTTCGAGCCATGTCTTTATCGTTCGTTTAATACCGGCCACGTGACGGGCTCTCGACCAATAGGAATGCTTAAACTGTCCCAGGTAGGCCTATGTATGAATTAATATGGCTTATAAACATTGAGGTATGTTTAAAGGTAGGATACACCATTTGCAGATATCGAAAAAAATGTACTGCCAAATTATTAAGAAATATCCTACTCATAGGAAATTAAATACTGATTCTAGGCATCCAGCAAAATGATTGCGCTAGATATCCTGTAATTATTCTGAAAAATTAAATCTTATAAAGAAAAATTCGCGATCGCCGGACGGCGATCGCGAAAAAACACAAATAACATAAGAATAACTGCTCGACCTCGGTTGAAAACAAACGCTGTTTTTCGTGCTTTTTTTGACATCCATGATTGTAAAACTTTGGACAGGTCTGTTAAACAATATTTACTATAAAATACAACCCCCCAAATCTACTCATTCATGATAATTCAAACAATTACCAATGGTGTATACTACCTTTAATCCATAGAGCTATATTAAATTACTAGAGCGCTAACTCTTTATTCTTACGCGCGGAGATACTTTGAATCCATTCTGCACGCAGACATTTTGAATTCATTTGCGTGTTGTAGAACATAATACGAATAGATGAATTTAATTTTAAAAGTGTACTATAAATGCAACGCGCGTGCAAGTAGAACAGACGCCAACAACTTTACGCGCGTCATGTCAGTTTAAAAAGTCACGGCAAAATCAACTGCAGCGCGCGGATACGCACGCGCATTTGCAATGTTCGGCGATCATGCTGATCTTGCGTTTTGGTGTTGGGCGTATTGGATTCGGTAACGCACCGTATAGAATACAAACGCAGATATGCAAATAGCCGTACAAAAGCCGTACAAAATGTTGAGGTTTCCATAGGTTTGTGCACAAACACGGATGCGCCGAGCTCGCATCACTTTGTACATCGAGCCAGCTCACTAGTAATTGAATATAGCTCTATGATTTATTCACAAATGTTAATTATTCATCAGGAAAGACTGTGGTCCGGCATCAAAATGCCGATTTTTTTCCCCGACCTTGCAGTGGAGGATATACAAATGTTCTTTACAGATTTCCGCTCTGTAAACCTTGTATTATCATCATCTTTAATGACCGCTTGAAATTTTGAGCATTATGAGGTGTTCGAGAAATGTTGCTGCATTGCTTTGTCAAGAAAATCAGGCAATGTGCTCAAAATATTGGTGGCGCTGTTCAGAATATTCATCAACATTTTATAACTTGCTACTTTATGACGAATAAATATTTAAAAACCAGCATTTAAAAGTTAAATGAAACTATTGTTCATGGACACGGATATTTTATTTCAAAAGCAATAAGGTATATTCAAGAAACCAAATTCTTGCTCATCGTAAGATTTTTTTTTAAGGAAAGCCCAAACATGGCAACCTCGAATAGACTGGAACCGTTGTGCAAACTATATGCTCGTGTACATCATGTGGGCCTGGGTACCGAACACATGTAAAAACACATGACAAACAACGTGTTTATTGAAAGCGTAGCAGGCGACACTCGTATTGTTTAAACACCGTTAAATGTTAATATAAATAATGCAAACATTCTCAGAAATGTTTTTAGATCTTGTATTAAAGGTAGGATACACCATTTGCAGATATCGACAATATTTACTACCGATTTATTGAGAAATATCTTGCTCATTTAAAAGTAAATAATGATTCTAGGCATCCAGCAAAATGATTGCGCTAGATATCTTGTAATTATTCCGAACAATAGAATTTTATAAAGACAAATTTGCGATCGCCGGCCAGTGATCGCGAAAAAACAAAAATAACATAAAAATAACTGCTCGACGCCGGTTAAAAACAAATGCCGTTTTTCGTGCTTTTCTCGGCATCCATGATTGTAAAACTTCGGAAAAGTCAGTTAAACGATATTTACTATGAAATACAACCCCCCAAATCTACCCATTCATGATAATTCAAGCAATTAACAATGGTGTATCCTACCTTTAAGAGGCTATATTTTTAGTAGGTATGTGTGTAAGGAGGCCCGGCCTGTGAATTAACGATGTGAACAAAATACATGTTTGGCCTAGTAGTCGTGGTGTGTTCAAAATTCAACGACTGTACATAACTGTTACAAGAATACCATCTTTACGGCCGAAATGTTCATGTCTGGTGCTCTAACTACCTTATTCTTTTGTCAGTAAAATCTCACTCACATGACATAATCAGAGGAGTGTTTGTTTTAGGTGGAATTACTAGTATAAGCCCCGAAGTGTTGTGTTCTGGACCCAGCGTATTATAATTCTTTCAGTGTTCGAGAGGTTTTAATCACTCTGTTTAATACCGCTTGGAGTCTGGGTGCTGATAATTACCCGAGCCGAAGGCGAGGGTAATTATCAGCATAAATACCTTTTTTTAGAATTCAGCCAAAAAAAAGCCCCGAAAATCACGGAAAACTGTCGTAAGTACATTTCGGTGTTTCGCCATTCTGTGTGTTTTTCCCTAGCCATGTTCACGGGCCACTGTCAAATGACATGTTTCCGCCTCTGTCGATCTACACAATACATGCAATAAAATTGATAAATAAAAAGCAGACGATATTTTCACATGAACTTTTCAGGCTCGTTCAAGAGGTTTGCATTTATTGCTTTTTTTTTAAATGGTTTTAAATTACAATTTATTTAAAAATAGTTTTAAATATAATTATTTTCTAACCCCAGATTCCCTGATCCCCGAAACCCACTTTTTTGGGGGAAAACAATTTATCTTCTTTCACAAAAGTAAATAACTCTAGAAACTATGACGTCACAACAAAAATAGCGCCGAGAAAGCAGATGATATTTTTACATCAACTTTTCAGGATTTGCCAAGAAGATTATATTTATTAATCCATCTTGTATGGATTTAAATTACAACTCATTTAAAAAAGGGTTTAAACATAACCCACCCACTTTCGGGGCAACAATTTAGCTTCTTTGATTAAAATAAATATTTATCGAAAATGTGACGTCACTCTAAGTACGGAATGTCGCGCAGCCAGTCGCGCAACGCCGAGGTAGGAATAATGTTGTCCATGTGCAGAGGCCACTTTTGTTGCCAGCTGGTTTTAAACACTTCCAGTCATGTCTTTATCGTCCGTTTAATACCGGCCACGTGACGGGCTCTCGACCAATAGGAATGCCTAAACTGTCCCAGGTATTTATGAATGATTATTAAAGATTGATTTAATATTTGCTGTGCAAATTTAATTTTAACTGTTTCTGGAATGAAATGGTTTCTTTCAAATACTATCCCCAATTTACCATATTTATTTAGTCCGAATATTGTTAGCAATCGATATGATCGAGTACAAGCCAGCTAGACTGGTGCCCTGTCTGTAGAATTCCCTGACTTTTATATATTGCTCTGGGGTCAGGGAACCAAACTACCAGAACAAGATTGTTTATCTGTGTTTTCCGAGCATCTACGCACACAAACCTTATTTCAAGCGTAATAATATTTGCTATACAATACTACCCCCCCCCCCCCCCCCGCACCCGCTCCCAACTATGCATCAAACGTAAGCGCTTTATATTACTACAAGTCTTCCCTTGTATGGATGTCGCTACGAATTTACCAACATGTTGAGTGATTTCCAGTAATTTATTATTTATTATTTATTATTTAAAAACATTATTTGTTAAACTTACAGTAGAAAAAAAACCGTTTAGTTAATATATAGCAGAAAACAACAACAAAAGTGACATCAAAATCATTTCACCAAAGGACTAGAATTGCAAGCAAAACGAACGCGTTTCACTGCGCTTCTAACCTACAGTGCGTTTACAATAAGATAATGTTAAATAACATAACGAGCAAAGCGAGCAAAGACATAGATGTACATAGTAGAGCAAGTTCGGGCGCAAACTATAGTTAACCATAGTTAGACTAACGTCGCTCGAACGCAGAATGGTTGGACTATCTAGTCGACTATTTGGAACCAGACCCCGGAGCACGGTTGCCGCTGGTTGACAATAGCCTCTTTTCATAGGAAAACATGGAGAGAACCTGTGACGTAGAAAAAGGTGATGTCAGTAGTCGGACGGAGGGAAATGCAGCGTATAACGTCAAGTGAAAATCTGGCGGGCCTAATGTAATTTTTGTCTTGTTTTTGGACCAACATGATAAACGTTATGTCTTATTCTACTTATATGTGTGGAAGAATAGTGGCAAAACCCATTTCATTCATGTCGCAAATGTAAACAAAGCGGTTGCCATCTTTTCAACAATAGTTCGACTAGAGCCGTTCGAGCGAACTGCATTTGAGCATGCGCATTGGTAAAGCAGAGACTGACTAATGGTTAACTATAGTTCGCGCCCGAACTTGCTCGTAGATGTCTATGAATGTGCGTCGTCCGCTACCAGCCACAGCGCCCTCAATAATGCGTAAAGTTTGTGCATGACGTCACAATCACGCCGCGCGCTTTTCGAAGCGCATCGCAACCACGTTGCGACAACGGTAAGTAAACACAACGGCTTTGTTCTTGTTTGGCGTTCATCGTGCGAACAAGTGCTTTTATTGAGTTGCGTATTGCGACGAAATAAAGCGACTTCGAATAATCTGACCAGCGATCTAGCGATTCTACAATGAATCCTACAACTTCAGGAACTCGTCGGCGTAAAACCCGGTAAGTTTATTTTCTTTTTGGTACAATTTTTCCGAACTTTTTATGACCGTTCTGTTCTTGACTATGTAAAGCGCTGGTTTGTACGCAAAACGGCGAACGCGAAGCGAATCTCATGACGTCAACAATTGAAATCTTCTTTGTGACGTATGTTCCCTCCCTAATAATAATAATAATAATAATAATAATAATAAACCATTCTTATAATAGCGCATATCACCGTGAGGTCCCTATGCGCTGTCCGGAAATCAACAATTATACAAATTGAACAGATAGGCCTATGTTTTGACCCTGGTTTTGAATAGTTCTGTTGTCTCGGTCTGTTTGACAACATCTGGTAGGTTATTCCATAATTGAACAGCAGCTGATTAGAAGGAGCGGGAACCATAGGACTTAGTTTTAGTAACTGGAGGAGTCAACAGAGATTTATGGGTAGAGCGCAGATTTCTAACTGGTTGGTACTCCTGAACTAAACTTTGAAGATAAACAGGGGCAATACCATGAATACATTGATAAGTAAAAACCAAAACTTTAAAATCTATTCCTGCCCGTATCGGCAACCAGTGCAAATCATAAAAAATGGGTGTAATGGGTTCACGTGTGCGAGTCCTGGTGACCAGTCTAGCTGCCGAATTTTGAATACGTTGCAGTTTGCTAATTTGAGTATCAGCAGTTTATACAGTAAGCTATTACATGTATCTACCCCCTTCACCTGTCAAGAATCCTATGGAAGAACAGTTTACCGATAAAACAAATAGTTTGAACGCTAACAACACCCTCGGAATCTTAATTATATCTTTTAGCAAAACTCGAATTATGCCTAAATACTCGATAAAATGAATTTCTTATCCACATGTATAATGCTTCTAGATTGCGCCATTCAATGGAGACAGGTTTTCTCGAGCCCTGCTGATTGTTACTTGTATTTGTATTAATTCTGTCTTAACGTGTTTTTTTGTTAGTGTTTGTTTTACTTAGTATTAAGTATTTACAGTAATAATTATTCTTCATTATTTTGAGATATATATATATATTTTTACGGTTGCAAGATATGGTCACCAATGCACAGTTTTCCCTTGTGTTTTAATATTAATAGTGCGACTACTTCCCAGGAAGTAGACGACCGTGGAGGGGGTAGACCCGCAAGGATGCCCCCTTCCTTCGCTTCTAGGGAGACCCATCGTGGAGGGGATAGACCCGCAAGGATGTCCCCCTCTCTTGCTTCTAGGGAGACCCATCGTGGAGGGGATAGACCCGCAAGGATGTCCCCCTCCGTCACCAGGGAGACCCATCGTGAAGGGGGTATACCCGTAATGGTTCCCCCCTCCCTCTCTTCCAGGGAGACCCATCGTGGAGGGGATAGATCCGTAAGGGTGTCCCCCTCCGTCACCAGGGAGCACCATCGTGGAGTGGATAGACCCGCAAGGATGTCCCCCTCCCTTGCTTCCAGGGAGACCCATCGTGGAGGGGATATACCCGTAAGGATGTCCCCCTCCGCTTCCAGGGAGACCCATCGTGGAGGCGATAGACCCGTAATGGTTTCCCCCTCCCTCGCTTCCAGGGAGACCCAACGTGGCGGGAATAGACCCGCCATGATGTCCCCTTCCACATCTTCCAGGATAAACCAACCTCTGCAAAGGTAAGGTTTACTTTAAGAACTTCAAAACAGCATTACAAATCTTATATATTAAGGGTCTATATACTTTCTGCCAATGTGACTCGCTCTTTACGTGCACAGTACACATTCACAATCGATTCTTTTTTTTTCAAACTAGAAATCGTTATTTTAATAAAAGCCCAATAATTACAATGCTTCAACAAACACTCTATAACTACAAAGAGGCTTTGTTCCTTCTCTTAAACAAAAGTCATCACCTTTTAAATTTGGTGTCTCGTAAATATCCATCCTGCCTAAAGTTACCCTTCCATTTCTATTTTCTACAGGCAAGTGTTGGGTAAGTTCCCAACAGTGTCCCTAACACCTCTGGGATACTACCGACTGATTGGATCTCCGGATTCAGATCCTCAAGATCTCAGCCACCAAGGAGGAACAAGACCCTTCAGGATGTCTCCCTCAAAGAAAAGCGAGGATGGCCCGCGTCTTAGGTAAAGCTACAGCATGCGGATCAATGACTTGGCTCTCCGACTTTCTCTTCTCAAAAGAATAGAACATTTAAGTTTTTTTCATTTGGTATTTGGGCTGACATTTCATTAACTGTCCTAATGAGAAGTCAATATTTATAACGATATGAAAAACCCTGTAATGCTCTTAATGAAGATCTGTGAAGTGTTAACACAGATAGCCACTGCACACAAAACAAGGCTGAAAGCCGTGAATCGTTAGCGAATCCACATGCTTGTCTTGAGTAGTAAAGCCTGCCAATATTGCTTATCAGGCCGGTGTTTAAATTCAGTTTCTCTAGCATGAAACGACTGAGAATAGTTATGGGAATGGGATGTTAGCCCATCGCATATGGCTCCCGGCTAATGCCAGTACCCATTTATACTCCTGGATGAAGAGAGGCAAGTGGGGGTTGAGTGGCCTCCCCAAAGACACAACATATGACCAACAGCTGAATTCAAATCCCTGACCCAACATAAGTCACAAACCCTTACCACCCCCACACTTGAGCTTGGGTAGAAATGCCTTTGCAAAACCCGAGGGTGCAGAAGACTATGGACGTTTTTATATCGTAGCTCTATTCGCAAACATTCCAAAGAGCGATTTTTAACACTTCAGGGTTTTGTCGAGAGCACCAGCATATCCTCCAGACCCTATTCAGACGGGCAGCCAAGGCCCGGCCGTGAACACCAGGCTTCGAGGTCAAACCCGCGCCGGATTTCAAGCCGCAGCTTCCAAAGCTCAACCACCAGCCACTGTGAAGCTGCTGCGCAGCGGGACTACCAAACAACAAGTGCCCCTGCGAAAGGCTCGCCAGACCACCCGACTCAAAGCGCACCAACAGACCGGTGAGACCTCGCGTCCCACCCGTGTGAAGGACACCAAGGAGCGCTTCGGTCAAACATCAACTGCAGAGCAACCCACCGGAGTTACCAAACAACATCCCCGGGATGGGAGCTCACCGCAGCTAACTACTGTACCGACAGGCGCCGTGGCACCTTCGATATCGGACGTCACTGCCACTCTGACCACACCACCGGCGCCTTCAGGTGCTGCACCACCACCAACACCTAGAAAATGCACCTGCAAAAGGCCAGTATAAGATAACAAACTCGAAATATCTGCCTATCATATTCTTGCATGAAACTACAGTCATAGTCAATTGGTCATATACCAAGAAAATTATAAAGTCATTTTTATTCTAAATCGTCGGCTCCTGGGGCATAAATTACTCACGAGTTGTCACTGGATGGCATTCAAGTTTACTGCAAACTCCTAAGCAAATATCACACTTTTGTTTGTTATATGAACAAATGAGAACAGTTGGTGGCGCATGTCCTCGGAAAACAACATAAGCTCCAATCACACGCAGTTTTCTATTACTTGACCAATAAACGTAAGCAAAACCGATAAAAGCAGATAGCCTCTCAACCAAAAAAATTACAAAAACACACATCAATGTAAGGGTCTCTCAGAATTTGTTCTACCTCCAAATGTCGACCCTCCTCAAATTGCCTGAGATGGAGTAGGATACATAGTTATCACCCATGAGGTGCCTGGGAAATAGCCGAACCTTTTTAGTTGATCACCTAAATTGACTTCTTCTTCAATCTATCATCTTAAAGGAAACACCTAGGTGCCATCCTCAGTCCTTCAATTAAGAACTCGAAGAGAATGAGGATGTCCTCTCCTCTATCCGACGGGGAGGCAACTGAGACAGTGCAACCAGAGCAGCACGTCACGGTTGGCGTGCAGACTGGAAGCACTGTGATCATCAGCAACATAGGAAGAACATCATCTAACGGAACCACGGGCAAGA
Organism: Crossaster papposus; assembly: GCA_037893245.1. Taxonomy (NCBI): domain Eukaryota; kingdom Metazoa; phylum Echinodermata; class Asteroidea; order Velatida; family Solasteridae; genus Crossaster; species Crossaster papposus. The sequence goes on along the minus strand of JBAIAA010000032.1, from coordinate 23,775 downwards.
GGTAAAAGCATTGCTTTAAAGTTTTGGTTTGGGGTTATAACAGAAAACAGAGCCACTTGGTGTATGCGTGGGGTTTTCACCAAAGAGTCTCATTGTTAAGTGTTGTGGGTAAATCCCCTCAAAGCGATTGAAGCGAAAGCAAAACAGTATATATCTCCCATCTAACCACCCCTCTACTTGTCATCATCTCTCGGTAGGAGACAAGAAAGCCCGTGCCAGTCCCCCTTTTCTTTTAAGAAGAGGAGGTTTGAGTCTGTGACAGGTCTGGGGAGTCACGACAACAGACCCTCCACCTCTCAGACATCGGGGTCAGCAGACTGTCTTCCGAGGAAGCACAACAAGCAGCGGTCCCGAGGCATCCATCCTAGATGTGCTTTCATAAGGTGGTCATCTCAGCTTTGATCTTAACTTGCAAAGAAGTATTAACTTTGCTTTCCTGTCAACACGTCACAAAATTAACAACTATTTCCATCTGAAGAATGAGTTTATATTCAAAAGCCAATGCAAGTTTGTCATAAGTGCCCTGGGCACTATAGCCAGAAAGCCTGAAAAGGTCTGTAAGGCAAAAACGAAGAGAATACAGTTTTAGAGAAAATACAGTTTTAGAGTTAAAAGGAAAACACCAGAAGAATATTCTGGGGAACGCAAGGAATCATGTAGTGATTAAAAATCCCATACACGTCTGGACCAAAGTAAGAAGTGAACCCAAACCATTAAAATGTGAACAAAAAAGGAAACACTGCGTCCCCTAACTTGCAAAGAAGCGTTAAATTCGGTTAATAAACTTTATTGGCAACATATACTTCATCATATGTCACAAATGCGTCAAATTTTTGCCATTGAAGAATCAGTCATGCAAAAGCAGCCTTTACTTCTGACCAGCTGCAATTAGCCATTTGCGCGTGACCCCGAGTTAAATTTGAATAACATCTTGTACACTGACTTGCTCACACAGCTGGGCACATTTTCCAGAATTCTCCAGACTAAAGACACTGTTGCCATATCACGTGATTGGGGGCAAGCTTTGCGCTAGCAACCCCTAGCTCCGGAATGGTCTGGTGTCTTTGCGACATTTTCACCCATTGTGAACAATGTATTGGTGCTGAACGTCTGTTACGTAACTGCGCAAGAGCTTGCCCCGAATCATGTGATATGGCAACGGTGTCTTTGGTCTGGAGAAATTAAAGTTCAACGGTACCAAGCTGTGTGAGCAAGTCAGTGTACAAGACGTTATTCAAATTTATTTCAGGGTCACACGCAAATGGCTAATTGCTGCATCTTTTTGTCAAATTTAATTTCAGGAGCGTTTTACCACCCACTCCTCCATCGAGACACCTGCCGACCCCACAGCGTCCTCTACGAGGGCTCACTGCCCAAACCATTACCCAGCTAATGGGTTTGGTGCAGCAAATTTCTTGCAAAAGGTATTAACACAACCTCGAAGAATAATGTCTCTGGAAAACAAAGGTTGTTTGAAGATAATAACATTATCCAACCCTAAGAACATTCGAGAAAGCAAACCTTCTCCAGATGTTTCAAGGAAAAAGTCAAATCAGTCAAGACAGAGGAACTGAATTTGTTTAAGGGTGACTAAGAACTAATTATAATAATAATAAACAGTTCTTATATAGCGCACGTATCTACCAAGACTGGTGCTCAAGGCGCTCTATGATTTTTCAAAGACAGGTTAATAAAGTTTTATGAGATTATGAAACCCATTATGTAGCACCTTTGTAGGAGTTATTTGAAGGTGCTTCAGCGCACTTTGCAGCCACTGCCAGGAGCACCGGGGCAAACCCCTCTCTTAGTGACAAGTGTTAATGTTTTTACGTGCAATACACAACAAACGGGACCTACGACTTTACATCCTATCCGAAGGACAAAGCAATAATGGTTAAGTGCCTTGCTTAAGAACACACGTTTCAAGACCAGAACTCGAACCAACACTCTGCTCATTGGAAACACCAGAGCTTGAGTCCGCATGCACTTAACCGCTCGGCCATAACACGCCAGGGGTTAAGGGGTTGGTAACTGTTTTGCTCTAACAGGATGACATGGTGGCTTTAGTTTCTGACAGTTTTAAACAGTTATAAAGTATAATTGAATCTGCTTTTCAAACAGGAAGCTAAATCTGGTAACAAGGCCATCTCCAGTAGAGGGGTTAAGTCCACGTAAGAAGTCAAGGTCTTCCAGCGAGAGCTCATCAACTCCTGTCTCCAGCCCAACGTCACTCATCAACATCCCATGCTTGGATCCTGGGGATGTGGAGAGTGTGTTGGATGACCAGGGTTGCCCAGTCCGCCTCGGTGCGGGAGACTTCGGCGAAGTGCTACTGATGAGAACAAAATCAGATGGCAGCATGTTGGCGGTGAAAAGGCTCAAGTGCTCCAACTGCCCTCAGACGGCCTATAGAGAGATGATGGTTGAAATCAAGGCCATGATGGCGGTGTCCGGGTTAACCGAGTTCCCACGGTTTATCGGGATCATTGACGAAAGCACCTTTGCCATGGAGTTCGTCGGGGACCCAAGAACCCATTCAGCAAAGAGCATACATTCCTGCATGCTGGATCGTAGCCTCCTCACTACAGTGGACCGCGCGCGCATCTCAACTGACATCACACGCGGACTGATGAAGCTGCACCAATCAGGTTGGTTGCACAACGATCTGCATAACGGCAACGCTCTGGTGTGTACCGACCCTACCACTGGCAAACCTACAGCCAAGATCATCGATATGGGTAAGGCTTCAAAAATCAGCGACCCTCCTCCCCCAAATCGGTTCAGCCAGAACACGAAGATGCACTTCTACAAGAACTGCCAACAGATTGCTCCCGATATCGTCGAAGGCACATCCCAAGTCGACGAAGCAAGTGAGGTCTATAGTCTCGGCATACTGTTCAAAGATATTGCCCTCAACATCCGGGACTTGAAATACGTCAGAAACGTGGGAATAAGGTGCTGCCACAAGAACCCAGCCAGGCGACCGACCTTGGAATCTGTGCTTGAGAATCTCAAGAAATTCCAGGACAAATTGGTGGCGCGGAAAATGAAAGAACTAACGCTGACGGAGGTCACACTGAAAGGTGTATAGTACTGGCTACAACTACAAGGCCTGCGCCAGGCATGCCAATCCTAGCCTCAACAGCGGATGACAGACAAGGAGTCCCCCTTGCAAAAGACTGAACCAGGCATTTAAAGCAGAAACACCAAAAACAGTCAACAGCAAGTACAAAGAGTGGGGTCCAATTAAATATTGAGTGAAGTCATGGAGTGAGGGCACGACTAGATGGAGGATGAATTCTGCAGACTGGCACTCTTCAAGTCACTAAAAACCTATGAAGCAGGCTATGGTTAAACCAGATTCATTGATTTGGTATCACCCCTTGGTCTAGTAAATGACCTTCCAAGTCATGCACGTAACTGAAGGATCTTCCAAAATCCATTACATAGAGCCATGTTCGGTATAGTCTCACCGTAGTCTATGGAGGATATACCCAGATAGGTAGACTTATGCACAAAGCTAGCTGCTGGCTGTGCAGATTTCGTTTGCAGGTTGATGTATGACCTTTGAGGGGTCAATCTGGCACAGCTGGTTATGCTAGACTCGACTCAAGTCGGACTTTCACACCGTGCTTGCACATCCACTTTTACGGGTGTGCTTGCATGCTCGTATACGTTGAATTACTCTCTGGATAGTGTGCGTTTTAACCGAGGATAAGGCTATGCCCGAATTACGTGGCTATGGCTTGAAATTGAACTAGGGTCTATGGAAAGTAGCTGCAGCCCTTTCACATACATGTGTAGAATGTCAAGCCGTACCCAAGTAATTCAGACACGGTCTCATTTTCAGCGCAAACTACCCCACGAGTGCGTATGCAAATTATCACTATCAATTTATGTGTATTTCTCAATGGCCAATCACAGATCACCGACTGTTGGTTTGCATCATACTCTTGAATTATCGCATTTCAGAATGTCCAATCAGCTTCTTAGAATTTGCAAAGGCTATTCAACGTGACGATGCAATCAAAGACCAATCAGATCCTGTGGTTTAAAAGCAGCGCAATTATAACATAACAACAAAACACGGAAGTATACTAACCCTTTAAGGCTGTGGAGCTGATTAGTCTCCACATGGGTGGTCAGTCAGCCTCGTACAGTACACTTGTAAAATGTACAGTATGTACAATGCAGCCGCATTGATCACATGTAAATACGTTGTAGATACAGCACAGCTTTGTATCCAAGGCTATGTTAAAGTAGGCGATTGCTCAGAGCAATGTCGACCAAGAACAGTGATTGATCATTACAGGAACAATTTGTGACGTACCTTATTAAACTTAACTAGCGCGCTTTAATCAAGCTAGGATACACCAATTGCTGAAATCGAAAATGTTTACTATCGAATTATTAAGAAATATCTTACTTATTTAAAGATGGACTACAACGAAAACTCACACATTAAATTTATTATCGGACCTTGTTTATGTTGTGTTCAGGTAACACTTTATTGTTACGGTCATGTTTTTCTCCCAATAATTTTGTTGCAATTTGACCAACAAAATTAGACCTCGATTCTTCGATTTTGAAATTTCCCGCCCTGTACTGGTTCCTGGCAAAGATCCACTGAAAACCACAATGAAATCCACGATATAGTACCAGTGGACTTGTAAACCAGCGAAAAGTGATGACGTACTACCCATGAAAACGCATACATGGTGGCCCTGAAGGGACTCCGCAGATCGCGAATATCGACGTCCAATATGACGTCAATTATTTCACGACTTTCCAAAAAAGTCGCGAATATTGACGTCAAATTTGACGTCGATATTCACGACTTTCCCCAAAAGTCGCGAATATTGACGTCAAATTTGACGTCAATATTCGCGATCTGCGGAGTCCCTTCAGGGCCACCATATGTATGCGTTTTCATGGGTAGTACGTCACACACAAAGTATGAATTATTCATGAGTTAAGGGCTTTTGCTGAAACTGAGTTTTTCTGGGTCGTAGAACGCCGATCAATTTTGTTGTTTTTTGCATGAAGGAACAAGATTTATTGAATACTAATGAAATATTAGTAATCATTATACATTTCTCGAACAAAAAACAGCAACACAGCCTTTATCATTATTCCGTTGTAATCCATCTTTAAAAGCAAATAAAGATTCTAGGCATCCAGCAAAATTATTGCGCTAAATAATTACCTGCAACTGTTATGAAAGATTGAATGTTATAAACAAATTCACTATCGCCAGACTGCGATCCCTTAAAAAAACCAAGAACAACTGCCCGACGCCGGTTGAAAACGAAGGCCATTTTTCTTGCTTTTTTCTCGGCATCCATGATTGTAAAACTTCGGACAGGCCAGTTAAAACGATATTTATTATACAACCACCCATTCCTGATAGTTCATGCAAGCACTTACCAATGGTGTATCCTACCTTTAAACTACAAAGCGAGCATCTTTTCTCAATTCTTACGGTCCAATATCACGGTCGAAATCTCTGTCAATGCCCCCATTCGAATGATAGCCGGGGCCAATATTTATACAAACCTGCTAACTTAGCAGCCAACTATAGGCCTTAGCAGCCCGCTAAATCCGTGGTTTGCTGCTCCGTGGTTACCAACTAATTTTGTATTCATAAAACCTTGCGAAGAATGTTACCAGCTGGTTGACAGCTAGATATTTTAAGCACGCAGCTGGGACATCAGGCAAGTTGCCAGCTAGTGACTTGGAGACACCCCAGATCTACTCTAATGTTAGCAGTTAACTTAGCAACTAACTAAGCTTAGCAAAGTTCTATGAATATCACTTAGCTCCCAACTAGGTTTAGCTAGCTGTCAACCAGAGGTCATTTTAGCAGCCAACTAGGCTGAGCAGACTTTTATGAATATCGGTCCAGCGCAATGCGACAACTTCAATGTAGGTCATAATTATTAACCTTTTTGAAATACGGACGCAGGAGAGGGCTATCTTTGAGTGGGTAAACTCTTTTGTATACATTGTATACCCACGTTTATCCGCTCCTGATAAAGCACTCCCCCATTTGTTACCATTTAAAAAAGGCTAATAGTAATCACCAGGGCCGATATTCATAACAGCTTGCTAAGCCTAGTTGGCTGCTAAAATGGCCTCTAGTTGACAGCTAAGCCTATTTGGATGCTAAGTGATATTTATAACACTTTACCAAGCTTAGTTGTTTGCTTAGTTAACTGCTAACATTAGAGTTGATATGGGGTGTATTTAAGTCATTAGCTGGCAACTTGCCTGATGTCCCAGCTGCGTGCTTAAAATATCTAGCTTTCAACCAGCTGGTAACATTCTTAGCACGGTTTTATGAGTACAAAATTAGTTGGTAACCACGGAGCAGCACACTGCGGATTTAGCTGGCTGCTAAGGCCTATTGGCTGCTAAGTTAGCAGGTTTTGTATGAATATCGGCCCTGGTCTGGTCCATTCATAGTTAACTAGCGTGCGTAGATAGAGAAGTTGAAGGAAAGTTGAACTTCTTGATCCAACTTGGTACACTCATAGTCAACTAGCGCGCGTCCAATGTAATCAAAATGTTGCATCGGATATCCTGACGCATCTAAATGTTTTCATTATTATCTCAAATGAAGGCCAGTTGTTGCAAAAAATGTTGAAAATACATTAATCTGGAACTGATAAACATTTCCAAGTTCAGTTCAGTAAATACTTTGAAAACGGATGAATAATATAATAAGTGGCGTCTTGAATCTACATTATTATTTCCGTAGTTTAATTTCAGGAACATTTATTTCCATCAAAGCAGAAAACGACTATTACAATCATTTCCGGAATTGATAAAGGCATAATTCATAACTCAAAGTATGCATGTACATGTAGTTTAGATTATAGTTCTTGGTCAAATGTGGCCTTACATTTTGATTGATTTGATTGAAGCGTTGGCACTGACTGCCACGAACCGATCGCGAGTATGACATTCCGACTTGAGACAAGTCTACATGAATATTGGGTACTGGCCAGCCAATCAGCCTCGAGAAGTTTAAATGTTATTAGAATGAATGTTTCGTGTACGAGTATTGGTTATCGCGCGTGTAATCAGTGCACGGCATCAGTGCGAAGGCTTACGGGCTAATTAACAATTCAAACATAACAAATAAATGACAAAATTATCACAAAAATACTTCACTGAATTGTTAGGTAATGACAAGTCTGAAGCTTCCTGTAAAATCGTTGTTCCTGGTGGGCTGACATTTCCAAGTAAAGTGGTATTTTTGTATCAATTTCCAACGCTGGTCGGCCGACCAGAGTTGGAAAATACCGCTCCTAATTATTATTTTTTTGTTTTTCTGCATTGTATTTGCAATTGATTACGCACCTGTGAAAGGATACAACTGATTATCTGACCTTACAATTGTTCAATGTCTCTCTGTTTCATAATTATTAATTGGTGTAAGGGAACCTGACTACTAGGACATGATTGGTTTTCTTGATTTTTTCAAACCCAAAACCTCAAATATTTTTGTCTCATAGCCGGTTTGGCCCGATTGCAACTCAAAGGCATACAATGGCGCACAAATTAATCCGTATATTTGGTTTAGCTTTGTGTAAAGGCCTGCCTTAACTTGGTATATAGACACAAGTCTATAGACACACGTGAATGGTATATAGACAACTGGTCCCCCTCTGATGGGTTTTGAAAGATCCTTTTACTTGACCATTACATGTCTTAAATAAGCAATGATGATTAAAATGATTGTGTCCATTCAATGGAAATAAATAAATGAATCGTTGACTTCAGATTTCTGTATCGTTTTATTTATTAGTAAAACTAAGGGCAACACTGTTGGTTTATAAGTTAAAATATACAATTTTTGATCATCCTGGGCATTTGTACATGATTCACTCCAGCTGCAGCTTCGACATTTATCTTCGAAAATTCAAAATAATTATAATAAAAGTATATTCTACGTCTTAAATAGCCAAAAAAGCAAAACAAACCCAAATCCAGATGTTTTACTAACTTTACATGTTCGTTGTAAAGTTCGTTGTGAAAAGTTTGCTTTGTATAAGTATACAGATTTACAGTAAAATTTCAGTTTAAAAATAATTTTGTTACAATAGGCTTTCTATACCAATTAACAATTAGTAGCTGTTAGGATGAAACGCAAATCACGAGTGTAGAGGTTCAGTGGGAATGCTAATGTGACTAGACATACTTGAGCGCGGCGCCTCATGAGATCAATGGCTTTGACTGCGGAGGTAGGCACACAGTGGCGGAACGCGCATAATTGTGTATATAGTTTTATCTTTTTGCAACATACATCGAATTTTGATCAATCACATCACGCACCCTGACTATTTATCACGCTGTGTGGATAGAAGATATCAGAGTGTCTTCTGATACCCGACTACAAGAACATAATTTTGTCCAGCATCTACAAACTCAACATGTAATTTACGTCAGTGTAACAATATTTCCAATAACATACTAACCCAAAATCCATTCATTTATAAACATTTCAGCAAAAGTAAATGATTTAATACATTCCCTTAAACCTTTAACATTTAAAACATATTCATAAATACCTGGGACAGTTTAGGCATTCCTATTGGTCGAGAGCCTGTCACGTGGCCGGTTTTAAACGGACGATAAAGACATGGCTAGAAGTGTTTAAAACCAGTTGGCAACAAAAGTAGCCCCTGCACATGGACAACTCAATGGACATCCTTCTCCGGGCACTTCACTGCTGCGCAGACCATTGTTCTTATCTATTTTGAACCATTCGGGTGCAAAATCCTGTTTTCCTCCAAATATGACGAATTTAAGAAAAAAAGTCTTCCACTTTTTAAAAAAATTCCATAAGTCGTGCACAAACGCGGTCGCGTCACGTTCGTTCTTTTCCCTTTGAAAAAAACACGCGCGCGTACGCCATTTAGACGCGGAGGCCTATCCAGTCTATATAATGGAGATCAATGGTAAATACGCTTTATTGCATGTATTGTGACGTAGAGCGACAGAGGCGGAAACATGTCATTTGACAGTGGCCCGTGAACATGGATAGGGGAAAACACACAGAATGGCGAAACACCGAAATTTACTTGCGACAATTTGCCGTGATTTTCGGGGCTTTTTTGGCTGAATTTTACAAAAAAGGTATTTATGAATGGGAATAAATGTGTGTTCGGTCGGTATTAATCACTCTGTTTAATACCGCTTGGAGTCTGGGTGCTGATAATTACCCTCGCCTTCGGCTCGGGTAATTATCAGCACCCAGACTCCAAGCTGTATTAAACAGAGTGGTTAAAACTTAAAACCTCCCGCACACACATTTATTCCCTTAGCGATACAGATAATGAAATTAATGTTGTGGCAATCTTATCAAGCAACGTATCAAGGCAATCACAATTTAAAACATTTTGATAGTTCCGTGGACTCAAACATTTAGGACGTTTTAACCAGTTTGAACCGGATGCCTTGTTAACACGCACTATGGCTGTTTTTATACAACGGCTTGGAGTGTATTATTTTACGCTATTTTATACAAATGTTTTGAGTACTAATTTTCAATTTGTTTTAAAAAATGTTATCAAAATGTTATCAAAATCACGGGCACAATTAGGTGTCATTAAAACATGACTTGTGTACATTATTAAAATGTTATACAAAAGCAAATTTGTCAAATGTTTCAAACAAATGTTTCAAATTACCATAAAGTTAAACGTTTACATAACATTATTTTGTGTTATTTTCACAGACTACAACTTAAAATATTTTTGTTTTAAATGTTATGTGTTTGCTGGAAGGTGTTCCGGAAATTAGTGAGGGTTATTATCCTGTTCGGGTTTGTACGTTTTCGTATGTTTTTTGTTTTTTTTTGCTGGGAATCAGTATGTCGTTGTTTTGATAGCTGTGTGGCTAGTGGATTGCAGAGTTTTGCCGTGAATTAAAAAGAAGTGTTTCAGGTGTTGGAAACCCTGTGTCCGTGTCCCCTATTCCCTGCGTTTGTGGGACTCGGAGGACAAGAACTGGACCTAATTGTAGGCTTACTGTAAAAATGGTGGCAGCAGTGGGATTCTCTGCAGGATTTTCGAGAAAGAAATATGGCAATCTACACGGAGTCAGCACGGAGTACCGCTGAAGCAACATATAATTATGTTAATTATAATTATATCTATGGAAGTTAGAACGGCTGCAGCGGTTCTTATTAAACAGTTTACGCAGTGATCCGAATGGTTTCACGACCTCGGCGTGTTGTGCCAGAGACGCCGAGCCTATCGACGAGGGATGATACATAAACGAATCTTGTGAGCTGACGTCATTGCCAAGTTTCGGTGCATTAACAGTTTCGTTGCAACAGTAACAAACATTTTGGCTATCAGTTTCTTCAAAGAATGATAACACCCAAAAAGCCCACCACCGCTGAAATGCAATCACATATTTTTGAACTTTATAGGGGTGCATACCTTGCCAAAATCACCATGAGCATTTATATGCATATTCCCCTTTTTTGATACCGACCATGACCTAATAAGGACTAATGGCCTAATAAGAACTTTAGCAACTTTCTCTCGAATTATAGATCCGATGATTCAGAAGTGGAATGTCTGCAATATAAAGGGTTTCCCTGTTAGCAGCATCCAAAGTGGCATGCATGAAGACACGGTTGCATGGCCACAACGGCCCTCTTCATACCCCAATCTTCCTGGGTCAGTTTTAAAAAATCTGCCTTGTTAAAGTTCTTGTGCCGCGATCCATGATAGTGATTCATTCTTAGTAACTCTGAATCGGGAAAGTGCTCCACGTACCCAGGCCGAAGGAAATTGTAGTGGATATGTGCCTTGCGTACAGCTTGCGATAGGTAAATCGGTTTCCTTTTAATGTTAGTCCATGGCTTTTTGGTTCTCCGCCACAGCCGGTCGATTAATAGCGGATGTAGGGTGGCATTAAGGTATTCCCCCGGAAACAGGTAGTTCCTCATGAACAATTGACCAATTGTCTTATTCTTTATCTGTGTCTGTTCTATTTTCTGGACAATTCGGCGCAGGAATCCTGGCGTTCCGTCCTTGGGGCTGTAGGGGTACTCATCGATATCGATCGCCGTCTGCCAGGTGAACTCATGGCCGTAGGTGTCCACGCAATTCTGGTAAGCGGGCAACTGCGTGAGCTGTGACCGTTCGCCAACCACTTTTGGCAAGGCCTTGTGGCTCCAGTCCACGTAATTCACGAAGCCGTTCTCGATGAAACACCGCAGCTTCGCTCTCTGCGATTCGTTCTTGTGGAGGTAGGAATCGTAAAGGTAAACGCGTTCCACTCCCGCCCAGCGGACATACTGCAACCACTGCACCAACTCTCTGGTAGTGAAGTGACTTACGTCAGAGGCATAGATCCGGACCACCAACACGGCAGTCAAGAAGTACCTGCCCATCGAGCTTTGGTTGTTCACCTCGTTCGAGTGGCTGACTGAATACGACCCGTTACGGGGTATCTCTCTAGATGGTTCAGGCAGGCCCGAACACCACCAATAACGGGCAGAAGTCGTCTCAGTGGCCAAGCTTACGATGAGATTGTTGTCGATTACTCGTCTGCCCTGGTTAAAAAAAAGGCGTGCGGGAAAATCAGTACAATGATCCAAATTAGAAGCAGCAGGAACACGACGAACTTTCTTGTGATGCTATCCATACTTGATTTGCATTGGATATAGGACATTACATGTACTTTACCAGCCCTTAAAATGCATGGTGTGACATTGACGTCAGTGAGCGAATTATTTGCCATTTTCCAACGCACTCACGCATACTACATTATTGCATTGTTGCGTTTCCTATAACAGCACAAAATCTTTATTTCTCTATGATTTCTTCCCAACCACTGACCTCTACACCTGGACGGACCATTGTCCATATTCTGCTGTGCTAACACTTGAAGTCAGCGCGAACTGGAAGTGCAACATGGCGGACCCGAGACGTCACTGCTGTGAGCCAATGAAATGTCCAGGTGTAGAGGTCAGCGGATTTATTCTGTACATTTTGTATTTATAAACATTACGTAATACGTATCGTACCAACACCTGGACATTTCATTGGCTCACAGAGTCACGTCGTGGGTCCGCCATGTTGCACTTCTCCGCATGCCGACTTCAAAATGAAACAATGATGATCTGTCCATGTATAGAAGTCAGTGTTCCCAACCAATTAGTATTCTTGCGCATCATTTAACCTAATACACGTATACACTATACAGTACAATGACGCCCTCACGTCACACGCATCATTTAACCTATACACAAGTATACAGTCCGCTTTTGTATGGCGCGCCATGCCTAAAGGGTGAGTACAAAATAAGTTCCCTTAACTTAACACATATATTATTCACATTATTTATAAAACTAGTTTGGTAAAATAACTTGAATAATATGAAAGAGCATCTAATTGTTGGTCCACTATAAGAAAATTACACAATTTTACATTTCTTGCGAATAATTATATTATGAACGCGCCTGTAAAGGCGTTGCGCAATAGGCGCGTAGAACTCGCGCAGTACCAGTTACGCAAAATTTACCAACGCGTCGTTTGCCCATACAGTTTTGTGCAAACGACTGGCTGGCCGTCTATGCTTTTAAATGTCTGTGGGGAAAACCTACAGACCGATAGACGGGCAACTGTTCAAGGCTAACCTCATCAATTATTTTAAGGGGCAGTTAAGACATTTGTGCATAATTATCATATTTTAACCTAATTTGCATACAGGTGCAAGGATAACCCATTATCAATTCATTTAAGGGACAATGGAGACATTTTTGCATAATTATTTATGTTTGCATAATTAACATCTTTTGACATAATTTGATTACAAATGCAAGGCTAACACCTTATCAATTAATTTAAAAGACAATGAGGACATTTTTGCATAATTATATTTTTTGCATAATTATCATATTTTGACCATTTAAAAGACAATGGAGACATTTGTGCATAATTATATTGTTTGCGTAATTATCATATTTTGACCTTATTTGCATACAAATGCAAGGCTAACCTCTTATCAATGAATTTAAAGGACATTTGACACATTTTTGCATAATTATCATATTTTGACTAAATTCGCATACAAATGCAAGGCTTACCCCTTACCAATTAATTTAAGGGACATTTGAGACAGTTTTGCATAATTATGATATTTTGACCTTATTTGCATACAAATTTAAGGGACAATGGATACATTTTTTGCATAATAAAATTATTTGCATAATTATCATATTTTGACGTAATTTGCATACAAAGGCAAGGCTAATTACAACCCCCTTATTAATTAATTCAAGGGACAATCGAGACATTTTTTGCATAATTATCATATTTTGACCTAATTTGCATACAATGGCAACCGAGTATAGCAAAATAAAGATCACTACCAAACACTCTAGAATCGGCAAATTGCAACATAACATGATGCAGGCTAAATACAAATTTGGCAAAGAAAAGTATAATCTCAAAACAATGTTCATTAAAATAGGCGGCAATGACGGGGTGGAGGAGGGGAATTTTTTGCAAGACGAAATTTCTACAACCATGCAAACAGGTCGACTGCTCAAACGAAAGTGGGTGGCTGAGTGCTCGAATTCAGGTTATAGTATCAAGCCAAGACTGAACTAGTTCATATCCATAAATCAATCCGACCACAAGGGGAGTGACCTGAATTGACCAAACTCTAGTTCCGTCAAAGCCTTGCAAACTGTCCCGCGGGGATAAATTATTTGAAGCTTTATTTGCCTCAAACGTATTATCCCCACATGTGACAAGACTGGACATACAGGATCGAGCACTCGTATTTGTTGCGTTTCAGGTCTGAGCAGCCGTTTATTGTTGTAAGCGCTGTCCCAGCTTGAAGCTATGATAGCACGGGACAGCAATGCAAGCAATGTAAAGACAGTTTGTCCGTGCCCGAAGCTGGTAGCACAGGACAGCACTATTATATTACACAATTATCACAGTTTGTTCCCGTCCGAAGCTGATGTCGGGGAACAGCAATATTGTCACAGTTGGTGACGCAAACAGCAATTTATATTTAGCAATATTGTCACAGTTTGTGACGCAAACAGCAATTACATTCAGCAATATTGTCACAGTTGGTGACGCAAACAGCAATTTATATTCAGCAATATTGTCACAGTTTGTGACGCAAACAGCAATTAAATTTAGCAATGATGTCACAGTTTGTGACACAGATCTGCAATTACCATAATCCAAATAATTCAGATATAAATAGCATCATCCGCACATACGATGCCATATTCATTAGCAAGCAATATTATGACATTTTATCAAAGCAAATCATATCATATATAACCATTAATCAATACCGTAGTGGCCAAGTAGCACAAGCAATACCTTAAGCTATTATTATCGTCGGCAATAAGTAAGAAATGCAATAATCAAAATATCAATCAGCGAATGTGGTAAACATATAGGGACTGCAACTACCGTGTTCCGATTTCATCTTGGAACCGACAAAGAAAGAGGGTTAAGTGCTTTTGCCGCAAATTCCCTGAAGCCTCTTAAATTAAGGTTTTATTGGCCAATCTTTGAGGCCTATTTGCGCTATTGGAATGCAATTTCCGCCAAACGGACATTTTGCGAAAGGAGAATCGCAACATGCCCGCCGCCAAATAGCCTCAGAATGAATGGGGCGTGACAAAGGTTGCTCAGAATAGCAGAGCAACCTGCCTAAGTTAGGTGGAAGCCATCAGCGTGATACCAGGTCATTGGTCCCGACCTGAATGATTACAAAGTCCGGCAATTCGACAGCAGCTGACCAAGCCTCCAGCAGAAAACCGGGGTACTGGTCCATCGTTAGTCCCAGACGTCCAATCCAGTTGATGTGGGCCAGCTGGTGGAGCCTCTCCCCCCAGGGCGACGACCGTGCAACTCGGGCGCACCAATTAACTCGGGCACACCAATTAAGTAACTCGTCGCCAATTACCCCCAGAGTCGGCTTGTCAGGGATGAAAGCTCATGCATTTTGGGAAAGATAAAGAAATTAAGAACCCATCAGTGCTAATACTCAACATTAGTAGTTAAATTGCAGCAGTCGCTGCGCCAATGCAAAATGAACGGGCTGTAAATCTGTCACCATGAAGCCCTATAACGTCAAGTGCACTATACGAAGTACCGCTGTGAACTGTGGTCGTTCAAACTTGGTTGTACACACATCGGGGTAACTCAGCAATTGCAATTTCGAAGAAATACCAGATACATAGGAAGCAATGAATGCAAAAACTGAACTTGCTATACTGCAGGGAGAGGCACCCAGCAGCATCAAACCCATGGTTTGCACTAAACCATTGGAAAAGACGCAACGCCCGCTGATATAATAAACGCGTGCGAGGGGCAAGGGCGTCTCGCAAAAGACCCTGAACTCAGCAATTGCAATTTCGAAGAAATACTAGATGCATAGGAAGTAGGCTAATGAATGCGAAAACTAGACTAGATGCTGCAGGGAGGGGCACCCAGCAGCAACAAACCCATGGTTTGCACTAAACCATTGGAAAAGACGCAAAGCCCGCTGATATAACAAACGCGTGTGAGGGGCAAGGGCGATAATCAGCAATATTGCCATAGTTGGTGACTCAAACAGCAATTATAGTCAGCAATATTGTCACAGTTTGTGACGCAAACAGAAATAATATTCAGCAATCTTGTCACAGTTGGTGACGCAAACAGCAATTATATTCAGCAATATTGTCACAGTTGGTGACGCAAACAGTAATTATATTCAGCAACATTGTCACAGTTGGTGACGCAAACAGCAATTATATTCAGCAATATTGTCACAGTTTGTGACGCAAACAGCAATCATATTCAGCAATAGTGTCACAGTTGGTGACGCAAACAGCAATTTATATTCAACAATAGTGTCACAGTTTGTGACGCAAACGGCAATGATATTCAGCAATATTGTCACAGTTTGTGACGCAAACAGCAATTATATTCAGCAATACATGTATGGTCACATGTGGTGACGAAAACAGCAATTGTATTTAGCAATATTGTCACAGTTGGTGACGCAAACAGCAATTATAATCAGCAACATTGTCACAGTTTGTGACGCAAACAGCAATCATATTCAGCAATATTGTCACAGGTTGTGACGCAAACAGCAATCATATTCAGCAATCTTGTCACAGTTGGTGACGCAAACAGCAATTATATTCAGCAACATTGTCACAGTTTGTGACGCAAAAAGCAATCATATTCAGCAATATTGTCACAGGTTGTGACGCAAACAGCAATCATATTCAGCAATATTGTCACAGGTTGTGACGCAAACAGCAATGATATTCAGCAATATTGTCACATTTGGTGACGCACACAGCAATTATATTCAGCAATCTTGTCACAGTTGGTGACGCAAACAGCAATTATATTCAGCAACATTGTCACAGTTTGTGACGCAAACAGCAATCATATTCAGCAATATTGTCAAAGGTTGTGACGCAAACAGCAATCATATTCAGCAATATTGTCACAGTTGGTGACGCAAACAGTAATTATATTCAGCAACATTGTCACAGTTTGTGACGCAAACAGCAATCATATTCAGCAATATTGTCACAGGTTGTGACGCAAACAGCAATCATATTCAGCAATATTGTCACAGTTGGTGACGCAAACAGCAATCATATTCAGCAATATTGTCACAGTTGGGGACGTAAACAAGCAATGATATTCAGCAATATTGTCACAGTGGGGGACGCAAACAGCGATTATATACAGCAATATTGTCACAGTTGGTGACGCAAACAGCAATTAAATTCCGCAATACATGTATGGTCACATGTGGTGACGCAAACAGCAATTGTATTTAGCAATATTGTCACAGTTGGTGACGCAAACAGCAATTATCTTCAGCAATATTGTCACAGTTTGTGACGCAAACAGCAGTTATATACAGCAATATTGTCACAGTTGGTGACGCAAACAGCAATTAAATTCAGCAATATTGTCACAGTTTGTGACGCAAACAGCAATTATATTTAGCAATATTGTCACAGTTGGTGACGCAAACAGCAATTATATTCAGCACTATTGTCACAGTTTGTGACGCAAACGGCAATTATATTCAGCAATATTGTCACAGTTGGTGTGACGCAAACGGCAATTATATTCAGCTATATTGTCACAGTTTGTGACGCAAACAGCAATTAAATTTAGCAATGATGAAGTTCGTGACACAGATCTGCAATTACCATAATCCACTTACAAACTAGAAATCATCAAGCTAATGCACAATGTGTTTGTAGTTAGCCACCTTACGAGTGCAGTACGCAATGAAAGTGCTAAGTAAAACGTTCAAAAGTGACACATAAGATGGTGCACCCCATCGGCGCGGCATACGTGTATCATAAATATATTTGGCCATTAGGGGAAAACCATAGCAAATCGAAATCATCCGGGTGAACAGGGAGTAATCGAAAAGCCGATTTATTATCCTAGTTGGCCATAACTGCACCCTGAGCAAAATTGAATAAACCATCGCTATAGCTTCATCAAAACTTGTGTAATTGACGGCAGTGTTTGTGAACGCAAATTGGGAATAGGCGCATTAGCTAACGGCCCGGCTACGCGGCCCAACTCGATCTCGCAATCATTTTTTTTAATTGCAACATAGCTGGGTGTTGAAGACTGTCTTAGGCTTCCAGCAATATTTGCGCATCTTTAGTGCTACTGCTAGTGTAAACGCGCAATAATGGTAACATATTACTTAGGTTTACTGGTATTTGCCCTGGCCCGCTGGACTGACGATTGTCTAGACAGCGGGCTGCTGGGTGGCCGAATACCTGACAGGTGGAGCATGCAACGGTGCGCAAACCGGGAATTGGGCCGGAGGCATTTCCCGCGATTAAAATCCTTGCACGGTTATTGTTGACCGCCGGCAATATTTGAGCAATTGGCGTGCCTGGCTAGGTTGGCGCAACAAGACAGTATATCAACGCAAAAACCCAAAAGGCAGATGACCACTGCTCAACTGATGTTACGCAATTATCACAGTTTGTTCCCGTCCGAAGCTGATGTCAGGGAACAGCAATATTGTCACAGTCAGTGACGCAAACAGCAATTATATTCAGAAATATTGTCACAGTTTGTGACGCAAACAGCAATTATATTCAGCAATATTGTCACAGTTGGTTACGCAAACAGCAATTATATTTAGCAATTTTGTCACAGTTGGTGACGCACGGCCAAATAGACTGAACACTAGTGGTAATAATTGGTTGAGGGGTTGATTCCTCAGCATTAATAGCCACACTAGACTTACCCGACTCCAAAGTCGTGGACGAGTCACCTCCGGACCGACCGATGGTGGATGGTGCAACAATTGGGCCTCCGTCGCTGCTGATGACAGGGCCTGCCGTATCCAACGGCCGGGTATGCAATACCCGCTACCGTCGGTGCATTCCATGGCTCGACTGAACTCGCATCGCGTCGACTGGCCACAGCATCCTGCCGAGAGGACGAACGATCGAGGCCGTCCTTGCGGCCGCTTGGCTCCATCCACCGGCCCAGAGGCAACCCGTCGCTTCGACCTGGCACGGGGCATATTTACGCCAATATTTGGCGAACTTATCGGCAAGAAAACATTAAATGAATTTTTTGCAAGACGAAATTTCTACAACCATGCAAACAGGTCGACTGCTCAAACGAAAGTGGGTGGCTGAGTGCTCGAATTCAGGTTATAGTATCAAGCCAAGACTGAACTAGTTCATATCCATAAATCAATCCGACCACAAGGGGAGTGACCTGAATTGACCAAACTCTAGTTCCGTCAAAGCCTTGCAAACTGTCCCGCGGGGATAAATTATTTGAAGCTTTATTTGCCTCAAACGTATTATCAATTAAATAAAGGGACAATGAAAGACATTTTTGAATAATTATCATATTTTGACATAATTTGCATACAAATGCAAGGCTAACCCTTTATCAATTAAATTAAGGGACAACGGGAGGAACTTTTGCAGAATTATATTTTTTGCATAATTATTATATTTTGACCTAATTTGCATACAAAGGCAAGGCTAATTACAACCCCCTCATTAATTAATTAAATGAACAATGGAGAAATGTTTGCATAATTATCATATTTTGACTTAATTTGCATACAAATGCAAGGCTTACTCCTTATCAATTAATTTAAGGGACATTTTGAGACATTTTTGCAGATCTGGGTCACAAACTGTGACATCATTGCTAAATTTAATTGCTGTTTGCGTCACAAACTGTGACAATTTTGCTGTCCCATGCTATCATAGCTTCAAGCTGGGACAGCGCTTACAACAATAAACGGCTGGTCAGGCAACACGCAACAAAATACATTACGAGTGCTCAATCCTGTATGTCCAGTCTTGTCACATGTGGGGATAAGGGACATTTTGAGACATTTTTACATAATTATATTGTTTGCATAATTATCATATTTTGACCTAATTTGCATACAAATGCAAGGCTTACCCCTTATCAATTAATTTAAAAAAGACATTTGAGACAATTTTGCATAATTATCATATTTTGACCTAATTTGCATACAAATGCAAGGCTTACCCCTTATCAATTAATTTAAAAGACATTTGAGACAATTTTGCATAATTA
The DNA here is from genome assembly GCA_037893245.1 of Crossaster papposus. Taxonomy (NCBI): domain Eukaryota; kingdom Metazoa; phylum Echinodermata; class Asteroidea; order Velatida; family Solasteridae; genus Crossaster; species Crossaster papposus. The sequence continues at coordinate 4,144 of JBAIAA010000032.1, read as the reverse complement.
TCATATTTTGACCTCATTTGCAAACAAATGCAAGGCTAACCCCTTATAAATTAATTTAAAAAACAATGGAGACATTTTTGCATAATTATATTGTTTGCATAATTATCATATTTTGACCTAATTTGCATACAAATGCAAGGCTTACCCCTTATCAATTAATTTAAAAAAGACATTTGAGACAATTTTGCATAATTATCATATTTTGACTTAATTTGCATACAAATGCAAGGCTAACCTCTTATCAATGAATTTAAAGGACATTTGACACATTTTTGCATAATTATCATATTTTGACCTAATTTGCATACAAATGCAAGGCCAACCCTTTATCAATAAATTTAAGGGACGATGGAGACTTGTTTGCATAATTATATTTTTCGCCAACTTATCATATTTTGACTAAATTCGCATACAAATGCAAGGCTTACCCCTTACCAATTAATTTAAGGGACATTTGAGACAGTTTTGCATAATTATGATATTTTGACCTTATTTGCATACAAATTTAAGGGACAATGGATACATTTTTTGCATAATAACATTATTTGCATAATTATCATATTTTGACGTAATTTGCATACAAAGGCAAGGCTAATTACAACCCCCTTATTAATTAATTCAAGGGACAATCGAGACATTTTTTGCATAATTATCATATTTTGACCTAATTTGCATACAAATGCAAGGATAAGCCCTTATCAATTAAATAAAGGGACAATGAAAGACATTTTTGGATAATTATCATATTTTGACATAATTTGCATACAAATGCAAGGCTAACCCCTTATCAATTAAATTAAGGGACAACGGGAGGAACTTTTGCAGAATTATATTTTTTGCATAATTATTATATTTTGACCTAATTTGCATACAAAGGCAAGGCTAATTACAACCCCCTCATTAATTAATTAAATGGACAATGGAGAAATGTTTGCATAATTATCATATTTTGACTTAATTTGCATACAAATGCAAGGCTTACTCCTTATCAATTAATTTAAGGGACATTTTGAGACATTTTTGCAGATCTGTGTCACAAACTGTGACATCATTGCTAAATTTAATTGCTGTTTGCGTCACAAACTGTGACAATTTTGCTGTATATATATTGCTGTTTGCGTCACCAACTGTGACAATATTGCTGAATGTAATTGCTGTTTGCGTCACCAACTGTGACAATATTGCTGTTCCCCGACATCAGCTTCGGACGGGAACAAACTGTGATAATTGTGTAATATAATATTGCTGTCCTGTGCTACCCGCTTCGGGCTCGGGCAAACTGTCATTACATTGCTTGCATTGCTGTCCCATGCTATCATAGCTTCAAGCTGGGACAGCGCTTACAACAATAAACGGCTGCTCAGGCAACACGCAACAAAATACATTACGAGTGCTCGATCCTGTATGTCCAGTCTTGTCACATGTGGGGATAAGGGACATTTTAAGACATTTTTACATAATTATATTTTTTGCATAATTATCATATTTTGACCTAATTTGCATACAAATGCAAAGCTTACCCCTTATCAATTAATTTAAAAGACATTTGAGACAATTTTGCATAATTATCATATTTTGACCTAATTTGCATACAAATGCAAGCCTAACCCCTTATCAAATAATTTAAGGGACATTTTGGGACATTTTTGCATAATTATCATATTTTGACCTAATTTGCATACAAATGCATACAAATGCAATTATCATATTTTGACCTAATTTGCATACAAATGCAAGGCTAACCACTTATCAATTAATTTAAAAGACATTGGAAAAATTTTGCATAATTATCATAATTTGACCTAATTTGCAGACAAATGCAAGGCTAACCCCTTATCAATTAAATTAAGGGACAATGGGAAAAAAATTTGCATAATTATATTGTTTGCATAATTATTATATTTTGACCTAATTTGCATACAAATGCAAGGCTAACCCCTTATCAATTAAATTAAGGGACAATGGGGAAAAAATTTGCATAATTATCATATTTTGACCTAATTTGCATACAAATGCAATGCTTACCCTTATCAATTAATTTAAAGGACATTGGAGACATTTCCGAAAATTATCATATGTTGACCTAATTTGCATACAAATGCATACAAATGCAATTATAATTTGTTGACCTAATTTGCATACAAATGCAAGGCTTACCCCTTATCAATTAATTTAAAAGACATTTGAGACAATTTTGCATAATTATCATATTTTGACCTAATTTGCATACAAATGCAAGGCTAACCCCTTATCAATTAAATTAAGGGACAATGGGAGACATTTTTGCAGAATTATATTGATTGCATAATTATCATATTTTGACCTAATTTGCATACAAAAACAAGGCTAACCCCTTATCAATTAAATTAAGGGACATTTGAGACATTTTTGCATAATTATCATATTTTGAACTAATTTGCATACAAATGCAAGGCTTACCCATTATCAATTAATTTAAGGGACATTTTGAGATATTTTTGCATAATTATCATATTTTGACCTAATTTGCATACAAATGCAAGGCTAACCTCTTATCAATTAAATTAAGGGACAATAGGAAACATTTTATAATTATAATTATAATTATGCAAAAATGTCTCCCATTGTGCCTTACATTAATTGAAAAGGGGTAAGCCTTGCATTTGTATGCAAATTAGGTCAAAATATGATAATTATGCAAAATTGTCTCAAATGTCTTTTAAATTAATTGATGAGGGGTAAGCCTTGCATTTGTATGCAAATTAGGTCAAAATATGATAAATATGCAAAAAATATAATTCTGCAAAAATGTCTCCCATTGTCCCTTAATTTAATTGATAAGGGGTTAGCCTTGTAATTGTATGCAAATTAGGTCAAAATATGATAATTATGCAAAAATATCTCAAATGTCCCTTAATTTAATTGATAAGGGGTAAGCCTTGCATTTGTATGCAAATTAGGTCAAAATATGATAATTATGCAAAAATATCTCAAATGTCCCTTAATTTAATTGATAAGGGGTAAGCCTTGCATTTGTATGCAAATTAATTCAAAATAAGATAATAATGCAAAAAATATAATTATGCAAAAATGGTCTCCCATTGTCAAAAAATATAATTATGTAAAAATGTCTCAAAATGTACCTTAAATTAATTGATAAGGGGTAAGCCTTGCATTTGTATGCAAATTAGGTCAAAATATGTTAATTATGCAAAAAATATAATTCTGCAAAAATGTCTCCCATTGTCCCTTAATTCAATTGATAAGGGGTTAGCCTTGTAATTGTATGCAAATTAGGTCAAAATATGATAATTATGCAAAAATGTCTCTATTGCTCCCTTGAATTAATTAATAAGGGGGTTGTAATTAGCCTTGCCTTTGTATGCAAATTAAGTCCAAATATGATAATTATTAAAAAATGTTTCCTATTGTCCTTAATTTAATTGATAAGGGGTAAGCCTTGCATTTGTATGCAAATTAATTCAAAATAAGATAATTATGCAACAAATATAATTATGCAAAAATGTCTCCCAATGTCCAAAAATATAATTATGCAAAAATGTCTCAAAATGTCCCTTAAATTAATTGATAACGGGTAAGCCTTGCATTTGTATGCAAATTAGGTCAAAATATAATAATTATGCAAGAAATATAATTCTGCAAAAATGTCTCCCATTGTCCCTCAATTTAATTGATAAGGGGTTAGCCTTGGGGTAGGGGTTAGGGGTTAGGGGTTAGGGGTTAGCCTTGCTAAAATATGATAATTATGCAAAAAGTATAATTCTGCAAAAATGTCTCCCATTGTCCCTTAATTTAATCGATAGGGGTAAGCCTTGCATTTGTAGCAAATTAGGTTAAATATGATAATTATGCAAAAATTATAATTATGCAAAAATGTCTCAAAATGTCCCTTAAATTAATTGATAAGGGTAAGCCTTGCATTTGTATGCAAATTAGGTCAAAATATGATAATTTTGCAAAAATGTCTCAAATGTCCCTTAATTTAATTGATAAGGGGTTAGCCTTGCATTTGTATGCAAATTAGGTCAAAATATGATTAAAAATGATTCCCTATTGTCCCTTAATTTAATGATAAGGGTTTAGCATTGCATTTGTATGCAAATTAGGTCAAAATATGATAATTATGCGAAAATGTTTTCTATTG